>CM035837.1:19413516-20613516 GCA_020510985.1 Pholidichthys leucotaenia | reverse complement strand
TACATACATTCTTTGCTCAATTTCAAACAAAACAAAATAATTTAATCATTATAATCAGGGCTTGACATTAACTTTTTTGCTCACCGGCCACTGTGGGTAGTGATTTTCCAAAGTCATTAGCCACTCAGCCTTTCCACTAGCCACAATTTTGCAGTTGGAAAATTATGATCAAATTTGAGTATTGCATGCTAAAATTTACTTGAATTACATTTACAATCATTTTAAATGTAAATGACCCTTATACATACATAAAAATAGCAAGAGATAGACTGTTGAATTATTTATTAACAGCAATAAATGCTGTAAAACAGTGTAGAAACATATTTGCAATATGAAATTAAAGGACAGGTAGGTTTGGGGTCCGTCCCAATTCTCATTTGTATTCCTACCCCTTCCACTTTGCCTACTCCTACCCCTTGGCCCTTGATAGGGGTTGAAAATGACCCCTATGAATTGGGACACCAGTTCAGTGCTGCACAATGTCATTAGTAGTCGCTGATGGATTTAATCTAAATCGACACTACCTGTTTTCACCTGAGAAAAGAAGAAAAAGAAAACTGATGAGGAAAAAGTCTCATTGTTAAGGAGAAAAATGTCTCAAGTTTACATGAACAAATCTAATCTTTAGAAAAAGTTTGAAATTTACTAGAAAGGAAGCTGTAAATTCAGAGAAAAACTTGGACCCCTGGCGGGCCGTTTTTGGCCCATGGGCCACATGTTTGACACCCCTGGACCAACAAATTAAAAATACTGTATATACAGTATCTCACAAAAGTGAGTACACCCCTCACATTTTTGTAAATATTTTATATCTTTTCATGGGACAACACTGAAGATATGACACTATGATAAAATATAAAGTAGTCAGTGTTCAGCTTGTATAACAGTGTAAACTTGCTATCCCCTCAAAATAAATCAACACACAGCCATTAATGTCTAGACCACTGGCAACAAAAGTGAGTACACCCCCTAAGTGAAAATGTCCAAACTGTGCCCAATTAGCCATTTTCCCTCCCCGGTGTCATGTGACTCATTAGTGTTTCAAGGTCTCAGATGTGAATGGGACGCAGCTTTGTTAAATTTGGTGTTATTGCTCTCACACTCCCTCATACTGGTCACTGGAAGTTCAACATGGCACCTCAAGGCAAAGAACTGTCTGAGGATATGAAAACAAAGAATTGTTGCTCTAGATAAAGATGGCCTAGGCTAAAAGAAGATTGCCAACACCCTGAAAATGAGTTGCAGCACGGTGGCCAAGACCATATAGCGGTTTAACAGGACAGGTTCCACTCAGAACAGGCCTCACCATGGTCGGCCAAAGAAGTTGAGTGCAGGCGCTCAGCGTCATATCCAGAGGTTGTCTTTTGAAAACAAATGTATGAGTGCTGCCAGCATTGCTGCAGAGGTTGAAGGGGTGGGGGGGTCAGCCTATCAGTGCTCAGACCATTCGCCACACACTGCATCAAATTGGTCTGCATGGCTGTCATCCCAAAAGGAAGGCCCTTTTAAAGATGATGCACAAGAAAGCCCAAAAACAGTTTGCTGAAGACAGGCAGATTAAGGACATGGATTACTGGAACCATGTCCTATGGTCTGATGAGACCAAGATAAACTTATTTGGTTCAGATGGTGTCAAGCGTGTGTGGCGGCAACCAGGTGAGGAGTACAAAGACAAGTGTGTAGCAGCAAGAGTTTTAACAGGTACTAGAAAGAGAGATCATATCTCTCCGGTTCTGGCCTCCCTTCTTTGGCTTCCCATAGAGTTTAGAATTAAGTTTAAAATCCTTCTTCTTACTTACAAAGCTCTAAACAATCAGGCCCCTTTCTATTTAAAAGATCTGATACTACCCTATTATCCTAACAGAGCACTACGCTCCCAAAATGCAGGATTACTTGTAATACCTAGAATCTCCAAAAGTACAATGGGAGGCAGAGCCTTCAGGTATCAAGCTTCTCTGCTGTGGAACCAGCTGCCAATCTGGATTCGGGAGTAAGACTTGATCTCTGATTTTTAAGAATAGGGTTAAAACCTTCCTTTTTGATATAGCCTACAATTAGGGAGGGATCATGTGTCTCTGAACCCTCCCTTAGTTATGTTGCTAATAGGTTTAGACAGCCGGGGGACCTCCAATAATGCACTGGGCTTCACTCCTTTCTTCACTCTCAATGAAATATTTTTCTTTGCTGGTCATTAACATCTGTTTGTTCTCTCCCATAGATTGAGCCCCCAGCTGGACTGTAACGCCACTGAGGCCTGCCACCCTCTGCCCAGGAAAAACGGTGACAAACCGGCTGTAATCATGAGGTTTGTCAACAGAAAACACAAGACTGCACTGTTAAAACAAGGAAGGAAACTGAAAGGAACAAACATTTACATAAATGAGCACCTTACAAAAGAAAACGCAGAAATAGCCAGAAAAGCAAGATCCCTGAGAAAGCAGAAAAAGATTCAAAACAACTGGACATCAAACTGTAAAATATACATCAAATTAAACGGATCACCTGAAGAAGCCAAGGTCATTAACATCCGTAATATTATGGAACTGGACAAATATCAATGAACGTCATGAACTGGAGTCACAGCAACAAGAGACAATTGTAGGACACTGAAGGGATATACTCATCTGCTACAAGACATTTAACAACATGAAACAAAAGGTCAACAAACAGGAACAACAGGAACTGAAAGTTTTTGAATATACAGATCACAACCCACAGGACGTAGAATATAACATAGACCCTGATAATAATTTATTTAGCTCCATCAATAATAAGATAAGATAAGATAATCCTTTATTAGTCCCACAACGGGGCAATTCCAGGATTGCAACAGCACAGGGATAGCAACACTCAGAGCAACAATCAGAAGGCAAGAAAAAAAAAAAAGCAAGCAAGCAAGAGCAGCTAATATACATATGTACATATTACTATAAATATATATATATATACACACAGACACACAGTGTAGAGCATTGTAGCTGGATGGGATAAATATATGAGTATATAAACACATAGTACGGAGCATTGCAGCTAGATGGAATAAATATGTAAATATATACACAGTGTGGAGCAATGTAGCTAGATGGAATAATACGTAGATATATAAACACACAGTACGGAGCATTGCAGCTAGGTGGAAAAAATATGTAAATATATAAACACAGTGCGGAGCAATGTAGCTAGATGGAATAATATGTATATATATATAAACACACAGTGCGGAGCATTGTAGCTAGATGGAATGAATATATAGATATATAAATATAAACATAAACACACCCAGTGCGGAGCATTGTAGCTAGATGGAATAAATATGTAAATGTATAAACACACACAGTGCAGAGCATTGTTGCTAGATGGGATGAAATAGCACAACCGTCTACTTAGTTATCTTACATGGTATGATTATGTGCCCATACATATTCTCACCCTCCGTAGCTACCGGTATTTTCCTAGTTGTATGCCGGAGAGGACCATTGTGTAAGTCTATTGCATCTTTTGCATTCAAAAAACTATTAGGTTGTTAGGTCTTTTTGCTATCTCTGCGAGCAGCCCTGCTTAGGTTGTACAGTCTGACAGCCGCTGGTAGGAAGGACCTGCGAAACCTCTCGGTTGTGCACCTGGGATGATGTAGTCTGCTGCTAAATGAGCTCCTCAGTGCATCCAGTATGTCCTGCATAGGGTGGAACTCGGACTCCAGCAGAGATGATAGTTTAGCCACCGTCCTTCTCTCTCCTATCTCCTCCACCGGATCAAGGCACTGCCCCAGGACGGAGCTAGCTTTCTTGATCAGTTTGTTCAGTCTCTTCCTATCGGCTGCAGTAATGCCACTGCCCCAGCAGACCACTCCAAAAGTGATGGCTGATGCCACCACCGTGTCATAGAATGTCTTCAGCAGTGCCCCTTGTACACCAAAAGACCTGAGTCTCCTCAGTAGGAACAGCCTGCGCTGTCCCTTCTTGTAGAGTGCATCAGTATTGTGTGACCAGTCTAGTTTATTGTTCAGAAGAACACCCAGGTACTTGTAGGATGTCACCATCTCAATGTCTGTTCCCTGTATATTTACTGGTGCTGTGAGGGGTTGTCCTTGCCTGCGGCAGTCCACCACCAGCTCCTTAGTTTTCCTCGCGTTGATCTGGAGGCAGTTCCGATGGCACCAGTCCACGAAGTCCTGGATAAGCCCTCTGTACTCAGCTTCATCTCCATTGGAGATGAGGCCAACGATCGCAGAGTCATCAGAGAACTTCTGTAGGTGGCAGTGTGTTGTGTTGTGTGAGAAGTCCGCAGTATAAAGAGTGAACAGGAAGGGAGCCAACACCGTTCCCTGGGGGGCCCCCGTGCTACTGATGATCGTGTCGGACACACAGTCCCGGGTTCTCACAAACTGAGGCCGGTTCGTGAGGTAGTCCAGGATCCATGATGACAGGTGCTGGTCCACCCCTGCGCGCAGCAGCTTGTCCTTCAGGATCCAGGTTGGATGGTGTTGAAAGCACTGGAGAAGTCAAAGAACATGATCCTCACCACATTCCCGGGCTTCTCCAGGTGGGACAGAGAACGGTGAAGGAGGAAGATCACTGCATCCTCCACCCCAATGCCATGCTGGTAGGCGAACTGGAATGGATCCATAGCTGGTTCCACCAGGGGGTGGAGGTGAGCAAGGAGCAGTCTCTCCAGGGTCTAATTGTAGTTACTACACGGATGAACAGTTTAACACGATGATCACATCTGATTTCAATATTTCTATGATCCACTTCAACAGCAGAAGTTTCTATGCCAACTTTAATAACATTAAAGATTATTTACATCAGTTTAAAGAGCCATTCAATATTGTGGTGATATCAGAGATGTGGCTCAGTGAAGAGAAAGGAGTGGATTTTACCATGGATGGCTATGAATTAAATTATATAAATAGAAAAGTAAAAAAAGGAGGAGGAGTTGCAATTTATGTTGACAAGAGCTTGAAATACAAGGTTGTTGAAAATCTGTCAGTAACTGTGGATGATTTATTTGAATGTATTACAATAAAAATCTGTCTGGACAATGTGAAGAATATAGTAGTGAGCTGTGTATATAGAACACCTGGATCAAACGTTGACTTATTTAAGGACTGGATGGAAAAAAATGTATGCAAAACTAACTCATAAAGTTATGTTCATCTGTGGGGATTTCAATATAGATCTGATGAATTCAAAACAACATAGTTTGACAGAAGAATTTATCAACACAATGTACAGTATGGGCTTACATCCAACAATTACCGGACCTAGCAGAATCACGTCACACAGTGCCACACTAATAGATAACATATTCACAAACATTATGGAAAATAATATCAGGAGTGGGCTTTTATTGAATGATATCAGTGACCACCTGCCGATTTTTGTTGTCTAGCAATGTGATTATAGGAAGAAAAAGTATACCAAAAATATTAAATATAAAAGAATAAGAACCGAAGAATCTATGTATTTACTGACAAAGGAATTATTAATACAAGATTGGAAGATAGTTTATGATGAAAATGATATAAATAAAGCATATGATAAATTTTTACAAATATTTCAATCATTGTACAATAAAAACTGTCCTATAAAACAATACAGTGACAGACAACAAAAGAAAAATATTCCTTGGGTCACCAAGGGGTTAATAAATGCATGTAAAAAGAAGAATACAGTATATAAACAATTCATTAAGTGCAGAATACTGGAGGCTGAGATCAAATATAAAAGATATAAAAATAAGCTTACTAACATAATGAGGACCTGTAAGAAAGAATATTACAACAGAATATTAGAGGATAATAAAAATAACTTAAGAGGAATATGGCAAGTACTCAATAGGATTATTAGTAATCGACCTAAGAATGCTTATTATCCAGAATATTTTATTGAAAATGGCAATTTGATAAATAATATGGAGGATGTGGTCAGTGGTTTCAATAAATTTTTTGTAAACATTGGTCCTGAATTAGCAAAATCAATAGTGACAACAGAAACAAACAACAGTGGTTCTGTAAATGAAATAGAAGATAAAAATCCAAACACAATCTTTTTGGGTGCAGTTACTGAAAAGGAAATTATTGAGACTGTGAGTAAATTTAAGAACAAAAAATCAACGGACTGGAATGAAATTGACATGACAATAGTGAAAAAAGTAATTGAAGGAATTGTTAAGCCACTCACCCACATCTGTAACATGTCATTTCAAACTGGTAAATTTCCAAACAAAATGAAAATAGCAAAAGTAATACCTCTATACAAAACAGGAGACAGTCATTGTTTCACAAATTACAGGCCAGTCTCTTTACTCTCACAATTCTCCAAAATACTTGAAAAAGTCTTCACTAAGAGACTGGATGATTTCATTGAAAAACACAACCTCCTTACAGACAGCCAGTATGGTTTTAGAGCAGATAAATCTACATCTTTGGCACTGATCAAACTTATAGAAGAAATTACTAGTTGTATAGATAAAAAAAAAAAATTGCTGTAGGAGTATTTATAGATTTAAAGAAAGCTTTTGACACCACTGACCACAGAATACTACTAAGGAAACTGGAAAGGTATGGGATAAGAGGGGTCGGACTGAGTTGGGTGAAAAGTTATTTAAGTAACAGACAACAATTTGTACAAATTGGTGAGCACAAATCACCCTTCATGGACATCACTTGTGGTGTGCCCCAGGGGTCAGTTTTGGGACTCAAACTCTTTATTTTGTATATAAATGACATATGCCAAGTACCAAAAATTCTGAAATTTATTTTGTTTGCGGATGACACAAATATCCTTTGCACTGGTGAGAATTTGCAGCAGGTTTTAGAGGTGGTCACAACTGAAATGAAAAAGTTAACACAGTGGTTCAACAAAAATAAATTATCTCTAAATCTAAAAAAACAAAGATTATGTTGTTTGGAAATTATACAATAAATCATGAAATAATGGTAACGATAGATGATACCAGAATAGAAAAGTACAGGAAAATAAGTTTCTGGGGGTGAGGCTAGACAATAAAATCTGCTGGAAACCTCACATCAGTCACATCCAGGCCAAGCTGGCAAAATGTATAGGCATACTGGGGAAGACAAGACACATCTTGGACTATAAATCATTGGTCTTACTGTACAATTCACTGTTTCTACCTTATCTTAACCACTGTGTAGAAGTCTGGGGAAACACCTACAAGACCAACCTACAGTCAATATGCACATTACAAAAAAGAGCTATAAGGATAATAAATAATGTAGGATATAGCGACCCTACCAGTTCGTTGTTTTTAAAGTCACATGTCATAAAGTTCATCGATTTAGTTAAATTTAAGACAGCACAAGTAATGTACAGGGCAATTAATAATCAACTCCCAACTAATATACAAAAAATATTTAAAAAAAAGAGACAATGATCATAATTTGAGAGGAGACTTAAACTTTACAAAACCCAAGATACGAACAACCAAGAAAAGTATGTGCATATCTGTCTGTGGGGTGGATTTGTGGAACAGTCTGGAGCCGGAACTGAAACTATGTACAAACAGAAATCAATTCAAAAAGAGGTATAAACATTGTTTGCTGAAAAGATATATGTTAGAAGGGTAGTATTTATATGTACGATTCACTATGCTCACTCTGGGACACTATAGGACACTATGGAATGGTGGGTGGGATAGCACTGTGTATATCTGTGTTGTTTGAGGCTGGTTTTGATGTATGGACATCAATGCATGTTAGGATGGATGGGTGCTAATGTTGATATGTACAAAATACAGTTAATCGTTTACTTGGGGTCTTAAATGTGGTAATTTGCATATAATTCACATGGGTGTATTTATGGAAAAGAGGAGATGGAATTAATAAGTGTTAACTTCTTCCTTCTCCCTTTCGAACACTGTATACTGTTACTTTATTGCCTTTGTCATTTGTTTTGTTTTTGTTATACTTTTTTGTTCGAAAAAAAAGTATCTATCTATCTATCTATCTATCTATCTATCTATCTATCTATCTATCTATCTATCTATCTATCTATCTATCTATCTATCTATTGTGCTGTTTGCGCTCTATATGTCTGTTCTTTTCATCTTCTCTATCCCCTCACCCCCCAGCCAGTCGCAGCAGATGACTGCCTCTCCCTGAGCCTGGTTCTGCTGGAGGTTTCTTCCTGTTAAAAGGGAGTTTTTCCCCTCCACCATCGCCAAGCGCTTTCTCACAGGGGATCGCCTGATTGCTGGGGTTTTTCTGCAACTGTGGGGGTTCCCCTACAGTTGAAAGTGCTATGAGATGACTGTTGTTGTGAAATGGCACTATATAAATAAAGTTGAATTGAATTGAATTGAAGTGTGTCTTGCCTACAGTTAAGCATGGTGGTGGGATCGTCATTGTTTGGGGCTGCATGAGTGCCGCTGGCACTGGGGAGCTGCAGTTCACTGAGGGAACCATGAATGCCAACATGTACTATGACATACTGGAGCAGAGCATGATCCCCTCCCTTCAGAAACTGGGCCGCAGGACAGCATTCCAACATGATAACGACCCCAAACACACCTCCAAGACAACCACTGCCTTGCTAAAGAAACTGAGGGGTATAGGTGATGAACTCGCCTAACATGTCTCCAGATCTAAGCCCTATTGAGCATCTGTGGGGCATCCTCAAACGGAAGGTGGAGGAGAGCAAGGTCTCTAACATCCACCAGCTCCGTGATGTCATCATGGGGGAGTGGAAGAGGATTGCAGTGGCAAGCTGTGAAGCTCTAGTGAACTCCATGCCCAAGAGAATTAAGGCAGTGCTGGAAAATAATAGTGGCCACACAAAATCGTGATACTTTGGCCACAGTTTAGACATTTCCACTTAGGGGTGTACTCACTTTTGTTGCCAACGGTTTAGACATTAATAGCTGTGTGTTGAGTTATTTTGAAGGGGCAGCAAATTTACACTGTTATATAAGCTGTACACTGACTACTTTACATTATATCAAAGTGTCATATCTTCAGTGTGGTCCCATGAAAAGATATAATAAAATGTTTACAAAAAATGTGAGGGGTGTACTCACTTTTGTGAGATACTGTAATTAGAGCTTTTACTTCCATGAAAAAGTTGCATATCACAGATATCACAGATAATCACAGATAAACAAAAGTTCACCTCAGAAGAAGCTTCCTTTACTCTACAGCAACATAGTTTAGTCACTTTTTTCTCTCTGTCATACTGGACAGTAAACGGGAGCTTCATGCTCTAAAAATAATAATAGTTAACCACAGAGATAGGAGCTGATGTGGAGGGAGAGAGCAGTTTATTAACTACTCATGCTGGGACAACAGATGATCAGGTGGAATTTCCCTGGTGAGCTGATCGCTTAGAGCAGGGACAGGTGTGTTCTGCTGGCTGGCCTTCTGTCAGTTGTCGCCATTTCTGGCCACAAAATGAACCAACTTGCAAAGCACAGCATCCATGTTTTTTTCCTGTACTCCAGCCTGCCCTGGAACAGTCCTGTATACCATGCTGAAAATTGAGCCAGACCACACCCACAGTGATGGTTGGACCAATGAGAATACACTGTGTGTGTGTGTGTGTGTGTGTGCGCGCGCGCGTGTGTGTGTGTGTGTGTGTGTGTGTGTGTGTGTGTGTGTGTGTGTGTGTGTGTGCAGATAGTGCTCATGTGAGTTGTAGTTTTGTAGTCTCACACTGTAATAGGCTTATTACTTGTATTTAGACGTGGCTTAAGAAAACATCAACCTGCCAAAGTGGCTAGTGAGAGTGGTTGCCTTACCCGCCACTAGTGAAATGCACCTGCCAGTGGCAGGTGGGCAGGTGTTAATGTCAAGCCCTGATAATAATACAGGAGAACACTTTTTTGAGTGCAAATAAATAGCATTAAATTCTAAAATCTGCAACTTAAATCCTAAAAATGGGAAGTTTTACAGGAGACCACAAACTAAATTACATATATTTAAAAAGATTAATATAAAAAAAAACAAAATCTTACACAAGTCCGCCTCTATACTATATTTTCAGTATAGATAAAGTTTCAAACTGTAAGCCTAAAAAAGGGACTAACTAACTACTAACTAACTAACCTGCACTTATATAGCGCTTTTCTAGTCACAAAGACCACTCAAAGCGCTTTGGGACAGAAAAGCGCTTAAGGGACAGAAAATACAACTCCACACTACAGAATTCCTCAGAGTTCTTTTTATGTCAACAATGTTTTTTATTTTTTTAACCTCGTCTGTGTCTGTCTGGGTAACACTCTGTCACAAGGCTGAGTGTGGTGTGTCACCGGGCTCAGGCTCTTAATTTTTATCTGAGAATTTCCTGTATTTTTCCTGTGTTGTGTGTTATTTTCCGGTGTGTTGGTTTAGATGTGTTCTTGGTGGTTAATTGTCTGTTAGTTATTCATGTCCTTATTATCATTATTATTTTGTCAGTTTCTGTATCTTTGTGTTTATATTTTGTTTATCTGTGACATGAGTCCTCTACCTCCTCTTCCAGACACTCCCACCTTGTCATCATCTAGCATTCAGCTCACTGGTTGTTCCAGCTGTGAGCTGTCTGGTAATTAGGTCAACCTGCTCGCTCATGTGACCCAAACCTGCAGATATTTCTTGACAAGTTAAGCAGTCAGAAGCTGAGATCTGGCAACAATAATGAGGCTTCTTCTTCATCTTCGCTGCTGGCTGTGTAATATGCCATGCAGACAACATGAGAATTTTTCAACGGTGTTCTCTGGTCCAAATAATTGGATATAGTTCAAAGTCTGATCAAGCCACAGAATTGGAGACAAGATTAATAAAAAAAAAAATTCAAGCCACGAAATCCAAGTTCTTCTGACGTCATGGGATGTGGGTGAGGCCGTCTCAAGGGAAAAGTCCAAAATTCTCTTTCAGTTCCCTTTAAAACACATGGTGAGTTAATAGAAAAAGTTTAACAGAATAAAATAGAAAACGTCTGTGAATACGGAGTTTCACTCTATATAATAGAAGTTTGAGCTCAAAAGTTTAAAGGAAAAAAAAACTATTAAGGACACACACAAACTTTCACAAAACTTTGTTTGCTACTGGGTGTTTTCCCTTTAAACTGAATAAGTTTTGCAGAGAAAAACTTGACTGACATGAAAGGGAACCAATGGTCTCCTATCGTGGGAGGTTTGAATGAACTCTGATCCAATAAGCAAACAGTTCTTTGTCTGTAACCAACCAATAAAATGAAAGGTGCCATTGCCCAACAGAGACTGGTTGGTGATTGGCTGAGCCAGTCAGATGACCTGAGTAAGTTTTCTCAACAGGATGAAACACATCTTAATAACAATGAAAATGCACTTAATATACTTATGTATACAGTCTAAGCTAACTTCAGTGAGCATGCACTTTTAAAACTTGTCCTTCTATAATTAACATGGATTAGGATAAGGTTCATTTAACATGCAACACATTTAAAATCAATGATTAATGAAACACTTCAAACCCATCATTGTCCAACACAGAGGTGGTCATCTTCACCAGTGTTCTGAGCAGTCGTCGGCCTCCGTCGGTCTATGATGACCATGGAAGAGAATCCTAAACGTCTACTCTGCTGGAACAGCACCGCCTGTGGCTGAACAGGCCGATGCGCACCGGTGTTCTACCTTCCAGCGTTGGGCATTGGTAGGATTCAAGCCTGGGCAGGAAGATATGGAGGACAAGATGTTACCTATGCAGCATGTCCCCCCTCTCCACGTCACTGATGAATCCAAAGGAACAGCAGGGCTGCTATAGTTTGGCACCAGCGCCGTCACAGGAGCTGCCAGAACGATGTTGAGCACAACAGAGAACTGCCTTAGGGGCTCCGACTCCGGATTTTTCCTCAGGGTTGACTCCTGAAGCCTTTCCCGTGACCGGGTGTGCCGCAAGGCAGCGGAGGTTTGAAATCAGGGTTTACCTTCCCCTAGATGGGTTACCTTCCCAGGTTGACGAGCCACCATCTACCCGAAGCATCTGGTTTTAAGGCGCCAGAGATCCGCCCTCGCCCCTTCTCCTATTAGTAAAAGCAGTTCCGCCGGGCTTAGAGACTAAACCACACGGGCAGGCTAGGAGTTGGACTTAGTTGTCAGAGGCTTTTCGAGACGCACGCCGTAAGGAGCATTTTATGAGCACTGGGAGCTTAACCCCAGTGCCGCTCCTGGCTATGACAACCTTGGAACCAAGGTTGTGAGCAGTGTTTCCTGGAAAAATAAAGTCTTGAGGAAAAAGGATTATTTCAGCAGACAAGTCAAAATTCCAATGTTAACTAAATCTAACATGTCCCTGAGTTGACAGAAAGTAATGCAAACATATTCCGTAGTTCAATTCAATTCAATTCAATTCAATTCAATTAAACTTTATTTATATAGCGCCATTTCACAACAACAGTCATCTCATAGCACTATCAACTGTAGGGGGGACCCCCACAGATGCAGAAAGACCCCAGCAATCAGGCGATCCCCTGTGAGCAAGCACTTGGCGACGGTGGAGAGGAAAAACTCCCTTTTAACAGGAAGAAACCTCCAGCAGAACCAGGCTCAGGGAGGGGCAGTCATCTGCTGCGACTGGCTGGGGGGTGAGGGGATAGAGAAGAAGAAAAGAACAGACATGTAGAGAGCAAACAGCACGATGGGGACTCAATCTATGGGAGAGAACAAACAAATGTTAATGACCAGCAAAAAAAAAAAAAAAATATTTCATAGAGAGTGAGGAAAGGAGTGAGGCCCAGTGCATTACTGGAGGTCCCCCGACTGACTAAACCTATTAGCAGCATAACTAAGGGAGGGTTCAGAAACACATGATCCCTCCCTAATTGTAGGCTATATCAAAAAGGTAGGTTTTAGCCCTATTCTTAAAAACAGAGATCGAGTCTGACTCCCGAATCCAGATTGGCAGCTGATTCCACAGGAGAGGAGCTTGATAACTGAAGGCTCTGCCTCCCATTGTACTTTTGGAGATTCTAGGTATTACAAGTAATCCTGCATTTTGGGAGCGTAGTGCTCTGTTAGGATAATACGGTAGTATCAGATCTTTTAAATAAAAAGGAGCCTGATTGTTTAGAGCTTTGTAAGTAAGAAGAAGGATTTTAAACTTAATTCTAAACTCTATGGGAAGCCAATGAAGGGAGGCCAGAACCGGAGAGATATGATCTCTCTTTTTAGTACCTGTTAAAACTCTTGCTGCAGCATTTTGGATCAGCTGAAGACTTTTTAAAGATGTTTTAGGACAGCCTGATAATAAAGAATTACAATAATCTAATCTCGAGCTAACAAAAGCGTGGATCAGCTTCTCAGCATCACTCTGAGACAAGATGCTCCTAATCTTGGCAATATTATGCAAATGATAGAAGGCAGTCACAGAAACAAATTTAATATGTGAATTGAAGGACAAATCCTGATCAAAAATAACTCCAAGGTTCCTCACAGAGCTATTAAGAGAAAGAGTAGCTGCATCCAAACTGAAAGTTTGATTTGGAAAGGAATTTCTAAGGTTTTTTGGACCAATAAGAATGACTTCAGTCTTATCTGAATTTAATAGCAGAAAATTACAAGTCATCCAAGCTTTGATTTCCTTAAGACAAGCTTCTAACTTGGCTAATTGATTAGTATCATCTGGCTTCATTGACAGGTATAATTGTGTGTCATCTGCATAACAATGAAAATGTATACAGTGCTTTCTAATAATGTTGCCTAACGGAAGCATATATAAACTAAAAAGAGTAGGGCCTAGCACATATCCCTGTGGAACTCCATGACTAAGCTTTGAGCTGAGAGAAAACTCATCATTTACATGAACAAACTGGAACCTATCAGATAAATAAGATCTAAACCACTGCAACGAAGTTCCATTAAGTCCAACATAGTGTTCTAATCTATCAAGTAGAATATTATGATCAATAGTATCAAAAGCTGCACTAAGATCTAAAAGGACAAGTACAGAAACTAGTCCATTATCAGATGCAATGAGGAGGTCGTTAGTGACCTTCGCTAAGGCTGTTTCAGTACTATGATGGATTCTAAACCCAGATTGAAACTCCTCAAGTAAACCATTTCCCTGCAGGTGGTCAAATAATTGCGTAGCAACAACTCTTTCTAAGATTTTTGAAATGAAAGGGAGATTAGAGATTGGTCTATAGTTAGCTAAAGCTCCTGGATCTAGCGTTGGCTTTTTGAGTAAGGGTTTAATTACAGCCATTTTAAAAGCCTGCGGTACATGGCCTAAAGTTAATGAAGAATTGATTATATGAAGAATAAAGCTACCAATAAGTGGGAAGACTTCTTTAAATAACCTGGTAGGAATAGGGTCTAAAAGACAAGTTGAAGGTTTGGATGAGGAAACTATTTTGTCTAACTCACAAAGGTCGATTGGAGAAAACTCATCAAGACAGACATCAATAGAAGGAGTTGTAGTAGTTACAGTATTTAAGTTAACTGTGGGAAGAATCTGATTGATTTTATCTCTGATGGATGAAATTTTATTATTGAAAAAGTTCATAAAGTCCTGACTAGTAAGCTCTAAGGGGATGCTAGGATTGACGGAGTCCTGACTCTTTGTCAACCTGGCTACAGTACTGAAAAGAAACCTGGGATTATTCTTGTTCTCTTCTATTAATGCAGAGTAATAACTCGTTCTAGCTTTTCTAAGAGATTTTTTATAAATTAAAAGATGATTTCTCCAAGCTAAATAGATTTCATCTAAATTAGTAGAGCGCCATTTTCTTTCTAATTGACGAGTCTTCTGTTTTAAGCTACGAGTTTCTGTGTTGAACCAAGGAGTTAAAAATCTCTGATTAGACTTTTTCTTTTTTAAGGGGGCCACCAAGTCTAGAGCCTGATGCAGAGAAGCTGAAACACTATCCACCATGTTATCAATTACAGAAGGAGCAAGCTGTCTATAGCTTATTTCCGTTGTGTTGACACATGGCATAGAGGAAACAATCTGCATAAATTTGGAAACAGCATCATCTGAGAGGCATCTACTGTGATAATATTTTTCTTTAGGAGCCAAATAGTCAGAAATAGTAAAATCAAAGGTTAACAGACAATGGTCTGACAGAACAGGGTTATGAGGAGACACTACAAGATTTTCTATTTCTATGCCATATGTCAGAACAAGGTCCAATGTATCGTGGAGGTAATGAGTAGAATTTCCTACTTTCTGAGAAAACCCAATCGAGTCTAATATTGAATTAAAAGCCACATTAAGGCAGTCACTATCTACATCCACATGTATATTAAAGTCCCCTACTATAATTATTCTATCAGATTTCAGCACTAAATCAGCTAAGAAATCAGCAAATTCTGATAAAAATTCTGAGTAGGTTGATGGGGGACGATAAACTATGGCAAATAAAATTGGGTTTAACCTGAAATTGCTAAAGTGCCCAATACTGAGGACCAGGCCCTCAAAGGAATTATAACATGTTTTTTGCTTTACATTAACTAGTAATTTGGAATGGTAAATTGTTGCTACTCCTCCTCCACGACCAGAACTTCTGGGATTTTGACAGTTTAAATAACCAGAGGGGGTTGATTCATTTAAACCAACATAATCCTCTTGTCCTAACCAAGTCTCTGTAAGGGAAATTAAATCAATCTGATGATCAATTAACAGATCATGGACTAACAGAGACTTGGGAGTTAGAGACCTAATATTTAATAAACCACATTTAATTTTTAAATTATGAGGAGGAACAGAGGCCAAATCATTCAATTTAGAGGCTTTATGTTTAATTTGAGTTTTACCAATATTTTGCTTTATCACTTTGGGATGCTTATACATTATATTTTTATTTACTTTGGAGGGAGCAGACAATGATTCTCTGATGGGGAAGACAGGGGCTAAGTTGAGGGGTGGCGGATGAAGAGGAGCTGCAGAGAGGCATGTAAGACTGCATCTCTGCTTCCTGGTCCCAACTCTGAGTTGTCATGGTTTTGGAAATTTGGATAAAAAAGATGCCAGATTGTTAGATAAATGAGAAGCACCATCCAAAGTGGGATGAATGCTGTCTCGTCTCATAAGACCAGGTTTTCCCCCAAAAGAGCTCCAATTGTCAATGTAGCCCACGTCATTTTTAGGACACCACACAGACAGCCAGCGGTTCAAGGATGACGAGCGACTAAACATGTCATCACTGGTCAGATTGGGGAGGGGCCCAGAGAATACTACAGTGGCAGACATCGTTTTTGCAAAGTCACACACCGATTCTATATTAAGTTTTGTGACTTCCGACTGCCGGAGACGGATGTCATTAATGCCGGCGTGAATAACAATTGTGGAGTATTTACAGTTACTTTTTGCCAGCATTTTCAAATTTGACTCGATGTCGCCTGCTCTGGCCCCAGGAATGCATGTGACTATGGCCGCTGGAGTCTCTAGGTTCACGTTTCTGACTACAGAGTCGCCAATGATCAGAGTTTTTTCCTCAGCGGGTGTGTCGCTGAGCGGGGAAAAACGATTAGAAACGTGAACAGGTTGGTGGTGAACCGGGGCTTTGCGACTAGGCTTCCTTCTCACCGTCACCCACCCAGTCTCCTCGCTGCTGAGGAGAGCCGGGGAACCGCTGACAGTGGGACCTAAGCTAGCTAGCTCCGCTGCAGCTAATGGACGTCCATCAAGATTAACTGGCGCAGACGGTGTTTCAATGCAGCGGAGCCGGGATTCCAAATCAGACAACCTCGCCTCGAGCGCCTCAAAAAGACAACATTTATTACATTTACCGTTATCACTAAAAGAGGCAGAGGTGTAGCTAAACATCTGACAGAGAGAGCACACCAGCGGAGGAGAGGAAAGAGAGGTAGTAGCCATAGCTAGTGGCTGGAGAGCTGGAGAGCAAACCACACAGGGAGACAGCAAAACAGGAAGTGACGATACGTTACCACAAGGAAGTGACGATGTCCACAAGGGGGTTATGTTGAGCTGTGGATAATTCCTAGCGACTTTGGAATGCACTAAAGGATGTCGTTGATGTCTCAAACGATTGTTAAAGCATAAAACTGTCTGATTTGGAGGACGTTTCGGGATTTATGATGGCAAACTAATCCGTTCCTTGCACGAGATGGGATCCTTATTGTACCTTTTACCATGGAATGTGCTTTTAAACCGTTGGTCCTTAGATGAAGGAAACAGTTCTTGACCAATTCAATTTTTCAATTCAATTCAACTTTATTTATATAGCGCCATTTCACAACAACAGTCATCTCATAGCACTTTCAACTGTAGGGGAACCCCCACAGTTGCAGAAAGACCCCGGCAATCAGGCGATCCCCTGTGAGCAAGCACTTGGCGATGGTGGAGAGGAAAAACTCCCTTTTAACAGGAAGAAACCTCCAGCAGAACCAGGCTCAGGGAGGGGCAGTCATCTGCTGCGACTGGCTGGGGGGTGAGGGGATAGAGAAGATGAAAAGAACAGACATGTAGAGAGCAAACAGCACAATGGGGACTCAATCTATGGGAGAAAACAAACAGATGTTAATGACCAGCAAAAAAAAAAAAAAAAAAAATCATTGAGAGTGAAGAAAGGAGTGAGGCCCAGTGCATTATTGGAGGTCCCCCGGCTGACTAAACCTATTAGCAGCATAACTAAGGGAGGGTTCAGAAACACATGATCCCTCCCTAATTGTAGGCTATATCAAAAAGGAAGGTTTTAACCCTATTCTTAAAAACAGAGATCGAGTCTGACTCCCAAATCCAGATTGGCAGCTGATTCCATAGGAGAGGAGCTTGATAACTGAAGGCTCTGCCTCCCATTGTACTTTTGGAGATTCTAGGTATTACAAGTAATCCAGCATTTTGGGATCGTAGTGCTCTGTTAGGATAATACGGTAGTATCAGATCTTTTAAATAAAAAGGGGCCTGATTGTTTAGAGCTTTGTAAGTAAGAAGAAGGATTTTAAACTTAATTCTAAACTCTATGGGAAGCCAATGAAGTGAGGCCAGAGCTGGAGAGATATGATCTCTCTTTCTAGTACCTGTTAAAACTCTTGCTGCAGCATTTTGGATCAGCTGAAGACTTTTTAAAGATGTTTTAGGACAACCTGATAATAAAGAATTACAATAATCTAATCTCGAGCTAACAAAAGTGTGGAACAGTTTCTCAGCATCACTCTGAGACAAGATACTCCTAATCTTGCCAATATTATGCAAATGATAGAAGGCAGACTTAGAAACAAAATTAATATGTGAATTGAAAGACAGATCTTGATCAAAAATAATTCCAAGGTTCCTCACAGAGCTATTAAGAGAAACAGTAACTGCATCCAAACTGAAAGTTTGATTTGGAAAGGTATTTCTAAGGTTTTTTGGACCAACAAGAATGACTTCAGTCTTATCTGAATTTAATAGCAGAAAATTACAAGTCATCCAAGCTTTGAGTTCCTTAAGACAGGCTTCCAACTTGGCTAATTGATTACTATTATCTGGATTCATTGACAGGTATAATTGTGTCATCTGCATAACAATGAAAATGTATACAGTGCTTTCTAATAATGTTGCCAAACGGAAGCATATAGAAACTAAAAAGAGGAGGGCCTAGCACAGATCCCTGTGGAACTCCATGACTGAGCTTTGAGTTGAAAGAAAACTCATTATTGACATGAACAAACTGGAACCTATTAGATAAATAAGATCTAAACTACTGCAATGAAGTTCCATTAAGTCCAACATAGTGTTCTAATCTATCAAGTAGAATATTATGATCAATAGTATCAAAAGCTGCACTGAGGTCTAAAAGGACAAGTACAGAAACAAGTCCATTATCAGATGCGATGAGGAGGTCGTTAGTGACCTTCGCTAAGGCTGTTTCAGTACTATGATGGATTCTAAACCCAGATTGAAACTCTTCAAGTAAACCATTTCCCTGCAGGTGGTCAAATAATTGCGTAGCAACAACTCTTTCTAAGATTTTTGAAATGAAAGGGAGATTAGAGATTGGTCTATAGTTAGCTAAAGCTCCTGGAGCCAGTGTTGGCTTTTTGAGTAAGGGTTTAATTACAGCCATTTTAAAAGCCTGCGGTACATGGCCTAAAGTTAATGAAGAATTAATTATATGAAGAATAAAGCTACCAATAAGTGGGAAGACTTCTTTAAATAACCTGGTAGGAATAGGGTCTAAAAGACAAGTTGAAGGTTTGGATGAGGAAACTATTTTGTCTAACTCACAAAGGTCAATTGGAGTAAACTCATCAAGACAGTTATCAGTTGAAGGAGTTGTAGTAGTTACTGTATTTAAGTTAACGGTGGGAAGAATCTGATTGACTTTATTTCAGATGGATGAAATTTTATGATTGAAAAAGTTCATAAAGTCCTGACTGGTAAGCTCCAAGGGAATGATAGGATTGACAGAGTCCTGACTCTTTGTCAACCTGGCTACAGTACTGAAAAGAAACCTGGGATTATTCTTGTTCTCTTCTATTAATACAGAATAATAACTTGTTCTAGCTTTTCTAAGAGATTTTTTATAAATTAAAAGATGATTTCGCCAACCTAAATCGATTTCATCTAAATTAGTGGAGCGCCATTTTCTTTCTAATTGACGAGTCTTCTGTTTTAAGCTACGAGTTTCTGTGTTGAACCAAGGAGTTAGAAATCCCTGATTAGAGTTTTTCTTTTTTAAGGAGGCCACCATGTCTAGAGTCTGATGCAGAGAAGCTTTAACACTATCTATCATGCTATCAATTACAGAAGGAGCAAGCTCTCCATAGCTTATTTCCGTTGTGTTGACACATGACATAGAGGAAACAATCTGCATAAATTTGGTAACATCATCTGAGAGGCATCTACTGTAGTAATATTTTTCCTTAGGAGCCAAATAGTCAGAAATAGTAAAACCAAAGGTTAACAGACAATGGTCTGACAGTACAGGGTTATGAGGAGACACTACAAGATGTTTTATTTCTATGCCATATGTCAGAGCAAGGTCCAACGTATGGTGGAGATAATGAGTAGAATTTCCTTCTTTCTGAGAAAACCCCATCGAGTCTAATATTGAATTAAACGGCACATTAAGGCAATCACTATCTACATCTACATGTATATTAAAGTCCCCTACTATAATTATTCTATCAGATTTAAGCACTAAATCAGCTAAGAATTCAGCAAATTTGGATAAAAATTCTGAGTAGGTTGATGGAGGACAATAAACTATGGCAAATAAAATTGGGTTTAGCCTAAAATTGCTAAAGTGCCCAATACTGAGGACCAGGCCCTCAAAGGAAATATAACATGTTTTTTGCTTTACATTAACTAGTAATTTGGAATGGTAAATTGTTGCTACTCCTCCTCCACGACCAGAACTTCTGGGATTTTGACAGTTTAAATAACCAGAGGGAGTTGATTCATTTAAACCAACATAATCCTCTTGCCCTAATCAAGTCTCTGTAAGGGATATTAAATCAATCTGATGATCAATTAACAGATCATGGACTAGCAGAGAGTTGGGAGTTAGAGACCTAATATTTAATAAACCACATTTAATTTTTAAATTATGAGGAGGAAGAGAGGTCAAATCATTCAATTTAGAGGCTTCATGTTTAATTTGAGTTTTACCAACTTTTTGTTTAATCACTTTGGGATGCTTATACATTATATTTTTATTTGCTTTGGCGGGAGCAGACAATGATTCTCTGATGGGGAAGACAGGGGCTAAGTTGAGGGGTGGCGGATGAAGAGGAGCTGCAGAGAGGTGTGTAAGACTGCGACTCTGCTTCCTAGTCCCAACTCTGAGTTGTCATGGTGACCAGACTTTTTTGGGTGAAACAATTTCTTTAAGGTGAAGAGTAATTCTATAGATTACAGCCAAAGGAAATGATGCTACACTGTCTACCCCTTGTTGTCTTTGTTCGTAAGTTTACTTTGTGCACAGCCTGGATTTTTGTGTTTGTACACGGTTTGGACTTTTTGTGCTTTGTTAATAAATATCACAAACTACAGTTCAGCGTCTGGGCCTCTCCTCTCTGCCCCGAGGGGCAATTCATAACAATAGACTCCAGCCAGTTAGAGACCCAACTGCTGTGGTTTGTTTTTTTGTTTTTTGTTTTTTTTTCACTCACCTGTTTGTGGGGCTCTCATCACGTCCACAGCACGCTGACCTCCAGCAAAGAAAGGGAGATCGGCAGCATGGTCCCCGAGTGTAGAGGAGCAGTGGGCCGCTGAGTTCGTCCAGAGCTTTGTGGATGAAACTCTAGCCTCCCGCAGCCCTAAGAAGATCTGGGAGAGTGTGAAATCGGTGACTGCTATTGCTGAGGTGCAACCAGGGTTGAGGAGGTTTCTCCAGTCCATGTAGTTGCTGGCTACAGTCTTCGTCCTGCAGCAGTCTTTCCCTGGGCTGACGTGGGGGCCGCCTCCAGCGAGCCTGAAGCTGACACAGAAGCGTGCTCCATGGTAGACATCCTGCTTCACCTCCAGTTCACCTATTCCTGCTCCCGCGCTGCCGGCTCCAAGACACCGCCACCCAGCTCCGGACTGCTGGAGGAACATCCCGACTTCTCAGGCAGCAGTTTCTCCCACGCCGAGCCAGACAACCCGCGCAGCATCTCCTCCTTCTCCTTTGCTGTCCCGTCAGCCTCTTCCTCCTCCTTGGTTGCTGCAACTCCGATCTCCTCGGCGTTTCCTCCCACTGCTGAGGATCCGGCTGTTTCCTCCCTCCGGCTCCACCCATCGCTGTGGTTGCAGGGGCGGCTCCTCAATGTTCCCCTGGGACGCCTTCTTCTACTGAAGTCACGGACAGGGTTGACCCTACACTTGCTGCAGCAGAGAACATCGTGCCCTGGGAACTCAGGCAAGTGTCTTTTCATTTCCCAACATGTTACGATGATATGCCTTGCCTGACTCCCAGTAGTGAGGCTCAGTTTTTGCAGTCCCCTGAGTCCTCACCACCTGCTGCAGCCAACACCATCTTACCTGCTCTCTCTGTGTCTTCTCTTATTTTCCCCAAGTGTCCGCCAGTCCCAGGGTTGATCCACTGGGCAATGGAGTTGCCTGCGGTCCTGGAGGACCTGTCAACAGTTCGGAGCCTGCGCCAGTGACCAAGCATCCCATGGCTTCAGCTGAGCAGAATCCAGCACCAGCAGGAAACTGACCCCCTGTACCCACGCCGGACGAGCCACCTGTGTGGGTCACTTTTCTAGGGAGTCCCAGGACCCTACCACAATGCCTGCTGCAGGGGCTCCTGCAGCAGAGTTGAAGCTGGACCTCCAGCGGTGGATATTGAGCTCAGGCAAGTGCTCTTCTTTCTTTTCACTGTCTCTGTTTTGGAGAGATCTTGCCTGGATCTTGGTGGGGAGAGCCAAGTGCAGCTGTCCGCTGTACCTGAGCTCACCTCGCCGGGCTCCACTGCCGCCGGTGACCCTGACCCTGTGTCTTTGTTCTGTTTGTCTGAGCTTTTCCCCAGGGTCACCAAAGTTTGTCCAGCTTTGTTAGAGGTCTCTGCGGGTTCAGTCTCACTGTCTGAGTTCTTCATGGGTCCAGCTCCTAATGCCAAGGTCATCACGGGTGCTCTGTCCCAGCCCAGGGCCTCTGTGAGTGCTGCTCCTCCTTCAGCTGAGGTCATCACGGGTGCGCCGTCCCAGCCCAGAACCTCCGTGGGCGCTGCTCCCCCTCCGGTTGAGGTCTTCACAGGTGTTCCGTCCCAGCCCGGGGCCTCCGAGAGTGCTACTTCCCCATCAGCTGAGGTCGTTAAGGGTGCTCCTTCCCAGCCCAGGTCCTCTGAGGGTGCTGCTTCCCCATCAGCTAAGGTCATTGCGGGTGTTCCATTCCAGCCCAGGACCTCCATAGGTGTAGCTTCTCCTCAGTCCAGGTCTCCATGGGTGCTGTGCCCCAGTCTGAAACCAATGTGGGTGCTGAGCTCCAGTGTGGGTCCGCCGTGGGCTTTACGCTCCAGCCTGGGGGCAACCAGGGTGCAGCTCTGGCCCAGTCCGGGTCCACCGTGGGTGCAGCTCTGGCACAGTCCGGGTCAACCATGGTTGCAGCCTCACTCCATCCTGGAACCACCATGGGTGCTGTTGTGCTCCAGCCCGGGGCCACCGCAAGTGCTGCAATGTCCTAGTCTTGGACCACCGAGGGTGCTGCAGAACAGTCCAAAAGCATTGGGGTCCCCTCTCCTCTGCTCAAGGCCATCGTGGTTCCCTCTCCTCTGCTTGAGGCCATTGTGGTTCCCTCTCCTCTGCCCGAGGCTGTCGTGGTTCCCTCTCCTCCACCTGACATCGTTGTGGTTTCTCTAACTCCTCTGTCCTCTTCATCGTTGGTCTTCCCCGTGGGGCAGCCACCTCCTTGGCCACCTCTTCTGTTTAGGTGGCTAAAGAACTCTAGCCGACCGCCTGACAGACTGTGCCGCTGGGTTGGGTGGCCCACATTCTCCGGTAGGCCACCATGCCATCTGCCAGGTCTGGGACCTTAGTCAGCCACCTGAACTGTCCAGCTCTCCGGTCCGGGGGGCCTAAGTGCCTGGGTTTTGCTTGGGTGTGGGTCCTGCGCTTGGTTTTGGTTGTTTTTTTGGGCCCCCCCTATCCTGGTCCCCCCATTGGCCTTCCGGGTTAGGTCATTGTTTTTCTCCTGTTTGGGGGGGGGGGGGGGTCTTTTTCTTTTCTTTGGTGTTACTTTGGGGTATCTGGAATCCACCCCTTGGGGGGGGCGGGGGGTCTGTCACGAGGTTGAGCATGGTGTGTCACCGGGCTCAGGTTCCTAATTTTTATCTGAGTATTTCTTGTATTTTTCCTGTGTTGTGTGTTATTTTCCTGTGTGTTGGTTTAGATGTGTTCTTGGTGGTTAACTGTCTGTTTAGTTGTAATATGCGAAGGGCACATCCTACCACAAAGTGCTCTTGGGGCTGTTTGCTTTCGGCTTTAGGACTGTGACTAGGATTCTTCTTTGACTTGGCACAGAGGCGTCGTCTCTTCGAATTTAGTCTGCTGGTAGGATCATTAGCTTCCCCAGGCGAGCCCGGGTACTGGCGGAGGGCGCGAGGAATGGGAGACCAAGGAGGTCCCAAACAAACAGCTGGTGATAAACCCCAACCAACAGGTCCCGGGCACCAACCTCCCAAGGAGACAGTGGTCTACACTCAATCGCTTCAGGACTGGACATGGCCCCTGCTTGGCCAGCCTTCACAGATGGGGCAGTAGCCCTAGCCCACTGTGCGCATGTGGAGAGGAGCAAACTATGGAACACATCATAGAGGCTTGCCCGCTCCAAAGACTGGAAGGAGGATTACACACCCTCCATACAGCAAACCAGGAGGCAACTGCTTGGCTTAAGGACTTTGCATTCGCTAAATAAATACTGTCTGTTAGTTATTCATGTCCTTGTTATTATCATTATTCTGTCCGTTTCTGTAACTTGGTGTTTATACTTTGTTTCTCTATAACATGAGTCCTCTACCTCCTCTCCAGACACTCCCACCTTGTCATCATCTAGCATTCAGCTCACCAGTTGTTCCAGCTGTGAGCTATCTGGTAATTAGGTCAACCTGCTCGCTCATGTGACCCACACCTGCTATCGCTTGTTATCATTTGTTTCTGGCCCTACTTAAGGTCTGTTATTTCTCTCCCTCTTTGCTGGAGTCAAAAGAGTCATTCTGCATCAGAACCCCATTCCCGTTCTGATGTTCTTTGTGCATCCTGTCATCTTTGTTCGTAAGTTTACTTTGTGCACAGTTTGGATTTTTGTTTGCACACTGTTTGGACTTTTTGTGTGTTTTGTTAATAAATATCACAAACTAAAGTCCAGCATCTGGGTCTCTCCTCTCTGCCCTGGGGGGTAATTCATGACAGTGTCATAAAGAGATAGGAGGTGGATGTGTGTGGAACGTTTCATGTTCAGTGACACACAGAACAATTTATTGTTTTTACGTGATATCAGGGGGTCACAGAAATTACCTCCATATCCAACGTCACGCCGGCCCAATGGGGAAAACATAGAGGAGGTGCAGGGACCTTCAGTCAACAGACCCCCGGATGGATACATACCATCGAAGGCAGCCAGAGTGGCAGTGGACACAATTTCACAACAGCGCTTCATTCCGCGGGTACACACCAGGAGGGAAGTGTGGCTGTCTGCCTTATGTGACACTCACAGCAAATGGTGATTTTACCTCCCGCTGCCCCCCCACACACACACACACACTCTGCGGAGGGGAGGCGTCCAGGATATCATGCCACAAAATGTCTGGGCGACTGCTGACACAGTGTTTCAGTTCCACTTTTTCGTTCAGTTAAAAAAAAATTATAATTTCCCCCCAATTTATATTAATTTTACACCTGTAATTATAATAGTTTGCCTGGTATTTTTTTTTATCTTTCTGGGTCAATAAATATGTCATAAAATGGTCTTTATGTAAAATATTTGGTCTTTTCTTCAGAAGAAGTGTAAATTTCAAAATCTGCCAAGTATTTATCATGATGTTTTAAATGCTTAAAACAGTGTTTAATTACTACAAATACACAAAGCGGAATTGAGTTTTCATGAGTTTTTTCTCTCTCTAAATTTTTCAAATGTCCTTAAACAACAGTTTTGAGATGGCAAAAATGAAACTGAACCCCTTATACGTCTTCACAAATATTTCTGTTTGCCCTGAACTTACAGTGTCCAATTTACAGTGTGTTTTGTGTGTCCATGTCTAGGTGTTTTCTTATCTCTTTCGTAGTCCTGGAATCAGTTCCTCTCCAGCCACTGGTGGTCCTGGTGGATGACTCTTCATCTGAAGAATCTCCAAAAATATAAAGATATAAGATAAGATAAGATAAAATAAGATAAGATAAGATAAGATAAGATAAGCCTTTATTAGTCCCACAATGGGGAAATTCCAGGATTGCAACAGCACAGGGATAGCAACACTCAGAGCAACAATCAGAAGGCAAGAAAAAACAAGAACAGCTAGTATACATATGTACATATTACTATATACTGTATATATACTGTATATATATATATATATATATATATATATATATATATATATATAGAGAGAGAGAGAGAGAGAGAGAGAGAGAGAGAGAGAGAGAGAGACAGTGCAGAGCATTGTGGTTGGTGAATGTGCAGCAGAAAGTCTAAGCTCTCTCTCCGCGGATGCGGCGGGCCAGCTGGATGTCTTTGGGCATGATGGTGACCCTCTTGGTGTGGATGGCGCACAGGTTGGTGTCCAGGAAGAGACCCACCAGGTAGGCCTCGTTGGCCTCCTGCAGAGCCATGACGGCGGAGCTCTGGAAGCGCAAGTCGGTCTTGAAGTTCTGAGCGATCTCCCTCACCAGGCGCTGGAAGGGCAGCTTAAGGATGAGCAGCTCCGTGGATTTCTGGTAGCGACGGATCTCTCTCAGAGCCACGGTACCAGGCCTGTAACGGTGAGGCTTCTTCACTTCGCCGGTGGCCGGAGCGCTTTTTCCAAGCAGCCTTGGTGGCTAGCTGCTTCCTGGGGGGCTTTTTCCTCCAGTAGATTTACGGGCGGTCTGCTTGGTTCTTGCCATCGCTCTTTATTATTCTGTCTTATATTTCTTGCACGCCGCCTAAACTCCAGCCCGGCACCCGCATCGTTTTCGCTACAGTTCCTCGGTATGTCGAGTTTCTCCATTAGCACCAGGTGGCGGTTGAGTGCTAGCTAGCTCTTCCCTGCTGTATCGCCTCCCGCTGTAAACAGTGGCTCCGTCCGCCGACTCGGGAGACCTTTGGGGTGATCTGTGTGTCTGTGATATATATATAGAGTGAAAGGTGTAGAAAGAAGAAGGAAGATTAAAAAAAAGGCAGTTGCAAAAGGCAGCCAACTCGTGTGGCACCGCCGGTCCGGCGTAACCGGAACCGGAGTCTGATATAAAATAAGATTAGGGATTTATCCAAAAGAAGCTTGTTTCTAGAAAAAAAAAAGTTCAACAGTATAGGACCTATTTATTACCTAAAGTAATAAATATAACACAGGAAAAGCAATAAATAGCAATGATAAAGCAATTGGAAACAAAGATGATAAGAAAACAATACACTAGATATTGAAACAATGAATAATTAGAAATAATATAAATAAATAGAACAAATATAAAGAAAAAATACTGTAACAAAGCTGGGAATAAATATCCATCCATCCATCCATCCATCCATCCATCCATCCATCCATCCATCTTCTACCATTTAATCTGTTTTGGGTCCTGAGGGGGCTGGAGCTTATCACAGCATCTTTGGGTGAGAGGCAAGGTACACCCTAGACAGATCGCCAGTAGGGATGGGCGATACTGATACGTTTCGTCCAAAATCACATGATTGCAGTTTCATTAACAACTTTATTGCAAGGGCAATATGAAATATGAATAAAACTCATGAACATAAACACTTGAAAGGAATGCTTATAAAATGATAATAGAATAGAACAATGAGCAAAGTAAATAAAAATAAAATTATTTTTGTCAATTATAATAAAAATAATTAAGACTTAAAATGAATGCAAAATAAATTCAATTTCTTAATTTGGTGAAGACTCTCAACTGGATTCAAGTATTTTTATTTCAGAAATGTTTCACCATTCATGCAAATTCTATGGTAATACCAAGCAGCATATATGTGTATTTTTTTTCACATTGCACCATTTATTTATATATTTTTACATTATTATTTTACAAAGTTAAATAGTGCTTATTTTGTTTATTTTTCAAATTTTGTGCTGCTTGGTATCACCATAGAATTTGCATGAATGGTATAACATTTCAGAAGTAAAGTAAAGTAAAGCTGAAGTAAGTAAAGTAAAGTAAAGCTGAGCTTGCAGTGTGCAGTGAGTCTTCGGCTTTGATGTCTGATAGGCTGCCATAATCATGTGACATGGCAGACCATCTCTAAAATATGCCTGGGCTAGTTTTTCACCAGTTTTCACACCTAAATTTAATGCCTAAAACTCTCAGAAGTGAAAACAAATTGCCCGTTTTGTATTAACATAGTGGTATTGCAATATTTTAAAAAGCATCGACTCCAAAGTATTGACCAACTGGTATCAAAGTATTGATACTTGAGTATCAATACATCCCTCCTTAATCGCCAGTCCATTGCAGGGCCGTAATAAATATCCAGCAATTTAAAAATTTATTACTCTGGTTGAGGTTAGAACACTTCTCCTGAGAGCCCTCTTCATCCACGAGGCTTTCTCCTTTCTAGTTGATCTCCTCAACATTTTTTGCTAATTTACAAATTATTAGTCAAAAAATCTCCAAAATATCTAAAAACATGGAGTCACCGGACGTATAGACGCACGAGCAAGAACAATAGACGCTCCTTGTAAACACAGACAAAACACATTACAAAACAATAAAAGACACTCCAAATCTATCACAAACAATACTAAAACTATTATTTTCAATGCTAAACTATTATTTATACTATAAACATTGCTAAAACATGCAAAAACACTCAAAAGCACACTTATTTCACAACACATTCCATTTTACCGTTACTTTTCCACCTTTTCCATTTGTGACTGAAACTGGGATACTTCTGAGAACCCTCTTCATCCACGGGTCTTTCTCCTTTCTAGTTGATCTCAACATTTTTTGCTAAACTATTTACAAATTATTATTCAAAAAAACAGTCGCTGGACGTATAGACACACGAGCAAGAACAATAGAACAATAGACGCTCCTTGTAAACACGGACAAAACACATTACAAAAACAATAAAAGACACTCCAAACCTATCACAAACAATACTAAAACTACTATTTACAATGCTAAACTATTATTTACACTATAAACACTGCTAAAACACCACCAAAAGATCGCTTATGCCACACAGCCAATCAATGTCTCTGCATGCTAACTCCATTAGCTTCCCGTTAACTTCCCCTTTGTCCTGATCAGTAAACTTCCAGCGTGGTGTATAACATTATTTCCAGTATTACGGTAAAGATCAGCTTCTCAGCTTTCAGAAGCACTTGGAATGAAGTTTCTAGGCAGAATATTCAGAGTTACAGTCAACTGAATGAGTGCATTGCTAGTGAGCGTCGGTACTGACTTGGGGGGGGGGGGTATTTTTAAAGACAGTGGGTGCACAGACAATTAGGAGAAGCTTTTGTGTTTCCATCTGTGGAGTTAAATTATCCACCCCACCCCACCCAGTATTTGGGACACCATGTGGTGTATGGGGCAGCACCTATCGCTGTTTCTCTGACCCTAGGCCACACAGCTACTGTAAGTAGTGAAAGCTACAGTGTGTGTGTGTGTGGGGGGGGGGGTGTCAGTCCTCTGGTAACTCAGTGCGTTAACTTTCCTTTCCCCATTCTGTTATGCTGAGCACCAAGCTAGAAGGCAGAAAGTACCATTTTTATATGGTCTTTGGTATGACCCGGCCAGGATTTGAACCCATGACCTCCCAGTTGTGGGGCGGATGCCCTAGCAACTAGGACACCACTCCCATCCGGTGTTAAATTATGGAATGAATTAAATATGGAGTTAAAACAATGTCCAAATATTTTGAGTTTTAAAAAAAAAGTACAAAAATGAGAAATTAGATAAATACAGGGAGGAAGATGGTTCTGTTATTAATCACTAGCATTGGCCTACAACTTCCAGTCATATACAGCCCAAGGAAGATGCGCTGGAACTTCCGCAAAGCCAACTGGAAGAAATTCAGTGAAACTCTGGACCGGAGCGTTGTTACCATCCCACTCCACACCATCACTGTAGATGAAGCATACAACCGCTTCTGCAGCGCAATCTTCAAGGCTGCCCATACTGCAATCCCACGAGGCTACCGACCCCTCTATGTCCCATGTTTGGACGGAGAAAGTGCTGCCCTCCTACAATCCTATCAAACATCAGGGGACCCAGAGATAGCAGACCATCTCATTGAATCGCTAAATACAGCTCGGCGAAAGAAATGGGAGGAGACAGTTGCTGACCGGAGCTTTACCCACTCTAGCAGGAAATGTTGGAGCCTCATCCGTCGCCTAGGAGCTGCACAGAAGCCCCCTAGCCAAAGCCGAGCATCCGTCACACCCAACCAAGTTGCATCCCACCTACTGACTATCGCCAAAGCACCCCAAGACAAAGACACCAAAAGAGCAGTTACAACTGAGCTAAAAAAACACCAAAAAATGCCTGTAGAGGAAACGAACCCTGAACCCTTCGAGGCTGCTGAACTGGAGAAAGTCCTACAGAGCCTGAAATGTGGAAAGGCAGCAGGATACGATAACATCTTCCCAGAATTCATGAAAAATCTTGGCCCCCGAGCCCTAACCTGGTTGACACAATTCTACACAAGGATCACACAAACAAACTCGATCCCAAAGAAATGGCGGACAGCAAAGGTCATTCCCATCCCAAAACCTGGCAAAGACCACAAATTACCAGCAAGCTACCGCCCAATCTCCCTACTCAGCGTTCCTTACAAAATCATGGAGCGCCTAATTCTGCAACGCATTTCCCCAGAGGTAGAGGATATTCTAAGTGTGGATCAAGCAGGTTTCCGCAAGGACCGCAGTACAGGAGAACAAGTACTGGCCCTAACCACCTTCATCGAAAATGGCTTCGAGAGCAGACTGAAGACAGGGGCTGTGTTTCTCGACCTTACAGCCGCCTATGATACGGTCTGGCACAAAGGCCTCCTCCTGAAACTTATAAAGGCGATCCCTGCTTGGGCAACAGAAATTATAAAAACCCTGCTGACCAACCGAAGGTTCAGAGTCCACCTCAGTCAGAAGACAAGTGCATGGAGAATGCAGAAAAACGGACTCCCACAAGGCTCAGTTCTAGCTCCAACTCTGTTCAACCTCTACATAAACGACCTGCCTACTACAAAATCCCGCAAATTCACCTATGCAGACGACATCTGTTTGGCATTCCAAGCACCAGACTTTGAACCACTGGAACGGGTGCTCACGGAAGATCTTGCCAAACTGGACCAGTTCTGCAAAATCTGGCGCCTAAAACCAAGCCCAGCAAAAACCGTCTCCAGTGTATTCCATCTCCACAATGCAAAAGCTGCCAGAGAACTAAACATCCACCTGAGCGGACTCAAGCTTAAGCATGCCCCAAATCCAACTTATCTTGGAGTGACCCTTGATAGGACCTTATCCTTCAAGGAACATCTAAAGGGGACGGCTGCTAAGGTGAAGGTACGAAACAACCTGCTCTGCAAGCTCGCTGGTGCAAAATGGGGGGCGGCTGTCTCCACCCTGCGCACCTCAGCACTGGCCCTTTCATACTCTGTAGCAGAATATTGTGCCCCTGTCTGGTCCAGGTCATCTTACACACACCATGTAGACACCCAGCTCAACACAACCATGAGAACTATAACTGGAACAATCCGCTCAACACCACTCCCCTGGCTCTCTGTACTGTCAAACATAGCCCCTCCACACATCCGGCGAGCAGCATTAACTCAAAGGATGCTCCAAAAAGTTAAAGATTCTCCTCACTTACCAATCCATGCAGATATCTACACTCCACCCACTGCCCGACTTTCATCCAGACGGCCGATTTGGAAAAACCCTCCCCCAGCTGACTTTACCATCCAGACAGCTTGGCAAGAGGAATGGGAGACCAAGGAGGTCCCAAACAAACAGCTGGTGATAAACCCCAACCAACAGGTCCCGGGCACCAACCTCCCAAGGAGACAGTGGTCTACACTCAATCGCTTCAGGACTGGACATGGCCCCTGCTTGGCCAGCCTTTACAGATGGGGCAGTAGCCCTAGCCCACTGTGCGCATGTGGAGAGGAGCAAACAATGGAACACATCATAGAGGCTTGCCCGCTCCAAAGACTGGAAGGAGGATTACACACCCTCCATACAGCAAACCAGGAGGCAACTGCTTGGCTTAAGGACTTTGCATTCGCTAAATAAATAAACTAGCATTGGTTAGGTGAAAGTCTATGAAAGTCATTCATAGATTACATCACCCCAGTCTGACCAAAAAAACAACATCAAATTGCACGTTTTGTTACTCAGAGAAATCGTACACAGACACTTAAAAAAGATTTTCCATGTGCAGTGGATATGTGGTGTATACAGCTTTAACCCTCTGAGTGTGTGAATTTGAGTGCCCCTAGTGGCAGAGTGCGACGCTGCACCTGTCATCTCACTCTGACATGATCAGCTCCATTGAGGATTTGTACTGATTTGTACTGATTTGCCAGTTTCAGAAGGTGGCAGACATCCGTTGGAGGACTCAATGGATGACACATAATACAACAAAGAAGAAGAACTCCTCATTTCCTTTTCCTGTTTTTAACATTTTAGCCCAGAAAGTTAATATGGCCACGATCGGTCATTGTCACCGTCACTCTGTCGGCTTTGCATGTGGAAAATAGCCACGGGATACAAGCGAAATTTATGTGGGATAATCATAAGACTTTGTAGATGTGGTAGAGACCATAAATGACCAACAGAATGCAAAATAATGACCACGATGGGTGAAAATGCAGCGACCACGGCAGCGAGCGAGTCCCCTTAGAAGCTGGTAAGTGAGGAATTTCTGTGTTTTTTTTTTTTTTATATTGTACTGATTTCTTGTTCATATACTTTGAACAAGTTGTAACAATATATTGCACATAATTTAGGTACCTATTTGTTAACTCCATTTTATATTTATTTAGTTTTGTAGGATGTTATTTGGGTTCTAAATATTTTATTGAGTTTTAGACCTTTGAGTTTTTAACCTCTTTGACTAGTTTTAAACTTTTTAATATGACCCTTCTCTCTTACCTCTGGTTTTTCTCTCATTTCTTTGTCTTTATACCCTGATTGATGGAGCCTTGAGTATTTTTATCATGTTTATAGTCAGCTTCATGTGTGCCTGTGTTTATGTCTATGTTGAATGTAATTGTGGCTTGTAAATATGGATGTCACCAGACTGCAAAACAAATCTACCTACGGGTACAAATAAAGTAACCTGAACCTGAACCTGAAGAAAAGATGATGAGGTACCTCTGTACAAAAAAACAGTGTCAAAAGACTGAACTATTCTTTGTGTAAATATGTCCAAAGTCCAGTTTTGACTGAGTTATGGAATTTAAAGAGGTGTCGTGACATTATGCAAATTAGATATGTAAATTTATTCCTATCTGAAACTTTGGATCATATTTTACATCTTTCTAATTGACAGTAAGCCATTATCTCTTACCACTTTCAAGTTATAGCCTTGGAAATCTGAACTATTTTATTGACAAAAAATATTTACCACTCTTGACCACTAGGGGTTATGTCGCAAGTCGGCGACAGACACACTCAAAAGTGTCTAACGGCAGCTTAACATTTGACATTTTGTGGTCCTGTCACTTTAATAGTCTTTCACCATCGAGCAACTACCCTACAACTTAATGCCTAACCCTAACCTCACAGGAACCTTTCATTAGTGGAGTGAAAAACAAACTAAGGAAAAAAACAAACAAACAAAAAATTCACTCACAGATGCGAGTGGGACTCGAACTGGTGCGTTTTTATGTTGTTGCTTGAACATCTGTGTAATTTACCAGCCACCATCCCCCTCCCACCAACTGAATGAGCGTTGGGAAACCAAAGTAAAGGAGCATTCTGCACATGTGCAGTGAGGACTGTTTAGGAGTGTTTTGCGCATGCGTCATGAGTGAAGGCATGATCTTGGGGATTCAGCTTATTTTTTGATTTAATGTGCAGATGTATGATTTTAGAGAAGTGGAGAACATTTATTAGATATGTTTTTTACTGACACCGGGTTGATTATATACGTAATCAGTGGGAATTTGTTTACTCATAGTATTTTTATTTTTAAATTTCTATTCTTATTAATAAGTAATAACATTTTGAAATGAGTGTTGAGATTTGTCTGAGTCACTCGTGACCAAACAGTGGCTATCTGAATGCGCCCTCAGACAGCCACTGTTTGGTCTGGACCAAAGGACCAAACAGCTGCTTCCGCGGATAATTTGGTTTGCTTAGTGCAGTCTGAATGCGCGTTGGAACTCTGATGCACACCAAACAAGCGAAGTCTGGTCCCTCTGAAAACGGGGGCCTTGGTTCTCTTGCAAACAAAGTCTGGTGCACTCCGCTGTAGTGTGAATCCAAACAGACTATCCAGCGGACCAGAGGGCAGAAGTGCCCCTCAGCATTTGTGTAACCATAGCAACACATAGTCTGAGAAGAAGAAGGGCCGTTTACCGTAGCACATTTTGTGTAGAAAATAAGATAAGACCTTTATTGTCCATTTAAACAGAAATTTATGTTGCAACATCCGTTCATTAAAATACATGAAAACAGAACATATAAAAACACATAAAAGACTCATAGGAAAACACCAAAGACACAGTCCAATAATAACAAAAATAAAGACAAATTCGAGAAATCCTTTTACAGGAGAAAGTTGAAGAGAAAAGTTAAAAAATGTCTCATTTGTGGTGAACAAACAACCCAGCTGAAGGGAACGGATTTCTTTTTTCAGTCCTGTCCAATCAATGAGCCTGATTTTTCTTCTTCGCCGAGATTTTTTCTTTCTGGTCAGTGGTGATTTCGGCTACAGCGCCCCAAACAAGCAGTTGTTGTATCTGCATGACATTATCCAGACAGTTCGGTCCACTGCAGTGTCAATCCAAACCAAACCAAGGTGTGAAAATTCTTGGCATTCTCCGCCTAGTCAAACTGAGACCCTCAGACTATCCTGGTTTGAATGCAGCCTTAGTCCCACACCAGGGAAATTTACAGAATTGCAGCAATGAAGCAATGTCAGCACTCAGAGCAATAATAAATGTAATGTACTTTATATAGCCCTTTACAACAACCCTTAGGTGACCAAAGTGGAATACAGAAGATCAAATGGCACTAGAGACACACACATTAAACAGCTACATAACCAAAGGGATAAAAAGAATCAGTGTCACTATGCTATAGTTATTAAAAGTCATCCTGAATAAATATGTTTTAAGTTTTGATTTAAAATGGTCCAGGTCAGAGATAACATGTAAGTCAGGGGGGAGCTTATTCCAGGGCCTGGGGGGCGACAAATGAAAAGGCTCAGTCACCCCAGTGTTTATACCTTGATCTGGGCACATTCAGCAAAAGCTGGTTGGATGACCTCAAGGCTCTGCCTTGGTCAAGGACTGTTAAAATGTCAGACAAAATAATAATAAATAATAAAAATAAGGGTGAAAAGTATATATGCAGTGCAAAAAGTTACATAAGTAAAACATTAATTACGGTAAGTAGTTAAATTATTCAGCAATATATATATACACTACTCACAACAAGTTAGGGATATTTGGCTTTCGGGTGAAATTTATGGAAAATGTAAAAAGTTCACACTACAGTGATATTATATCATGAAAGTTGAGCATTTAAGTAGAAACATGCAATGGTGGTTTCTTCATATCAAACAATTTATTGAAACAAAAGCCAACAACAGTAGTGGGTATACCTCAACAAAAAATGTCAGTGTCTCAATAACTTGTCATGTGCCCTTCAGCATCAATTACAGCTTGACAACAACGTTTCCTGCTATTCACAAGTCACCTTATTGTCTGCTGAGGCATGGCATTCCGCTCTTCTTGAAGGGTGGCCCTCAGGTCATTGAGGTGGTGGGTGCAGGGTTACAAGCCTTTGCGCAGTGACTCAGCTGATCTCATAGGTTTTTGATGGGATTCATGCCACTCCATTTGAGGTACCCCAGCCTCCAGCAGCCATTCCCTAATTATGTGACCTCAATGACCTGGAGCATTGTCATCCATGAAGAAGAGATTAGGCCAGTATTGTTCATGCAGGGGCACAATGACTGGATTAATGACATTTTTCAGGTAGTATTGGCTTGTCACTGTACCATTCACAAGCTGTAGGGTAGCTCTGTATTGACTAGACACACCTGCCCAGAGTGTAATGCCACGGCAACAGTAGCTGATGCATAGCGATCTCCTTGATATCTTTAACATTGTTGGCTGCTATCATTTCTGCTCGTGAATCGACTTTCATCAGAGAACAGCACTGAGGCCCACTGGTCCCTTGTCCAGCGTAAATGCTCCCTGGCCCATGCAAAATGATGTGGTCAGGTACCCTTGCAGGTTGTCTAGCACACAGACTATGCTGATGTAAACAGTGTTGAATGGTCTGAGGTGACAGTTGGGTGCCTCTCACCTCCCTTAAATGTGCCTGGAGTTGAGTATCATTCATCATCCAGTTCCGCAGGGCACTGTTCACAATGAAGTGGTCATCAGCGTGGGATGTGGCCAAAGGACGTCAACTTCTATGCCTTTCTGTGACTCTTTCAGTCTATCTGTATCTCTGTTGCAACCTGCTGATGACACTCTGTGACACTCTAAGCTCAGTGGCCACTTCCCTCTGAGAACATCCTGTTTGAAGCCTCACAATGGCGAGGTACTGTTGCTCAATTGTTAGGTGCCGTCTTGGTCTCATGATGTCAAAATGTGAACAGCATGATGAAGAGGACTGTTTAAATACCAATTCTAATTGAACCAGAAGATTTATTGGTCAAGTCTTGGATCAAACACCTGTTGGGAATTTTGCTGTTAAGCACCTTGTTAGAGAACAGCAAGTTATGCAAAAAGTATTGAAACATTGAACAGTTGGACATACGCATTCAAAAGCTTAGAGAAAGTCAAATTAAGTTCACCTGTAAAGATTATAATGCATTTTCGGTGCATCCTGAAATTTCACCCAAAAGCCGAATATCCCTAACTTTTTTGTGAGTCGTGTATATTAGCAGTATATTTCACAGCTGAACGAATGCAGTGTTGTTGCAACTTTCAGTAATAATAATGTTATTAACAGTGTATTGGAAAGGAACATTCCTTATTTGTGCAAAGTAGTAGTGTTATATGCGATCTCTATGAGCAGCACAGATTGTAAAGTCTGACAGCAGCAGGTAGGAAGGGCCTGTGAATCCGCTCCCTCATGTAATATGGATGGAGCAGCCTGCCGTTAAACAAGCTCCTCAGAGCACTCAGCGTGTCCCACATGGGGTGTGACTCAGACTCCAGCAGAGATGACAGCTTAGCCACCATCTTCCTCCCTCCCATCACCTCCAGTGGGTCAAGGCGGTGCCCCAGAAAAGAGCTGGCCTTCTGAAGCACCTCTTCAGTCTCTTCCTGTTGACAGCTGTGATGCTGCTGCCCCAGCGGACCACTCCATACCCTGTGCTGTAAATATATGATGACTCTCACATCCACTATCAGGCTGCTTTGAGCTCTGCACCACTCTGACCATCTTTCCCAGCCAGCATGTCCATGTGGGCTACACCAAAGGTTAAATCTGGGCAGTCTTATGTGTCCCTTCTGGATTTGTCCATGGTTCCATGTTTGTCCCCTCTGTGTTTGCCCACATTTTTATTTTTTTTTTAGTTTGTATACTTTATTAATCCCAGAGGGAAATTCCGGCCATCCACGTGGATGGATGAGGCAGCCACGGTGTGGCGCCAATCCCTTCACCATTCACACACACATTCACACTGAGGGCCACTTCAGAGTCTCCAGTTAACCAAACTTGCATGTTTTTGGCCTGTGGGAGGAAACCAAAGTACCCGGGGTAAACCTACGCAGACACGGGGAGAACATGTTAACTCTTTGTGTGTGACTGTCACCGAATTGTGACATAACCCCTAGTGGTCAAGAGTGGTAAATATTTTTTGTCAAAAAAATAGTTCAGATTTCCAAGGCTATAACTTGAAAGCGGTAAGAGATAATGGCTTGCTGTCAATTAGAAAGATGTAAAATATGATCCCAAGTTTCAGATAGGAATAAATTTACGCATCTAACTTGCATAATGTGGCGGCACCTCTTTAAATTCCGTAACTCAGTCAAAACTGGACTTTGGACGTATTTACACAAAGAATGGTTCAGTCTTTTGACACTGTTTTTTGTACAGAGGTACCTCATCATCTTATCTTCAAAGTATATGAACAAGAAATCAGTACATAAAAAAAACAAAACAAAACAGAAATTCCACGCTTACTTTTGACAAAGGGGGGCTAGCTGGCTGGCGTGGTAGCTGCATTTTCACCCATCGTGGTTGTTATTTTGCGTTCTGTTGGTCATTTAACGTTTCTACCACATCTACAAAGTCATATGATTACCCCACATAAATTTCGCTTGTATCCCGCAGCTATTTTCCGCATACAAAGCCAACAAATAGATGGTGACGATGACCGATCGCAGCTATATTAGCTTTCTGGGCTAAAATGCTAAAAACAGGAAAAGGAAATGAGGAGTTCTTCTTCTTTAGTGTATTACATGTCATCCATTGAGTCCTCCAATGGATGTCTGCCACCTTCTGAAACTAGCAAATCAGTACAAATCCCCAATACAGCCGATCATGTCAGAGTGAGATGATGACAGTGCCGCGCTCTGCCACCTCCACACAGAACGGTCACTGATGGTCAGGGGATGGGAGCAAACCCATGACCTTCTTACTGTGCTGCCACAGTGCTAACCACTGTTCCACTGAGCGCAGTGTTTTTGTTTTTCTTTACCTGCTTACCTATTTTCAGCTTATTTTCTCATAAATTTGCTATTTTGTTGTAAATCTGTGACCCCCCCATGTGATTAATTTTCTTGAAAATTTGAAACTTTCTCATAAATTTGCAACTTTTTTTTTTACTTTAAACTTGCAACTTTTTTCTCATAAATTTGTTAGTTTTTTCTTGTAAAATTGTGACTTTTTCTTCTATATTTGCAAACTTTTTGAGATAAGATAAAATAAACTTGTCAGGGCATAGGTTGGAGCCATGTTCTCGCCTTATGTTATAATTTATATTTCTTGTTTCCAGGACGTGGTCTCCAACCCACATCCTCGCCTTTAGTTGATTGTCTGGGATTTTCTTTATTCATTATTCATTATCATGGTCATGGTTGTGTTCTGATTACTCTTTCTTTAGTCTTGTTTTTCATTATTACTATCACATTCATTTCCTTTATCTTGGGTTTGAGTTGTGTGTTTATTTCCACCGTAATCTAGCTCGTTTCTGCACTGTTAATTTCCTGATTATTCACGGCTGTTTTGTGTTTCTGTTGATTAAGTTCTGCTCTATTTAAGGGACGCAGCCCTGCGTGTGGGTGCTGTGTCATCATCATTATTTGGCGTTTCATACATGTTCCTGTCTGCCTTGCCTGAACTCTTTAGCCTGTGAGTTTTTGTCTGCCTTGCCAGTAGTTATCTTTTATTTCCAGCCCTCGAGCTGTGTTTAATTTCAGTTCTGTAAAAATTGTTAAATGCTCGCTTCACATCTGAGTCCTGCACTCTGCCCCAAGGGGCAAACCAGGACAAAGCTTTTATTAGTCCACAATGGGGAAATTCTAGGATTGCAGCAGCACAGGGATCACAGCACTCAGAGCAATAGTAAATAAGATAAGAACTGGTTAGCCAAAGTAGTAAATAAATATACATAAGTACACAGCTACAGTGGGGCAAAAAAGTATTTAGTCAGCCACCAATTGTGCAAGTTCTCCCACTTAAAAGATGAGCGAGTTCTCCAATTTTCATCATAGGTATACTTCAAATATGAGAGACAAAATGAGAAAAAAAATTCAGAAAATCACATTGAATGATTTTTAATGAATTAATTGGTAAATTCCTTGGTAAAATAAGTATTTGGTCACCTACAAACAAGCAAGATTTCTGGCTCTCACAGACCTGTAACTTATTCTTTAAGAGGCTCCTCTGTCCTCCAGTCGTTACCTGTATTAATGGCACCTGTTTGAACTCATTATCAGTATAAAAGACACCTGTCCACAACCTCAAACAGTCAGACTCCAAACTCCACTATGGCCAAGACCAAAGAGCTGTCAATGGACACCAGAAACAAAATTGTAGACCTGCACCAGGCTGGGAAGACTGAATCTGCAATAGGTAAGCAGCTTGGTGTGAAGAAATCAACTGTGGGAACAATTATTAGAAAATGGAAGACATACAAGACCACTGATAATCTCCCTCGATCTGGGGCTCCACGCAAGATCTCACCCCGTGAGGTCAAAATGATCACGAGAACGGTGAGCAAAAATTCCAGAACCACACGGGGGGACCTAGTGAATGACCTGCAGAGAGCTGGGACCAAAGTAACAAAGGCTACATCAGAAACACACTACGCCGCCAGGGACTCAAATCCTGCAGTGCCAGACGTGTCCCCCTGCTTAAGCCAGTACATGTCCAGGCCCATCTGAAGTTTGCTAGAGAGCATCTGGATGATCCAGAAGAGGATTGGGAGAATGTCATATGGTCAGATGAAACCAAAATAGAGCTTTTTGGTAAAAACTCAACTTGTCGTGTTTGGAGGAGAAAGAATGCTGAGTTGCATCCAAAGAACACCATACCTACTGTGAAGCATGGGGGTGAAAACATTATACTTTGGGGCTGTTTTTCTGCAAAGGGACCAGGACAACTGATCCGTGTAAAGGAAAGAACCAATGGGGCCATGTATCATGAGATTTTGAGTGAAAACCTCCTTCCATCAGCAAGGGCATTGAAGATGAAACGTGGCTGGATCTTTCAGCATGACAATGATCCCAAACACACCGCCCGGGCAACGAAGGAGTGGCTTGGTAAGAAGCATTTCAAGGTCTTGGAGTGGCCTAGCCAGTCTCCAGATCTCAACCCCATAGAAAATCTTTGGAGGGAGTTGAAAGTCCGTGTTGCCCAGCGACAGCTCCAAAACATCACTGCTCTAGAGGAGATCTGCATGGAGGAATGGGCCAAAATACCAGCAACAGTGTGTGAAAACCTTGTGAAGACTTACAGAAAACGTTTGACCTCTGTCATTGCCAACAAAGGGTATAAAACAAAGTATTGAGATGAACTTTTGTTATTGACCAAATACTTATTTTACCAAGGAATTTACCAATTAATTCAATAAAAATCCTTCAGTGTGATTTCTGGATTTTTTTTCTCATTTTGTCTCTCATAGTTGAGGTATACCTATGATGAAAATTGGAGACCTCTGTCATCTTTTAAGTGGGAGAACTTGCACAATTGGTGGCTGACTAAATACTTTTATTCCCCACTGTATATATACAGTGCAGGAGCATTGGAGCTAGATGGTATCAACAGCATCAAAGTTAAATTACTTGGCAAAATATAAATATGGACCCAGACTGTATATTTTACATTTGAGTGAAGAGTGCTGTTGCTACCCTCAATAATAATTGTAATTGTCTTAGTTGTGTACTGGAGGGGATGATCTCTATTGTGATCTCATGTTTAATACAGTCTCTATGAGCAGCACCAGTTAGATTATAAAGTCTGACAGCCGTAGGTAGGAAGGAGATGCAGAACCTCTCCCTCGAGCACTTAGGATAGTACAGACTGTTATGTATGAATAATACGAGACAGGAGCCGTGCTGAACTGAACAGCAAACTACTCTTTATTATCAGAACACAGAATTATATACACCAGTGGCTGTGCACGCCTGACGTCACCCTGTGGGCGGGTATGGCATCACACACACTGCACTCATGACACCACACTTCCCCTCCCCCTTACAAAATGCAAAACCACACACACAATCGAGACCCTCCCCAATTTAAGACCCGAATAATGCACTAACAAAACTGGGGAACAATTAACAGTAATAAAAATAACCTACCACATTCACACAAAACAACTAAAATTGGACAAAGTCTCTAAAATACGTAAAATAAGCCAATAACAGACCACATACATACTCTCATGCACACCAGCACTATGTACATGTATTTATAATAAAATTTTTATGTTACTCCACAGTCCCTGGACAGCCATGAACAAAAGTGGCTCGGAGGGCCAGGGCAACCCCAGGGCATGCGCACCCTTGGCCGCTGTCTGCCCCCCAGGATCGAAGCCACCCTCCCCGGCGAAAATGTCTCTTCCTAAGGACAGGAGACATTTTCTGCTCAATTGCTTCTCCTCTCTGGCCTGGCAGTGCTGCTGTCTGGCACTCTGTCCCACCGTGCCCATCTGTCCGTTCTCGACCGCCTTCAATACCGTCGTCATGGCTCCAAACTCTCCGGCCCCCTGTGGCCGCACTCTGGGGGAAAACCGAAGCCTGCTCGTCGGCGCCGCTCGCTGCCTCAGGCAACTCCCTGCGGCTCTCAACACCCTCGTCTCAGGTGCTCTGCTGCGCCGTCTCCATGCCCAGCCGTAGCTGCTTTCTCCTGGGGTTCACAGCATCGATTTCGCTGGTGTTGTTTCCCGACCCAGGCACCTCGCTGCTGCTCCCAGCACCCTCGTTCCAGGTGCTCTGCTGCACTGTCTCCATGCCCGGTCGTAGCTGCTCTCTCCCGGGGCTCTCAGCTTCGCTGTGGTCGGCATCACTCTCCGACCCATGCACCTCATTGCTGCTCTCAGCACTCTCGTTCAAGGCGCTCTGCTGCATCGACTCCATGTCCGGCTGCAGCTGCTCTCCCTCGGGGATCTCAGCGTCACTCTCATCAGCTCCACTCTCTGAACCAGGCGCCTCGTCGCTGCTCTCAGCACCCTCATCCCAGGTGCTCCGCTGCGTTGTCTCTGTGCCCGACTGTCGCTGCTCTTCCCCGGGGCTGTCAGCCTCCATGGTCCCGCTGTCCCGCTGCCTAGCCTCCAGCTGCGGGGATGACTCCTGCTGCTCTCCCTCTTCACTGTTGTCGTACACCGTGCCGTCCAACTCATCAGCACGCCAGTCCTCCACCTTCCTGTGCTTTGCAGCTGGCCCACCGTCTTCAGTGACCGGGGACTCCCTCTGCTCCACCTCAATGCCCAGCTGGTAGCTTGAAGCCCTCTTTTGGCTCGCAGTTAGCTTCGTGGCTAGTCCGTCCATAGGCACTGACTGTGCAATTAGCTTCTCCCAGCTAACTAGCTTAGCCTTGTTTGGCGCCAACACTCCCACCACCCACAGCATCGTAGTCCTCGTCTGCCCAGTGAAAAAAATCGACCAACCGCTCGGCAGCATCCTCATAGTGCTCCATCTCTCCCAACGTACCGAGAATTCTTCGGCCCTCCGTGCTGAGATGATGGACCAGGAGCGCTCATTGTCTTCTCCCGTTGAGTCCACCTAGGCCCAGCACCCCGATGTAACCCTCAATCATGGCCCTCTACTTCGGCCACAGGATCACCGGCTCTCCCGTGTACTCCAGAAACAGCACTAAGGGTTGAGGTAGCCCATACATTGCCATAATTTTTCTCATTGCCAAAATGTTATGTATGAATAATACAAGACAGGAGCCGTGCTGGCCTACTCTTTATTATCAGAAAACAGAATTATATACACCAGTTGCCGTGCCCGCCTGACGTCACCCTGTGGGCGGGTACGGCATCACACACACACTACACACTATACTCACGACACCACACAGCCTACTGCTAAATAAGCTCCTCAGTGCATTCAACATGTCCCGCATGGGGTGGGACTTGGACTCACCCCATTGGACTTGGATGACAGCTTAGCTGCCATCCTCCTCTCTCCTGTCTCCTCCACTGGGCCGAGGCATTGCCCCAGAACAGAGCTGGCGTTTTTGATCAGCCTGTTCAGTCTCTGCCTGTCAGCTGCCGTGATGCTGCTGCCCCAGCAGACCACTCCAAACGTGATGGCTGATGAAACCACTAAACCGTAGAAGGTCTTCAGGAGTGACCCTCACACGCCAAAAGACCTGAGTGTCCTCAGGAGGAACAGCCTGTACTGCCCGTTTTCTTTTTCTTGTAATTTTGGAAATGTCTAATAAATTTGCCACTTTTTTTTACTGTAATCTTGCAAATTTTTCTCATAAATTTGTTATTTTTTTACTTGTAAATTTGCTATTTTCTTGTAAATTTTTAACTTTTTACCATAAATTTTAAACATTTTTCTTGTAATTTTGGAACTTTCTCAAAAAGATTTCAACTTTTTTTTAACTGTAAACATAGCATTTCCTCATTAATTTGTGACTTTTTTCTCATAAATTTTGAATTCATTTAATTACACATTTGCTACTTTTTTTGCTAATTTGCAACTTTTTCTAAGTTTTTCTTCATAAATTTGTGACTTCTTTTGTTGTAAATTTGCAAAATTTTTCTTGCAAGTTTATAACTTTCTTCAAGTAACTTTGTACTTTTTCAATTGTCAATTTTCTAATTTTTTTCTCCTGAATTTTCTTTTTTTTTTCTCAAAAACTTGGGACTTTTTTGAGTAAATTTGTTACTTATGTCTAGTCAATTTGTGACTTTTTTCTCATAAATTTGCTACTTTTTTGTAAATTTGTAACTTTTTCTCATAAATTTTTCCATTTTTTTCCTCAAATATGTGATTTTTTTGTGTAATGTTCCCTATCAAGTATGACTGAAACCTGCTCACCCACATTAAACCCATGAGGGGCCCAAAGGGTTGAAATCAGGTAAACAGATACCTGTACCACAGGTAAAGTCCATGTGAGCAAACACAGATGGGGCCAACAAGGAACCCGCGGACAGACCCACTGGGACATAAGACATCCATCCATCTATCCATTTTCCACCACTTTTCCGGAGGTCCGGGTCGCAGAGGCGGCAGTTCAAGCAGAGAAGCCCACGCTTCCCTCTCCCCAGCCACCTGCCCCAGCTCTCCAGAGAGGATACCAAGGCGTTCCCAGACCAACTGGGAGACGTAGTCTCTCCAGTGAGTCCTGGGTCTGCCCCAGGGTCTCCTCCCAGTGGGACATGCCCGAAACACCTCAAGTGGGAGGCATTAAGGAGGCATTCTGATCAGATGTCCAAACCACCTCAACTGGCTCCTTTCAATGTGGAGGAGCAGCGGTTCTACTCTGAGCCTCTTCCGGATGACTGAGCTTCTCAACCTATCTCTAAGGGTTAGTCCAGCAATCCTACGAAGAAAGCTCATTTCAGCTGCTTGCATCCATGATCTCATTCTTTTTCGGTCATTACCCAAAGCACGTGACCATAGGTGTGGGTAGGAACATAGATTGACCAGTAAATCAACAGCTTTGCCTTAGAGCTCAGCTCCCTCTTCACCACAATGGACTGGTACAACGTTCACATCACTGCAGATGCTGCTCTGATCCATCTGTCAATCTCTTGCTCCAGTCTCCCCTCACTTGTAAATAAGACCCTGAGATTCTTAAACTCCTCCACTTGGGGCAGGGGCTTGTCCCCAATCCGGAGAGGACAATCCACTTTTTTCCGGCTGAGGACCATGGACTCAGACTTGGAGGTGCTGATTCTAGTCCCAGTCACTTCACACTGTGGCAAACAGTACCAGTAAGACCTGTAGGTCATTGCTGGATGAAGCCAAAAGGAAATCATCTGCAAACAACAGAGATGAGATCCTGTGGTCACCAAGCATGACACCCTCCATTCCCTGGCTGCGCCTAGAAATCCGGGCCATAAAAATTATGAACAGGATCGGTGACAAAGGGCAGCCCTGGTGGAGTCCAACTCTCACTGGGAATGAGTGCGACCAAGGTTTGGCATTACGAACCAAACTCTCACATGTAAACTGCTTGGGCAAACTCCCATGAACCCTCGAGGATCCTCGAGAGGGTAAAGAGTTGGTCGGATGTGCCACAGCCAGGACAAAAACCACATTGCTCCTCCCGAATCCGAGGTTTCACCAACGGCTGGACTCTCCTCTCCACTACCTTGTCACAGACCATCCCAGGGAGGCTGAGGAGTGTGATCCCTCTAAAGTTGGAGTACACTCTCCGGCCCCCTTTCTTGAAGAGAGGAACCACTACCCCGGTTTGCTATGTCAAAGGCACTGTCCCCAACCTCCATGCAATGTTGCAGAGGCATGTCAACCATGACAGCCCTACAACATCCAGGGCCTTGAGGTACTCAGGGTGAATCTCGTCCACCCCCGGTGCCTGGCCACCAAGGAGCTTTTTAACCACCTTGGCAACCTCAGCCCCTGTGATGGGTGAGTCGTCCTCTTCGTCCACAAGCCCTGCTTCCTCTGTGGAAGGTGTGTCAGTGGGATTGAGGAGATCCTCGAAGTATTCCTTCCACCACCCGATGATATCCCCAGTTGACGTCAGCAGCACCCCATCCACACCATACACAGTGTGAACAGGGAGCTACTTTCCCCTCCTGAGCCGCCGGACAGTTTGCCATAATCTCTTCAAGTCCGACCGAAAGTCTTGTTCCATGGCCTCATTGAACTCCTTCCACACCCAAGTTTTTGCTTCAGCAACCACCCAAGCAGCACTCCGCTTGGCCTGCCGGTACACCTCAGCTGCTTTGGGAGTCCCACAAGCCAACCAAGCTTGATTCGGTTTGGGGGTTGCCACCATGAGATGCACCAATGACCTTGCGGCCACAGCTCTGGGCAGCCACTTCAACAATGGAGGTGGAGAACATGGCCCATTCAGACTCCATGTCTCCAGACTCCCTCGGAATGTGGTCGATGTTCTTCCGGAGGTGGGAGTTGAAGACCTCCTGGACAGAGGCCTCAGACAAACATTCCCAACACACCCTCACTATACGTTTGGGTCTACCAGGTCTTAATAGCATCCTCCCCTGCCATCACATCCAACTTGCCACCAGGTGGTGATCAGTTGACAGTTCTGCACCTCTCTTTACCCAAGTGTCCAAGACATATGGTTGCAGGTGTGATGACACAATAACAAAACTGATCATCAACCTGAGACCTAGGGTGTCCTGGTGCCAGGTGTACATATGGACACTCTTATGCTTGAACATGGTGTTCGTTATGGACAAACTGTGGTTAGCACAGAAGTCCAATAACTGAACACCACTCAGGTTCAGATTGGGAAGGCAGTTCCTCCCAATCACCCCCCCCCCCTCCAGGTTTCACTGTTGTTGCCCACATGTGCATTGAAGTCCCTCAGTAGGACAATGGAGTCTCAAAGAGGAGCACCCTCTAGCTCCCCAGTCAGAGACTCCAAAAAGAGTGGGTACTCTGAATCATCATTTGGTGCATGGGCACAAATGATGGTAAGGACCCGTTTCCCAACTCAAAGGCGCAGGGAAACAACCCTTTCATCCACCGGGGAAAACTCCAGTATAGAGGTAGCAAGGTGGGTGGATACAAGAATACTGACCCCTGCTCGTCACCTCTTGCCCAGGGCAACTCCAGAGTAGGCCAAGGTCCAGCCCCTCTCCAGGAGACTGGTTCCAGAACAAAAGCTGTGTGTTGAGGTAAGGCCGACTATATCTAGCTGGTATCTCTCAGCCTCATGCACCAGCTCAGGCTCCTTCCCCACCAGAGACGGGACATTCCACGTCCCAAAAGCCAGTTTAGGAAGCTTGGGATTAGACCGCCAAGGTCTCTGCCTTCAACCACCACCTGATCCACATAGCACCGGACCCCTATAGTCCCTCCTGCAGGTGGTGAGCCCACTGGAGGGCGGACCCATATAACTTCTTCAGGCTGAGCCCAGCCAGGTCCCATGGGCAGAACCCGGCCACCAGGTGCTAGCCATTGAACCCCTCCCCCAGACCTGGTTCCAGGGTGGGGCTCCAGTAACCCCATATCGGGCGGGGTACACTTAATCCTTGTTCTGACATTCATCATGAGAGTCTGTTGGATCGTTCTTAGTCTGGCCCTTCACCCAGGACCAGTTTATCTTGGGTAACCCTACCAGAGGCAAATTGCCCCTGACAACATAGCTCCTGGGATCACTAGGGCACGCAAACCCCCCACCACGATAAGGTGACGATCCATGAGGGGGGACATAAGACAGTGCAGGTTAAACCTATTGTGGGGCCCACATGGACATGCTGGCAGGGGATTTTGTGACTTTTTCTCAGTGTTTGGGAAAGTTACTGTTAAAAGCAATCCTTTTGTTTTTTTTCCCCGTCCTGTCCATGTGGGCAAACACAAATGGGGCCAAGATAGAACCCATGGACAACCCACATGGGACCCATAGGACAGCCCACTTAAACCTCTTGTGGGGCCCACATGGACATGCTGGCAGGCAAGGCTCAGATGTTAATTCAAATATAGCTGCAGACATAAAATATTGGAATCCACTTGACTTGACTGAGCTTTCATACAGTATACTGTAGCTGCAGATGGTTGATTTGGTCGGGGCTGTTTCCAGATATTCGGAAAGCTTTTCAGGGCTGTTTCGGCTTTTCGAAAAGCTTTTCGGAGCTGTTTCGGCTTTTCCTATGCAAGATTGTGTTTGGGATGTCCTGTTTTTGTGATGGGGAAGAGTTCACACTCTTTAAAAAATCTCTTCCCTTTCAACAAAAAAAATACAAAAATAAACTTGGGTCACTTTCAAAATGAAGATAACAAAATAAACCATCATATGTAAAAAAATAAAATAATAATAAACAACATTCACATGGACATTACAAATTTACAAGAAAAAAGTTTCAAATTTTGAAAGAAAATTTCACAAATTTGCTACAAAACATAGCAAACTTACAAGAAAGAAGCCACAAATTTATGATGAAAAAGCACAGGATTGACAGAAGAAAGAAAAAAGTTGCAAATTTTTACAAAATGTTTTGCAAATTTACAAGAAAAAAGTTGCAAATTTACAAGGAAAAAGGTGACAAATGTGCGTGGCAACTCTCAGCGCTCCAGATGCTGAAACACATTAAGACAAATTATCCCTGTGGACATTTTCTGTCACTTGTCCCCTGGTTCAGGCCATATCAACAACATTTGAATATGTTCTCATTGGCTTTATTCCATCTGTGTTAGTCAACATCCCAGCTGGTGTGTGGCCACTTCTCTGGACCCTGTTTTGTAGTCAGAAGATGGGGATGCAGGAGATCAAAGTCTGGACCAGAATACAGTACATCAGGTAACTGCCCCCCCCCCCCCCCCCCCATCTCATACAGCCACTCAGTGTGGCGTCTTATCAGGGATGAACAGGAAAAATGTTTTCCTCCCCGTAAACTCTAGCACGATTTAAGATAAGATAAGATAAGATAAGCCTTTATTAGTCCCACAACGGGGAAATTCCAGGATTGCAACAGCACAGGGATAGCAACACTCAGAGCAACAATCAGAAGGCAAGAAAAAAAAAAAAAAAAAAAAAAAAAAAAACAAGCAAGCAAGAGCAGCTAATAAACATATGTACGTATTACTATAAAATATATATATATACACACACACACAGACACACAGTGCAGAGCATTGTAGCTGGATGGAATAAATATATGAATATATGAACACACAGTGCAGAGCATTGTAGCTAGATGGAATAAATATGTAAATATATAAACACCCACAGTGCGGAGCAATGTAGCTAGATGGAATAATATGTAGATATATAAATATATAAACACCCACAGTACGGAGCATTGTAGCTAGATGGAATAAATATGCAAATATATAAACACACACAGTGCAGAGCATTGTTGCTAGATGGAATGAAACAGCATAACCGTCTACTTAGTTATCCTACATGGTATGATTATGTGCCCATACATATTCTCACCCTCCATAGCGACCGGTATGTTCCTAGTTGTATGCCGGAGAGGACCATTGTGTAAGTCTATTGCATCTTTTGCATTCAAAAAACTATTAGTTTGTTACGTCTTTTTGCTATCTCTGCGAGCAGCCCTGCTTAGGTTGTACAGTCTGACAGCCGTTGGTAGGAAGGACCTACGAAACCTCTCGGTTGTGCACCTGGGATGATGTAGTCTGCTGCTAAATGAGCTCCTCAGTGCATTCAGTATGTCCTGCATAGGGTGGAACTCGGACTCCAGCAGAGATGACAGTTTAGCCACCGTCCTTCTCTCTCCTATCTCCTCCATCGGATCAAGGCGCTGCCCCAGGACAGAGCTAGCTTTCTTAATCAGTTTGTTCAGTCTCTTCCTATCGGCTGCAGTAATGCCACTGCCCCAGCAGACCACTCCAAAAGTGATGGCTGATGCCACCACCGTGTCATAGAATGACTTCAGCAGCGCCCCTTGTACACCAAAAGACCTGAGTCTCCTCAGCAGGAACAGCCTGCGCTGTCCCTTCTTGTAGAGTGCATCAGTATTGTGTGACCAGTCTAGTTTATTGTTCAGATGAATACCCAGGTACTTATAGGATGTCACCATCTCGATGTCTGTTCCCTGTATATTTACTGGTACTGTGAGGGGCTGCCCATGCCTGCGGCAGTCCACCACCAGCTCCTTAGTTTTCCTCGCGTTGATCTGGAGGCAACTCCAGATCAACTCCAGATCCTGCTCAAATCTGGAGGATTTGAGCAGGAAAATAAAAAAATACTAAGGTGGAGGCTTCCATGAATGTTCAGTAGTGACAGATCTGGTGCAGTTCTATGTAAAATATTTTATCCAGCCCTACCTTCTCCATATGCCAAGTGGATCTGGCATAAGGGAAAGACAGCTGAGAAAAAGAAAAAAAAAGTAAATGAAATAATCCACATTTTTAGTGCTGCATCTTCACAGCAAGAGAGTTTGAGCTGAACCCAGATTTTGTCCATTTGCATGGAGTTTGTTTGATCCTCCCATGCTTGCCTGGGTTTCCTCCCACATTTATCACGTCTATCATGGTGGCACTGGTTGATCCTGTTTCAGCTCCAGCATGTCACTGTATATGTGGCCATTTGTGCTCTGTAATAGGTAATAATGTTTTACAAGCATTAATTATCCAAATAAGAAAGAAATAAGTATAATTGTCAAGATAAAGGTCTTTAATAAATGCTCAAAAAGTCCAAATGTAGAAATATTAAGATTAGGGGTGGGAAAAAAGATTGATTCAGTGATGGATTGCAATACTAGGCACTGGTGACAATGCATTGATCTAAAAATGCTCAGATCGATGTTATTATTATTTTAAAAAAATGCGCACACATATTGTCATGTTCGCTGCATAATTGTGCAGTGAACAAATGAATTTACACAAGCCCAAAGTGCAAGTGAAGTAGACGTGTTTCATTAACAAAAGAAAGACACAAAAATGTCCATAGGATACAGTCTTGTAACAAACAGTCTCGGGTGGCCGAGCTCAGTAGGCTAGAGGAGGAGAAAGCCCACACACTCCCAGGGCATAGCTGGGCAGTGGACCAAGAAGGGCAGTCATAATAATATTAAAGAAGACTTAGATTGGGCGTCGGAATTTAGCGGGCTCTGGAAAACAACGCCGGAGAAGTCCAAAAGGAAAACATGCCAACTGGCTCCAGGACATCAACGAAAACTGTGTTAACATGAAGCGACCTTGACAATGGATGAAGGATTATTGACTATCGCTACCGCAACAGGTGCTCCCAGCGTCACCCATAAATAGTCTGCACTAATAAGTGACAACTGGAAGCAGGTGTGCAGCGGCTTTAGCTGGATGAGTGGGAGAGAGTGTGTATGTATGTGTGAGTGTGCTGATTGCTACACAGGGAGTGAGTGAAAATGAGTGTTTGTAATGTGCATGTAAGAGTAAATGCACATTGACAAAAGAAAATAATAGACAGCTCGGTGAAGGCCTGACAGGGAGAAAGGCCCCGATACAGGGCTCTAATCACCTGCCAGCTGGGACCAATTAACAAATAATCAGGAGGCTACATCCACGAATCATGGGCGGAACTGAAACATCAGTCCTGCACATGACACATATACTTTTAGGTTATCAGTTAATCAATGGTGTTTTCAGTCCACTAGATGGCACAAAGCAAGCACCCAGTCAAGTAAAGTCATAGCTTGTCTCAGAGACTTGCAGCCAGCTCTGAAAGTTAGGAAGCAGTTAGCTCAAAGTTAGCTCAAATGTTGGGCCTTTTTTGGATTTTATAATAAAGATGAAAGGAAAGGCCTTGACATGACACACAACCTGCAAGAAGCACTCCATGAAAAAGCAAAAAACACTCGGAACACGGCAGGCCAGTACACATCTTGGAGCAGAATTAGCAACGGCTAAGCTAAAGAGAGCTCTTTCTCAGAGCTTTTTTCTCCAAGCGTCAAGTAAATAAAGTTTATTTATGAAGCACTTTTCAGAGACATATAGTCACAAAGCACTGCACAATAAAATGAAATAAAAGGAAGATGATAGATAAAAGTAATTTTAAAATTACAAAAGCAAGTTAAAACACAATATTAAAATAATTTAAAAATATCAGACTTACCATTAAAAAGCAGATGAAACTCAACAGAAAGCCTCGTTAAACAAAAAAATTTTCATCAGCTAAACGTATGATGAGGAACTGGCGTGAGCATTCCTCTCAGGAGCAAACCCTTCCCATCTTCTCTGCAATTTAACCTAAGAACAAAACCTATGTTTATGTTTTATTTTGTTTTGTGTGCATGTTCCACATGCATTCTGTACACTGACAATCCCAAGTGTCGTAGATACGGAATGTTCCTTATGGAATGCTAGCAGTCCTGCTAGCTAGTGGTCCTACTAACTAGTGGTCTTAAGTGTTTTATGAACATGTACTTATAACAATAGCTCAAGTGTTTTACTAACACAGCCTACTTGGTTAAGGCTGGAGAGCAGGGTGGTGCAAGAAGGATGCCCTCCCTTGCTCTGCGACGTCTCCACTGGCCACCCGCGCCTGGTGGTTCTGAGCTTTTGGCGCGGTTGCGTTTTTGAGTCGGTCAACTCCTTTTTGCATGCGGGAGTGCGCGCTTCGGTGAAGCTAGTGGGGGTGAAAGTCATCTGGCAGAACTAGCACAAGGACATGAAAAAGTGGGCTGCAGCTTGTATCACATGCCAGCGGGCCAAAGTGCACAAGCACACCAGAGCCCCCCTCAAGCCATTCCAAATCCCGGCCAGGAGGTTTGACCATGTCCACATGGATTTGGTGGGACCCCTCCTGCCGTTGCAAGATTTTATGCACCTCTTAACAATCGTGGACCACATCCCGCGCTGGCCTGAAGTGGTCCTGCTGGCTTCTACCATGTCTACAGAAGTGGCTCGTGCTTTTTTGTTGGCTTGGGTTACACAGTTCGGATCCCCGTCGGACATCACTTCTAACAGGGGTCCACAATTCGTTTCGGAACTCTGTTCCCTGATGGGCCAGAGCCTAGGGGTCAAAATTCATCGCACTCCCACGTACAACCCCCAGGCTAATGGGTTATGTGAGCGTTTTCATAGGTTGCTTAAAGCAGCACTCAAAGCTTTGCTCAAGGATGCAAATTTGGTTGACTGCCTGCCCTTGGTTATTTTAGGGTTGCACTCTGTACCTAAGGTATTTGGCAGCCTCCCCTGCAGAACTTGTTTTTTCTCAGCTGCTGTGGAACTCCGGAGAGATTTTACTGGAAAACCCCGCACCCGAGGCTGATCCGCCCACGCAATTTTTGCACAGTACGGAGTCTTTTAACGTTTCGGGCCCAGCCCACCATTGTTTTCCCTGCACCTTCATCCCAAAGAGCTTGCAGAATGCCAGTTTTGTTTTTGTCAGGAACGATGCACACCGGACCCCTCTGCGCCCACCATACGACGGACCGTTCAGGGAGTTGGAACCTGGGTGAAGCATTTTGTGTTAGACTTGGGGGGGATGTAGGGAGACCATCTGCATCGACAGGCTGAAGCCTGCTTTTGTGTTGGCAGACGAGCAGGTGGTGTTGGCCCAAGCTCCCCGGTGCGGACGCCCACCGTTGGTGGCTCCGCAAGTTGGTGATCCCTCAGCAGAGACCTGCGCCCGCGAAGCTGATGTGTTTTCTCCCCCTCCCTTTTTCCCTCCACAGACTGATATGTCCTCCTGTACACCCCACCAGCAGGGCGGTTCGACTGGATCGGTGACCCCCTGCTACAGCCACTATGGGAGCCAGCTCAAGCCCAAAGGATGGGGGAGTTTGTGCCCTTTCTGGGTGTTTGGGGGGGGGGGGGGCTGTGTGAGGGCATGGTGTTGGACTTCTCCACCCAGGGAACAATGGACCGAAAGAGGAGGTGTCACCAGGGGGTATCAGATGGGACATTAAGGACTATGCGCCCCCCAGGGAGAGGAATAAATGCCGGAGCCGCTGGGAGAATAGGGTGTCAGAGCGGCGCCAGCGTTATGTCATGTTAATGTGCTACACAGGCTTTGTTCTAAACATAACGTATGATGGTCGGAAGTACCGGGTCTCGATGCATGGTATTAAAGATATAAAAGAGGAATGCACAGAGACCCGGGATCTGTTTTTGCTGTACGTTATGTTGGAGAAAGAATAAAGTTGCTATGCCGTCCAGCTTGTTGCATCACCTGCCTCCTTTCTCCACAACATTAATGCCTTATCTATAGACTCCAATGGTAAGTCTGCAATTAAAATGAGAGTGTGGATAGAATAAAAAAACTAGTGTGTGATATAATTAAAGCGATGGGGGATTATATGACTGTTACAACTCTCTCAATTAAAATAAGATCCAAGCGCTGCCATTTCCTCATGAGCTCCGGAGCTGCACGATTTCAAAGCATGCCACTGACATGTCAAAGAATGCGCTTCTGATGACAGACCTCCTTCGTCCTGATCAAAAGTGGATTCTCATGCAATGCACTCTAATAGTAATGCGCATTACAATGCGCACAGCCCCACCTCTTTGAAATGATTCTCCTCCTCTGCACGTCTACTGGCAAGTTGATGGTGTGACGCAAGGTGTAAAAAACAATGTGCTGACAGAAACCAACAAAAAACACTGGCATATGGCGGAAAGTTTGTTGGAAAAGTGCATGGATGACTGTCAAAATAGGGCCCATAGTCTCTCCAGGATGTCTTGGGTCTACCCCGGGGTCTCCTCCTAGTGGGACGTGCCCGAAACACCTCAAGCAGGAAGCATCCTGATCAGATGCCCAAATCACTTCAACTGGTGTCGTTTGATGTGGAGGAGCAGCGGTTCTACTCTGAGTGTCTCCTGAATGACTGAGCTCCTCAACCTACCTCTAAGGGTGGGTCCAGCAGTCCTACGGAAAAAGCTCCTTTCAGCTGCTTGTGAATGAATCTTTATTTCAGATAGATTAAAAGTAAAGAATAATAGAAAGGAACAGAATAATATAACAAAGGGGAAAAAATCTAACAAGGTCAAATTGAACAATAACTCCTCTGATTATACAGTTCAACATAAGTTATCCAAAATGGGTGATGGCTGAAGCTGCAGCTTATATTGCCCACCCAAATTCCATGCAAGAATTCAAAAGAAAAACAAAACAGGAGTGATTACAATTCAGAACAAAGCTAAGACAAAATGTGACAAAAAACAAAAAAAAACAAAAACAAAAACTAAGCAACAGCACAACACAGACTGAATATGATAATTCTTACATGTCATCTTGTATATATGTTTGGAGTATTTCATCCTTTAGTTTTTGTTTAAATTGTCCAAGCATTGTACATGATTTTAATTCAGGTCCAAAAACATTCCACAATCTGACTCCTTGCACTGAGACACAGTGTTGCTTGGTGGTAGTTCTCACTGAAGGTTTTTGAAATATGCACGTTCCCCTGAAATGATATTGTTTCTCCCTTATTTGGAACAACTTTTGGATATTTGCGGGCAGTGATAGATTCTTCACTTTAAACATTATTACTGCAGTTTTAAAGTCAACCAGATCTTTCATCTTGAGAGCTTTTAATTTAAGAAAAAGTGGGTTTGTTGGTTCCCTTAAGCAGCTTTGTTTATTATTCTAATAGCTCTCTTCTGAAGCATAAAGATTGGATATACGTTTGTTTTATATGTATTTCCCCATACTTCAGTACAATATGTCATGTATGGGAGTATTAATGAATGATACAAAGTATATAGTGTGGGTTGATTCAGCAAATATTTCACTCTGTGTAGTATTGTGATTGATTTGGATATTTTACCTTTAATATAACTAATATGTGCCCAGCCATTTGTGTGGTTTTCCCTGAACTTGTACAAATAAATGTGTGTCTGGAACCTTTGCATTTAAATCCTCATTTCTCCTTCGCTCTACTATTGCGCACGGAGGATTTATGACAACGTCAGTTGCTTCACTAAACATTCAATGATAGTTTTGACTAAAAGCATGTCATTACCATCACAATCCGTAAATGTTTTACTTTTAAACGATTAAACAATTTCAATGACCTCACTCTCGTTTGTGTTCTTTATGAAAATGGAGTCTTTTATAGTAATGTTTTTGCTTATTGTATCACCTGTAGATGCCGTAATGGGTATTTATTGAGCCAAATTAGGACCAATGTTAACAAAAAAATTATTAAATTCATCAGCAGGTGAGACTGCATTCACACTCTGAGTGTTTTTTTTTTTTTTTTGAAAGATTGGTTGGGTAGCTTGTATTTCTGTTTTTATTTCCAAGAATATTGACAAGTATTGTCCATGTATTTTTAATGTTATCTCTGTTTGTAAGATACAATACGACAAGATAAGATAAGATAAGATAAGATAAGATAAGATAAGATAAGCCTTTATTAGTCCCACAATGGGGAAATTCCAGGATTGCAACAGCACAGGGATAGCAACACTCAGAGCAATAATTTAGAAGATAAGAAAATAAGAGCAGTGAATATACATATGTACGCATAAATACGTATATAAATATATATACACAGAATGGAGCATTGTAGCTAGATGGAATAAACAGCATAACCGTCTATTTAGTTACCCCACATAGTATGAATATGTACCCATACATATTGTCACCCTCCGCAGCGATTGATATTGTCCTAGTTGTATACTGGAGGGGACCATTTTGTGTAAGTCTGTTGCGTCTTTTGCATTCAATACTATTAGGTCATTACGTTTTTTTGCTATCTTTGCGCGCAGCCCTGCTTAGGTTATAAAGTCTGACAGCCGTAGGTAGGAAGGACCTGCGAAACCTCTCGGTCGCGCACCTAGGATGATGTAGCCTACTGCTAAATGAACTCCTCAGTGCAACCCTGCATAAGGTTGGACTCAGACTCCTACAGAGATGACAGCTTAGCCACCGTCCTTCTCTCTCCTATCTCCTCCAGTGGGTCAAGGCGCTGCACCAGGACAGAGCTAGCTTTCTTGATTAGTTTGTTCAGTCTCTTCCTATCGGCTACTATGATGCCACTGCCCCAGCAGACCACTCCAAAAGTGATGGCTGATGCCACCACCGAATCATAGAAGGTCTTCAGGAGCACCCCTTGTACACCAAAAGACCTGAGCCTCCTCAGTAGGAACAGCCTGCGCTGTCCCTTCTTATAGAGTGTGTCGGTATTGTGTGACCAGTCTAGTTTATTATTCAAATGAACACCCAGGTCACCATCTCGATGTCTATTCCCTGGATGTTTACTGGTACTGTGAGGGGTTGTCCTTGCCTGCGGCAGTCCACCACCAGCTCCTTAGTTTTCCTTCCGTTGATCTGGAGGCAGTTCCGATGGCACCAGTCCACGAAGTTCTGGATAAGTTCTGGATAAGTCCTCTGTACTCAGCTTCATCTCCGTTGGAGACAAGGCCGACGATCGCAGAGTCGTCAGAGAACTTCTGCAGATGGCAGTGTGTTGTGTGAGAAATCCGCAGTATAAAGGGTGAACAGGGAGGGAGCCAAACCCGTTCCCTGGGGGGCCCCCGTGCTGCCGATGATCGTGTCGGACACACAATCCCACAAACTGTGGCCGGTTTGTGAAGTAGTCCAGGATCCATGATGACAGGTGCTGGTCCACCCCTGCGCACAGCAGCTTGTCCCTCAGGATCATCGATTGGATGTTGTTGAAAGCACTGGAGAAGTCAAAGAACATGATCCTTACCGCATTCCCGGGCTTCTCCAAGTGGGACAGGGAACGGTGAAGAAGGAAGATCATCGCATCCTCCACCCCAATGCCATGCTGGAAGGTGAACTGGAGTGGATCCATCGCTGGTCCCACCAGGGGGCGGAGGTGAGCAAGGAGCAGTCTCTCCAGGATCTTCATCAGGTGAAACGTCATGGCCACTGGCCTGTAGCTGTTCAGGTCTCTGGGGTGGAAAGTCTTTGGTACGGGTACCACACAAGATGTTTTCCACAACTGTGGTACCCTCCCCAGCTTCAGGCTCAGGTTGAAGATGTGCTCCACAATCCCACGGAGTTGGTCTGTGCAGGACTTGAGGAGCTTCGCGCTGATGCCGTCCGGTCCCGAGACCTTCCTCGCCTTGATTTTCCACAGCTCTGTCCTCACCTGGGTCTTAGTGAGGGTCAGGTTGGGGGGCTGTGTGCTGGGAGTGGGGGGGGGGGGGTGTTGGTGGAGGGGGGTGTGGACAGCAGGTCTCGATGACTTTAGAGGCAGCAGTGGTTGGTGTGCAGGCAGGGGGGGAGGGCGGTTGGTCAAACTTATTAACAAACAGGTTCAGATTGTTCACCCACTCCCTGCCCCCTGTGGCCTGGGAAGAGGCATTCTGGAGCCCAGAGATGGTTTTGAGGTTTCTTCAGACCCCACCGAGGTTTCTCCAGACTCAGCCGGGCCCTGTTGAAGGTCCCAGATTGGGTCCGGGTTCGAGGTGAGGAGCGTCCGCAGCAGAGATGGGCCAGACGACAACCCCAGGAACGCTGGGAGCACCTGTGCATAGTGGCCAGACTGGACGCAGCGCACTTCAGGGTTTCTGATGGCTCGGTGTGGCATGCAAACCAGTTTCAGTGGGTCTGGGAGGAGGCTCCGGGAAACAAGATTGGACGTGGGACGAGGTCAATGGAGAGAAGGAGTGGCTTCAGCATCTGGAGGATCAGCCATCACCCCGAAGACTGGCTGCTTCCAGGAGTGCATCTACTGAGAGGGTGCACTGGCCCCCCATATCAGTTAGGTCTTCTTACTTAAAAGACAAAGTGTAAATAGTATATTTTAAAGTTCTGTGGTGGTTGTTGTTGTTGTTGTTGTTTAAAAAAAAAGAGAGTGAATGTCATATATTGACGATTAATGTTATTAAGGGATTATTTTGGTTTTTCTGTTTTAGTTTAGGAACACGGCATACAGTTTTAGTTATAAATGGACTTTAATTTACCATAGCGGGTGGCAGAATAATCCACCTTGCTGTGTGGGCAGGACAGCAGTCCACCCATCCTCCCTATTTTAGGTCTTGTTGTGTGAATGTGTTAGGCCATTTAGAAACATTAGTTTTTGTTTGTTAGTGCATGATTCGGGTCCCAAATTAGGGAGGGTTTAATTGAGTGAGTGGTTTTGGACTTTTTAAAGGGGAGAGAAAATGTAAGATATGTAAAATGTAAGATGGACACGCACCGCCAGGTGGCGCCTCCGCCCCGGGCTATATAAAGCCGGGTCATCCATCTTGTGGTCTCTGTTCTCTCCTGGAGCTTAGCCACCCATCTGTCAGTAGCTGTCAACGTAGCTGTCAGAGTGAGTGTTCAATAAAGCTGTGTTTTCCTAGTCACCTCGCCTCCTCTGTCCAGCAGGTAAATTACAGGTATAACATATACTACAGAATTGCTCTGACATTTTTTTGCATTTCAACAGTAAACTCTGTCACAGCATGGATGGAGCTAACTCCATGATTACAGGCAAAGAGGTGGTGGAGCTTTTCATGTTCAGTTACACAAGGAGCTTTTACTGAGTTTTTACGTGATATCAGAGGTTACAAAAAGGACTTCCGTACCAGCGAACTCACCTCTGCATCCCAGCACGGACCACTCTCGGCAGAATAGAGGAAGAAGTGCCCCGCAGTCTTGGTAAATACACTTAGTTTCACAACAGCGCTTCATTTTATGGATACAGATCTGAAACTAAGAGTGTCTGACCAGATTGGATGTCCTGGTTGTCGGCCTTGTATGTGTGTGTGTGTGTGTGTGTGTGTGTGTGTGTGTGTGTGTGTGTATCTGGCGCCTGCAGTGAACCGTGATTTGGTGACCCGCTGCATATACTCTCGAGCGGTTGGAACCGCAGAGTCAGTGGTGTTCTGGGACATTGGAGAAGGATAGCACCCAAGGGCTCATGCCATCTGTCCGGGCGGTCGCCAATACAGCAGTTCAGTTCTGCTTTGTCCCCCTGCTTTTTCCCATTGAAACAAAAGAATATCCCTTTTCCCCAAATTGTATCAAAAGGCTTTGGGGTCCAGACAGAGGACTATCAGGGTCCAGATCTGGACCGGAGTCCACCAGTTGGTGGCCCCTGGTTTAACCCAACAGCTAGTGAAATTAGCTCATCAAAGGAAGAAAGCTTAGCCAGTCGGGTGAGCTCATCTTGATGGCTGGAACTGAGACTATGCACAAAAATACTGCAAAGGGACGCATCCTCCCACCTGACCTCCGCAGCTACGTACAACTCAGAAATCCAGCGAGAAATTGGCCACGAACCTGGATCCCTGTTGGAGATTAAGAAGATGGGTTGTATTAATGTCATCCCAATCAGAGTGGTCTGAAATGGGCCAGTGAAGGGACCAGTATTATGCACTGGAAACGAGCCGACGGAGGAAAAGGAGGTAGCAGAGTCGCCAGCGCCAGGGTAGCAGCCAGACTGTTATTGGTGGTGATAAGCTGGTCAAGCCGCTCATTTACTCGAGTGAGCTTATTGAAAATTACCTGTTGCTGAAATGAGTCTTGGTCTAAGCGAGCTTCTAAGGCATCTAGACAATGAAAAATCTCGCCCCCGAAGCGTCTGCTGAGTCTGGCTGACGGAGATGTATTGACGTGATTACAGTGTTTAAGACCCAGAAGCAGACAAACTGACTTGTTAAGACAGTTCACAATGTTTTTATGGGCAGCTCGGTGGTGCAGTGGTTAGCACTGTGGCAGCACAGTAAGAAGGTCATGGGATCAATTCCACCCCCTGACCATCATGGGTTCAATCACACCCCCTGACCATCAGTGACCCTTCTGTGTGGAGTTTGCATGTTCTCACCGTGTCTGTGTGGGTTTCCTCCCACAGGCCAAAAACATGCAAGTTAAGTTATCTGGAGACTCTAAAGTGACCCTAGGTGTGAATGTGAAGGGATTGGCACCACACTGCATTTTGTGTTCTCTTTGTCTATTATTTAAATTTGTTTGATGATCTGAAATATTTAAGTGTGACAAACATACAAAAAAAATGAGAAATCAGGAGGGGGCAAACACTTTTTCACACCACTGTATATTTACAGTGGATGGTGCAGGGGGGGGAGAAAGCTCAGCTGAGGCAAAAAAGGAGAAGCAGTTCAGGATAATAATCACAGTCACTTACAGGGAGCGGAGCGAGCTGATGAGGATCACTCTGCCTGGAAGGGCTAGTCCTGGTCCGCCAAGAGGAATGAGTCCTGGTCCGCCAGGAGAATGGACCATCTGTGTACAGGCAAGTCCTGGGAAAAACACAGAGGAGAATATGTTGTAGAATAGCACAAAAGTTGAATTGCTTACTAGCAAAGAGGAGATGGACTGCACACGGTTGAGAGGAGTGCTCTGTGCTGCATGCAGTAGTTGACATCTTTGTGCTTAGATGAAGGTCCACTCCCTATTTAAAGGCAGACCTAATTAGAGACAGCAGGTGTAGAGATGCAGGAGCTGTGAGGAATAACAGTGTGCAGCCTGGATCACTATAGTGTGGTCATGCAGGCACCTGTGTGGCGTCAACCAGTTTTTTTGGCTGACTGCCTGGAATAATTATTAATCCATTGATGTATTACTGAACGAACACAAATGGGGAGCCTGACAACTGACAAACCTTATGGTATCTTCCTTAATTTCTTATTGCATGTATTTATTTATTGATAATTGCAATTGCATCTATTTACAACCGTCATTTACGGAATATGTGTGGTATATGTACAGAACATGCTAAGTGCTAAGTGTGAACTGTGGCTCATGAAGGCACATTAACATAACTAGAAAAGCACTCGGAGAGCGCAGACCTCTGCCAAGTGCCACAGTTCAGCCCATACAGTGTTTGTGTGTACGTTTTCAGATTCCTTGACCATGAAAACATATGACTAGCAATTTGATTGACAATGATATGATTAGTGGTTCAGTAATTATTCACAAAAATGACATTTTCCGTAATGGCGGCCACAGTTCCCCCCATACAGTGTTTCTGTGTACGTTTTGAGATTCGTTGACCACGAAAACATATGACTAGGAATTTGATTGACAATGATATGATTAGTGTTTCAGTAGTTATTCACGGAAATGACATTTTCCGTAATGGCGGCCACAGTTCCCCCCCATACAGTGTTTTTGTGTACGTTTTGAGATTCCTTGACCACGAAAACATATGACTAGCAATTGGATTGACAATGATAGGATTAGTGGTTCAGTAGCTGTTCACGAAAATGCCATTTTCCGTAATGGCGGCCACAGTTCCCCCCATACAGTGTTTTTGTGTACGTTTTCAGATTCCTTGACCATGAAAACAAATGACTTGACCATGAAAACATATGACTAGCAATTGGATTGACAATGATAGGATTAGTGGTTCAGTAGTTATTCACGAAAATGCCATTTTCCGTAATGGCGGCCACAGTTCCCCCCATACAGTGTTTTTGTGTACGTTTTCAGATTCCTTGACCATGAAAACATATGACTAGCAATTGGATTGACAATGATAGGATTAGTGGTTCAGTAGTTATTCACGAAAATGTCATTTTCCTTAATGGCGGTTTTCTTCCGGACGGTGATCCAGATCACCACCAAAATTCACGAAAATGGCATTTTCCTTAATGGCGGTTTTCTTCCGGACGGTGATCTGGATCACCACCAAAATTTAATCAGTTCTTCTTTGTACCATTTCCAACAAAGCCTGAAAGTTTCATTGAAATCCGTCCAAAACTTTTTGAGTTATCTTGCTAACCAACAGACAGACAAACAAACAGACAAACAGACAGACAAACCCCGGCAAAAACATTACCTCCTTGGCGGAGGTAACTATCTGGCAGACATCCTGTACTGAACATGTATGGAACATGTTCGATACAGAACATGAATGGAACATTCCAATCCATGTTCCGTACCGTACTGTTAATTCCGTGTTTTAGTAGGCAATGATTTAAACATATAATATGGACATGACATGTTTGACTGTAGCACAAAAGCGCGAGGAGGTAAAACATCCATATCAGCCCCTGCAGGATTTTATTAACATCTCCATCTAAAGCTACAACAGTGGTCATCCACGTCACAAGAAATATCCTTTCAAGAAAACATCCAAAATATCTCCAGGACTAAACTGGCATACTATCATCCAGGTTTTCATCTAATTGTTACATTTGCTTCCTCTCCGTTGTCAAAGCCCTCATGACGCTGAACCAAAAGGAGCAATTTTCTTTCTACATAAAACACCACAGGGCACCTTGAAGACATTGCACAAAGCTAACATTTGCTTCTGAGTCGATGCAGTGTGGAGTAATGTGGGAGCTGGGAGCAGGTGACAGCTGTCGGTGTTTGCTGCCTCTCAGACTGTCTCACGCTGACCAATGAGCCTTTCTAGCATCCTCCTCAGACCTTTTCATGCTTTCGTAAAACACCATCGATCAGCGGCTTGTTTGACGTAGGGCTCAACTGAGCATCGACTCTGGGCGGCGGCCACAGGGACCCTGACAGGGTCTGACCATGTCTCCGTCCTTCAGAACGGCAGAGCGGGACATCCATCTCAATCATCCTCACTGTCTGTTGGCTCACTGGGGATGTTCACTCGGGGCAGGAGGGGAGGCAGGTGGGGAGAAAAGGAGAACGGTAGGTGAAGAAAGGATGGTGAAGGGCAAAGGAGGAAAAGGAAAAGAAAAATCTTTCTAGTTAGGGAGCTCATTACCGATGTGCTAGGTTTGCTCAGCTGAATCATGGCTGGCTTCGAGAGTTTTAGCTTTGGAGTCAACCGCAGCTACATTATTCAATGTTAGAATAATTCAGAATTAATCATAAAGCCCTGTCACTCCAGCTTCATTTATGTCCCTCACCCACTGCTCTCCGTGAATCTGTCCAACTCACACTCTTCCATTTTTTTTTCCCCATCTGTGTTTCTGATTTTCTTCTCCTCTCACACCTCTCCATGTGGTAGAATCACACCGGAATTAAGAACCAGCATGAAAGCTGGAGGTTGATCCCATTAATCTGGGTTTTTACAAAGGAGAAACTTTACAACAACACATCCAACAGTTGTATAAAAATTAAACAATAATAATGAAGCTGCAAACAATGATAAATAGGCCTTTCCTTTTTCCTTCCCACATCCTGCTGCATTACTTCTTGATTTCCCAAACTGGGCCTTAAAGGTCCCATGGACTGCACTTTTCTCACATGTTGAGAGCTTCCACAGATCTTAATAAAATGTCTGTGACATATTTTGGTCAAATTGCCTTTATTAATTTTTTGCAGCATCGTTGTGAATCATCTTTTGCCTCCTTAGAATGGTTTATTTTAGTGCATGTCTCTTTAAATGCCCTCCCTATTACGCCACTATTGCTAATCTTAACTGGCTAGCCTCTAGCTCAGACAGCAAGCCTGAGCCAACTAATATAAATTTGTCTTGAAGAATGAATGAAATAAAGCATCGCTGGTGGACAGAGGTGTGTGGTTTCAGTGGTCGATGGGATATGATTGGCCACTGTAGGTGGTGGGCCAAGTGCGTTTTTCGTATCATTGATCAATCCGCATCGGCAGAGTACACCATTTTTTAAATATAGTCTTCCCTATTTTTGCTAAATCTGAAAAAAATTGTTGGCAGCCTTGGTTTGCCCCCATTTTTTAATAAACTTACATTTTTTTATCATCATTCCTCTCCTGCATTTCTCAGAACAGCTTTAGCTGACGAACCAATCAGGTTGGGGTAGGTGACCGCATACACCAATCACGTTCGACTTAATCAGCCCCCCCCCCCCCCCCGGCCTCCAGGGTAAAAAATAAAATCAAAATGCAGTGGGTCTGACGTGAATATTCATTTTCAAGAATTTAACTAGCTTACAAAAAAAACATGGATTGATTGTTGAAAAATATAATTATAAAATTGTAGTTATTTTAGTGCATAATACATTTATATGCCTTGATACATTACCTCACAGATTATCACATACAGTTTCAGGTTTATTCTGTGAACAAAATATATAATACCATTAAAAACAATGTATCACACCATCCTTAGGAAATTTGATATTTATTCATAATATGCTATTACATCAGCATCACTTCTTACTGTATATCTTCTTATATCTATGTCCTGGGGCAGCGCCTTGACCCAGTGGAGAAGATGGGAGAGAGAAGGATGGTGGCTAAACTGTCATCTCTGCTGGAGTCCGAGTCCCACCCTATGCAGGACATACTGAACGCACTGAGGAGCTCATTTAGCAGCAGACTACATCATCCTAGATGCACAACCGAGAGGTTTCGCAGGTCCTTCCTACCTACGGCTGTCAGACTGTATAACCTAAGCAGGGCTGCTCGCAGAGATAGCAAAAAAACGTGACAACCTAATAGTATTGAATGCAAAAGACGCAATAGACTTACACAATGGTCCCCTCCAGTATACAACTAGGACAATACCGGTCGCTACGGAGGGTGACAATATGTTTGGGTACATAATCATACCATGTAGGATAACTAAGTAGATGGTTATGCTGTTCATTCCATCTAGCTACAATGCTCTGCACTGTGTGTTTATATACAGTATGTGTTTATATATTTATATGTACATATGTATACTCACTTTTTTCTTGTCTTGTTGATTGTTGCTCTGAGTGTTGCTATCCCTGTGCTGTTGCAATTCTGGAATTTCCCCATTGTGGGACTAATAAAGGCTTATCTTATCTTATCTTATCTTATCTTTAGATCTGATCAGAATGTTAAAATGAACTAGTTTGTCCCACCCTTAGGCCTGCTGCTCAGTTTCTTGCTTTGGTATGGACCTATCTTTATTTATAACACATCAATTATGTCAAGTCAGACACGTGCTTTTATTAGCTAACATGAATATCAGGGACAGGTATGGAGCGCTGTGTTCATGTTACAAGCTCTTTTGAAAACATAATTCAATTTTCAGACAGGAGTTGGAAAAAAAATTTGTGCAGTGTTCAATAGAGTGGGTAAATCTTCATACAAAGGAAAGCAAAATAGCTGAAAAAGCAACAGAAAAATATCATTTGCATAATAGCCACCCTTCAGATGTGTCAGTTAACATAGGCTATCATAGACAATGCTACATGAAGTATGCTAATACAAGAAATATTGAAAGAGCCCAAGAAAGGACACAAAAATCAGTACACGCAAGTGATGGTGAATATTCATTTTTAATCTGATGAAATCCATCTGAACTGATCATGTACATAAATGAGTTTAAACATTAATAGTCAATTTGAAAGGTGACTTGCACAAAAAAATTGTTTAAAGTGAGGAGGAGTTTGTACGTCAACACGTCAACCTCACTCTCTCATCCAAACTCCTCCTGGATGCAGCACAAGACGTTGTCAAGATGGCTGGAGGAAGAAACAGATACAGTGGATGACCGTAACTTCTTGTGCCTCATCATGCTCTTCGCAGTCCACAACACGTTGTTGTAGTGATCACCATCCAGCTTGCTGAAGCATCTGATGGTTCGAAGCTTTCCTCCGAAGGCTGACTTCACATGCTGGCTAGGCAAGCCCAGAAGTGGCATGTTCACAAAAAAGGATTGCCGGGACTTGATGCCGAGTTGACAAGCAGAACCGCTGAGTGTAGTGACCTAGGCCGTATCCCCGGCCAAGGGAGGCCGAGGGTGTGCTAACACTTGCCCACGGTGTACACCCAGGCTAGTGGAGGGAAGGAGGCCCCTTACTTCTCCATTCTAGACCGGCTCCAAGCAAGGGCTAGCCACTGCCCCAGTAGTCAATTTTAGACAAGACAGAAAGATCCAGACAGATCAAGGAGTATATTAGGAATGTCTGAGCAGCTGGAGTTACCTGTAGAACAGAATAGACAATGTTAACACAATGTAGTTATCTTTAGAATGAGCACTTATGCAATAAATATATGGTTGTCCCAAATTAAGCATCCCACCCAGTTTTGTCTCCTTTACAATATAACCACATACTTCCACTACAAATCCCCAACCAAACCGGGTTCTCCAGTCAATAAAAACAGAGGTTCCAGTCCACCTAAGAAGAACACCACATCTGCTCCCAAGGCAGTGCATCATATGTAGAAGGGAAAAGTATAAAACTCAAAAATACAACCGAAAGAAGCTAAGAGAGAAACTTAAGCAATGAAAATACTACTGTCCAACAAAGAACATTGCGTGTCATAAAAGACACTGGGAAAAGCTTTTCAACTACTTCCAGAACAGTATGAGTGTCATGGTCTGAGCACGGGGGGTTCCGCTGTGCTCGGTCTCATTGTCTTTTTCCATATTTTTATATTTGTTGTATTTTTGTGTTTTTAGTTTCCTGTCATTTTATCCTTGGTTGGTTTTTATATATCTTGTATTATTTCTTAGTTCTCCCCATTCTCCTGTTTCTGTTCATCACACTCTTGTTATTTATATATTTGGTAAGTATCTGTATTTATCCTTCAGTTTATTATCTGCCCTTATTGTATCCTCGCTTTATATTTGTATTTTTGCCAGCACCTTTTTGTTCCTGTGTTCTTGCTCTCGCTCTCTCTTCGGAGCTGCAGCTGTCAGTGGCACTTCCGGTTTTGCTCTGGTATTGGGTGGTGACCCTGTCAAGCTGTCAGTTCCATCTCCTCTCCTTTCATGACTCACAGCTGATTCAAATCGGGTAATCACTCTCACTGCCTACTTAAGCCTTGTTCCGCCGTTTGCTAATCGCTGGGTCACTATCCATCTCTCCTCATCCTGAGATGGCATTCCCTTCTCTGTGACTCCCTGTAATCATAAGTCCAGCTCTGCTGGGAATTCATAGTACCCTTTTCTTCCTCTTCGTAAGACCAGCTCCACTGGGAAATCATAGTTTACTTGTCTGTTCTGTAGACTGTGTCTTTGTATGTGTGTCATTTATTAAATTTGCAAACTCACTGCTTGGTGTCATTTGTTTGCCCCGTGAACGGGCCAATCAGAACAGAATGGCACAGCCATACAGACGCCAGCGGCAATGAAGTGTGCATTTTTCTTTTTCCTTTAATATAATGTAATGTAATGCAATGTACTTTGTACTTTATTTATATAGCCCTTTAAAACAACCCGTAGGTGACCAAAGTGCTTTACAGAAAATTAAACAGCATTAAAAACAAATAACATAAACAAAGAAATAAGAATAAATATCTAAAAATGAGAATAAAATAAAAACAAATGCCAAGACAAATATCACCACTACTGGGTATTAAAAGCCATCCAAAACAAATATGTTTGAAGTTCTGATTTAAAAAGGGCCAGGTCAGAGATAGCACGTAGGTCTAGGGGGAGATTATTCCAGACCCTGGGGGCGACAACAGAAAAGGCTCTTAAGTTCCATCCTGTATTTTTGTATTAATCCAGGGCTTTTAGGAATGTCTGCCACCCTGGATTTCCATGTTTTTGGATTGAGCGAGGAGGGCTGTGGGGTGGCTGAACTGATTCTGGGTTTTGTCTTGGAAGCTCGCGCCTCCCACACTCCGGAGGAGGCTCTGGGACTTTTGGACAGTGTGGCTCGGGTAGTTGAGGCATATCCCAGACTCTGGAGCTACTTGGGTCTCACAGTGCTCCTCACCACCATGTTGGAGTCCCAACATAAACTCTGTAAGCGGGTGAGAAATTCCTCTTCTGCCTTACCTGTGCTGACGAAGAAGCGTCCCCGGGTGCGGAAGGCTCGATCACCCCGGCAAGTGCCTGTGTCCTCGCCCATCCACTAGACGACCCCTGTTGATCCCGGAGAGGCTTCGTCTGGTGCCATCGCAGCTGCTACCATCTCACCCCGGGAATTGAGGCAAGTCCATTTTCATTCTCTCACAACCCATGATGAAGAGTCTTGTCCAATTCCCAGTGCCAGGGCTCAGCAGCAGCATGGAGCTGCTGCTGATCTGCTGCTGGTATTAATGCCAGCTGTTGGAACATTTCCCTCACATGCTTCTCCTGTTTTCCTTGGGTGTCCGCCAATCCTGGGAGGGAGCCGCCCGACAATGGAGGGGTCTGCAAATCCAGAGGGTCCTGGTCCGGCCCTGCAGCCCTGCCCAGCTAGGGAGAAGAGCGTCCCCTGTGTCCCGAAGCCTGTGCTGACAAAAGGGTATCCCCTGGTTTCAGCGTTGCGGGACCCGGTGCCATCGGTGAGGTGGGCCTTGGCTCTGGTACACGGGATTAGGGGGCTATCCGCGTTGAAGTCTGCGCTTACGAATCAGCGTCCCCGGGCTCTGGCGTCCTACCAGATGACCTCCGCCGTTCCAGGAAGAACCTTGTCTGGTCCACCAGCAAGTGACATAATTACACCCCGGGAATTCAGGCAAGTACTTCTCTGTTCAATTTCACTCACTACTGAACAATCTTGCCTGATTCCTGATGGTGAGACTCAGTCGTTGCAGTCCATTGAGTCCTCATCGTCAGCTGCCGTTATCACTACCTCACCTGCTACCCCCGTGTCTCCTCCTATTTCCCTTGGGTGTTCGCCAGTTCCGGGACAGAGCTGCTGGATGATGGAGGAGCCTGTGGCCCTGGAGGTCCTGATTCCAGCCCCACAGCCACGATCTGGACGGTGGGAGAGCGCTACCTGTGACCTGAAGCCTGAGCCAACAGCAGTGTGTCCCCTGGCTTCAGCTGTGTGGGAGTCGGTGCAAGTGGTGAAGTGACCTCCAGCTGCCATGTCGGATAAGTCATCTGCGTTGACTGTTTCACCCGCAGGTCCTGGGGCTGCACTTACCAACACACCTGCTGCCGAGGTCGCCGCAGCAGGTTCGCCGGAGTCCTGGATGGTGGTGGAGCTCGAGTCCAGTCAAGTGCTCTGTTCTGTTTCTTCTTGCACAGATTCAGAGAATTCTTGTCTGGCTCGGGGTGGGGAGGATCAGTTGCAGACGTCCTCTGCTCCTGAGTCTTCCTCGCCGGGCTCCAGTGCTGCCAGTGATTCCTTTCCAGTGTGTTCTTTGTGTTTCTCTTCCAAGGTGACCATGTCAAGAGAGGGCGCCCCGATGGGGAGACTCGAGATACCCCTGCCAGGATTGCCGGAGCCCTGGATGGCGGTGGAGTCCGAGACAAGGCAAGTGCTTTGTTCTGTTTTTACATCATCAGATCTAGAGATTTCTTGTCCTGCTGGTGGTGGGGATAGCCAATTGCAGATGCCAGTTGTCTCTGAGCTCTCCATACCGGGCTCCACTGCTACCGGTGGTAGTAACCCAGTGTTTGTGTCTTCTCCCTTGCTCGAGTCCTCGTCTGGGTCCTCGAATGATCACCCTCCTCCTTTGCTTGAGGTCACCGTGGTTTCTCCCTCTTTGCCCAAGGTCACCGTGGGTCCTCATCCTCCGTCCGAGGTTGCCGTTGGTCCTCATCCTTCATCCGAGGTCGCTGTGGGTCCTCTTCCTCTGTCCGAGGTCACCGTGGGTCCTCTCCCTCCATCCAAGGTTGCCGCAGGTGCAGCCATGTCCCAGTTCAGGACCACCATGGGTGCAGCCATGTTCCAGTCGGGGACTACTGCGGGTGCTGCTTTGCTCCAGCATGGAGCCACCGTGGGTACTGCTTTGCCCCTGCCTGGAGCCACAGTGGGTACTATTTTGTTCCAGCCTGAGGTCGTTGAGGGTGCTGCCGTTTCCCAGTCTGGGGTCACAGAGAGTGCTAGAGGCAAGTCCACAAGTGTCATGGTCCCCTCTCTTTTGCCTGACGCCATCGTGGTTCCCCCTCCTCTGCCTGACATCATCGTGGTCCCCTCTCCTCAGCCTGATGTCGTCATGGTCCCTTCTCCTATGCCTGACATCGTCATGGTTCTCTCTCCTCTGCCTGACATCGTCATGGTCCTCTCTCCTCTGCCCGAGGTCATGGAGGGTTTCCCGTACAGTTCCCCCACTGGTCAGCCATCTTCCTTGCCGGGTTCCCATCTCTTAGCTCCTCTGGTCCGCAGTATGCACTGGTTCCAACTGCTGCCTCCAGGTGGGGGTGTGTCGTGATCCGTAGCCTGTTGGCTCGGGGATGCTGGGAGGCCACCTAGTGAACCCTCCCTGCTGTTTAGGTGGCTCTGGAGGCCTGGGAGACCACAAGACGAACTCTGTAGGTTTTTAGGTGGCAAAGGGACTCAGAAAGAACACTCAAACTGGAAATTTAATCTTCCAACATCATTTGTATCCTGTGCCTCTTATCCTGGGTGTGAGTCATGAGTCTTTTTCTTATTTTTTCTGGTTTGATTCGGTCCCTCCGTGCCTGGGTCACCCTCCTCCCACTCGGGGTGGGTTTTGTTTCCTTATTTTTTGTAGGGTGGGTCTTCTATGTGGGTGGGTCCTTTTTCTTTTCTTTTGATGTTACCCTGGGTGTCTGGACCCCACCCGTTGAGAAGGGGGCTCTGTCATGATCTGAGCATGGGGGGCTCTGCCGTGCTCGTTCTCATTGCCTTTTTCCATATTTTTATATTTGTTGTATTTTTGTGTTCTTAGTTTCCTGTCATTTTATCCTTGGTTGGATTTCATATATCTTATATTATTTCTTAGTTCTCCTCATTCTCCTGTTTACGTTCATCACAGTCTTGTTATATATATATATATATACTGTATATATATATATATATATATATATACAGTATATATATATATATATATATATATATATATATATATATATATTTGGTAGTATCTGTATTTATCCTTCAGTTTATTGTCTGCCCTTATTCTAGTCCTCGCATTATATTTGTATTTTTGCCAGCACTTTTTTTTCCTGTGTTCTCTCTCTCTTTCTCTCTTCAGAGCTGCAGCTGTCAGTGGCACTTCTGGTTTTGCTCTGGTAGTGGGCGGTGACCCTGTCAAGCTGTCAGCCCCGTCTCCTCTCCTCTCATGACTCACAGCTGATTCAAATCGGGTAATCACTCTCACTGCCTACTTAAGCCTTGTTCCTCTGTTTGCTAATCGCTGGGTCATTATCCATCTCTCCTCATCCTGAGATGACATTCCCTTCTCTGTGACTCCCTGTAATCATAAGTCCAGCTCTGCTGGGAACATAGTTTCCTTTTCTTCCTCTTCGTAAATCCAGCTCTGCCTGGAAATCATAGTTTACTCGTTTGTTCTGTAGAGAGTGTTTTTGTATGTAAGATAAGATAAGATAAGATAAGATAAGATAAGCCTTTATTAGTCCCACAATGGGGAAATTCCAGGATTGCAACAGCACAGGGATAGCAACACTCAGAGCAACAATCAGAAGGCAAGAAAAAACAACATCTAGCAAACATATGTCCATATTACTATAAATGTATATATATATAGACACACAGTGCAGAGCATTATGGCTGGTGAATGTGCAGCATAAAGTCTAAGCTCTCTCTAAGTGTATGTGTGTCATTTATTAAATTTGCAAACTCACTGCTCGCATTTGATGTCATCTGTTTGCCCCGTGAATGGGCCAATCATGACAATGAGGCCATTAAAAAATTAACTTGTGTTCTGTATGACCTCAAAGGCTGCAAGTGTCACAAACTTGCCCGTGCGCTTTTCCTAGGGCACGGCGAGGGGAGAAAGGGTGAGGATTTAAACACTGGGTTACACCACACACACATTTATTAACATCAAACTAAACATACAAACACAAACACAGCTCGGATACACTTGAGTCCTTAAAGACGCCCAACACTCACACTGGAGGATGACAGCGGTGAACGGAACACAGGCTGAACTCACAGAGCGGGGTCAATCCAAGTAGTCAGCGATTCTCGACGAGCACACAAAACAGTCCTTCAATGACGTAACGGTTAGATTGTGAAACACAGCCATCCAACACGTGCAATAATCCAGCGGCGTTTGTCTAGCAAAGAGCTGCTTTTGTACAAACGCCGCTGGCTTGGCAAATTGGGAACACCTGGGCAAGTGCGGGAAAGATGATTACTGGGGCGAACGGCTGACTGTCAGAAAGAGTGGCTGGACAGGCCAGAGTGGCAGTTACAGGCAGGAACAGAAACGGTGCACGGACAAGAAAACAACAAGAAATCAAAACACAACTCCACATAATAAACCCACTGCCTGAGCCACAAGGATCGATCAGAACGGAGCCCACAGGAAACATGGGCTCAGTTCATAGCAGCAAGGATGTGAATTACACAAGATGCCAACTGTTTAAGAGTGGCAAGTGCACAGATAGAAGTCTTCCACCAGAGATTCACTATATAAACACATTCAGCGAACAAACTAGCAGGCAGCCATCTATAGAAGATGCCTGTAGAGTCAGCCAGACATCCCTCCACCAATGGCCCATGGTTGGAAGATTAAGGGAGACTCCTTTGAGATCGACTGGATGACTCTTCCCCCTGCTCTGCTCAGCATTTTGGAGCTTGTATACTGCTCATGTAACAAAACACCACATTGTGAAAGGGAGATGCACGTGCAGACAGAACCAGCTTCCATGCACAGACGTGCTATTGCTTTGACTGTGAGAACATTTCTGACTAGGCCACATAAACACACACGCTGTGTGTTCTGTATGGACTTTTGGGTGTGGTATGTTGCAATAAGTTTTCTTGTTGTGTTTCACTTGTTCTTTGTTTGTTGGTGATTTTGTGGTGATTATAACCAATAAAAATGTTAAAGCTAATTTAGAAAAATGAGCTACTCCTGTTTGAAATGTTGAATATTTAATCTTTAACCTCTTAAAATTCCAATGTTCCACTGGTGGAACATTTCACATTGGCTGGAAACTCACTGGAATGCTTTAAAGCCTTTTAGTGCTATAATTATAATAGTTTGCCTGGTGCTTTTTATCTTTTTTTTTTAATAAATATGTCATAAAATGTCCTTTGTGTAAAATATTTTGTCCTGTTTTTCAGGAAAAGAGTACAGTTCAAAATCTGGCAAGTATGTGTCAATATTATATGTTTTAAATGCTTTTAAAACAGTGTGTAATAACAAAAAAATAGCAAAAATTAAACTAAACCCGATATACATGTTCTCAGATATCTGTGTTTGCCCAGAACTTACAGCGTCCAGTTTACAGGCTGTTTTATGTGTCCATGTCGAGGCGTTTTCTTAGCTCTGTGGTAGTCCAGGAATCAGCTCTTCTCCAGCTGTTCCTGATCCACTGCTGGTCCTGGTGGATGGCTCTTCATCTGAAGAACCTCTAAAAATATAAATATATAGCATAAGATTAGATAAAATTTATCCAAAAGAAACTTGTGTTTCAAGAACAAATGTTCAACAATATACAAATAAGTAATAAATACAACAGTGACAAAGCAATTTGAAACAAAGCTAATAAGAAAAACAAAGACACTAGATATTGAAAAAAAAATTGGAAATAATATAAATAAATAGATATTGAAAAAAAAATACTGTAACAAAGCTGGGAATAAATATCCAGTGATACAAACTGTATAAGAGAGATGGGATATATGAGATTGGGACACTTCTGCTGAGATTTCCTCCTCTTCCACGGGGCTTTCTCTTTCTAGTTGATCTCCCCAACATTTTTTGCTGAGCTATTTACAAATTATTGTTTTTAAAAAAATCTATACAATCAAGAAATAAAGCAAAAAAAAGACAAACAATATGAAAACAAACAAACAAAAAAAACAGGCAGAGGCGTCACACCCACGGTGGCCTCTGGCGGGAAGGCAGGAGCCCAGGAGACCTCAGGAAAAGAGTTAGAGGAAGCACAAACAAACACCGGTTCAGAGTCACCAGCAGCAGTGGAGCCCGCAGGGGAAGCTCAAGGGCGGCTGATGGCAGTACCTGGTTCCCCCGGCCAAGAGCCAGGAAAGACTTCTCTAAGCTAAACAAAGAACCTTGCCTGAGCTCGAGCTCCACCGCCGTCCAGGACTCCGACAACTCTGCCGCAACAGTCCAGATCTCCGGCTGAAGGGCTGGGGCTGGACTCTTAAATGCTGCAGGCTTCTCCACCACATGCCGTCTCCAACCTGCTACAACCACCCGTTGGCCCTCCTCCAGTTCCTCTGTGCTGGGTTCATCTGGAGGCGAGAAGGCTGCGTACCCAAAGCAGGCGGCAGTGGGACTCTGCTTGACGGAGCACAGCTGGGTAGTGGTCCCGAGATTGGGGCTTCTGTCCCCGGGACCGTCTCCTCTGCGGCACAGGTTCAGGTGGTGGAGGGGCTCTCCCCAGCCCGCGGTACTAGTGTAGGGCATGATAAACAGAGGTCAGGAGGTCTGTTAGTTCTGGGATACTCCATAGGCAGAGGAACCCCTCAATCCCCTGTGCCGTGTTATCCCAAACTTGCAGCTCCTCCTCAGGAGTGTGGGTTAAGCGAACGTCCGATGCAATGTCCTGTAACAGTTCAGATGCCAAACACTCCTCCTCGTCCAGCCCAACTCTCTTCCAGTCCGTACAGGCAGGCATACCAAAAAAAACCCAGACTTAATATGGGAAAACAGAAGAGGGGAAGGGAGAAAGGAAAAAAAAAAAAAAACATCAAAAACCCACAGTGGCTGATGTCCACGTCCTGGTCGCATCCTTTTGTCATAAAGCGCTCGTTTCACGGGCGAAAGTAGGACACCAAACGCTCACTGCGTGTTTTGCAAATTTATTAACATAAAGACAAACAAGTAACTAAACAACACATACAAACGATGAATGGTAAGGGCGGTGGAGGAGGGTGGGGGCTAAACGTCACAGGCAGACAGAAGCCTGGGAACGCTGGACAAAAACAGAGATAAACACTGACCTGGACAAAGCTCACCCGTTCTTCTTGACAGCAGCCCAGAACACTCAGAGTGCTTTCCCTGAAGACATCCCACGGTATGGAAGAACACGACAACCAGCACAGTTTGTCGTGGTCTTAAATACCATTTCTAAACTGGCCACGGGTGTGGAGCATGAGTGGCAAAAGAATTGCAATTAATGACAGCTGTGCAGCTTGTGAGGCAATCTGACAGCTGGGAGCTGTGCAGCGCTGTCACAAATAAAACAGGAACCGGGCTGCACGGTGGCGCAGTGGTTAGCACTGCGGCAGCACAGTTTACCCTTGGCCGGGGGATTGTGGGGATCGTGGGATCGTGGGTTCGATCCCAGCCCCCGACCAACAGTGATCTGTGTGGAGTTTGCATGTTCTCCCCGTGTTGCGTGGGTTTACTCCGGGATTTCTCCGGTTTCCTCCCACATGCCAAAAACATGCATGTTAGGTTAATTGGCTGTTCTAAATTGTCCCTAGATGTTTCCTATAGGCCCATAGAATAGAGGGTTAGTATTAATGAAAGCGCTTTGAGTGGTCTTTGTGACTTGAAAAGCGCTATATAAGTGCAGGTTAGTTAGTTAGTTAGAACCAAGTAAAGCAAACAGGGAAAAATAATGAAACAAACAGAAAAAGAGTAACTAAAACTAAAGACTGGGCACCATCCCCTGTGCCTCAGATCGTGATATTTCCCTTTAAAGGGCCTATACCATGCTATTTTAAGCCTTTCAGAGTAAACTATATGCATGTATGTGAAAGTATATTACCTTTGGTACACTGGAGAATGAATTTCTTATGAAATATGAGTTATTTTCGCGATCTACTTTTCCAACCCTCAAGTAAGATGCCTCGATCTCTGAGGCTCCGCCTCTCCTTCTTGTGGCTGCCGCCCATTTCATGACGATAATAAACTCAACCATTTCTGACGAGTAGGCTCTTCTTTAGGAAGGCTGAACAAACTTCTAAATCTCTCACAGCCAAAGACACATTTACGCCACTTAGAAGACAATGTCTTATGTAAAAAAGCAAACAGTTGTTGTCACTGAGCAGATTAGGTGTGAGAGGAACTACTTCTTCACAGCGTCAATGCTAAAGTGAAACAGTTTTGCCGATCACCGCTCCGTTAGCTGCGCGGAGAAAGTGGGTGTGTGCGTTAGCCTGGGGGCAGTGCTGGCAGCACAGCCACTTCCTGGAGTGGGCGGCTCACCCACATTCATACGTATGAACGTGGGGACCCAATCATTATCAGGGACAGGGCGGAGCAGCAGCTCAGGGAGCAGGGTTGAGGAGGAATACTCAGAGATGCGTGAATGGAGCAAAATACCACTTTGGGGGTGTTTTTGGTGAGGAATTAACATTATAACATGCTTAAAAGCTCAAAAAAGTCGATTTTGCATGATATAGGCCCTTTAAATCTGCAACACTTTTCCTGTAAAATTGCATCTTTTTCTCATAAATTTGAAACATTTTCCTATAAATTTGTAACTGCTTTTGTAAATGGAAACTTTTTTGTAAAGTTGCAACTTTTTCCTGTAAATTTGCAAATTTTCCTGAAAAAGTTGACAACTTTTTTCTTTTAAATTTGTAACTATTGTCGTGAAAATTTTCATATTTTTTCTCATAAATTTGCAACATTTTTCCTCTAAATTTGCAACTGTTTTTGTAAACTGCAACTTTTTGTGTAAATTTTCAACTTTTTCCTAAAAAATTGCACATTTTATTTTGTAAATTTGCAATGTTTTAAACATTTTTTTAAACTTTTTTCTCTCTCCCTTTTTCTTATTTTTTCTCTCTAAATTTTTCTGCTTTTTTGAATATGAAACTTTTTGTAAATTTGTAACATCTTACCGATAAATTTCCAACTTTTTTCCTAAAAAAATTATTTGAATGCTGGTTACATTTTTTTAATCTATGTAATCAAATTGTAATTTGTGACTTATTGAATTTCTAAATTAGCATCTTTTTTCATATTTTTGCACCTTTATACTTGCAAATCTATACCTAATTTACATTTATACATTTGTTGTTGTTTGCTGAAAAATCATAAATCACCCACTGATTAAAAGTAAACGTGTCTGAGTTACATTACATTTAAGCAATGTTACATGAGTGTCATGAGCCGAGCTGGGGATTCTCTCAAGCTCGGCTTCCCAGTTGTTCTCTGTTCTCAGCATGTGTGCTTTGTGTTACTTTTTGAGTTCCATATTGTGTTTCTCTGTCAGCCATGTTCTGTTATATTTTGGTGCTCATTTGTTCCTTATCATTTGATTATCTGTTGTGTCACATGTATTATCACTTAGTCTGTATTCGGGTTTGTGTTTGTTTATTTTGTGTCTGACTGCCGCGCCTCCCTCTCCTGTGTGGCGCTTGACAGCTGCATCTCGTTATTGCCTGTCTCCACTCAGCTTAGCCCACGCACTCATACTCACATACACATTGATGCATGCACACTCCCTCACACTCTATCACACCTGTGTTCACTCAGTCCATGCACGCACGCGCACACACACACTCACTCACATTCTCACACCTGGGTTCTCTTAATTGATTATGTCTTGCATTATTTAAACTCTGTTTGTACCCTTACTACTCGCCAGTTCATTGGATTATCTCCCTACTCCAGAGCACGGACCGCTCTGTTGAGTTCTTTGTAAGTACTCTTTCCCACCGTTCCAGTTTCGTCTGGCAATGCCGAGGTTAATCTCAATTTTTCCTCTCCCGCTTTGCAGTTACGTCTGCAAGCGCCCTGGGATCTTTCCCAGTACTTGTATCTCCAATGAACCACTGAGTGTTAGTGTTGTTTTCAATCAATGCTTTGTTCGCTCATTGGAGCTGTTGTTATTACTCTTTATGTTTAATAAATTGCACACAACATCTCCTGAGCGTGGGTTTATCATTTCTCCCTTAAAACAGCAGAAAATCATGACAGTATGAAACGGCTTGAATAGAACCCAGCGGGGGTGTTGCGCATATTGTTTTTTACCATTTCTGTGCTTTTTTTCTACCCACCTGTCATTTGGAGCGCCATGGGTCGTCTGACTGAGGCTGAACGGCGGGTGGTGTCCTTTTTAGAGATCATCCTTGCACAGACACAGACTTCCCTCACCCTGAAGACGGTCTGGGACTCTTGGGACAGCACGGCACGGGTGATGGAGGTGCACCCGAGCCTAAGGAATCATTCTGAGGCTACGGATGTGCTCAACTCCATATATTCCCTGCCGATGGATGAAGTCTCAACTCCGGAGCTGTCCTCAACGAAGAGGAGGTGCACGTGCTAAAGAAAACCTCCAACCTCTCCCACGGCAGCCCCACCTCCTCTCCCCAAGCCATGGCCTGCTCCATCTGCTGAGGAACTGAAGGAGTGTAGGCTGGCATTATTGGCTGAAATGGACCTCCTTTTGGAAGTGAAGCCATGGCTCCTGCCGGAATTAATCCACGAGCTGGAGGATCTTGCTCCCATGGAGACAGAGTTGGAGCCAGTGATTGAGTGCTCCTAGATCCCAATGCCAAAAACATGCAGGTTAGGTTAATTGGAGAATCTAAAGTGGCCCTAGGTGTGAGTGTGTGTGTGGATGGTTAAGGGATAGCGCTGTATCGTGGCTGCTTCATCTATCCAGGTGGTGGATGCCCTCAATTTCCCCTCTGGGGATCAATAAAGTATACTAAATCTAAAAAAAAAAAAAAAAAAAATCCCCAACGCTTCCCCTCCACGGTAAGCTCTCATGCCCTTCTCCCTCTCGTCGCCGTCGATCCCGGAGGTCCCGCCAGAGACATTCTATCATCTCTCCACAAGCAATTTCCCTTTCACAGGAGAGGAGCTCCACTGCTCTGCCGAATCTTCCTTCAGCCGCCTTGCCAGCAGCCCTTACCTCCGCCAACGTGGGTAGTGTCATCTTTCCCCCGGCTCCATCCACCTCTGTGCTTGCTGAGGTGGCCCCTTTGCTACAGACTGAGGAGCCCAGGCCTGCTGTGGACACGGAGAAGGATGACAGCACACTGGGCGCTGCTGGCAACATCACGAACCAGAAGAACAGGCAAGTTCAGCCTCTTTTTTCTCCTGTTATTAATGAACAATCTTGCCTGATACCTGGTCAAGAGACTTAGGTCTTGCAGCCCTCCGAGTTCTCTTCACCAGCGGCGAATGATGTCCCTTCACCAGTCATTTTCGTGTCCTCTTCTCTTGTTTTTGAGTGTCCGTGGGATCGCCGGAAGGGGAATCAAGTCACCCTGACAGCCACGGGCCATAGGAGGAACCCTCCTGCTCCTCAGCCTGCCGATTCATGCTCTCCATGTTCAGGAGGAACTCTTATAGCTCCAGCCCACTGGGACCCTTCTCCTGCTGTCAGGTCAGCTGTCCTCCCCAGGGCCATCGTAGCTGAGCTCCCTTCGTCCATGGCACCCTTTTCAACCGCTGAGTGTGCAGCTGATCCTCCCTCGGCACCGCTCGTCCTGTCTATTGGGGCAGCTTCCCCTGGTTTATCCAAAGGGTCCATACTCGCCTTTGACATGAAGATGGAGGAGGCTGGATGCACTGCAGCAGGTACCATCATGCCCGAGGAGAACAGGCAAATGTTTTTTTCATTCTGCTCACCCATCTGATAAATTGCCTTGCTTGACTCCCTGGGGGGGGGGGGGGCAGTGTCTGCAGTCCACTGGGTTCTCACCACCCGCTGCAGTCAATAATGACTCACCTACCCTCTCCATGTCTCCTCTTCTCACTGCTGAGTGTCCACTGGCCCTGGAGCTGGGTCGCCGGATGATGGAGGAGCCTGTGGTGCTGGAGGACTCCATCCCAGTCCCACAAAGTCTCATCGGATGGAGGGAGGGCCCTGGGACCAATCTGAAGCCTGCGCCGATGAAGGAGCATTCCCTGGCTTCAATCTTTTGCGGTCCAGCACAACCTGGGTCTTCACCTCCTCAATCCATGCCGGGGAGACTGTCTGCATTAGAGAACTCTCTGGAGGAGTCCAAGACTGCCATGACCACCATGCCTGCTTCGGAGGCCACCGCAGCAGAGTCAACACCGGAGCTGGACCTCCACCTGACCGGGGCTGAGATGTCACCATCTGCTGGATCGTCGGAGTCCTTGATGGCAGTGGAGCTCGAGCTCAGGCAAGTGCTGTCTTTCGTTTTTCTCTTTTCTGTGTTCAAGCAGACTTGCCTGACTCTTGGGGAGGAGCGCCAGGTGAAGCCGCCCACTGCACCTGAGCTCACCTCACCGAGCTCCGCCGCTGCCGGTGACCCTGACCCCCCTCTTTTCTGTGCTTCCTCTGAGCCTTCTTCTAGGGTCGCCGGAGAGGAGCCGGAACTGTCTGAGGCCTCTGAGGGTCCAGTGCTGGTGCACAAGGCCGCTGTGGGCCCAGCCGCCATCGTCGTAAATCCACCTGTCATCCCCGCCTGGTTCCCTGTTGGTGGATTGTTCCCCTGGTCTGCAGCTCTTGCCACTTGGTCGGTCCACCGAGGGTGCTGGAGAGCTCCAGCCCGGAGCCACCGTGGGTGAGGCTGAGCTCCAGTCCGGGTCCACCATGGGTGTTGCTGAGCTCCAGCCTGGAGCGCCTGTGGGTGCAGCTATGTCCTAGACTGGGACCATCGCAGGTGCAGCTATGTCCCAAGCTGGGACCTCCGCAGGTGCAGCTGAGTTTCAAGCGGGGACCCCAGAGGGTGTTGCCGGTCAGCCTGAGGACTCCGAGGCCTTCCCTCCATTTTCAGAGGTTCTTAGGGTCTCTCTTCCTCCTCTGCCGGGTGCCATCATTGTCCTCCGTCCTCCACCACCAGTAGCCGTGGGGGTTCCTCTCCTTCGGTCGGGCCACCCATCTTTAAGCCTCCCGGTGGGTAACCCACCTCTTCGGCTTCCCCTCCGGTCCTGGTGGCTCAACTATGCTGGTCGGCCGCCCGAAGGACTGAGTCTCCGGGTCGGGTGGTCCATTTGTTCTGGCAGGCCACCTGACGCTGTTCACTGAGCCGCATGCTGGGCCTGGGATTCTGGCAGGCCACCCGATAGGCCATACCTCGCCATGCCATGGGCCTGGGACTTTGGTCGACCCCCTGAACTTTTGGACCTCTTGGATTGGGGGGTGTTATCCAAGGGTTCTGGGTTTTGGGGAGGTCTATTTTGGTGTTTGTTGGTGTGGGTTCTGAGTGGGGTGTTTTTGTTGGTTCCCTCCTAGCCTGTTTCCCCCACCTCCCACCCTTGGAAGTTTTTTGCAGTTTTGTGTGTGTGTGTGGGGGGGGGGGGGGTTCCTATTTCTGTTTGATGTTTCTTTGGGTGTCTGGAATCCACTCCTTAAGAATGGGGCTCTGTCATGATCCGAGCTGGGGATTCTCTCAAGCTCGGCTTCCTGGTTGTTCTGTGTTCTCAGTGTCTGTGCTTTGTGTTACTTTTTGAGTTCCATATTGTGTTTCACTGTCAGCCATGTTCTGTTATATTTTGGTGCTCCTTATTTGCTCCTTATCATTTGATTATCTGTTGTGTCCCATGTATTATCACTTAGTCTGTATTCGGGTTTGTGTTTGTTTATTTTGTGTCTGACTGCCACGCCTCCCTCTCCTGTGTGGTTCTTGTAAGTACTCTTTCCCACCGTTCCAGTTTCATCTGGCAATGCCGGGGTTATTCTCAATTTTTCCTCTCCCACTTTGCAGTTACGTCTGCAAGCGCCCTGGGATCTTTCCTAGTACTTATATCTCCAATGAACCGTTGAGTGTTAGTGTTGTTTTCAATCAATGATTTGTTCGCTCATTGGAGCTGTTGTTATTACTCTTTATGCTTAATAAATTGCACACAACATCTCCTGCGTGTGGGTTTATCATTTCCTCCTTAAAACAGCAGACAATCATGACAATGAGAAGGAGGGTGGTATCAATGAATGCAGTGTGGTGATTCGTCCTGGGCCCGACACGACGTGGGGGGCCAAAGACTTTGCTACAGTTACTTTACTACAGTTACTATATTCAGTTATAATATATACTATATTTTTTCAATAGGTTTGACCAACCGCCCTCCCCCCTGACTGCACAACAACCACTGCTGCCTCTAAAGACATCAAGTCCTGCTGCCCACTCCCCACTCCACCAACACCCCCCCACTCCCAACACACAGCCCCCCAACCTGACCCTGTCTAAGACCCAGGTGAGGACGGAGCTGAGGAAGATCAAGGCGAGGAAGGCGTCGGGACCGGACGGCATCAGCGCAAAGTTCCTCAAGTCCTGTGCAGAGCAGCTGTGTGGGATTGTGGAGTATATCTTCAATCTGAGCCTGAAGCTGGGGAGGGTACCACAGCTGTGGAAAAAATCTTGTGTGGTACCTGTACCAAAGACTTCCCACCCCAAAGACCTGAACAGCTACAGACCAGTGGCCTTCACGTCCCACATGATGAAGACCCTGGAGAGACTGCTCCTTGCTCACCTCCGCCCCCTAGTGGGACCAGCGATGGATTCACTCCAGTTCGCCTACAAGCATGGCATTGGGGTGGAGGATTCGGTGATCTTCCTCCTTCACCGTTCTCTGTCCCACCTGGAGAAGCCCGGGAATATGGTGAGGATCATGTTCTTTGACTTCTCCAGTGCTTTCAACACCATCCAACCGATGATCCTGAAGGACAAGCTGCTGTGTGCAGGGGTGGACCAGCACCTGTCATCATGGATCCTGGACTACCTCACAAACCGGCCTCAGTTTGTGAGAACCCGGGACTGTGTGTCCGACACGATCATCGGTAGCACGGGGGCCCCCCAGGGAACAGTTTTGGCTCCCTTCCTGTTCACCCTTTATACTGCGGACTTCTCACACAACACAACACACTGCCATCTACAGAAGTTCTCTGATGACTCTGCGATCGTTGGCCTCATCTCCAATGGAGATGAAGCTGAGTACAGAGGGCTTATCCAGGACTTCGTGGGCTGGTGCCATCGGAACTGCCTCCAGATCAACGCGAGGAAAACTAAGGAGCTGGTGGTGGACTGCCGCAGGCAAGGACAACCCCTCACAGCACCAGTAAATATACAGGGAACAGACATCGAGATGGTGACATCCTATAAGTACCTGGGTGTTCATCTGAACAATAAACTAGACTGGTCACACAATACTGACACACTCTACAAGAAGGGACAGCGCAGGCTGTTCCTACTAAGGAGACTCAGGTCTTTTGGTGTACAAGGGGCACTGCTGAAGACATTCTATGACACGGCGGTGGCATCAGCTATCACTTTTGGAGTGGTCTGCTGGGGCAGTGGCATTACGGCAGCCGATAGGAAGAGACTGAACAAACTGATCAAGAAAGCTAGCTCTGTCCTGGGGCAGCGCCTTGACCCAGTGGAGGAGATAGGAGAGAGAAGGACGGTGGCTAAACTGTCATCTCTGCTGGAGTCCGAGTTCCACCCTATGCAGGACATACTGAACGCACTGAGGAGCTCATATAGCAGCAGACTACATCATCCTAGGTGCACAACCGAGAGGTTTCGCAGGTCCTTCCTACCAACGGCTGTCAGACTGTACAGCCTAAGCAGGGCTGCTAGCAGAGATAGCAAAAAGACGTGACAACCTAATAGTTTTGAATGCAAAAGACGCAATAGACTTATACAATGGTCCCCTCCGGCATACTACTAGGAAAATACTGGTCGCTATGGAGGGTGAGAATATGTATGGGTACATAATCATACCATGTAGGATAACTAAGTAGACGGTTGTGCTGTTTCATCCCATCTAGCAACAATGCTCCGCACTGTGTGTTTATACAGTATATTTACATATTTATTCCATCTAGCTACAATGCTCCGCACTGTGTGTTTATATATCTACATATTATTCCATCTAGCTACAATGCTCCGCACTGTGTGTGTTTATAAATTTACATATTTATTCCATCTAGCTACAATGCTCCGTACTGTATGTTTATATACTCATATATTTATTCCATCCAGCTACAATGCTCCGCACTGTCTCTCTCTCTCTCTCTCTCTCTCTCTCTCTCTCTCTCTCTATCTATCTATCTATCTATCTATCTATCTCTCTATCTATATATATATATATATATATATATATATATATATATATATATATATATATATGTGTGTGTATATATATATATATATTTATTTATATGTGCATATGTATACTTGCTGCTCTTGTTTCTTTTTTTTTTCTCTTGCCTTCTGATTGTTGCTCTGAGTGTTGCTATCCCTGTGCTGTTGCAATCCTGGAATTTCCCCATTGTGGGACTAATAAAGGCTTATCTTATCTTATTCATGATACCACATGACCTTGAGTGTAATACTGCTTTTACACAACAGTTCTACAGGCATAGTTTATTACATGACATCAATACTTGACAAAATATTATGATTTGTTGTTTAACCAGTTATTTTGCACTGGTGAGAAAAGTTGTCCTTTCTAAATGTAGATAGGTAACTGTTGTTAAGCACCTCAATCCGTATAACACAGAAAGGAATATGTCTATTGTCATTTCACACACAAGTAAACAAATTAAATATTGTCAAGTGCAAAAATCAGTGTTTATAATACATATCGGTCACTTGCAGGTGTCTGTGAGATCACGCAGGTGGTGAGCTAGCATGCTACGATTTGGTTTTGGCACACTTCACTCGTTTTTTCTTTGCATTTTCAAAAGAAATAAAGTGTCCAGCACCACAAAGATATTATGGTTTGCTAATCGAGCCAATAAATCCAACTCTAGCTTGTCTGTTTTGTTTAATGAGGTGTAAAATATCTTGCTGGATGTTTACAAGAGCGAGACTTCTGGGTCAGAGAGGTCTGGTTTAGGACTGTCTCTAACCTCTTTTGAAACAACTCCTCACTGTGGAAATTAAAGTATCCAACACAGTATTACATTTCTCACATGTAAGAAGCCACTGATGTTAACTTGAATTAATTTAAAGATGATAGATAGATAGATAGATAGATAGATAGATAGATAGATAGATAGATAGATAGATAGATAGATAGATAGATAGATGTACTTTATTGAGCCCAAACTGGGAAATTACAGTGTAAAAGCAGCATGACAGTAGACAACCAAACAACAGAAACACACACATGACCGACAAAGGGATTACCCATGGAAAGTAAAACTAACATGACTATAAAACCTACAGTGGGGAAAAAAAGTATTTAGTCAGCCACCAATTGTGCAAGTTCTCCCACTTAAAAGATGAGAGAGGTCTCCAATTTTCATCATAGGTATACCTCAACTATGAGAGACAAAATGAGGAAAAAAAAATCCAGAAAATCACATTGAAGGATTTTTAATGAATTAATTGGTAAATTCCTCGGTAAAATAAGTATTTGGTCAATAACAAAAGTTCATCTCAATACTTTGTTATATACCCTTTGTTGGCAATGACAGAGGTCAAACGTTTTCTGTAAGTCTTCACAAGGTTTTCACACACTGTTGCTGGTATTTTGGCCAATTCCTCCATGCAGATCTCCTCTAGAGCAGTGGTGTTTTGGGGCTGTCGCTGGGCAACACAGACTTTCAACTCCCTCCAAAGATTTTCTATGGGGTTGAGATCTGGAGACTGGCTAGGCCACTCCAGGACCTTGAAATGCTTCTTACAAAGCCACTCTTTTGTTGCCCAGGTGGTGTGATTGGGATCATTGTCATGCTGAAAGACCCAGCCACGTTTCATCTTCAATGCCCTTGCTGATGGAAGGAGGTTTTCACTCAAAATCTCACGATACATGGCCCCATTCATTCTTTCCTTTACACAGATCAGTCATCCTGGTCCCTTTGCAGAAAAACAGCCCCAAAGTATAATGTTTTCACCCCCATGCTTCACAGTTGGTATGGTGTTCTTTCTCCTCCAAACACGACAAGTTGAGTTTTTACCAAAAAGTTCTATTTTGGTTTCATCTGACCATATGACATTCTCCCACTCCTCTTCTGGATCATCCAAATGCTCTCTAGCAAACTTCAGACAGGCCTGGACATGTACTGGCTTAAGCAGGGGGACACGTCTGGCACTGCAGGATTTGAGTCCCTGGCAGTGTAGTGTGTTACTGATGTAGCCTTTGTTACTTTGGTCCCAGCTCTCTGCAGGTCATTCACTAGGTTCCCCCGTGTGGTTCTGGGATTTTTGCTCACCGTTCTCGAGATAATTTTGACCTCACGGGGTGAGATCTTGCATGGAGCCTCAGATCGAGGGAGATTATCAGTGGTCTTGTATGTCTTCCATTTTCTAATAATTGCTCCCACAGTTGATTTCTTCACACCAAGCTGCTTACCTATTGCAGATTCAGTCTTCCCAGCCTGGTGCAGGTCTACAATTTTGTTTCTGGTGTCCTTTGACAGCTCTTTGGTCTTGGCCATAGTGGAGTTTGGAGTCTGACTGTTTGAGGTTGTGGACAGGTGTCTTTTATACTGATAATGAGTTCAAACAGGTGCCATTAATACAGGTAACAAGTGGAGCACAGAGGAGCCTCTTAAAGAAGAAGTTACAGGTCTGTGAGAGCCAGAAATCTTGCTTGTTTGTTATTGACCAAATACTTATTTTACCAAGGAATTTAACAATTAATTCATTAAAAATTATTCAATGTGATTTTCTGGATTTTTTTTTTCTCATTTTGTCTCTCATAGTTGAGGTATACCTATGATGAAAATTGGAGACCTCTCTCATCTTTTAAGTGGGAGAACTTGCACAATTGGTGGCTGACTAAATACTTTTTTGCCCCACTGTGTATACATCATAGCTTAATATATGATGACCCGTATAAATACATGAATCATCCCATTGCACAAAGAAGGTGTTACGACCCGAGCGTCGATCTTGTCTGCACTCGGGCCATGTATCATCTCTGCCGTCCTTGACAGCTGTGGATTACATTCTGGCTCCACCGGGCTCTTATTGTTACAGCACTCAGTGGGGTTTCCGGCTGTCAAAGTCAATCAGCTGTTCAGCATCACTGCTCATTAGCGACCGGCTTTATTAGCGGGCGCTGGCAGCAGTTGATTGCTGGAGTATCGTCAAACATGCCTCGTGATTCCTTGGGTGATGTCTACATTCATGCTAAGGTTCGTGTCTTTATTCATGTCTTTGTTCTCGGCTAGATCGTGGGTGGCTGGGTGTAGCCCTACGATCCCTTGGATTCTGTATAGTGTGTTTTTGTCCTCAGCGGCTCATAGTTTCGTGTCCATGTCTTGTGTTCTTCTATATTAAACATCTTATGCAAAACTCACTGGAGACTTTTGGCGTCTTATGGTGGCCCGCAAGAGTCACGGCATGACAGTATACTCCAGCCAAGACGTCTTAACGGAGACACCACACCGAGACGCCGTCCCGGTGAGATTTGCTTAATTGGACGATTGTTCTTCCCTGTCTGGGTAACTGCGTGCTGGGGGAATGCTGTCGCGGAGGGGCCACGCTCGGAGTCGGGACTACGAACTGGCGGAGGCTTTGGAATACGTGGACAAAACGCTCATCGCTGCCTCCCTCCTCGACTGCCACAGCGACGTACGCTGGTACCTGGACTGCTCTGAGGATGTCCTTAATCATCTCCCCCGCTACGCCGACCGCCCTGAAGTCGGCGCGAGGAGGGATGACATCGCCGCACAGCGCGAAATACTCTGTATGGTGGAGGGGGACTATGGCCGGAAGCAGAGGAGGAGGCATCCTCTCTCCCCGCTTTGGGATCCCGTTCCTGTCTTTGATCTAGTCCAGGAGTTCGCGCCATCTGGGGGCCGTCAAAGACGTCGGCACCATGGCCAAGGTAAACCTCAGCAGAATCCCCGGCTGGACCCGCTGCCGGCGAAGCCCTTCAGCGGACCTCTGAGAGCGGCCCCTCCTCGTCCTTCCAGGGGGCCCTCTGTCGCCATCCAGCGGGGAGAAGGAGGAATAACATCCCCTACAGCAGGCATCATCCTCCCTCCGGGAGAAAGGCAAGTGCAAGTTCGTTCATTACACCATAATTGTAACCTGCCTTGTCTGACTCCTGGGGGCGGAATTCGGGGTTCGCAGCCCCCCGAGCTCCCGCCACCTGCTGTAGCTGTGATAACCAAACCTGCTGCCTCTGTGTCTCCCTCTGCTGAGTGGTCCGCAACGCCAGGTCTACGTCACGGGGTGAGGAGGGGGCCTGCGGTGCTGGAAAGCCTGGATCCGGCCCTGCAGCCACGTCGTGGACAGAGGAGAAGAGCGGACTGCGGCCCAGAACCTGTGCCGACGATGAAGCGTCCCCGGGTCTCCTCGCCGGAGCGGTCCGAGCCAGTGGGTCGAGGGTCTCCTGCCTCCACGCCATACAGGTCATCGGCGTGGACATCAGCGCGAGAGGAACCTCAGGCTGCGGAAACCATCTTGCCAGCTGCGGAGCCCGATGCAGCTGAGTTGGAGCCTGCGCACAAACTTCTTCGCCCTGAGCCTGGATCAACGGAGTCCTGGACGGCAACAGAACCCAAGTGCAGGCAAGTGCTCCCTCTTGTGTCTCTGTCCCCTGTTTTGGAGCATTTTTGCCTGCCTCTCGGGGAGGCGAGTGAGTGGCAGCCCCCTGCTGCGCCCGAGCTCGTCTCGCTGGGTTCTGTTGCTGCCGGTGATACTGATCCCGGTTCTTCTCTGTGTTCTGAGCTTCCTTACAGTGTCACCGGTGCGGAGCCAGTCGGGGTCGCTGAGTTGGAGGTTCCAGGTTCGGGGGTGGAGGTCGTCGACCCAGTCGGGGTCCATCGCGGGAGCTGCTTTGGCCCAATCGGGGTCTGACGTGGGTGCGCCCGAGGCCCAATCGGGGTCCAGCTGAGGTGCAGCGCCGGTGTGGTCCAAGGACGGTGGAGGAGCTGCATACCCTTCGCCGCCGGACGGAGTTCGGGCTCATCCTTGCCTTAATTCCCCTCTTCTGAGTCATCGCCCCTGCTCATCTTCGCCGGGGGCCATGGGGGTCCTGCTACGCTCGCCCTGGCTCTCCCAAGTTTTGTCCTCGCCAGGGGAGCCACTGCGGGTCATTTTCCCCCGGTACTGGTGGCTGAGGGATGCAGGTCGGCCGCCCGAGGAACTGTTTTGCCGGTTCGGCACCTTGGGTTGGCCACCCGATTTGTCATGTGTATTACTGGGCGACCTGGTTTGGCCACCTGAGGAACTGTTTCGCCGGTTCGGCGCCTCGGGTTGGCCACCCGACTTGTTGTGTGTTTTTCTGGGTGACCTGGTTCGGCCACCAGAGGAGTGGACTTTCCAGGCCTGGGACTATGATAAGCCGCCCGGTCATGTTCCACCTTCCATGACCACCTGCCGGCTGTTGGACGCGGGGAGACCGCCTGAACTGTTCCTGTGGTGCTTGGTCTCCGCCTCTCGGCATGAACTGTCGGTGGGGGGGGAGTAGAGGTCATTTCTTTGTGGTAGGCTGATCCAGTATTTGTTCTGTTTTTCTTGCTATCATGTGTTTTGTTTCTCGTATGGTTATTTGTGTATTTTGGGGAATTTGTGATTTATGTTCTGCAGCTGCCGCATGTGTCATAAGGGTATTTGATTTGTGCATATGGGAATGCGGTATTTTTGTCATTGTGCCTGGTATAGTTGTTTTTTCCCCCCTTTTTCTGCCTTGTTTTGATCGTGTTTTTGCTGTAGTGGGTGTTTTTTTTTTTTTTGTTATCATGTCTGTGCTATGGCGTTTCATGTACTTTTGTTTTTGTTTTTTGTTTTTTCTGGTTGTCTGTGCCCTGTTGTGTCTTGCAGTTGCCTCATTTGTCCTGTGTATTTGATTTGGGTATATGATATATAAAGTATATACTGTATATATATATTTGTCATCGTGTTTTGTATAGTTTTTTTTTTTTCTCTTGCCGGATCTTGACTCTGTTTTGTGTTCTAGTTAGTATTTTTTTTTCTGTACCATGTCTTTACTACGTGTTTCATGTATTTTTTTTTTTTGAGTCTTTTTTTTTTTTCTGTTTGTCCGTGCCTGGCTTTGTATAGTTGTTTTTCTTGTTTTTTGCCCTAGTGAGTGTTGTATCTTCTGTTGCTGCCCCCATCCGCCCACCCTGGGGGGGGCATGGATAACTATGGGCATTCTGGAGCCTGCCCTCGGAGGGAGGGTACTGTTACGACCCGAGCGTCGATCTTGTCCGCGCTCGGGCCATGTATCATCTCTGCCAGCCTTGACAGCTGTGAATTACATTCTGGCTCCACCGGGCTCTTATTGTGACAACGCTCGGAGGGGTTTCCGACTGTCAAGGTCAATCAGCTGTTCGGCATCACTGCTCGTTAGCGACCGGCTTTATTAGCAGGCGCTGGCAGCAGTTGATTGCTGGAGTATCGTCAAACATACCTTGTGATTCCTTGGGTGATGTCTACATTCATGCTAAGGTTCGTGTCTTTATTCATGTCTTTGTTCTCGGCTAGATCGTAGGTGGCTGGGTGTAGCCCTATGATCCCTTGGATTCTGTATAGAGTGTTTTTGCCCTCAGCTGCTCATAGTTTCGTGTCCATGTCTTGTGTTCGTGCATATTAAACATCAAATTCAAAACTCACTGGAGACTTTTGGCGTCTTATGGTGGCCCGCGAGGGTCATCGCATGACAGAAGGACTATTCTGAGCAGAGCGAAAATGTGAGGTACCAGTTAGTCTGTAAGGTGCAGTGTTGCAGCATAGCTATGACCAGAATACAACATCATAGTGAGTTATTGTACAGTGAAATTGCATGTGGCAGAAAAGAGTTCCTGTATCTGGCCGTTCGACAGCGAAGCTGTAGTAGTCTACTGGAGAAAGTGCTTCGCTGTCTATCTAGTGTGTGGTGGAGGGGGTGATCGGGATTGTCTATGATGAATCACAGTTTATTTAGTGTTCTCCTATCCACCACTGTCTCAAAGGTCTCCGGTCTGAGACCAATTACAGAGCCAGCCCTCTTGATAATCTTGTCAAGTCTGTTGGTATCTTTGGCCCTGATACTGCTACCCCAACAGACAGCAGCAAAGAAGATGGTGCTGGCGACAACGGTCTGATAGAAAAGCTCCAGCATCCTGCTGCACAGGTTGAAGGATCTCAGCTTCCTCAGGAAGTAGAGTCTGCTCATCCCCTTCTTGTGCGCAGCATCGGTGTTGGATCTCCAGTCCAACCCCCTGCTGATCCTGACACCCAGATATTTGTTGTCCTCAACCACTCCCACATCCTCACCCCTAATCTGCAGTGGCTGAGAAGGAGTCTTCCTCTTCCTGAAGTCAATCACCATCTCTCTGGTCTTGCTGAAATTCAACCTCAGGTGATTCTGCTCCATCCACTCCACAAATCTGTCTACCAGTGCCCTGTACTCCCCCTCCTCTCCTCCTCTTATACACCTCACAACAGCTGAGTTGTGCGGGTTCTGAGTTCTGCAGGTGGCATGACTCAGTGCTGTACTGAAAGTCAGTGGTGTATAAGGTAAAAAGAAAAGGAGAGAGCACAGTCCCCTGTGGAGCTCCCGTATCACTAGCCACCACTCCAGACAAGACATGGCCCAGCCGAACAAACTGTGGTCTGTCTATCAGGTAGTCAATAATCCAGGAGATCACAGAGCTGTCAACCCCCATCACCCGCAGTTTCTCACCCAGCAGCAGTGGCTGGATGGTATTAAAGGCACTGGAGAAATCAAAAAAAGTGATTTTCACAGTATCTCCTCCACCACCCAGGTGCAGATGGGCTTGTTGCAGCAGGTAGATGACAGCATCTTCAACTCCTAAATGGGGCTGATATGTAAACTGCAGATGGTCCAGCCACGTCTTCACCTGCAGCCTCAGGTGGGCTAAGACCAGTCTCTCCAGGACCTTCATCACATGAGATGTGAGGGCAACTGGTCAGTAGTCATTCAAATCCGATGGAGATGACTTCTTGGGGACAGGAACCAGGCAGGATGTCTTCCACAGCACCAGTACTCTCTCCAGACTCAGGCTCAGGTTGTACAGGTGTTTCAGTACCGGAGCTAGTTGGTTGGCACAGGTCCTCAGGGTCCTTGTGGAGATGCCATCAGGGCCCACCATCTTCCGCTGACGGAGTCTCTCCAGCTGTTTCTCCACCTGATCTGTAGTCACCGTGAAGTGAGGGAGGGTCTTGGTGCCCCCTGAGGAGGAGGAGGGGGGAGATGGAGAGAGGTTCTGCACAGGAGGGTGGGTGGAGAGGGGTGCGTGGGGGTCTGATTGCGTTGCTCAGGTGATAGACTGTGAGTTGAACCTATTAAAAAACAGATTCAGTTCCTCAGCTCTCTCCTGGCTCCCAGATGGCTGCCCGACTCTCCCCTTGCACCCAATTATTTGTTTCATTCCCTCCCACACATCTTTAGTGTTGTTTTGCCTGAGTTTCTCTTCCAACTTCCTCCTATAATTGTCCTTGCACCTCCTCAGCATCTCTCTCAGCTCATGCTGCACTCCCCTTAGCTTCTCCTTGTCTCCAGCCCTAAAAGCTCTCTTCTTTTTGTTCAGAAGTGCTTTCAGGTCACTGGTGACCCATGGTCTGTTGTTGGAGAAGCAGTGTACAGTCTGAGCTGGCATGGTCATGTCTTCACAGAATCTAATGTATTCTGAGATGCAATCGGTCATATTGTCTATGTCCACCCCATGTGGTTCACGCAATACGTTCCAGTCTGTCGTCTCGAAGCAGTCCTGCAGTGCACCAGCAGCCTCCTGTGTCCACCTCCTCACAGTCCGCGTATAAGCAGGCTGCCTTTGCACAAGGGGGACATACTTGGGTGTTAACTTGTCCATGCAGTGATCCGATTTGCCAATGAGGGGTAGAGCTGTGGCACTATATGCATCTCTGACATTGGCATACAGAAAATCCAGTGTTTTGTTCTCTCTGGTGGGACAGTCAACAAACTGGTGAAAGTTTGGTAGTGTTTTTCCCACTGAGACATGGTTAAAATCACCTGTGATGGCCATGAATGCATCTGGGTGCTTCTCTAGTAATGTGGCCGCAGTGGAGCTGATGACGTCACAGGGCACCGCTGCGTCAGGGACGTAGATGATAACAATTAAAGCGCACTTCATTTCTCGCAGCATATAATAAGGTCTCATACTAACAGCCAGCTGCAGCACTTTTCCTTCACATACAGTGGGGTAAAAAAGTATTTAGTCAGCCACCAATTGTGCAAGTTCTCCCACTTAAAAGATGAGAGAGGTCTCCAATTTTCATCATAGGTATACCTCAACTATGAGAGACAAAATAAGAAAAAAAAAAAATCCAGAAAATCACATTGAAGGATTTTTAATGAATTAATTGGTAAATTCCTCGGTAAAATAAGTATTTGGTCAATAACAAAAGTTCATCTCAATACTTTGTTATATACCCTTTGTTGGCAATGACAGAGGTCAAATGTTTTCTGTAAGTTTTCACAAGGTTTTCACACACTGTTGATGGTATTTTGGCCCATTCCTCCATGCAGATCTCCTCTAGAGCAATGATATTTTGGGGCTGTCGCTGGGCAACACAGACTTTCAACTCCCTCCAAAGATTTTCTATGGGGTTGAGATCTGGAGACTGGCTAGGCCACTCCAGGACCTTGAAATGCTTCTTACAAAGCCACTCCTTTGTTGCCCGGGCGGTGTGTTTGGGATCATTGTCATGCTGAAAGACCCAGCCACGTTTCATCTTCAATGCCCTTGCTGGCGGAAGGAGGTTTTCACTCAAAATCTCACGATACATGGCCCCATTCATTCTTTCCTTTACACAGATCAGTTGTCCTGGTCCCTTTGCAGAAAAACAGCCCCAAAGTATGATGTTTCCACCACCATGCTTCACAGTAGGTATGGTGTTCTTTCTCCTCCAAACACGACAAGTTGAGTTTTTACCAAAAAGTTCTATTTTGGTTTCATCTGACCATATGACATTCTCCCTATCCTCTTCTGGATCATCCAAATGCTCTCTAGCAAACTTCAGACGGGCCTGGACATGTACTGGCTTAAGCAGGGGGACGCGTCTGGCACTGCAGGATTTGAGTCCCTGGCGGCATAGTGTGTTACTGATGTAGCCTTTGTTACTTTGGTCCCAGCTCTCTGCAGGTCATTCACTAGGTCCCCCCGTGTGGTTCTGGGATTTTTGCTCACCGTTCTCATGATCATTTTGACCCCACGGGGTGAGATCTTGCATGGAGCCCCAGATCGAGGGAGATTATCAGTGGTCTTGTATGTCTTCCATTTTCTAATAATTGCTCCCACAGTTGATTTCTTCACACCAAGCCGCTTACCTATTGCAGATTCAGTCTTCCCAGCCTGGTGCAGGTCTACAATTTTGTTTCTGGTATCCTTTGACAGCTCTTTGGTCATGGCCATAGTGGAGTTTGGAGTCTGACTGTCTGAGGTTGTGGACAGGTGTCTTTTATACTGATAACGAGTTCAAACAGGTGCCATTAATACAGGTAACGAGTGGAGGACAGAGGAGCCTCTTAAAGAAGAAGTTACAGGTCTGTGAGAGCCAGAAATCTTGCTTGTTTGTAGGTGACCAAATACTTATTTTCCACCATAATTTGCAAATAAATTCTTTAAAAATCCTTCAATGTGATTTTCTGGATTTTTTTTTCTCATTTTGTCTCTCATAGTTGAGGTATACCTAGGATGAAAATTGGAGACCTCTCTCATCTTTTAAGTGGGAGAGCTTGCACAATTGGTGGCTGACTAAATACTTTTTTGCCCCACTGTAAATGTGTCTAGGATTACACCACCTTTCATTAACAAGAAGTGCCACTCCTTCTCCTCTCTTTTTCCTGCTGCTTTTCACGTCTCTGTCCCCCCATATAGTCTTGAAGCCAGGTATCGCTACGTTTACATCCGTGATCTGTGAGTGTAACCACGTCTCTATAAAACACATGAAACTACACTCACGATACTCCTTTTGCGCCCTGACCAGCGCTGTAAGCTCATCTGTTTTATTTCCCAGCAATCGTACGTTCCCGGTGATGACTATCGGTACAGCCGGCTTATGCTTCCTCCTCCTCCTCCTCCTCAGCTTCGCTCCAGCCCTTCGCCCGCGGCGTCTCCTCTTCAGCTCATCCGGGATGAGGGGCTTCACTGTCGGCCGCAGCGCTCCAGGCGTCGGCCCCCTCAACGCAATCAGCTGTTCACGTGTGTAAACAATGCATCCGCCCCCACCTTTGTTGATCTCCATTGCTCGAGGAAGAGAAAAAAAAAGAAAAAACTAGAGAAAGACCGGGCTAACATAGATAAAAAGTTGGTCCATTCTTAGTCCGAGTATTCCTACAGAGCCCTGATTAATAAGAGACACACTATATACAAGTATAAACAGATAGAAACACAAAGACACGAAAGAGTTGCTGCTGGTACGGCCGCCCTGCCTCCGGCGCCATTTTCATAGTAATGATATAAAATGAATGAATTTATGAAAATAAGTGGAGTGATACATGTTCAGTGCAACACCTGGGTGTGTTTATCAGGAAGTATAATAACTCCTGGAATCCCTATTGCCCAATCAGATTGCTTTGTTGGAACTAACTGTTGTATAAAAGATGATAACCAACTGAAATCAAGTATTTATAGGTTTTGTCCCTTATATGTTATTAACAGGATGACCGTAAAGTGGAGTGGAAAAAACTGAGAGTTTCTGTCACTTTTTTTGCTGCTAAATAACAAAGAGCCACACAGTCTGAACAGCGGTGAACTTCTGCCCTGCTGAATAAAGGGAAATGGCAAAGAAATGAAGATGCACAGTGAGAAAATCCTACATAATTCATACCAAAGGTGAGCAACAGTAGTTAATGTGTGTTAAAAATTAATCCATTTGTTCTCACAGAAAGTTTCACAGCTAAACTTTTGGGACTTGTTGTTCCGCTCGTGAAGAAACAGTTTCACGGCCATTCCGGCTCATCAGCTGGCGAGGCTGAAGTGGAACTAATACAGGGGACGATTAGGAAACAATTTGGGTGCGGAGGCTGGAGACGGTTTCAGAACACAGTGTACAGCAGCAGTGACCCCACCTGAACTCTTTATATGAACGAGTTTCTGCTGAGTTTGGCCAAGAGCAAAAAGGCAGCGCAGGCAGAATCTTCTATGAAATATTCACTGAATGTGTTTGGCAATGAAAAAAGAAGGTGAGTGGACAGGGGAGCAACACTATTAATTTAATGAAAAAGTCAATATTTGTAGTGCAAAACTGTTGAAGTGAGGTGATCGGAAGAGTCTCAGGAGGATTACAGATAAACACTGGCTGATAAACCTTTGCTGGAAGTTTGCTGTGCTTGTGGCAGCCTTTTATTTCTCAGGGCATTTGTTCCTCGTTTTTGCCTCATCCTGTGCCAACCTGCCTCAGGGAGCAGCAGGAAAAACAAACTTGTGTGGACAGCAGAAGCATTCCCAATCTGTTTGTTATATGCTGGACTGGCTTTGCTGGGGATTAGTAACTGTTTCCTCATTAGTTCGTAACTGTTTTCATGTTAATTTGCATTTTTTTTCTCATTGATTTGCACATTTGCACCCTTTTCTCATTAATTTTAAACATTTTTCTTGTAAATTTGCTACAATTTTTAACATTGTTTTTTTTTTTGTAAATTTGTAACTTTTCTGTTCATTTTTCATGTAAATTTGTTACTTTTTTCATGCTAATTTGCAGCCTTTTTGGGCAACGTTTTTCTCATTAATTTGCAACTGTTTTCAGGTTAATCTGCAACTTTTTCATGTAAATTTTGAATTTTTTTCTCATTAATCTGCACCTTTTTATGTACTATATTTGCAACCTTTTCTTATTAATTTGCACCTTTTTTCTTAGAAATTTGATACAGTTTTAGACTTTGCAACTTTTTGCACATTTGCAACTTTTTCCTCATTTTTTCAAGTAAATTTGCAACGTTTTCCTGATTAATCTGCAAATAATCTGAAAACTAATTTGTAACTTTTTTCATGCTAATTTGCAATTTTTTTCATGTAAATGGACAACTTTTTTCTCATAAATTTGCAACTGTTTTCAAGTTAATTTGCATATTTTTTTCTCATTAATCTGCAACTTTTTCACATAATTTATTTAGCAATTGCGTTTTTTTTTTTTTTTTTTGTTACTTATTTGTACCCGTAGGTAGATTTGGTTTGCAGTTTGGTGACAAGCCACCGGCTGCCGGTCGCTGCGTGCGCGAGCGCCCTAAACCTACATGTTTTTGGTGTGCGGGAGGAAACCGGAGAAATCCCGGAGTAAACCCACGCAACACGGGGAGAACATGCAAACTCCACACAGCTCACTGTTGGTCGGGGGCTGGGATCGAACCCACGATCTCATGATCCCCGCGATCCCCCGGCCGAGGGTAAACTGTGCTGCCACAGTGCTAAACCACTGCGCCACCGTGCAGCCCCACGTGCTTGTTTGTAAATTTGATACAATTTTACACTTTGCAACTTTTTGTACATTTGCAACTTTTTCTTCATTTTTTTCATGTAAATTTGCAACATTTTCCTCATTAATCTGCAACTTTTCCATGTAATTTGCAACTTTTTCCTCATTAGTGTGTAACAACTTTCTTGTTAATTTGTATTTTTATTCTTATTTTGTTGCAACTTTTTCATGTAAATGTGCACCCTTTTCTCATTAATTTTCAACTTTTTTCTTGTAAATTTGCTACAATTTTTGACATTGTTTTTTTTTGTTTTGTTTTGTTTTTTGTTTTTTTTTTGGTAAATTTGCTACTTTCCCCTACGTTTTTCATGCAAATTTGGAAAAGGGGGAAAAATAAATTTGCAGCTTTTTTCATGCTAATTTGCAATTTTTTTCATGTAAATAGGCAGCTTTTTTCTCATAAATTTGCAGCTGTTTTCAAGTTAATTTGCAATTTTTTTCTCATTAATCTGCAACTTTTTCATATAAATTTATACCCTTTTGTCATGAATTAGCAACTTGTTTGTAAATTTGATACAATTTAGACTTAGCAACTTTTTGTACAATTGCAAATTTTTACTCATTTTTTTCATGTAAATTTGCAACTTTTTACTCATTAATTTGCAACTTTTTTCATATAAATTTGCAGCTTGTTTCATGCTAAATTACAACTTTTTTCATGTAAATTTGCAACTTTTTACTCATTAATTTGCAACTTTTTTCATATAAATTTGCAGCTTGTTTCATGCTAATTTTCAGGTAAATTTGTAATGTTTTTTTTTTGTAAATTTGCAACTTTTTCCCCTCATTTTTTTCATGTCAATTTGCAGCTTTTTCATGCTAAATTACAACTTTTTTCATGTAAATATGCAACTTTTTTCCTCATTAATTTGCAACTGTTTTCTCATTAATCTGCATTTTTTTCTCATTGATTTGCAACTTTTTCATGTAAATTAGTACCTTTTTTATGCTAATTTTCAACTTTTTTCATGTAAATGAACAACTTTTGTTCTCATGAATTTGAAAGTTTTTTCAAGTTAATTATCTAATTTTTGGTTATTAATCTGCAAGTTTTTCATGTAAATTTGTTATTTTTTCTCATTAATCTGCAACTTTTTTGTGTAAATTTTCAACCTTTTCTCATTAGTTTGCAACTTTTTGTTATGAACCTGGGTTTGGCAGTTCCAAACCAAGTTCTGACCATTGTTGTTGGCCCTATTTTCCATCAGGCACGTCAGGGAGCTGTTTTGGTCCTTCGCTCCCTGACAGTTCGGGCACGCCTCCTCCTCCTGTCAGTGCCATTAGCTGTTTCTCATTACGGGTGTTTTACCACACATACACACACACTCCATTCATTCCCATTCATACGCTCAGACACTCACTCATGCACACCTGGGAGTTATGTCCAGCCCATGCTTCCTCACACCGGCGGTCTCTTCCCTTGTTAGTATCGTTATTACATAAACGCTACGTTAGTAGAAAGAGACCGTAAGAGCATTGACCTTCATACACAGCAGCATGTTCCTTTGTGTTTGGTTGTTCCATTACCTTCGCCAATCTTCAGCCTGGCATTGTCGGCTGTTCCTGTTTTCACGCTCATCCATCGGACTACACGGACAGCCCCGGAATGTTCTAGCTGTAAGTCACGTTTGCCTTTCTCTTTGTGCCGTCATCCTACAGCGGCACTAGGCATTCCCTCCCAAAGGCTGTGGCACATCCAGGTGCATCCCTGCATGCCCGGTGGCCTCATCATCATCGCAACCCTCTGTTAGTAATCGTGTCCGTAAGCTGGACTAGTTATTTTGGTGTTTATGTTCAATAAAGTGCATGCTCTACTCCCGCAATTGGGTTTTTCACTTCTTCCTCCATGTGCTGCATAGTAGCGCAGGGGGAATCTTAACACTTTTTCTGGCAAATTTATACGATTTTAGACTTTGCACCTTTTTGCAAATTTTCCTCATTATTTTCATCTAAATTTGTAAGTTTTTCTTCATTAATCTACAACTTTTCATGTACTTTGTAACTTTTTCCTCCATTTGTAACTGCTTTCATGTTAATTTGCATTTTTTTCATTGATTTGCAACTTTTTTCTTGCAAATTTGCTACAATTTTTGACATTCTTTTGGTAGATTTGCAACTTCTTAATGTTAATTTGTAACCTTTTCATGTTAATTTGTAACTTTTTTCCTCATTAATCTGCAACTTTTGTTCTCATTAGTTTGCAACTGTATTCATGTTCATTTGCAACTTTTTCTGCTAATCTGCAACTTTTTCATGCTATTTGCAACTTTTAATTCCTTAGTTTTGACATGATTTACGACTCAAGAGACAGACGCTGACACGAGTGATTACAGACAATTATCTTTTATTGTTAAAGTGTGAGTGTAGTGCTTGAGTGGATGTATATGTGCTCGTCTGGTCACTAGAGCTGAGCCCGTCTTGTGATGACCTGGCAACCCTGGAAACACACAAGCACAAAGGTTACTGCTGTACAGTAGCAATATCGGCGTATATGCTGCAGGTGCTTACTTGCAGGTCCCACAATGTAAGTCCGGCTGGCTCTTGGTGTCCGTGTGACGTGGTGCTCGAGATGCCCGGCGTTGCGGCGGTGAGGAGGAACTCCGAGGAGGAGGCGGCTGTGCCTCGTCAGCTGAGGAGGATTGTCCGCCGCCTGGGAGGTCCACCTGTGCACAGGGGATAGAACTTGCAGATGATGAGTGCTGGGTTTGCTTACGTGACTTGGCTTGGCTTGGCTTGGCTTGGCTTGGCTTGGCTTGGCTTGGCTTGGCTTGGCTTGGCTTGGCTTGGCATTGGCTGCTTGACTTGTGGTCGAGATCTTGGAGCATTGCTTGGCAAGGAAGACAGACGACTCCGTGCTGAGGAGTCCGTGCGTCGGGCTTTTAAAGCCCGCTGATTGCCACCTGCTGGAGTGAGCGCAGCTGACGATGATGATGCTGATGATGGCCTGGCGGCCATCATGACAAGTTTTTTTTAATTTTATAAATTTTTGTAAACTTTTCCCTCCTTTTTTTCATGTAAATATGCAACTTTTTTCTCATTAATTTGTGAGGGTTTTCATGTTAATTTGCATTTTTTTTGTCATCAATTTGCAACTTTTTCATGTAAATTTGCACCTTGTTCTCATTAATTTGCAATATTTTTCTCATAAATTTTCTACAATTTTTGTCTTTTTTTCTGTAAATTTGCACCTATTTCCCATCATTTTTTATGTAAATTTACAACTTACAACTTGTAACTTTTTTCATGTAAATCCACAACCTTTTTCTCATTATTTTGCAACTGTTCTCAAGTCCATTTGAAAATTTATTTCTCATTAATCTGCAACTTTTCATGTAAATTTGCACCCTTCTCATGAATTTGCAATTTTTCTCTTGCAAATTTGATACAATTTTAGATTTTGCAACTTTTTGTAAATTTGCAACTTTTTTCCTCATTTTTCAAGTTCATTTGCAAATTTTTTCTCATTAATCTGCAACTTTTCATTTAAATTTGCAACCTTTTCTCATTAATTTGCAATTTTTTTCTTGTAAATTTGATACAGTTTTAGACTTTACAACTTTTTGTAGTTTTGCAACTTTTTCCTCATTTTTTCATGTAAATTTGTAAAAGTGTTTCCTCATTAATGGCGGCGGCGTGCATGGACGCAGCGGCCCCTCTTGGCGTCAGCGACTGTGAAAGTTTTGAGTGTTTTCCCAGACGTACATTCTGTAAAACTTACAACCATGAGACCTTATTAAACATCAAGGTACTGCACGCCGCAAGAATCGCGGCACTCGGTTGTGATCTGGACATTCTACGCCAGCATGGAATTCTGGCGGCGTCCCCGCTGGAAGCTACCCGAGGAAGGAGGAAGCGCAGACGGTGTGAACGCAAGCAAAAGCGTGGAAAAAGGGCCGGGATCCATGCTAGGCTAAAGGCTAACCCCTCCAGACCAGTAGTTCCGTCGCTCCTTCTCTCTAACGTCCGCTCCCTCGACAACAAGCTGGACGAGCTGCGTCTGCTGAGAGAAACCCGGAAAGAGTGGAGGGACTGCTGTGTGCTTGCGTTCACGGAGACATGGCTCTACGACAACATCCCTGACGAGGCTATTCAACTAGAAGATATGACATTGTTCTGGGCAGACAGAGAAACGGCGAGCTCCGGTAAGAGCCGGGGGGGGGGGGGCCCTATGCATCTATGTTAACAAGAACTGGTGCATTAACGCCACATTAGTATCCAAACACTGCTCTCCATTGGCGGAGTTCCTTATTGTAAATTGTCGGCCATATTATCTGCCGAGGGAATTCAGCAACGTGTTTGTAGCGGCTGTTTACTTAGCACCAAGCGCTAATGCTAACACTAATGCTAAGAAGGCACTCGGGGAACTGCATGATGCTATTAGTGAAATCCAAACTTCATATCCGGACAGTGTTGTGGTGGTTGCGGGGTTTTAACCACACCAGCTTAAAGACTGTGCTCCCCAAGTTTAAACAGTGTGTAGACTTTAAGACCAGAGGAGAGAATATGTTGGACTTAGTGTACACAAACACAGATACATATAAGGCTATACCCCACCTCGGCCTTCCTGACCACACCTTCCTGTTCACTCTTTATACTGCGGACTTCTCACACAACACAACACACTGCCATCTACAGAAGTTCTCTGATGACTCTGCGATCGTTGGCCTCATCTCCAATGGAGATGAAGCTGAGTACAGAGGGCTTATCCAGGACTTCGTGGACTAGTGCCATCGGAACTGCCTCCAGATCAACGCGAGGAAAACTAAGGTGCTGGTGGTGGACTGCCGCAGGAGTGGACAACCGATCACAGCACCAGTAAATATACAGGGAACAGACATTGAGATGGTGACATCCTACAAGTACCTGGGTGTTCATCTGAACAATAAACTAGACTGGTCACACAATACTGACGCACTCTACAAGAAGGGACAGCGCAGGCTGTTCCTACTGAGGAGACTCAGGTCTTTTGGTGTACAAGGGGCGCTGCTGAAGACATTCTATGACACGGTGGTGGCATCAGCCATCACTTTTGGAGTGGTCTGCTGGGGCAATGGCATTACAGCAGCCGATAGGAAGAGACTGAACAAACTGATCAAGAAAGCTAGCTCCGTCCTGGGGCAGCGCCTTGATCCGGTGGAGGAGATAGGAGAGAGAAGGACGGTGGCTAAACTGTCATCTCTGCTGGAGTCCGAGATCCACCCTATGCAGGACATACTGAATGCACTGAGGAGCTCATTTAGTAGCAGACTACATCATCCCAGGTGCACAACCGAGAGGTTTCGCAGGTCCTTCCTACCAACGGCTGTCAGACTGTACAACCTAAGCAGGGCTGCTCGCAGAGATAGCAAAAAGACGTAACAACCTAATAGTTTTTTGAATGCAAAAGATGCAATAGACTTACACAATGGTCCCCTCTGGCATACAACTAGGAAAATACCAGTCGCTATGGAGGGTGAGAATATGTATGGGTACATAATCATACCATGTAGGATAACTAAGCAGACGGTTGTGCTGTTTCATCCCATCTAGCTACATTGCTCCTCACTGTGTGTGTTTATATATTTACAAATTTATTCCACCTACCTGCAATGCTCCGTACTGTGGGTGTTTATATATCTACATATTTATTCCATCTAGCTACAATGCTCCGCACTGTGTGTCTGTGTGTGTATATATATATATATATATATATATATATATATAGTAATATGTACATATGTACGTATATTAGCTGCTCTTGCTTGCTTGCTTTTTTTTTCTTGCCTTCTGATTGTTGCTCTGAGTGTTGCTATCCCTGTGCTGTTGCAATCCTGGAATTTCCCCATTGTGGGACTAATAAAGGCTTATCTTATCTTATCTTATCTTATATCCGTGATGCTGGTGCCTGCCTACAAACCCTTATTGAAGCGCAGCAGGCCAGCAGTGAAACAAATCAGGATTTGGCCAGAGTGCAACCTCTGCACTGAAAGACTGTTTTCTGCACACAGACTGGGAGGTCTTCAAAATAGCAGCCTCCCAGAAAGACAAGACAGATGTGGAGGAGTATGCTGAAACGGTCACCAGCTACATCACGAAGTGCACAGGTGCACAGAGGATGTCACTACAATGAAGACCATCACTATGCAGGGAAACCACAAGCCCTGGATGACCGCAGAGGTGCGCTCACTGCTTACAGCCAGAGATGCAGCCTTCAGAGCGAAGGACAGGATCGCCCTCCGCTCAGCCAGGTTTGCGCTCTCAAAGGGAATTAAGGCGGCGAAGCGCGCCTATGTGGAGAAAATCCAGGGACACCTCTGTGACACTAGGAACACCAAGCAGATGTGGCAGAGAGTTTGGACACTGACGGGCTATAAGTCTAGGCAGGGGGTCGATGATGACGACGCTTCGCTTCCAGACAGGCTCAACAACTTCTTTGCACATTTTGAAGCATCAAACCCGACAATCAGAGGGAGGGCTGGCCCACCCCCACCATCGGTCGGACCAGTTTTTACCATCAACACAGCAGACACACGGAGGACCCTAACCAGAGTCAACCCACGTAAAGCTGCAGGTCCGGACAACATACCGGGACGTGTGCTCCGAGACTGCGCGAGCGAGTTGGCGGATGTCCTGACTGATATTTATTACATCTCCCTGAGTCAGGCCATCGTTCCCAGATGCTTCAAGACCTCTATCATTGTACTGGTAGCAAAGAAACCAGATGTGTCCTGTTTGAATGACTATCGTCCTGTTGCACTGACACCAATTGTGATGAAGTGTTTTGAACGGCTTGTCAAACCACACATTACAGCCTGCCTCCCTGCATCACACGACCCGCTCCAGTTTGCTCATCGTTCAAACTGCTCCACGGAGGATGCTATAGTCACCACCCTGCACTCTCTCATCACCCACCTGGAGCAGAAAGACACCTACGCCAGACTCCTGTACATTGATTTCAGTTCAGCATTCAACACCATTATTCCCCAGAGACTGATGGAGAAATTACTCGTTCTTGGTCTGAACACCGCCACATGTCTCTGGATCCTGGATTTCCTGACTGAGAGACCCCAGTCTGTCCTGGTTGGAAACAACATTTCCAACTCTGTCACACTGAGCACCGGATCCCCTCAAGGCTGCGTACTCAGTCCACTGTTGTTTACACTTCTAACACATGACTGTGTTTCCAGACACGAGGGGAACCAGATTATTAAGTTAGCAGACGACACCACCACGGTGGTGGGACTTATTCAGAGGGATGAGGAATCAATGTACAGGGAAGAAGTGAGAGACCTGGAGGGCTGGTGCAGGGAGAACAATCTGGTGCTCAACGTGGACAAAACGAAGGCGATGATTATCGACTTCCGGCAGTCACAGCCTGAACACGTCCCCCTCAGCATCGGTGGCCGTTTAGTGGAGAGAGTGGAGAACATCAAGTTCCTCGGAGTGCAGATCTCGCAGGACCTGACCTGGAGCAATAATTCCTTGGGGATCAGGAAGCAGGCTCAGCAGAGACTGCACTTCTTGAGGAAACTCAAACAGGCCTCTCTCCCCATCTGCATCCTCAGGACCTTCTACAGAGGTGTGATGGAGAGTGCTCTGACGTACTGCATTGCTACATGGTACTCCAGCTGCAGTATGTCAGACAAAAAGGCCCTGCAGAGGATAGTCAAGGGAGCTGAGAGGGTAATTGGAGTCTCCCTCCCCTCTGTCCAAGAACTTTTTCAGAACCATTGTAGGAGCAGGGCACTGAACATTGTCAAGGACCGTTCTCACCATCTGCATAAACACTTTGAACTTCTGCCATCTGGCAAACGATTCCGGAGCATCAGAGGCAGAACCACCAGACTGATCAACAGCTTCCTTCCACAAGCTGTTAGGATGCTGAACAGCTGACCCGGAATCTCTAATATTCACTACTGCACCTACGGACATTATATGCATTATTTGTATATTATAGTTAGTTAGTTTTTTCAAGTATGTCTCAGGGATGTGTGAATGGATGGGGTGGGGTGGGGTAGGGGGGTTGAAGATATGTGTGAGTGTGTCTTAAATCATGTTCTTCTACTTATATAGATGCCGAGAGAAACACAATTTCATCTTGCCTGCACTACAGTTGTATGTACAGCAATGTGACAATAAAGGTTGATTTGATTTGATTAATCTGCAACTTTTTCATCTAATTTGCAACTTTTTCCTCATCAGCTTGTAACTATTTTCATGTTAATTTTCATTTTTTCTCATTGATTTGCAACTTTTTCATCTAAATTTGCAACTTTGTTAATGCTAATTTGTAACTTTTTGTGAATTTGTGACTTTTTTCCTCATTAATCTGCAACTTTTTCTCATTAGTTTGCAACTTTTTTCATGTTAATTTGCAATGGTTTTTTTGTTAAATTTGCAACTTTTCCCCTCATTATTTTCATGTTTAATCTTCAAATTTTTCATGTAATTTGCACCTTTTTTCTCATTAATTTGCATTTTTTTTCCTCATAAATTTGCTACAATTTTTGATGCTTTTCTGTAAATTTGCAACTTTTCCCTTCATTTTCTTCATGTAAATTTGCAACTTTTTCATGCTAATTTCCAACTTTTTTCATGTAAATATGCAACTTTTGTGTCATTAATTTGGAACTGTTTTTATGTTAATTTGCATTTCTCATTGATTTGCAACTTTTCATGTAAATTTGCTACATATTCTGAAATTTTTTCCTGTAAATTTGCAGTTTTTTTCCCATCATTTTTATGTAAATGTACGTTTTTCATGCTAATTTGTAACTTTTTTCATGTAAATCTGCAACTTTTTCTCATGAGTTTGCAACTCTTTTCTTGTAAATTTGATACAATTTTAGATTTTGCAACTTTTTTCCTCATTGTTTCAAGTTAATTTGCAATTTTTTTCTCATTTATCTGGAACTTTTTCATGTATACTGTATTTGCATTTTTTTTTACTCAATCTTCAACTTTTTCATGTACAGTGGTGTGAAAAAAATGTTTGCCCCCTTCCTGATTTTTCTTTTTTTTTGTATGCTTGTCACAGTTAAATGTTTTAGATCAGCAAACGAATTTAAATATTAAAAAAGATAACACAAGTAAACACAAAATGCAGTTTTTAAATTATATATATTTTACATATATAAATGGTAAATGGCATTCAATTATATAGGTTTGTTTTTTTTTACTCAACTCTAGATGAGTAAATAAATATAGATTTGAATAGATTGAATTCTTCCTCAATATGAAATCTAGCATATTGTCCCCCAAAACCTAGAAATGGCACTGACTACAATAATCCTTATAGTGTCCCCCTCAATATTTCCTCTTGGGTAAATGTTGGGTTTACCCCCCCCCCCCCCGCCCAACAGCAAAATAAAATATCCACCCGTACATTTTGCCAAATCAATATACAGTGAAGTGAAGAGAGATTTTCAAATTTTTATTATCATTACATAGTCCAAGAAAACATTTTTGAAGGTTAAAACCAGCAAACACACCATGTGTCTGACAATCACTTCAGACAATACCTGCCAGCTAGAGCAGAAGCAAAACTGTGTAACGTCTAAAGGAAGAGTAAAACCTGCCGATGTTTCCGTTCTTTAGGCCTGTTCTGCAAATCCTCCACAAAGGTGAGGGAAACGGTTGAAACACCTCAAATGATCAATTTAATTGCTAAATCATGATGACTGTGTTCCTCTGATTGGGTTGGCCATGCATTAAACCAATTATAAATCTATTTGTGCGCTGTTGTGCATCTCTGACTGAGGGAAGACTATGAATTCAGAGCATACAGTAGCAGAATTTTATTTTTATAAGGTAGCACCCCGCTCTCCACAGCGTGACCTGCCATGGTTGGAGAACTGTTAGGCTGTATTCAGACCAGGATAGTCCATGGGTCTCAGTTCGATTGGGCGGGGCATGCCAAGAATTTTTGCACCTTTGTTTTGTTTGGTTTGCATTCACACTGTAGTGGACCAAACTGCCTGGACAAAGTCATGCAGTTACAACAACTGCTTGGTTGGGGTGCTGTAGCCGAAACCACCACTGACCAGGAAGAAAAATCTTGTTGAAAAAGAAAAATCCGGCTCATTGATTGGCCAGGACTGAAAACAGTTCCCCGTTCCCTTCAGCCGGGTTGTTTGTCCACCAGAAATGAGAATTTTTTTTTAACTTTTCTCCTCGGCTTTCTCCGGTAAAAGGATTTCTTGGATTTGCACGGTTGTCTTTATTGTTATTTTCTACCCAAAATGCATTATGGTAAACGCCACTTCCTCTTCTCGGACTACGTGTTGATATGGTTAAACAAATGCTGAGGGGCACTTCTGTCCTTGGGTCTGCTGGATAGTCTGTTCGCATTCACACTGCAAGCAAAGCGCACTAGACTTTGTTTACAAGTGAACCAAGACCCCTGTTTTGAGGCGGACCAGACTTCGCTTATTTGGTGCACACCAGAGTTCGAACACGCATTCAGACGGCACCAAACGAACCAAACTATCCGTGGATTGTCCTTTGGTCCAGACCAAACAGTGACCGTGTGAATGTGCCCTTAGTCACACACAGGCAGGAATTCTAGAGTGCCCTGTCAGCACTGGAACAGTAGCTACAAGCTTGACTAAAACAATGTCTGTGTTTTATTGCGTTGCGACTTCATAGGCATGCTGTTGCCTCCAAACCCTTCAGCCAGTCTTCAGTCCATGGGTGGATATTTCACATCACTGTTGGGTAGTCGGGGGAGTCGGGGCCGCTATTTTTGTAATAGGGAAAAGTTCAAACTCTTTAAAACAAAAACTGTATGAAAGCAAACTTAAGTCATTGTCTAGATGAAGAGAGAAGGTACTGTTATGTCATAACTCATAGACAAGGATGAGGCCAGGAGTGGAGCTAAACACTGCTTTATTAAATAAGCTGGGCTCTGTACACCAGACCGCACATGCAGCTGCTTGGCAGAGGAAAAGTGGAAGAGACCGCCCCTTTACCAGCAGCCCCCTTATACCACCGGAGATGGCGGAACTGGAAACCGGGGCTGCCATCTTGTACCACACAAATAAGAGCTCCAATAATAACAGTACATGAACATTGAACAAATACATAATAGGTATTACATAGAATAAAAACTTAACCAGCATTCAAATGAATGTTGCAAATTGAAAAAGAAAAAAGTCACAAATTTACAACAAAAAATTAGCAGATTTATGATGGAAAAAGTAGCACATTTCCAAGAAGCAAATAACAAATTTATGAGCAAAAAAGTTGCATGTTTACAAGAAAAAACAATTGAAAATTCATTAGAAAAAATTGGAAATTGAACAGAAAATACACACAGAGCCAGGACCAAACATGGGATGACACAGAAGACCAAGAGAAGGGACTCAGGGGAACACAGAGGGCAATAAATGCAAATCATAAATCATAAATAATTATAAAACCAAATCAGGGGAGCACAGAGAAGACACAAATGAACATAAAGCATGGGCAAGGACAGAAGGCCAAAGCCCAGATCATAACAGTACCCTCCCTTTAAGGGGTGGATTCCAGATGCCCTTACAAAAGGGAACACAACGGGGGGGGGGGGGACTAAGCACGGTGGGAAAAAGAAAAACAAAAAACAGGAATCTTCATAGAATAAACCCAAGGAAGAAAATAAATGTCCATCAGGAGGTTGGCCAAGATTCTATGACCACCAGCAGGAGGAGCATGACACATCTGGTGGCCTGCCAATGTTGATGGCCCACCAGGCGGGGGAACAGCATACATCGGGTGGCCTACCAAAGTCCAAAGGCTACCAGATGGGTGAACATGGAGCGGCGGGAGTGCAGGAATCAGATACCAGTTGCAAAAGAGCCTTTAACATGGGAGATAACAACACAGGGACTTTTTGTACAGAGGATAACAACACAGAATCATTACACTGAGGAGATAATGACATGAAAATGACATGAAAACTTTAACCTCTGGAGAAGGCAACAAAAAACTCTTAAACTCTGGGGATGACGACAAGGAATCTTTGCACTCAGAAGATGATGACAACATGGAATCCTCAAACCCAGGAGGTGTCAACATGGAACTTTTAACCTCAGGAGATAACATAGAACCTTTACCCTCAAGAAGTGATAACGTGGACACTTTAACTCAGGAGAACATAACATGGAACCCTTAAACTCAGCTGGTGACCATGTAGAACCTTTAAACTCAAGAGATGACATGGGAGCTCTTTGCTCTGGAGGAAACAACATGAGAATCTTTTGCTCTATAGAAAACAACATATAAGTCCATTGCTCTGGAGATAACAATATACAGTAGGAGCTCTTTGCTCTGGGGACAGTTCCTGAGGGGTCTTCAGCACAGAGGCTGACAGTAGCTGAGGGGCGGTGACCTCAGGCGGCAATGGTGGAGCGGACTGCTCAGGCAGCCATGGTGAGGCATTGACCATAGAGACAGGCTGTGATGAGGGAGCGTTGACCACTGAGACTGCTGGAGCTGTGGTTTGCACCTAAAGAAGAACAGAAGCTGATTTGTGCCCCACGGAGAGCACAGGAGCTGCTTCATGCACCACGGAGATGGCTGGAACAGGTTCATGCACCTCGGGGGCTGCTGGAGCAGTGTTGTGCACCACAGAGGAAACAGGCATTAAGGGGTGCTCCTCCATCCCTGATGCAGCCACCTTCGACAGAGAGGAAGAGACGTAAGTAGGTGTCAGGTCCACACAACAGCCCACAGAAGAGCCTGGCAGAGAGAGGTCAAAAGCAGATGGAAACTGCGACTGGGTCTCTCCACTAGGAGCAAGACAAGCCCTTTTCAGCAATGATGTTATAAATACTAAAAAGAGCACTTGCCTTAATTCCCACTCCTCTGCTGTCGAGGACTCCGATGGCACTGTTGCTGGAGAGGTGATGACCACCCCTGAAGACACTGGAGGAACAGCAGACGAGCCACTGTCACATGCAGCAGCGGGCAGGGGCACCCGTGTAGCAGAGGTGGGAGCCAGCACTGCAGCTTGGGAGTCATGTGGAACCAGCATTGGTGGTTGACTGTGGCGTGGGAGCAGCACTGGATGTTGATGATGATGTGGAGCTGGCACAGGAGGAACACAGCGGCGTGGGACCAGCACTGGAGGCGGGGAGCCAAGTGGAGTTGGCACTGCAGCTGCCATAGGAGCTGGCATGGCAGCTGACGAGTGAGCCAGTGTAGCGGAGCTCCACAGGGTTGAAGTGGAACGAGGAGGAGTGTGTAGCTGAGAAGCTGGAGCCCGGAGACGTTCCTCGTCGGCACAAGCTGAGACGTGAATGGTGAGCACGCCTCCAGCTCATGGAGAGGCTGTGCAACCGGAGAGAGGCTGACTGTGGCTGCAGGGTGAGAAGAAGCAGAAGACGTCAGAGTCAGCGGACGCTGTCTTGTCGGCACAGTCTCTGGCGTCTTGGGCGAACACCTCCCCTGCCTGTGGTGTGGCGGCAAGGCTGGTGAGCGGTGAGGAGAAGAGGAGGCTGCGGTCAAGGGATGCTGCGTTGTCAGCACAAACTCCGGTGCCCCAACAAAATTCCTCACCAGCCTGCGACATGTCCTGCGGAGGTTGGAGACTGTGACCAGTAGTTCCGCCAGCTTGGGGTAGCTCCGCAGACCGGGGTATGCCTCCTCTTCCAGTGTACGGGAGGTGCAGGCTTCTGAGACAAAGTCCTGGATAAACTGGACCACCCACAGCTCATCCACACAGGGGCCACCGGCTGTCAACCTCCTTCTGCCTGCTGAGTCCAGCTGTTAATAAGGGGCTGTTTATAAGGGGAAACATGGGACAGCTGTGATCACAATCAGGGGCTGAACATGAGGAACAGTGGCTATGGGTACGGAAACAAGAGGAGTCGGAACAATAGGTAAACAGAAAATACACACAGACCCAGGACCAAACAGGGGATGCACAGAAGACCAAGACAAGCGACTCAGGGGAACGCAGAGGGAAATAATAATGCAAATGATACTGTAATTCATAAATAATTACAAAACCAAATTACGGGAGCACAGAGAAGACACAAATGAACATAAAGCGTGGGCAAGGACAGATGGCCAAAGCCCAGATCATAACAAAAAGTAGGAAATTCATGTGAAAAAGTCAGTTTCATTTTAAAAAAAAAGAGCTAATTTAAAAGAAAAAAGTTGCAAATTTATGAGATAAAGGTTGCAAATTTACAAGAAAAACATTGTAAATTTATGAGAAAAACTAGCAAATACATGTGAAAAAAGTAAGTTTGTTTAGAAAAAAGTTACAGATTTAAAAGAAAGTTGCTAATTTACAAGAAATGTTCCAAATTTGCAAGTTTTTTTTCCACTTGCTTCACATGCTGTCACACCACAAACCTTATTTCTCACTCAAAATGGGGACGATACTGCCAACATCATGTCTACTCCCTACAGATTTTTACACAAGAAGAGTTTTCAAGTAGCGTTAGAGACTCTCAAGCTATGTTCAAGGCTGACTGTTATGGCTTCTACTTTAAACAACTTTGCAGCACCGCTGCATTAGTTCTCATAAGATAAGATACGATAAGATAAGATAAGCCTTTATTAGTCCCACAGCGGGGAAATTCCAGGATTGCAACAGCACAGGGATAGCAACACTCAGAGCAATAATTTAGAAGATAAGATGCCATGATGGTAGATAGGAACCAGAGGTTTGTTACCTACTTTTGTGCGACATTATGTAACGTTAGCTAAACTGATGAAGCAAATGGTGTAATGTTGTATTTATGACATTACTGTGAAGTGTGGTGTAGGGGCGGCCACTTCCTCTTTCCACCACTGCACCGCCCTATAAATACCAGGGGGCATCTGGTTAACGGCCTCTTTGCCGATGCCCCTGCCTAACAGTTGTATTGTGCCTACTTCTATTAATAAAGCGGAGTTCTACCGTGCACCTGGCCTCGTCCTTCAAAAGGTAATTTCATACTTAACATTTTGGCGATGAGAATAAAAAATGGAGGCATGTATTTCACTACTCCGGCCCTTCTTGGAGCTCCCGGGCGAGCCACCTGTCCCATGGCCGACATGGTTTGCCGCCTATCAAAACTACATTGTGGCGCTCAACCTGGGTAAGCTAGATAGACTGAGGGCAAGTGCTCTTCTGGTGCATAATATGGGGTTTGAGCGCCAGCGGATCCTGAGCACACTCGGGTCTTCGGACTCATACGAGGACGTGGTTGAGTTGCAAGTGCGCCATTTTCGCACCTCGGACAGCATCACCATCTGGAGGATTAGGTTTCGGCAGCGTCACCCTTTCGTTGGTGTCGCTGCTGGCCGCTGGAGGAAGAGATGGTACTTGACCAGCTGGTGGAGCACACCAACAGCCCCGTGATACGGACAAAGCTGCTCACAGCGCCGGGTGACTTAACGCTAGCCAGAGCTATCGAGTTAGCTCTCCAATTGGAGACCGCAGACAAGCTAGCCTCTGAGCTAAGTGGGTGCCAGTCACAGCGGCAGCTGGAGCTTCCCACCACAGCATTAGTAGCGGGCCCAGATAGTGAGGATAGCTCGACAGACGACAACGCAGAAACCAACACTATCAGCCGGAGGTCTGCCCCAAGAAAACCCTTGTGTATGGGTTGTGGGTCTGTGAAGCACCGTTTCAAGGCCAGGGACTGCCCGGCAAGAGCAGAGCGCTGCGGCAAGTGTGGACACTTGAATCATTACACCAGGGTGTGTCGTATGTCTGAGCCGGAGAGGCCACGTAGAAAAACAACTTCACCCACCCCGAAAACTGTCCATGTGGAGTCCCCGAGGACCAGCGGGTTCACATTCTGCAAGGTGATACTGAATGTTGAAGAGGTGCTGCTGCTGGTCAATGCAGGGGCAGAGGGATCATTACTGAATTGGGCCACAGTGAAGAAATTTTTTCCCCACTACAAAATAAGAGGTAAACCAGCGCCGCTCTACGGTTATGGAGGTGGAAGGCTGTGCACAGTTGGAACACTGGAGTTAACGGCTCGGTACAAGTCGGCAATGATGGCTGACTTCACGTTCCACTTGACGGCCTGAGGCGACAATATCATGGGCTGTGACCTGTTTTATGGACTGGGGTTCGCCATTAAAGACGACACTGGGGAAGAGTGGACTGGTTGTGGTCAGCAGAACTGTCCGGTTCCGGTGGTGGAGGATGACACTGTGTGGGATGAAGATTTACTGGGCACCACAGCGATCAAGCAGGACCAGCCTCACTCAGGTTTGAGGCAGGAGGGTCTCGGTGCCGGCACTCGGGGTACCGTGGAAGAGGGTACCAAGCATGGCAGCAAGGTGCCTGTGTAGGTGGGTGACGCCGACGAGCTAGCCTTAGTTTCCCCCGGAGCTTGGCCATAGTGAGATGGAGGATCTGGAGATACAACGGCGACCACTGCAGCAGCTTTACAAGGAGTCGGGGCCAGACCGACAGGCACGAAGGGACCGCATGCCAATCAGCAACAATGTAGGCCGAACAGAGCTCCTCTGAGAGTTACGGACCTGGTCCGGACTTGAGGGGAGGGACGTCCATGGCGGGATGTGGGCCAAACGACAGCCAGAGGAATACCAGGAGCGGCTATGCATCGTGGCTAAGCGAGGCGTAGCCTACTTCCAGCTATCGGACGGCTCGTGGAGGCACGCCAATGAGCTGTGGAGTGCCCGGGAGGAGGCTTCGGATGGTGGGTCCAGGTGAGAGAAGCAGCGGACGGTGAGGAGAAGATGCAGCACTCTTGTCTATGAGGTCAGCTGCAATCCTGGTGGCATGCCACATCCAGGGGCGGGTCTACTGAGGGGCTGCCCTGGGCCCCCACAAGCCAGTTCTACCCCCTTTTCCGCCAGAAGAACAGTAGTGTGAGTTTTGGAAAAAAAATAAATGATAATAATAAAAAAAATATATATATATATAGTTCTGTGTTCTGTTTGTGTATGTTTTTTTTTTTTTTTAAGAAGACAAAAATGTTATGGTCTTGGGGGTTTCATTTAGTTTATGAACACAGCAATGCTTTTAAGTTACTTATGGACTTTATTTGTTTTACAGGTGACAATAATCCACCTTGTCGTGTGGAGCAAGACGGTAGTGCACCCGTCCTCCCTATTTTAGATGTGTTGTGTGAGTGTTTTAGGCCATTTAGTAATTTCAGTTTTCTTAGTGTGTAATTTGGGTCCTAAATTTGGGAGGGTCTTAATTGTCTGTGTGTTTTGGGGCTTTTCTATGGGGGGGGGGGGTAATGTTGTATTTATGACATTATTGTGAAGTGCAGTGTAGTGGCGGCCACTACCTCTTTCCGCCACTGCACTGCCCTATAAATACCAGGGGGCATCTGGTTGACGGCCTCTTTGCCGATGCCCCTGCCTAACGGTTGTATTGTGCCTAATTCTATTAATAAAGCTGAGTTCTACGGTGCACTTGGCCTCGTCCTTCAAAAGGTAATTCCATACATAACAGACGACATGTTCTGACACTCATTCTGAGCTAAAGAAGTCTATGCATAATTGTCAACATGATCAGTATACCAGAGGTCTGACTTGAGGTGGGGGTGGCGTGCAAAAACAAACAAAAAAACAGGATGCGTACTTATGGTAGAAAGGGACGGCATGATGCACCCACCAAGTCCAAGAGAGAGAACTTTTTTTTTGTTAAATCTGTATGCAAGTTTTTGAAATTTACAATATATATATTTGCATTCTAATCTATAAAAAATAGTTTGTAGAATGAAAGAGAATGCATTATGTTATGACAGTTTTTCATTACTGTCTGTTCATTCAGTCTCCTGTAATTATAAATGACTTTACATCCAGTACTTTTCCCATGAGACAGCGAGGATCCAGCCCAGCCTTGAACACTGTAACAGAACATTTAGACGCCAGCTGATGACTCAGCATTCTCAAAACAATGCTTTTCTGTTTGGCCTATTGTATTAAAACTCTCTGCTCTGTTCTGAGACTTTGAATATTCTCGTAGCACTCGTCTGTGAGTATTCATGCCAACTTTCCTCTTGATCAAGAATAAATATCCAGAAAAGGCATCTTTGACTCTGCACTTTATTTATTCATCAGATCAACAAGGGGCTTTTACTGACTGAGGAGAAAATCCACAACAACTATCAACCCTTATAGAGATGCTGTGCTGGAAATGAACATCTCACCACCATTCCCAAACCCCTACATCTCCATGTCCATTCCTTTCGAAGCACAACCGACCATTCAACAACCACACAATAGTGGCGGGAAAAGTGAGTGGAAAAGTGGCGAGAGAGGGAGTGTTACATCCTGTATGCTTTGAAAAAAAAAATACAGGTTTATGTGTGTTGTGCACATGCATGCTCACTCCAAACGGTGGCAGTCCTGGCTTGTATGACGCCCTGGGTGAATGGTCTTCCTGGCAGCGCTCTTTTCCTCCAGGTTCACCAAGTCTCATTAACTTGCAACTGTTTTCTTGTTAATTTGCAACTTGTTTCTCATTAATCTGCAACTTTTTTCATGTAAATTTGTACCTTTTTCTCATTTATTTGCAGCTTTTTTTGAAAAGTTGTCAGCTCTAACATTTGATCGGCCTTTATCATGGACAAAAGACAGTGACTGCTCTTATACTAAAGTAATAATAATACATCAGATTTATATAGCACTTTTTATAGACGCTTTACAATGGATACATTATTCATTCACGGGCAATGGAAGTGGAAAGCTACTACTGTAGCCCCAGCAGCCCTGGGGAAGACTGACGGAGACATGGCTGCCAATCTGCGCCAACGGCCTCTCCTACCACTACCGAACATTTATATCCAGTGTCATGGACACTGGAGGCAAGGTGGGTAAAGTGTCTTGCCCAGGGACACAACGACAGGATGTCTGGGGAAAGCAGGATTCGAACCGCCAACCGTTTGGTTATTAGATGACCCACTCTACCTCCTGAGCCACTGCTGCCCACAGTTCCCTCCTCCGTTCCATTTTTGCTGAGCACCAAGCTGGATGGCAGGAAGTTCCATTTTCATATGGCCTTTGGCAAGACCCGGCCGGGACTTGAACCCCGACCTCCGGTAGTGGGGTGGACCTCTAGGCCATCACTCCGGTTAAGAAACTAGGGCACCTTTGCGTTCATACAATTTCTGGCCTCTCCGGTGTTGCTATAAGGCACAGAGAAGTATTGGAGTTGAATGACATTTCTCGTTACAGGTTAACGTATTCTTGAGCGGAGTTCGTTGAACTGTTTAGTCCTGAGAGCTGACTCAGATCGGGACATGAGATGGTCAAACGCAGACTCCTTCTCAGTTCCTACTTCCTCCAGGGCATTTTCTTTCAACTTGACTTCACACTGTGTACCCAAACGTCCCGTCAGAATGCTGAAGAGGCGATTTCCCTCCATCTCCTTCCTCCTCGTCCTCGTTTGCCCTTTTTGGAATTTTCATGCTCTTTCCTCTGAAGTGGATCACTTTAAGTGTGTGTGTGTGTGTGTGTGTGTGTGTGTGTGTGTGTGTGTGTGTGTGTGTAGGAGCCGAGTTGTTTGTGCCATGCTCCTTTAAATCAAAGACGAGGGAAAGGCTCTGCTTTAATCATATTTCATGCCGACCTCACTTATCTTCCTCGCCCGTTGTTTAAGGCCTGTCACCGCAGATACATCAGCCTCCGTCTGACTGCTACAGTACAAGGAGTTCAGAGGCTATGTACACACACACACACACACACACACACACACACACACATTAATGCATATTCTTTATCCGCACACAGAGTACATGAATTATTGTAAGGAACAGCATAAGTCAGGGCAGCTGACAGCACGGCAGCGTGTCGGAAAGTGGAAGCAGGGGGAGGGATGGATGTAAAGAATCACAATGTGTTAACATTTTCTCTTCAAATGCCAAGGTCTAAAAATTGTCACCGTCCTGAAGTGAAGCAGGCAGTCAGACCTGCAGTTCACCAAGCGTTTAATTTGTTTCTGAGACGGTGCACACACACAACAAAAATGGGTAGCAGCCTGAAGGTTACCGGGACGGGGGCTTCTGACCTGGAGGCTGCTGCTGCTGCTGATGCAAATTCAATGCGACGTCCTTGAAAACAAAGCTCGGGGAAGAAGGCAACAAGCTCAAACAAAAAAACTAAACTTTGGTTGTCCACGGGTTTGCACTGGACAGCATACGAACGTGCAGCTGGGACCACGTGTACGAGAAACGCAAGAACGGTTACGCTGCGCTGGAAGAGGTCAAGATCAAAGCTCATCCTCCAGGGTAAAAAGAGCAGAGCCACCACAGACTGGCAAAGTGCTGTTCCCCAAAAAGCCACTTGAGGCCCACTCATGTCACTTGTGAACATTTCACACGGTGCGATTGCATGTAACATTATTGCAAACACGCGAGTAGAAACCAGTTTGCGTCTGAGCGAGTTGCAGAGGGGCGGGGTCAGTATTTGTTATTTTTTTAACAAGATGGATGGGAGGTGTTCCCAAATTTAACATAAGGTACAAATGTATAAATGTAAAAGAGTACAAAATTGCAAGAATAAAGGTACAAAAATATGATAAAAGGTGTCAATTTAAAAATTAAATAAATGTTTCAAATTATAATTTAATTACATACAATAAAAAAGTTTAACCAGCATCCAGATCAGCATTGCAAATTTTTAAGAAAAAAGTTGAACACTTTTGAGAATCAAAAGATGCAATTCTGCAAAAATTGTTGTAAATTTATGAGGAAAAAGTTGCAATTTTAAAAGAAAAAAAGTTGCAGCTTTATGTGCAAAAATGTCACAAATTTATCAGAAAAATGTGAATTTTTTCAGAAATAAGATGCAGATTTGAGGATAAAAAGGTGCAGATCTACAAGAAAAAATAATTGAATATTTACAGGGGAAAAGTTAAGTTAATGAAATAAAGAGAAAAATGTTATAAGTTTACAAGAGAAAAATTAAAATTTTTTGAGAAAAAAGTTGCAGATTTATGGGAAAAAAGCCAAATAAAGAAACTGCAAAATTATGAAAAAAAAGGTAAAGATCTACAAGAAAACAACTGGAAATTTTCAAGAAAAAGTTGTATAAGACAAAAATCACAAATTTATGATTAAAAAGCTGCAAATTTTTCAGAAAAAAAAGTTGCAGATTTATGAGAAAAAAGTTGAAAATTTACAGGAAAAAATAGGAAGTTGACAAAAGTTGCAAGTTTAAAAAAGAAAAATCACATTTTTTGAGGAAAAAAGTTACAAATTTACAAAAAAGCTGCAGATTTATAAGAAAAAAGTTGCAACTCTATGAGGGGGAAAAAAAAGTTGAAATGTACAGACCCGTCTCATTCATTAATCCACAGTCAATAATACTGTATCTTATGTCATTTTGCAATCTATGATTTTTTCCCAGCATGACATGGGTACTGAGGCTGTTACTGCAAGCTTTGCAACACAAATCAGCATGAACAGAGATGTGGGGTTACAGCTGTCACCCACGCTAATTCACAATGTTGATTTCAAAGCCAATACCCAGCCTGCATGCCCAGGTGGGCCAACGATAAGTTAAGGCTGGGCTGTCCCATGTGGGTTCCATGCTGGCCCCATCGGTTTTCACCCACATGGACTTTGCTGTGGTGCAGGTAATCTGTTTACCCGCCTTAAAGCCAGCTGGGCCCCACATGGGTTTAATTTGGGTGACTGGGTTTCAGTAACACTGGCGTCTTAGGTAAAATTATGAGGAAAAAAGTCACAAATATATGAGAAAAATGTGAAAATTTGTGAGAAAAAAGTGACAAATTTACAAAAAAAATAAAATAGTAGCAAATTTATGAGGGGAAAAAATACAAATTTATGAGACTAAAGTAAAAATTTAGGAGAAAAAGGCTGCAAATTTACAACAAAAAATTGCAAAATTACTTGAAGAGTCACAAACTTACAAGAAAAAATTTGCTAATTTACAAGGAAAAAAAGTCACAAATTTTTCTCAAACACATTTTATTTTACTTTCTTATACAACACATAACAACGGGCTGTTGTTATGTTATGTTAACAATGGGCTGCACGGTGGCGCAGTGGTTTAGCACTGTGGCAGCACAGTTTTACCCTCGGCCGGGGGATCGCGGGGATCATGAGATCGTGGGTTCGATCCCAGCCCCCGACCAACAGTGAGCTGTGTGGAGTTTGCATGTTCTCCCCGTGTTGCGTGGGTTTACTCCGGGATTTCTCCGGTTTCCTCCCGCAGATCAAAAACATGTAGGTTTAGGGCGCTCGCGCACGCAGCGACCAGCAGCCGGTGGCTTGTCACCAGACTGCAAACCAAATCTACCTACGGGTACAAATAAGTAACAAAAAAAAAACAAAACAAAAAACACATAACAACAAACACAACACACAAGCCCGAGTTAAAATAATTGATAACAGAATAAATAATACAAACACAGAATTATGACCAGCTGGCCATGGTAATAGTTAATTAAACAAAAAGGGGGAGGAAAAAGAAAAGAAAAATAAATCCCAAATAATTATTACAATTGCATCTGTACTCTAAGCATCCTTCCACAGTTCAAATAAGCACATTCTGAGGGCATCATTCCATTTCATCTGCACAACAGAACTCCATCTATACGATATAAAGTCAACAATAAGGTATTCACATCCAGTGTATCCTTCCCCTTCATAATAACTTCACATATGTCTACGGGCAAGTGTTCTATTAAGGGATGCCAAACATGCATAAAAATGTTATCGTTTCCTTTTAGTTTGGCACTAAGCCTTTCCATTGGTAACACTCTGAATATTTTTTGTACCACTGAGTTACAGTAGGTGGTTTCTCGTGGATCCAATTAAACTGTATACATTTTCAAGCTAAACCTAGGAGTTTTTTTAGTAGTTTAGTTTGTTTGGCATTCATGCTTCTTTCTTTAGTCGGCAGCCCCAATAGAAACTAGCCCAGATCTTTAGGTATCTTATACTTTAATATATTACTGATTTCTTTAGATACATACATCCAAAACTTAGCGATTTTTGGGCAAGACCAAAAACAATGTATATATGTCCCCATTGTCAGTTTGCATTTAAGACATAATGATGATTTATTAGAATCAATTTAAATCAATATATAAGGTGTCCTGTGTTGTCTATGTAATATTTTATACTTCATTTCTTTAAGTTTATTGCTAATAAATAATGAATGAATAATTTGAGTACACTTTCTCCATGCATCTTCATCAAAGCCACTTTGAAGATCTTCCTTTCATCTTTTAACTAATTTTCCCATATATTTTTTATAGTTCTGCAGGCTTTTATAAAAGTATGAAATGTAACCTTTATTTAATTTGAAGTTTATTAAGAGTTTCTCAATTGGTCCTAATGAGATTGCACTCTGTAAAGATTTATTGTTTGTTGTATTGGTCGGGCTTGGAGAAAGGCAAAAAAATCTTTTTTTGGTAAATTAAAGGTATTTTGAGCGTGTGTGAAGGACATAAATACATTATTCTCATCGAACAGGTCTCCTATCACTCTCACTCCCGCTTCATACCAAGATCTAAATATGGCGTTATTAACACCAGGAGGAAAATCTCTATTATTCATGAGTGGGGTGAGATATGAAAAGGTACTTTTTCTATCACTGAATTTATTCATGTCTTGCCAGATCTTAATGGAGTTTGACAGAATTGGATTGTTCCTGACTTTTGTAAACATTTTTATACAAGTAAGTTCCCCCAGTAGTTCAAAGGGGGAACAACCCCATGAATCTATTGGGTTTTCTTTTCTTTCCACAAAGCCATGAACCCATCCGTGAATAATTCTGCCATGACAGGCCCAGTTGTACAGTATAAGGTTAGGAAAAGCAAGACCTCCTTTATCCTTGGGCATCTGCAGAGTCTTCATACTAATCCTGGGTTTTCTCCCTTGCCATATAAAATGTGACAGATCTTTTTCAATCTCTTTTGCCAATTTCTTAGAGATATAAACAGGTAACATCTGCATTGGGTATAATAGGCATGGTATCACATTCATTTTTAACAAATTCATTCTACCCATCCAAGAAACTGGCAGATCCTTCCATCTTATTAGATCCTTCTTAATACTCTTATGTACAGTGTGAAAGTTCATGTTCAGTAGGTTTTGAACATTTAGTGTAATATTAATCCCCAAATATGAGAGCCCTGAGGTAGACCAAGAAAAAGGAAAATCAGGGAGATTTGGTATGTTCTTGTCATACCCAATTGGCATAGCCAAGGATTTATCAAGTCTGATCTTGTACCCTGAGAAGGACCCAAAGGTTTCAATAACTGACATTAAAGCTGGTATAGATTCTTCTGGGTTTGTAATAAACAACAAAACATCATCCGCATACAGCACAATTTTGAATATATTATTTTTAATTTGGAAGCCAATGCTGTTATGACTTCTAATGGCCTCTGCCAATGGTTCAATGGCCAAGGCAAATATTAATGGCAATATAGGGTCTCCCTGTCGAGTAGATCTCCCAAGTGTAAATTCAGATGACTTTGCACCATTTATAAGCACTCTAGCTCTAGGTGAATAATATATTAGTTTGACCAAGTTGATAAAGTCCTCTCCCAAGAGAAATTTTCCCATTACTGTGAAAAGGTAAAGACAATCTACGCGATCGAAAGCCTTCTCCACATCCAGTGAAATAATAAGACCATGTTTCTGATTCATATTTGTATGTTGAATAATGTTGAGTACTTTTCTCATATTAGTTGGGGAAGTTCTGTCCTTAATAAAACCCGTCTGGTCTGGCTTAATTAATAGGGGGAGATAGTGTTCAAGACTGTTAAAATCTTGGAGAAGATTTTACTATCTACACTGGTCAAACTGATGGGTCGATATGAACTGCATTTTTCAGGGGGCTTATCTTTTTTAAGAATTAATGAGGTGTTTGCCGAATACAAAGAGTTGGGAAGAGAACCATTCTCAGCCAAATGGAAGTACATCTTTAAAAGAGGGCCCTTTAATGAGTCGTGGAATATTTTATAAAACTCAGGGCCATATCCATCAAGCTCAGGAGCTTTTCCACCCTGAAGGGAGTTAATTACCTTTTTAATCTCGTCCTCATTTATTGGTCTACCAAGTGCAGCTCTTTCTGTCTCTATAAGTGATGGAAGATTGAGATTTCCTAGGAAATCATCAATACATTTCTGAGTTTTATTGGATTCAGAAGTATAGAGTTTTTTATAAAATTTTTCCATTATCTCAGAATCAGAATCAGAATGAATGCCAAGCATGCTTTTACACATACAAGGAATTTTACTTGACATTAAGGTGCGCTCATGTTAAGCGCTCCCCAATGACGTGGCAGCCGACAGGCGCCTCATACAGTGGGGGTAAAGAGGGGGAGGGGGTGACACATTGGACAGAGAGAAAAAAGCATAGTTATCAAAATAGAGCTCAAGTGAGCAAGATTATGATCACATAGAAAAAAAACCTCTAATTGCACACTTAGCAGACAAGTTACAGTTCCACACAATAACAGAGCAAGTTGAGAGAGACAGTGTGTGTGTGTGTCAGTCATGTGATATTCATGGATGCAGTGTGAAGTGTCAGTTACTGGTGAACAACAAAATTCCTCCCCTAAGCAATGACTAGATGTTATGTCCATGGTATCCTAAACATAGATAGCATGTCCACAAGAGTTCATCTCTCTTCAGTGCATGTCAGATGGTAAAATTCCATGCTAGTCACATGATGACGCTGTCCATAGAGAGTTCGGATTGTTGCACATCAGAATGTTTGTGTTAGAGAAAAGCCAAAACTCCCTTCAGCCTTATCTTTTCTCCTGGAGGAATGAATTCTCCCAAGGACACCGAATCAAGCCTGATGATCTCCACTAACGTTTTAGTTTCATAGTGATTTTTCCCATGCTCATCTTCTAATGATGAGATAGGTTTGAAATCTCTCCTGCCAGCTGCTAATCAGGCAAGCAGTCGTCCCCGTTTGTCTCCCATTTCAAACAATCTATGTTTTGCATAAAAGATACTTGCTTCTGCTTTTTGTGTTAGGAGTTGATTAAGAGCTGATCTGATGGCTTCAGATTTCTTGTATAGGGCCGCAGATGGATTATCCTTAATTTGCTTATCAACCTCATTCAATTGTTTTTCTAGATTAGTTTGTTCTTTCAAAGATTCCTTTTTCCTGGCTGCACTATAAGAAATTATGACTCCTCTTAAGTAAGCTTTAAGAGTGTCCCACATAATTGATGGGTTTGTATTTTTGTTATCATTTACTGAGAGAAAAAATTCAATTTGTTGTTTCAAAAATAACACAAATGAGGGATTATTTAAAAGTGAAGGGTTAAGACGCCAGTTATGTGAAGTTGGTTGAGGAGTAGGTGGGGGGACTGTGATATAGACATCTGCATGATCGGATAATAGACAAGTACCTATCACACATTTCTCGACCCTCTCTAATACTGTTCTTGAAACAAATATGTAATCAATTCGAGAAAAACTTTGGTGTGGGTGAGAAAAGAAGGTGTAATCCTTATCTTTGGGGTGAAGAACTCTCCAAGTATCAAATAATTGCAGATCTGAACATAGTCCTCTAGTCGCTTCTCTCATCTTAGATAGGGTATTTTTTGCTGAAGGGTTTTGATCTACATCAGGGTTCATAGTACAGTTAAAATCTCTTGCCAGAATACTAAACTCAGATGACATTGAGGAAATTTCAGTTAGTAGTTTAGAGTAAAATTCTCCTTGATAAACATTCGGTGCATATACACAACCAACCATAACATTTTCACCATGTAAAGTACCCATTATAAGAACATAGCAACCTTGTTGATCCTTTACACATTTTGACAGGGTAAATGGTGTATTTTTACTTATAAGAATAGCCACACCTCTCTTTTTTGTTGAAAATCACAAATAGTAAACTTGTCCAACCCACTCTTTCTTAAGTTTTCCATGCTCCTTATCATTGAGGTGTGTTTCCTGTAAAAGGGCAATGTTAGTTTTCTCCTTCTGAAGCCAGTATAACAATTTCTTGCGTTTTATAGCATGATTAAGTCCTTTGACATTAAAAGATATATACTTAATTGCATTCATTTAAACCACAATATATGTTTATATCTACACACTAGTGCAAGTATAAGGTAACATCAAAGAAGGGAAGATAAAACAAAAAAAAGTTAAAAAAAATAAAATAAAAAATAACAAAAATAACATAGAAAAGATAAAAAAATAAATTAAAAAAATTTAAAAAGGGAGAGGGAAAAAAGGGGGAAAGAAAATAGGTATACTCAGGCTAACTACTCTATTTTTAGATTTATCTTTAGACATTACGAGTACTAAAAGTTTATTCTCACAAATAAATCTGTTTACTCCATTTAACTCGAGCAGTCTCAGTAGCATCAACAGAACAAAAACAATCCTAACAAAAACATCAAAACGATCACTTCTTAGGGCTGAGGGGAAATGGCACCTCATGCACGCACATGTAGTAGTCTTAAGAATAAATATGTTCCTGCAGTAATGAACTTCCCAAAATGTCCGTGTTGTAAATATGTCAAGTGTTTCTGATGGGGCGATAATTAGTGTGACACATCTGGGAACTTCCTCACACGCTGGAAGCCTGGGAAGGGGTAAGTCGTGTGTAATTCCTCAGGGAACGAAATTGATTAATGTGATTGATTTACTGTAGTTTTCTTTAAGTTATTGTACTAATTTTGATTGTAAGATTTTCTGTTACATTTTCGTTTGCAATACCGATGTAAAATATTCAAAGTAGCGTCATAAATACCGATGATTGATGGCTAGTTAAGTAGGCGCTAACGAGTCCATTGTTCTGTAGGAATGCCAGCACTTGTCCCCATTCCCGTGTCATGTGTAAATTGTCTGCCCCAATCTGTTTCAGGTATGTTAAAATGTTAAATGTACTGTTGTAAAAAATAGAAAAAACGATCAGTCATGTAACTCTGTCATGTAATGCTGTCATGTATTTGGTGCTAAACTTTTTCTTTGCTTGTGGTATACTGTAACTATACGATCTAAAGTTATGTAGTCCAAATAGCTGTAAGCTATGTTTCTCACACGCTGGAAGCCTGGGAAGGGGAATGCCAGCACTTGTCCCCATTCCTGTGTCATGTGTAAATTGTCTGCCCCAATCTGTTTCAGAAATAAACAGACTACTGACTGATCGAGATCCTGCCTGACGTCTACTTCTCTGCATCGGCCAAGATTTATTTTATTTTGTTATTTTAATGTAGCTGACTAGTTCGAGTCCGTTACACACACACACAGTCTAGTCCACTGATCTTCTCCATATCCAAGTCAATGTGCCGCTGCTCACTTCCGATTCAGACTTCTCCATGTCTCATTATACTCAAGTAGTCACTCTAATATAGCGTAAACAAAGTGGTGGGCTAACTCCATTTAAATCTAGACCACCTTAATCAGTCATCTATAAATATTAACTCTTCAATTATATTTCCACAGTCGCAGTCATCCACACAGTTCTCCATTATTATATTCTTACCAGGCTGTTTGTTCACAGGGCCATGCCCATCATCTCCATGAAGGTTTCAGCCTTCTCTGCCGTGTCAAAAGAAAGCTCCTTATTATTATAGGTGAAGCGGAGGGTCGCTGGATATTACATCCTAAACCTGATGTTTTTCCCGAACAGCTTCTGGCACACTGTGCTGAAGCGTCTCCTCTGTTGCAAAATATTTTGTGGCAAATCTTGTCAGATGGTGATTCTTGCTCCTTCGTATTCCAGATTTTGTTTGCCACTAAGCATTAGAATCTTGGCCTTGTTTGCAGGATAGTGGCGCTTCATTATAACTTCCCGAGGGCTATCTGGTTTAGGGCGGCCAAGTCCTCTGTGGCATCTGTCCAGCCTTATCCTACCTTCTTTGGACTCCATATTAAGAAGCTTGGGTAGCCAGGTTTCAAAGAATGATAACACATTCTTTCCTTCAATTCCTTCCTTGATGCCGAAGACTCTGATGTTGTCCCGACGGGACCATGCCTCTTGGTCATCCATATGATTAGTGAGGGCGGCTAGCTTAGATTCCGCTTCAGCTAACCTACCCTCAAGTTTGGCGATAATATCCTTGCATTGGAAATACGACATTCGGCTTCTCCCAAGCGTTTTGAGTCCTCCTCTATCTTTATCATAATCATGTTTAATTTATTAGAAAACACGGCCAGTTTCTCCTCCATGATGGCTGCCACCTTGGTTGTAATTTCCCTTATTAAGGCAGCGCTATCAACAAGCGGGCTAGCATTAGCCCCCATAGAGTCTCCTTCTTTAGCAGACAGTTCAATGGGCTGTTGGCAATTATTTCTCTGAGATCTTTGTTTTCCAGGAGCCTCTGTCGATATTCCTTTGTTAGACATGATCTCCAACTGCTTCCTGACTGAAGCATGCACAGTGACTACAACTTTTATGGTTAAAATATAGGTTTTGAGATAGTTTGGTTGGGAGCTATCTGGCCGCAGTCCTCTCAGTACAATGTCATCCCGTCGTGTGTCACAAATTTATGAGGAAAAAAATTAGAAAAAGTTGCACCCAATGACTGTCTGTGGCACACTTTTGCTCCAGCAACCTCTCAGAATCAGAATCAGAATCAGAATCAGGTTTATTGCCATTGTTCATGTAGTACACAAACTAGGAATTTGTCTCGGTACAATGCTGCAACATTAAACATGATAAGATAAGAGAAATAAACTATACATGTAATAAAGTGTAGGATAAGATTAAGTGATACTGGTCAACAGTTAAAATATATATTAGCCAGCAGCAGATACTGTGGAGAACTATATAGTGCAGTCGGTAATGCAGGAAGAAAACAGTGATGATTGACATGAGTCTGGTTGAGCTGCTGTACATGGTGCACGAGAGTCACTTAGTGTTCAGCAGTCTAATGGCAGAGGGGAAGAAGCTGTTCATGTGACGGGAGGTTTTAGTCTGGATGGACCGAAGTCTTCTACCAGAGGGGAGGGGGGCAAACAGTACGTGACCAGGGTGTGAGGGATCGGCTATGATCCGGCCAGCACGCCTCCGGGTCCTGGAGATGTACAGATCCTGGAGAGATGGGAGCTTGCAGCCGATCACCTTCTCAGCAGTGCGCACGACGCGCTGCAGCCTTAGTCTGTCCCTGGCAGTGGCTCCTGCGTACCACACGGTTATGGAGGTGGTGAGGATGGGCTCGATGGTGGTCAAGATTTTTTTCAAGAAAATATTCAATTCAGATGTCAGAGATTTCCAAAGCTATAACTTGAAAGTGGTAAGAGATAATGGCTTACTGTCAATTAGAAAGAAGTAGAATATGATCCAAAGTTTGAGATAGCAGTAAATTTACACATCTAATTTGCATAATGCCACGGAAACCATATCAAATTACATAACTTTCAGTCAAAACTGGACTTTGGACATATTTACACAAACCCTCCTATTCATTATGTACATTAATGATCTAAGACAAAATGTGTCTGATGCTAGTTTGCATTTTTATGCTGATGACACAATTATTTACTGCTTTGGCTCTTCCCCTGCTAATGCTGTTGCTTCTCTGCAGAAAGCTTTTAATGTGGTGCAGCACACACTTCTGCAGCTAAAACTAGTCCTTAATGCTGACAAAACTAAACTGATGTGGTTTTCAAATTTTAGGAAGAGTCCACAAATTTTTCCCACAGTGTCCACTTTTGAGGGAAATGAAATTGAGGTGGTTCACTCGTACCAGTATCTTGGTATCTTGCTTGATGACGCTCTGACTTTTAAGCCCCATGTTGAAAATCTTGTGAAGAAACTTAAACTGAAACTGGGTTTTTTATTTCAAAATAAATGTTGTTTTTCTTTTGAGGTTAAAAAGTGTCTTGTTACTGCAACTTTTTTTTTAATCTATTTTAGATTATGGAGACCTCTTGTATATGAACTCTTCAGCTCAGTGTCTGAGTAAGATTGACTTTGTATATCATGCTGTTTTGAGGTTTGTTACAAACTGTAGAGCCTTGACCCATCACTGTGAACTGTATTCTAGAGTGGGATGGCCCTCTTTGTCCACCAGGAGGTTGACTCACTGGTACATTTTTATTTACAAGGCCATGCTTGGACTGTTGCCCCCTTACATTTCTAATTTGATCACACTGAGAAGTGTTGATTCTTATGGTTTGCGTTCTAATGATCATTTGTTGCTTTCTGTTCCATTTGCCAGTACTGAGCTGGGAAAAAGAGCTTTCATGTTCTCAGCCCCCTCTACATGGAACATGTTGCAAAAAGACTGGAAACTAACGGAACTTGTTTCATTGAACGACTTTAAATCCAGATTGAGAACACTTGAGACAGCGTCACTAATTTGTAACTGTTTTATATGATTTGTATGTCATTGTAAGTGTATTTGTGATTTTTTTTTGCTGCCTCTTGGCCAGGACGATCCCCCTCATGGATCGTCACCTTATCGTGGTGGGGGGGTTTGCGTGCCCCAGTGATCCCAGGAGCTATGTTGTCCGGGGCAATTTGCCTCTGATAGGGTCTCCCAAGACAAACTGGTCCTGGGTGAAGGGCCAGACTAAGAACGATCCAACAGACTCTCATGATAAATTGTATATCAAGGATTCAGTGTACCCCGCCCGGTATGGGGTTACCGGGGCCCCACCCTGGAGCCAGGCCTGGGGGAGGGGCTCGAAGGCTAGCGTCTGGTGGCCAGGTTTCCACCCATGGGACCCGGCCGGGCTCAGCCCGAAGGAGTTACATGGGTCCGCCCTCCAGTAGGTTCACCACCTGCAGGAGGGATAATGGAAGTCCGGTGCTATGTGGATTAGGTAGCAGTCAAAGGCGGAGACCTTGGCGGACTGATCCCAAGCTTTCTAAACTGGCTTTTGGTACGTGGAATGTCACCTCTCTGGTGGGGAAGGAGCCTGAGCTGGTGTACGAGATTGAGCGATACCGGCTAGATATAGTCGGCCTCACCTCAACACACAGCTCCGGTTCCGGAACCAGTCTCCTGGAGAGGGGCTGGAGCTTGGCCTTTTCTGGAGTTGCCCCGGGCGAGAGGCGACGAGCAGGGGTAGGTATTCTTGTATCGCCCCACCTTGCTGCCTCTATATTGGAGTTTTCCCCGGTGGACGAAAGGGTTGCTTCCCTGCGCCTTCGGGTTGGGAAACGGGTCCTGACCATCATTTGTGCCTATGCACCAAATGATGTTTCAGAGTACCCACCCTTTTTGGAGTCTGTGACTGGGGTGCTGGAGGGTGCTCCTCCTGGAGACTCCATTGTCCTACTGGGGGACTTCAATGCGCACGTGGGCAACGACAGTGAAACCTGGAGGGGGGTGATTGGGAGGAACGGCCTGCCCGATCTGAACCCGAGTGGTGTTCAGTTATTGGACTTCTGTGCTAACCACAGTCTGTCCATAACGAACACCATGTTCAAGCATAAGGGTGTCCATATGTGCACCTGGCACCAGGACACCCTAGGCCGCAGGTCGATGATCGATTTTGTTATCGTATCATCAGACCTGCGACCGTATGTCTTGGACACCCGAGTAAAGAGAGGTGCAGAGCTGTCAACTGATCACCACCTGGTGGTGAGTTGGATCCGATGGCAGGGGAGGAAGCCATTCAGACCTGGTAGACCCAAACGTATAGTGAGGGTGTGCTGGGAGCGTCTGGCTGAGGCCCCTGTCCGGGAGGTCTTCAACTCCCACCTCCGGAAGAACTTCAACCACATTCCGAGGGAGTCTGGAGACATGGAGTCTGAATGGGCCATGTTCTCCACCTCTGTTGTTGAAGCGGCGGCCCAGAGCTGCGGCCGCAAGGTGGTCGGTGCATCTCGTGGTGGCAACCCCCGAACCAAGTGGTGGACACCAGTGGTGAGGGGGGCCATTAAGCTGAAGAAGGAGTCCTATCAAGCTTGGTTGGCTTGTGGGACTCCCGAAGCAGCTGAGGTGTACCGGCAGGCCAAGCGGAGTGCAGCTCGGGTGGTTGCTGAAGCAAAAACCCGGGTATGGGAGGAGTTCGGTGAGGCCATGGAACAAGACTTTCGGTCGGCTTCAAAGAGATTCTGGCAAACTGTTCGGCGGCTCAGGAGGGGAAAGCAGCTCCCCGTCCACACTGTGTATGGTGCGGATGGGACACTGTTGACTTCAACTGGGGATATCGTCGGGCGGTGGAAGGAATACTTCGAGGATCTCCTCAATCCCACTGATACGCCTTCCACAGAGGAAGCAGGGTTTGGGGACAAGGGGGATGACTCGCCTATCACAGGGGCTGAGGTCGCCAAGGTGGTTAAAAATCTCCTTGGTGGCCGGGCCCCGGGGGTGGACGAGATTCGCCCCGAGTACCTCAAGGCCCTGGATGTTGTTGGGCTGTCATGGTTGACACGCCTCTGCAACATTGCGTGGAGGTCGGGGGCAGTGCCTTTGGCATGGCAAACCGGGGTGGTGGTTCCTCTCTTCAAAAAAGGGGACCGGAGGGTGTGCTCCAACTTTAGAGGGATCACACTCCTCAGCCTCCCTGGGAAGGTCTATGCCAAGGTACTGGAGAGGAGAGTCCGGCCGTTGGTCGAACCTCGGATTCAGGAGGAGCAATGTGGTTTTCGTCCTGGCCGTGGCACATCGGACCAGCTCTTTACCCTCTCGAGAATTCTTGAGGGTTCGTGGGAGTTTGCCCAACCAGTTTACATGTGTTTTGTGGACTTGGAGAAGGCATTTGACCGCGTCCCTCGTGGATTTTTGTGGGGGGTGCTTCGGGAGTATGGGGTATCGGGCTTGTTGTTACGAGCTATTCGGTCTCTGTACGACCGTTGTGAGAGTTTAGTTCGTATTGCCAACACTCGGTCGGAGTCATTCCCAGTGAGAGTTGGACTCCGCCAGGGCTGCCCTTTGTCACCGGTCCTGTTCATAATTTTTATGGACAGGATTTCTAGGCGCAGCCAGGGAATGGAGGGTGTCATACTTGGTGACCACAGGATCTCATCTCTGTTGTTTGCAGATGATGTTGTCCTGTTGGCTTCATCCAGCAATGACCTACAGCTCTTGCTGGGACGGTTTGCCGCTGAGTGTGAAGCGGCTGGGATGAGAATCAGCACCTCCAAGTCCGAGTCCATGGTCCTCAGCCGGAAAAAGGTGGATTGTCCTCTCCGGGTTGGGGACAGGCTCCTGCCCCAAGTGGAGGAGTTTAAGTATCTTGGGGTCTTGTTCACGAGTGAGGGGAAAATGGAGCGAGAGATCGACAGACGGATTGGAGCAGCATCTGCAGTGATGCGGACGTTGTACCGGTCTGTTGTGGTGAAGAGGGAGCTTAGTTCTAAGGCAAAGCTGTCGATTTACCAGTCAATCTACGTTCCTACTCTCACCTATGGTCACGAGCTTTGGGTAATGACCGAAAGAACGAGATCGCGGATACAAGCGGCTGAAATGAGCTTTCTCCGTAGGATTGCTGGACTCACCCTCAGAGATAGGGTGAGGAGCTCAGTCATCCGGGAGAGGCTCAGAGTAGAACCGCTGCTCCTCCACATTGAAAGGAGTCAGTTGAGGTGGTATGGGCATCTGATTAGGATGCCTCCTGGACGTCTCCCACTTGAGGTGTTTCAGGCACGTCCCACTGGGAGGAGACCCCGGGGCAGACCCAGGACTCGGTGGAGAGACTATGTCTCCCAGCTAGTCTGGGAACGCCTTGGTATCCCCTCTGAAGAGCTGGAGCAGGTGGCTGGGGAGAGGGAAGTCTGGGCTTCTCTGCTTGAACTGCTGCCTCCGCGACCCGGACCTCCGGAAAAGCGGTAGAAGATGGATGGATGGATGGATGGATGGCCAGGACTCCCTTGAAAAAGAGGTTTTTAATCTCAACGGGTTTTTTTCCTGGTTAAATAAAGGTAAAATAAAATAAAAATAAAAAGGTTGGTTTTGTTTTTTGTCACTGTTTTTTGTTTTGGGTTTTTTGTTATCTTACCTTCAAAGTATATGAACCAGAAAATCAGAACAATGTAAACAAACCAAAAAATTCGTCAGACTTACTGCTGGCCAGGCGGCTCATTTCATCTATTTTCATCGTTATTTTGTCTTTTCTCGGTCATTTTTGCTTTCTTTCCCACATACAGAAACTTTTATGATTTTTCCACCTCAATTTCGCTTTTATTCTGCCGCAATTTATCTTATATGACAACACAGAACTGGCGCAATTGTTCTGTCCAGTCACATGGTGCTGGGGTCAATGGCAGGTGAAAATTAACCAGCTTCGGCCACCCTCTGTAATAACAAAATGTAGATATTTACATTCATAAGCTAAATAATCTCTTTTTAGAATCATAGTTGGCAAATTTGGGAGCAAATGCCTCCTCTGTGTCGTGATAGAGCACATCAACATTTGTTTACAAACTCTTCTTTGTTGGTGTCCCAGAAGTGAGGTTTTTGGATGGTTATTTGGGAGACATAAGTCCTCCAAGGCAAGAGCAGTAAGTTATATGTGTTTACCACCTTGTGAGGTGGAATACTTAGTACAAATGGGAATTTTTTTATGGTTTATGGCCACATCACATGGCAGGTGCAGAACTGCAACATAGTGAGTGCGCTTTCAGTGTCCATGAAACCAAGACACAAGAAGGGTTAACAAAAGAAGGAAACACATGAGTAAATAAATAAATTGAAAATTTATGAGAAAAAAGTCACAAATTTACAAGAAAATGTAAGTTAAGAGGAAAAAATTTGAAAATTCTGAGAAAGTTCCAAATTTACAAGAAAAATGTCACAAATTTATGGGAAAAAGTCACAAATTTACAAAAAAAAGAGTGAATTTACAAGGAAAAAAGTAGTAAATTAATGAGAAGAAGTTGCAAGGCTACAGTAAAAAAAGTGGAAAATTTATGAGAACATTCCAAAATTACAAGAAAAAATTAGGAAATATGCAAGAAAAGTCACAAATTTACAAGAAAAACTAACAAATTTATAATAAAAAGTTGCAAGTTTACAGTTAGTGTCACTTCCGGCGCCACACGAGTAGGCTGCCTTTTTGCAACAGCGGATCAATTTCTTCCTATTTCTATTTACTATCTGGCTCTCTTGCTAATCTTTCTGTTTCGGCGACACCTTGATCCATCACAGACATGTAGATCGCCCAAATGTCTCCCGAGCCAGCGGACGGATCCACTGTTTCTTGTAGGAGGCAGTACAATAGGGACCTGCTGTTAGCACTTAACTGGCCCACGATGCTAACACAAAAACTCGACATACCGGGAGAAATAAGACGGAAACGGCGTGGATGTCATGCTGGAATAAGACGGCGGGCGAGGAATATAAGGTACAGACCCGCCCTCCCATCTGTTACTATGGGGAATGTACGATCGCTACTCAGAAAAACAGATGAGCTAGCAGCTATCTCCCGCTACGAGAGCATATACAGAGAGTGTAGCCTGATGCTATTCACGGAGATGTGGCTAACAGAACTAGCAACAGATGCTAACATTGAACTGGAGGGTTTCTACGCAATACGGGCAGACTGAACACCAGACAGTGGGAAGGCAAGGGGCAGAGTAGTGATGACGTATGTCAATAACAACTGGTGCAGACCGGGACATATCACGGTTAAACAACAACACTGCAACAAAGACATGGAGTTGCTAGCTATTAGCATGCAGCCTACATATCTCCCGAGGGAATACTCACACGTGATCTGCATTGTTATTTATGCAAATCTGACGGCAAACGTTGGGACAGCGCGTGACGTCATCCACTCAGTAATTGGCAGGCTGCAGACAGAACACCCAGATGCTCTTCTCCTCATCTCAGGCGATTTCAACCATATTTCACTGTCTCCCATTCTACCCACGTTCACCCAGTATGTCACATGCCACACTAGAGACAATAAAACACTGGACTTATTCTACGCAAACACTAAGGAGGCGTACACCTCATCACCACTCCCCCCACTCGGGAGATCGGATCACAACTTGGTTCATCTCCTGCCGATGTACAAACCCCTAGTGCACAGACAACCTCCGGTCATGCGCACAGTGAAGTTATGGTCTGAGGAGGCAAAGGACGCTCTGAAGGACTGTTTTGAAACCACTGCCTGGGAGCAGCTCTGCGATCCACGTGGTGAGGACATCGATGGCCTCACTCACACCATCATGGACTACATCAGCTTCTGTGTGGACAACACCGTACCCACCAAGACCATACGGTGTTGCTCGAACAACAAACCCTGGATCAACCCTGTGATAAAAACACTTCTGAAAGAGAAGAAGAGGATCTTCAGGTCGGGGAACAGGGAGATGCTGAAGTCCGTACAGAGGGAGCTGAGGAGGAAGATCAGAGAAGGCAAGGACAGCTTCAGGAAGAAGATGGAGGACAAGCTGCAACAGAGCGACATCGGCGGGCTCTGGAGAAACCTTAAAACCATCTCTGGGCTCCAGAATACCTCCCCCCAGGCCACGGGGGGCAGGGAGTGGGCGAACAATCTGAACCTGTTTTTTAATAGGTTTGACCAACTGCACTCCCCCCCGACTGCACAACAACCACTGCTGCCTCTAAAGACATCGAGTTCTGCTGTCCACACCCCACTCCACCAACACCCTCCCACTCCCAACACACAGCCCCCCAACATGACCTTCACTAAGACCCAGGTGAGGACGGAGCTGAGGAAGATCAAGGCGAGGAAGGTGTCGGGACCGGACGGCATCAGCGCAAAGCTCCTCAAGTCCTGTGCTGTGCAGACCAGCTGTGTGGGATTGTGGAGCTCATCTTCAACCTGAGCCTGAAGCTGGGGAGGGTACCACAGTTGTGGAAAAAATCTTGTGTGGTACCTGTACCAAAGACTTCCCACCCCAAAGACCTGACCAGCTACAGACCAGTGGCCCTGACGTCCCACATGATGAAGACCCTGGAGAGACTGCTCCTTGCTCACCTCCGCCCCCTGGTGGGACCAGCGATGGATCCACTCCAGTTCGCCTACCAGCATGGCATTGGGGTGGAGGATGCAGTGACCTTCCTCCTTCACCATTCTCTGTCCCACCTGGAGAAGCCCGGGAATGCGGTGAGGATCATGTTCTTTGACTTCTCCAGTCTTTCAACACATCCAACCGATGATCCTGAAGGACAAGCTGCTGTGCGCAGGGGTGGACCAACACCTGTCATCATGGATCCTGGACTACCTCACTAACCAGCCACAGTTTGTGAGAACCCGGGACTGTGTGTCTGACACGATCATCGGTAGCATGGGGGCCCCCCAGGGAACGGTTTTGGCTCCTTTCCTATTCACCCTTTATACTGCGGACTTCTCACGCAACACAACACACTGCAATCTACAGAAGTTCTCTGACGACTCTGCAATCGTCGGCCTCATCTCCAACGGAGATGAAGCTGAGTACAGAGGACTTATCCAGGACTTCATGGACTGGTGCCATCGGAACTGCCTCCAGATCAACGCGAGGAAAACAAAGGAGCTGGTGGTGGACTGCCGCAGGCAAGGACAACCCCTCACAGCACCAGTAAACATACAGGGAACAGACATTGAGATGGTGACATCCTAAAAGTACCTGGGTGTTCATCTGAACAATAAACTAGACTGGTCACACAATACCGACGCACTCTACAAGAAGGGACGGCGCAGGCTGTTCCTACTGAGGAGACTCAGGTCTTTTGGTGTATAAGGGGTGCTGCTGAAGACATTCTATGACACGGTGGTGGCATCAGCCATCACTTCTGGAGTGGTCTGCTGGGGCAGTGGCATTACAGCAGCCGATAGGAAGAGACTGAACAAACTGATCAAGAAAGCTAGCTCTGTCCTGGGGAAGCGCCTTGACCCAGTGGAGGAGATAGGAGAGAGAAGGATGGTGGCTAAACTGTCATCTCTGCTGGAGTCCGAGTCCCACCCTATGCAGGACATACTGAATGCACTGAGGAGCTCATTTAGCAGCAGACTACATCATCCTAGGTGCGCAACCGAGAGGTTTCGCAGGTCCTTCCTACCTACGGCTGTCAGACTGTATAGCCTAAGCAGGGCTGCTTGCAGAGATAGCAAAAAAATGTGACGACCTAATTGTATTGAATGCAAAAGACACAATAGACTTACACAAGTGTCCCCTCCATTATACAACTAGGACAATATCGGTTGCTACAGAGGGTGACAATATGTATGGGTACATATTCATACTATGTAGGATAACTAAGTAGATGGTTATGCTGTTTATTCCATCTCGCTACACTGCTCCGCACTGTGTGTATATATATTTATATATTTATTCCATCTAGCTACAATGCTCCGCACTGTGTGTTTATATATTTATATGTACATATGTATATTCGCTGCTCTTGTTTTTCTTGTCTTCTTGATTGTTGCTCTGAGTGTTGCTATCCCTGTGCTGTGGCAATCCCGGAATTTCCCCATTATGGGACTAATAAAGGTTTATCTTATCTTATCTTATCTTAAAAAGAAGTTGCAAATTTATGAGAGTTTGAAATTTTAAAGAAAAATTTATCATATTAGAGGGGAAAGTCACAAATTTACAAGAAAATAGCAAATTTATGAGAAAATAAGTTGAAAATAGATAAACAGGTAAAGTCCATGTGGGCAAACACAGATGGGGCCAACATGGAATCCATGGACAAACCCACATGGGACCCATAAGACAGCCCAGTTTAACCTTTGGTGAGGCCCACATGGACATGCTGACTGGGTAGAGGTCAGTTTCTTTTTTCATTACTGTCAGCTGGGCCTCAACAAAACATAGTACTGTATATCCGCTGCATATACAGTAAGAACTGGTTACTTAGCATTGCTTGGATACCAGTTTTAGGTGAGACTGGGCTGATTTATTCTAGAGGGAAGAGTTAATGGGAACTGAATTTAAAATCAGTTTTTAAAGAAAACTGGGGTCAAATTCTGGTTCAAAATATCCAGATTCAAAACTTCAATGGTATTTTTTTAAATAAGCTTTCTTTGCTCTAATTTTAAATGGTTATCACTTTACTTTTATTTGAAACTTGTAAACAGTCCACTTATATTCACTGATGAATATCTTAGCACAGAAAACATGGCAGGTGATTGATGTTGTGTTTGCTGCTTGTGAGTGTTATTGATTTATTGTCAGATGGTTCTGAGTTTGTGATTGGCACGGTTCATTAATTATTCAGTTTATTCTTCCCTGGCATTCATTAATTTACAGCAAATTAATTGACAAGAGTAATTAATTTTAAGGACATTGTTGAATACCATGAAGACTTTAATCTGCAGGCGGTGCCTCAGAGTTGTTGGTGACATGTGGAGTGGGTAGAGGGTGAGTGTCACTCTGTACCATTAATGTATTTATGAATATTAATGAAAAATAGCCACAATTAAGACTGAGTATCACTCATTTCACTTGTGTTTATTTCCCCATTAATAGTGAAAGATGTGTTCAGTATTAATGGATCACAACTGTTATATGTCATTGCTAAAAAACAAATTGTGTTTTTTTCTGTTCTCAATGATTGATGATTTTATTTCTCTAAAATACCAAAAGATGTTGAGTATAGATTTTTCATTTTGAATAAACCAGGCTGCACTCTGGGCATAATAACATACTGACATATTAATTCTCTATAATAAAATTGATAGTAGTCTCAAAAATACCAAAACATTTAGCAATATTGTGGCTTTAGGGCCCTATTATGATGATCTAAAGAAAGCATTTGTGCTGCCACTTTGCCTCTTGCACCAATGGTTTTGGCATTTTCATGTTTTGCTCTCTCAGCATCCAGATGATTGACAGTGCAGCCACTTTACATGCAAAAGAGGGGAATAATTTAAAAGAGGTGTGGCTCAGCGCAAAGTTGGCACCCTGCTATTATGTGGCATCTTCTGGCAGTGTGTTTTTGACCATCAAAACAACATCTAAAGTCAGTGGCACCTTATCAATCACTATTTAAGTGGTGCATTTTAAAATCGTTTGCATGCATGTACTGAGACGGGCACGCAGAGACACCCCCACAGGCTGCCTAGAATTTAAATGCTCAAATATTTTAATAGACGTATTGTTAACCCTCTGAGTGTGTATGTTGCCGAACTGCGACATAACCCCTAGTGGTCAAGAGTGGTAAATATTTTTGTCAATAAAATAGATCAGATTTCCAAGGCTATAACTTCAAAACTGCAAGAGATAATGGCTTACTGTCAATTAGAAAGATGTAAAATATGATCCAAAGTTTCAGATAGGAGTAATTTCATGCATCTAATTTGCATAATGTCACGGCACCGCTTTAAATTCCAAAACTCAGTCAAAACTGGACTTTGGACGTATTTACACAAAGAATGGTTCAGTCTTTTGACACCGTTTTTTTTTTTTTTTTTTACAGAGGTACCTCATCATCTTATCTTCAAAGTATATGAACAATAAATCAATACGTTTAAAAAAAATGAAATAAGTCACTTACTGTTGACAAAGGGGGCTGGCTGGCTGGGTGAATGGCTGGCTGGCGTTGTTGCTGTGTTTTGACACATCATGGTCCATATTTTGCATTCTAATGGTAATTTAAAGTCTGTACCACATCTACAAAGTCTTATGATTATCCCACATAAATTTTGTTTGTATCCCACAGCTATTTTTGGTGTACAAAGCCGGAAAAGTGACGGTGACGATCACAGTCATATTAGCTTTCTGGGCTAAATGCTAAAACAGGAAAAGGAAATGAGGAGTTCTTCTTCTTTGGTGTATTATGTGTCATCCACTGAGTTCTCCAACGGATGTCTGCCACCTTTTGAAACTGGCAAATCAGTACAATCAATACAAATCCCCAAGGCAGGCGATCACGTCAGCGTGAGAAGACGGGCGCAGTGCCGTGCTCTGCCACTAGGGGCACGAAAATTCTCACACTCAAAGAGTTAAAAGTTATAATTTAAACATGACATATTTTTATCCATCGTTTTATAGTCCCTTCAGGATTGCACATGATGGTTTTATGATTGTTGTGGGCCAAAAAGCCTGAGTTTGCAGGATTTTTTTTTAAAAGTTGTGATAAAAGTTGTGATGTTTTTAGACTTTTTTTTTGCACTAAAAAGTTGTGGGAAGAATTACAAATTTTTAAAACAGATGCTTTTTTCCAGTTTACTTCAGTGATATTCTGTATAACAATACAAAAAAGCACAATATTGTCAAAAATTTCTTATTACAGTGATTTCTAAATTAAGCAGAAACTTCTGCTGTACCAAAAAACTCTTTTGTGCAACAGCAAATACAGACTTTAACACGATATCCAATACAATAGCTAAACTACATTGAATGCATGCTAAAGAGAAGAGATTTGGAAATTATTGGCAGCACCTTGATTTGAAAACTCCCTACGGTCCCCAATCACTCGGTACTGAGCAGAGAGGAAAAAATAAATAATTTATTCTGTTGCTCTGTATTATCTATTGGAGTCAAATACAGACAATATTCTCTCTCTTTCTGTGCCTAACTCCTACCTGTCTATCTGCTGCACATCTTGACACACACGCTTGTCTCTTCAGACACACATTTTTCATTTACGGCGGGGTGGGATGTGAGGTAAGTGCATGTCCAGACCAGAGATTCACAGTTTTAAAGCTCATTGACAAGCTGTAGTAATGATTTTACCTCTAAAGATGTATAAATGTTCAAACACTGGCTGTAGTGTTAGATTTGCTCGTCTTGTTTGTGGTATTATGGTGTCTGTCTTCATGTGTGCTCCTGCAACGGAGTGCTTTTGGGGCAGGCAGACATTTTTCAACACAAACCCAGTGCTTCGTACACGCGGTCAGGACACACACAGAGACGTGGCAAGATGTCCTGTAATGAACTGAGCCAGGTTGTTCTTTGGGCTCAGTTCAACTGTTTGCCCTGTTTGTTAATAAATGTTTGTGGTGTAACCTGTGCCTAAATCCATCCTTCCTCCTCACTCCTTGATGTGCTGTGTAAAAGCGCACGAGGATGGTCGTGACATGTCCACTGACAGGCTGGGGGAGATGGAGGAAGGGACAGTGCTGGAAAATTCACGGGTGAGTGTTTTGTTTTTTTTTCAATCACACACTCTGTTTTTGCTGATGTGCTCCATTAATACTCACTGTAAACACGGAAGTGAACGTGGTGCAGCGATGCATTTGATTGGTCAGACTGAGCACTAGATAGAGACAAATTTGATTGGTGAAACTGGCAGAAATTGATGAGGATTGGCCTAAATTGCGGGAACGTTCCGGGGATTGGACAAAGTTGCAAGGTCATGCAATAGTTGTGCTTATTGGCTGATATGGTGTGAATTGACACGATTGCAACATCGCGAAATCCTGGAGGGACTGATTTTAACTTTCACATGATAAAACACTTTATAGCTTATGTATTTATTCACCTTGTCAGTTTAATCTCAATCTTACAGGAGGAGTATAGCCTATAAATTGGCCATTAATATATTTTTTCACAGTGTGTTTCACTTTTTACGTTAAAGAGGATCCACATATATTGACCGGCCACTGATATCAAGCCTCCAGCTGGTGCAACCTCACTCTATATCACAATACATGAAATTTTACTTATTACTTACTTCGTTTTTACCAAGGTTTGTCTGTCTGTCTGCCTGTCTGTCTGTCTGTCTGTTACCAACATAACTCAAAAAGTTATTAATAGATTTTGATGAAATTTTCAGGAAAGGTGTGTAATGGCACGGGGAACAGATGATTAGATTCTGGTGATGATCTGAGAATGCATACCTCAGCCAAGGCTCTTACCTTTTCACAGTGTGTTAGTAACAATACTTAAAAAGTTATGAACGGAGTTTGATGAAATTTTAAGGAAAGGTGTGTAATGCCATGGGGAACAGATGATTAGATTTTGGTGATGATCTGAGAGTGCATACCTCCACCAAGGGCTTTGTCTGTATTTGTGCAGCAGGATTACACAAAAACTACTGCATGGATTTGGATGAAATTTTCACCAGAGGTGGTTCTTGGGCTACAGAGGAACCCATTATATTTTGCTGATGATCTGAGAATGCATACCTCAGCCAAGGCTCTTATTTTCTCACAGTGTGTTAGCAACAATACTCCAAAACTGATGGACAGATTTTGATGCCATTTTCACCACAAGTGACTTTAGGCCTACACACAAACCCATTACATTCTGGAGGTGATCTATGACAAACGAAAGGAGCCTTGGTGGAGGTATGCACTCTAGGAGTGCTTTTCTAGTTTTACTTATGAAATAGCTACATAACAAAATGCATTTAGTTTTAGTTTATTTGGATCAACATGTAATCCATAGTATACAAAAAGAAAATGTATGAATATGTAAGACATTTAGGATCCAGGATGAAAAGACTTATTTCCAATGTGGTCCAATGAAAGCTCAGTTAAGATTCTGCTGTTTCAGCACGTTGAGCCTCAGTACACTGCATGGAGTGAAGTCCTTGTTCATAATAACATGACAAACTATCCTCGATATGTGCAATATAGACATTTTATGTATTGTGGGTAGCCAAATGTATTGATTTATTGAATATGTTAGGTATATCCCCGAGCGTTAGTAATTGATAAGGGATAAGGACCTGCACTTATATAGCGCTTTTCTAGTCACAGAGACCACTCAAAGCACTTAACTAGTAGGTACACTAACCCTCTATTCTAAGGGCCAATTGGAGACAGATACTTAGGAATAAATTAGAGTCACCAATTAACCTAAAATGCATGTCTTCAGATTGTGGGAGGAAACCAAACCCCTTGGAGTAAACCCACACAGCACAGAGAGAACATGCAAACTCCACACAGAAAGGTTCCCACCCTATCCAGCCTTAGGATTCAAAGCTGGAACATTTGAGGTGTGAGGCAACAGTGCAAACCACTGTAGCACCGTGCTGCCCAGTAATGCAAACTTTGTAAATTTACACCCCGAAAAACAAGACCTACTCTTCTTTAAAGCTGAGCCAGCTGCTGAGACAAACTAGTCACATCTGCCGACACCACAGTAGGAAGTGATCTGACAGCATCAATGTTTTATGCATTAATCAGCCCATATTAATACATTATAGTTAATTAATTTTAATGTCCCTGCTTTAAATTATAGTAAATGAAGCTAAATTGCAGATAAATAATGAACACGGAAACTAGATGGGAAAGACACAAAAAACAATGCTCCCATGACATCACAGACATAATATTATTAAAAGTAAATAAAATACTGTTCTCCTGCTGTCTTTTCGCAAGAGACTTGTTAAAATATTCTCCATAATGACATCTGTAAAGAGCAAACGGTGACATTTTCTTCAGGAAATTTTAGCTGCCTCTGAAGTCTGACCTTGTATCTGATCACACATGGTAATGTGGGAATGTCATCACTCTGTGCTCAGCTCCATTTGCTCCATCCCTGGAAGGCAATCAATCAAACCACAGGCATGATCTGTCCTGGTCGCGTGACAGCGGTTTGAGACGAAACACATCAGACACACAGCAGACGGGATGCCAGGATGTCAGAAACGTGTGAATTATTGCATGAAGCCAACGTGGACCAACTATTTTTAGAAATGACACTAAAATGTCTTGTTCCAGAGAGAAAACCACTGAAACTCCTATATTTGAAGAGTGGTGCTGACCCGAATGCTCTCACCCCGACCAATCCCACTTCCGGACCAACAGTTAATGTCTTTCTGTCAAAGTCAGTGGCACAGTATTTACACAGGAGGTGTTCTTAATATTAATGAAACAGGTTTGTCATTCCCTATTCATCATTTACCAGAGAGCAGAGTTACTGCTATAAAGATTGCTAACAAGGATGGCTATGATGGCTATGATTTTCTTCCTGTCAAATGATGAAATTGTGGGGGCACGGTGTTGGCCTTCTCCACCCAGGAAACAATGGACCAAAAAGAGGAGGTTTCATCGGGTGGTTCAGACGGGACCATAAGGACTATGTGCCCCCTGCGGAGAGGAGTAAATGCTGTGCTGCTAGAGAGGGGTGTGACAGCGGCGCCGGTGTTATGATGTTAATGTGCCACACAGGTTTTGTTCTAAAAATAATGTGTTATGGTCGGAAGTTCCCGGCCTCGATTCATGGAAATAAAGGTATAAAAGAGGGATGCACAGAGGCCCGGGATGCGCTTTTGCTATACTGTTTTGTTGGAGAAAGAATAAAGTCTTGTGTTGCTCAGCTTGCTTCCTCGCCTATTACTTTCTCCACAAAATGTTCAAATCTTTTAGGCAATTGCTTGTCCTAAAACAGACTGTCTCTGATAGAAACTGTGTGAATGTGTTACTATTGCCAGTAGGACCCAACAGTGTACTATGAAGTCCTCTGCAATAGAAAAAGAGGATAGCAGGTGGCTGGTAAATGTGAGTGATGCATTGCGAAGAGATGCCACGGTTCAAAATGCAGAAATGTAAAAAGCCAAAGATGATCCACAACATCAAAAGCATTTCATGTGGAATAATATTTGAGTGATGAGCATCTACCATGCAATAACATTTTACTTGAAGTCCCTAACCCAACTTTTAACCCAAAAAATTATCTTTAATTAAAAGGGTCATTGACTGCACCTTTTCCACATTTTAGTAGCTCACACGTGTTAATGAAATGTTTGTGACATATTTTGTTCACATTTTCTTTAATTTTTTAATTATTGACACAAATTTGTTTTGTATTTTCCCTGGCTGTCTTGAAAGGCTCTGATATAAAGCTTGAAATCCTTCACCTATTCAACTCCGCCCTCCCTCTTACGTCAGTTAGCCATTAGCTGACTAGCTTCTAGTTTTCAGCTTTTAGCCTCCTTTTAGCTCGGATGAGCCGCACTGGTTCACTGATCCACAGTCGATGGTGTATCTTGCGTCATTCCGGCCCATCTCCCAATCATTCTGCTGTGATCCCACAACAAATCAATAGCACCCCGTGCTGAGCGGTCTTCGAGCACCTCAACCGACCTGGCCCAGGACCTGAGGCTGCTGGCTAAGCCGAGATGAAGCTTGCTGAGCCAAGCTGCCGGACCACGGGATCTCAAAGGGCAGTGTCCCACTCTACGGTACTCCACTCTGCCCCCACAGCCAGCTGGGGGATGCCTCATCACAAGGCGGCTCTCCTACGCTGCCTGCAAGAGCGGAGCAGAGTCACACGGAGCCACAGAGGATGGTGGGGGAGCTGGCCATGAGAGCCAGCAGCCTCCAGCCAGCAGCCTCGGGTCCCAGGCCAGGTCAGGTGCAGTGACCGCCGTACCAGTGCTGGTGATTTGCTGTGGAATCACAACAAAATAATTGGGAGATGAGCTGGAAGGACGCGAGGTAAATTGTCAGCTGTGAACTGGTGAACCAGGTGGTATCTTCAGGTCGGGGAACAGGGAGATGCTGAAGTCCGTACAGAGGGAGCTGAGGAGAAAGATCAGAGAAGGCAAGGACAGCTTCAGGAAGAAGATGGAGGACAAGCTGCAACAGAGCGACATCAGCAGGGTCTGGAGAAACCTCAAAACCATCTCGGGGCTCCAGAATACCTCCCCCCAGGCCACGGGGGGCAGTGAGTGGGCGAACAACCTGAATCTGTTTTTCAATAGATTTGACCAACCGCCCTCCCCCCTGACTGCACAACAACCACTGCTGCCTCTAAGAAATCAAGTCCTGCTACCCACTCCCCACTCCACCGACACCCCCCCCCCCCCCCCACTCCCAACACACAGCCCCCCATCCTGACCCTGACCAAGACCCAGGTGAGGACGGAGCTGAGGAAGATCAAGGCGAGGAAGGCGTCGGGACCGGACGGCATCAGCGCAAAGCTCCTCAAGTCCTGTGCAGACCAGCTGTGTGGGATTGTGACGTATATCTTCAACATATGCCTGAAACTGGGGAGGGTACCACAGCTGTGGAAAACATCTTGTGTGGTACCTGTACCAAAAACTTCCCACCCCAAAGACCTGAACAGCTTCAGACCGGTGGCCTTGACGTCCCACTTGATGAAGACCCTGGAGAGACTGCTCCTTGCTCATCTCCGCCCCCTGGTGGAACCAGCGATGGATCCACTCCAGTTCGCCTACCAGCATGGCATTGGGGTGGAGGATGCGGTGATCTTCCTCCTTCACCGTTCTCTGTCCCACCTGGAGAAGCCCGGGAATATGGTGAGGATCATGTTCTTTGACTTCTCCAGTGCTTTCAACACCATCCAACCGATGATCCTGAAGGACAAGCTGCTGCGCGCAGGGGTGGACCAGCACCTGTCATCATGGATCCTGGACTACCTCACGAACCGGCCTCAGTTTGTGAGAACCCGGGACTGTGTTTCCGACACGATCATCAGTAGCACGGGGGCCCCCCAGGGAACGGTGCTGGCTCCCTTCCTGTTCACTCTTTATACTGCGGACTTCTCACACAACACAACACATTGCCATCTACAGAAGTTCTCTGATGACTCTGCGATCGTTGGTCTCATCTCCAGCGGAGATGAAGCTGAGTACAGAGGGCTTATCCAGGACTTTGTGGACTGGTGCCATCGGAACTGCCTCCAGATCAACGCGAGGAAAACTAAGGAGCTGGTGGTGGACTGCCGCAGGCATGGGCAGCCCCTCACAGCACCAGTAAATATACAGGGAACAGACATCGAGATGGTGACATCCTACAAGTACCTGGGTATTCATCTGAACAATAAACTAGACTGGTCACACAATACTGACACACTCTACAAGAAGGGACAGCGCAGGCTGTTCCTGCTGAGGAGACTCAGGTCTTTTGGTGTACAAGGGGCGCTGCTGAAGTCATTCTATGACACGGTGGTGGCATCAGCCATCACTTTTGGAGTGGTCTGCTGGGGCAGTGGCATTACTGCAGCCGATAGGAAGAGACTGAACAAACTGATTAAGAAAGCTAGCTCTGTCCTGGGGCAACGCCTTGATCCGATGGAGGAGATAGGAGAGAGAAGGACGGTGGCTAAACTGTCATCTCTGCTGGAGTCCGAGTCCCACCCTATGCAGGACATACTGGATGCACTGAGGAGCTCATTTAGCAGCAGACTACATCATCCCAGGTGCACAACCGAGAGGTTTCGTAGGTCCTTCCTACCAACGGCTGTCAGACTGTACAACCTAAGCAGGGCTGCTCGCAGAGATAGCAAAAAGACGTAACAAACTAATAGTTTTTTTTTGTTTTGTTTTTTTTTTTGTTTTGTTTTTGAATGCGAAAGATGCAATAGACTTACACAATGGTCCTCTCCGGCATACAACTAGGAACATACCGGTCGCTATGGAGGGTGAGAATATGTATGGGCACATAATCATACCATGTAGGATAACTAAATAGACGGTTATGCTGTTTCATCCCACCTAGCAACAATGCTCTGCACTGTGTGTGTTTATATATTTACATATTTATTCCATCTAGCTACAATGCTCAGCACTGGGTGTGTTTATATTTATATATCTATATATTTATTCCATCTAGCTACAATGCTCCGCACTGTGTTTTTATATATCTACATATTATTCCATCTAGCTACATTGCTCCGCACTGTGTGTGTTTATATACTTGCATATTTATTCCACCTAGCTGCAATGCTCCGTACTGTGGGTGTTTATATATTTACATATTTATTCCATCTAGCTACAATGCTCTGCACTGTGTTCATATATTCATATATTTATTCCATCCAGCTACAATGCTCTGCACTGTGTCTGTGTGTGTGTGTGTGTGTGTATATATATATATTTTATAGTAATATGTACATATGTATATTAGCTGCTCTTGCTTGCTTTTTTTTTTTTTTTTTTTTTTTTTTCTTGCCTTCTGATTGTTGCTCTGAGTGTTGCTATCCCTGTGCTGTTGCAATCCTGGAATTTCCCCGTTGTGGGACTAATAAAGGCTTATCTTATCTTATCTTATCTTATCTTAACAGGGATGGCAATTAGGGTGACTAAGATGTAAGGAAAATAACAATACAGTATCAGCCACGCTTGGTGCGAGGCTCCAGGTACCAATGTTAGCTCGGGTGCTAATAGCTCAGGGGCTAATAGGCTACCTTTAGCACCCCTTCCATCTACATGACAGACAGCTAGATGGAACAATAATAAAGCAGTGGGTGAGTCTCAAGGATGGCGGTGGGTTGGCTTTGCCAAATGTTGACTTATATGATTTACCAGTGATGTGGTCAGGGGAGGCAGGGGAGGCTATCATGAAAAAATTAAAAAAAAAATAAAGAATTTTAAATAAATTATTTTTTGTCCACTAATTTGTCTTGTAGGTCTAAATGTAATTTCTGAATGATTCCAATAATTTCAACAATATTTATATATTTAAATCTGACTTTGAAAGAGTCCGTTCCTCACCACCCACAAACCTCACCGCACATCACTGTGATTTACCAGGAAAAGTCAAAAACGTTTCTGCCATTTCTGAGGGAGAAAAATGAGATAAAGGTTGTGTGTTTTTTTAAGCAAATTAACTGTTTTGAAAAATTTTTGGGGGATAACTACATGACCAATAGACACATTTCAGATAGTTAAAACCAACAAACCCATCATTTTTCAGTCAATGACCCTTTTAAACCTTATCAAGTACGGGACATTGTCCATCCATCCATCTTCTTCCGCTTAATCCTTTTTGGGTCGCGGGGGGGCTGGAGCCTATCCCAGCATCTTTGGGCGAGAGGCAGGGTACACCCTGGACAGATCGCCAGTCCATTGCAGGGCCAACATAGAAAGACAGACAACCATTCACTCTCACATTCATACCTAAGGACAATTTAGAATCCCCAGTTTGAGACCAATTAACCTAACTTGTATGTTTTTGGCATGTGGGACGAAACCGGAGAAATCCCAGAGTAAACCCACGCAGACACGGGGACAACATGTAAACTCCACACAGATCACTGTTGGTCGGGGGCTGGGATCAAACCAAGGATCTCCCAGCCAAGCGTGAGTTGCTGTGCTGCCGCAGTGCTAACCACTCTGCCACCGCGCTAAAATGTAAATAAAAACAGAATACAATTATTTAAAAAGCCTTTTCAACCTATATTCAACTGAAAACACGACAAAGACAAGATATTTAATGTTCAAACTGAGAAATGTACTATTTAAAAAAAAAATATTCACTCATTTTGAATTGGTGCCTGCAACACATTCCTAAAAAGCCAGGACAGGGGCATGTTTACCACTGCATTACATCAACTTTCCTTTTAATAACACTCAAAAAGCATTTAAGAACTGAGGACACTAATTGTTGTTGCTTTGTAGATGGAATTCTTTCCCATTCTTGCTTAATGTATGACTTCAGTTTCTCAACTGTTCAGGGTCTCTGTTGTTGCATTTTGCGCTTCATAATGTGCCACATATTTTCAATGGGAGACAGTCTGTTTAGGCAGACCAATCTGGTACCCACACTCTTTTACTACGAAGCCACGTTGTTGTAACGTGCAGAATATGGCTTGGCATTGTCTTGCTAAAATAAGCAGACATCCCTGAATAAGGCGTTGCTTAGATGGCAACATATGTTGCTCCAAAACCTGTTTGTACCATTCAGCATTAATAGTGTCTTCATAGATGAACAAGTTACCCATGCCATGGGCACTAACACTCCCCCTTACCATCACAGAGATTTGGCTTTTGAAATTTGCGCTGATAACAATCTGGATGATCCTTGTCCTCTTTAGTCCGGAGGACACAACGTCCATGATTCCAAAAAACAATTTGAAATGTGGACTCGTCAGACGACAGCACACTTTTCCATTCAGATGAGCTTGAGCCCAGAGCAACCGGCGGCATTTCTGGGTGTTGTTGATATCTGGCTTTGACTTTCCGTAGTAGAGTTTTAACTTGCACTTGTAGATGTAGCGATGAACTGTGGTAACTGACATTTTTTTCTGAAGTGTTCCTGAGGTCTCCGTGGTAATATCCTCTAAAGAATGATGTCTGTTTTTAGTGCAGTGCCGCCTGAGGGATCAAAGGTCAAGGGCATTCAATGTTGGTTTTCGGCTGTAACACTTACATGCAGAAATTTTGTGGGGCCCACTGGCTTAGATGAAGGAAATCAGTCTGGTGGGTCAAATGAGGATCATGGTGTGGAAAACGCCGTTACCCTCAGATACAGCAGTACAGACATGAAGGAGAAAGTGGTGCTAACATGTAGATTCCTCATCAATACCATGAACCAGTTAGTGGAAGCGGTGCTTGTATCTTCCTTTTTCTTTCTTGAAAAATAAGCAAATGTGGTGATAATTGCTTGAATTGTCTGGAAACCTAAACATGTGGAAAGAGTTAAAAAGAAAGGTCCAAGTAGGATTCAGACCAAGTTCAGCTGGTGGGAAAGTCTGCAGCATACACCGCACCCTTCAACCTGCCAACATGGCTTTTTACTGGTCTGTAAAACAGGACGATACCGCTACATCTGGAGCTTCAAAGCGCCGACATCAAAGGTCACCTTATGCATAACAAGTCTTACTCCCTCACAAAAGCAATTATCACACATCAAGCTCGTATTCAGTGAGATGATCTGACCTTTTAGTGCCGCAGGCCGTTTTTCTGTGAGGGTTGTCTGATTGAAACTCTCTCAGTTGGAAATAGTTGCTGAAAATCTGTAATTTTCACTGAGCAACTTCTTCATTGGTGCGACTGTCACAGTTAAGCTGAATTCAGGTTTGTTAATAAAATGTAATCGCTGTTCTGTCAAGAGCTTTGTGATGCTGAAATTTGGTAACTAGAGTGACAAACATTGATGAGCATTCATCATCATGATCAAGAAGGCATAGGTGTAAATCAAGGTGGGGACATGACCCCGCCCCCAACCTGGAAAAAACAGAGAATTCCCATCCCCCCCCAAAATATTATCATAAATCATTAATATCATGTTATATAAGACTCTGAATGGCAATGCCAAATGCACCTTCTTACATTTAAATCTGAGACTTCATTCTCATAAACTTGAAACTTTTTTTATAAACTTCCAACTTTTTTCTTTTAAACTTGCAACCTTTTTTTCACAAATTTGCAACTTTTATATTTTAAATCTGCAACTTTTTTCTCAAATTTGCATCTTTTTTCTCCTAAATTTGCAGCTTTTTTCTTTTAAATATGCAATTGTTTATATAAATTTGCAACTTTTTCCATAAATTTTGAACTTTTTTCTTTTAAATTTGCTTTCTCTTTTAAATCTGCCACTTCTTTATCAGAAATTTGAGGCTTTTTTTATATAAATTTCCAACTTTTTTCTTTTAAATCTGCAAACTTTTTCTGACAAATTTGCAATTTTTTTATTTTAAATCTGCAACTTTTTTTCTCAGATTTGCATCTTTTTTATCATAAATTTACAACTTTTTTCTTTTAAATCTGTAACTTTTTCTCCTAAATTTACATCTTTTTTCTCCTAAAGTTGCATCTTTTTTCTTTTAAATTTGCAACTGTTTTCTACGCTGAACTGAGGAGAGTGCAGTGGGAACTGAGAGAGATGCTGAAGAGGTGTAAAGACAATTACAGGAGGAAGTTGGAGGATAAACTCGAGCAGAAGAATATGAGGGAGATGTGGTCTGGAATGAAACACATCACTGGGTGGGACAGACAGACAGCAAGGAGCCATGAGAGAGCTAATGAGCTGAATCTGTTTCTTAATAGGTTCAACCCACCATCCGTCACTTCCACAATACAGCCAGACCCCCACACACCCCTCTCCCCTCATTCCCCTGTGCAGCACCTCCCTCTCCCCTCAGTCCCCCTACTCCCCACTGATGACTTCAGCACCAACCCTCGCATCACTGTGACTACAGGCCAGTTGAGGAAACAGCTGGAGTGATTTCACTAGTGGAAGGCTGCGGGCCCTCATAGCATCTCCGCCTGGATCCTGAGGACCTGTGCCAACCAGCTAGCTCCGGTACTGAAACATCTGTACTACCTGAGCCTGAGCTTGGAGAGAGTACCGGTGCTGTGGAAGACATCCACAGCAACTGCCTGGTTCCTGTCCCCAAGAAGTAATCTCCATTGGACATGAATAACTATCGACCAGTTGCCTTCACATCACGTGATGAAGGTCCTGGACTTGTTTTAACCAATCTGAGGCCGCAGGTGAAGATGTGGCTGGACCCTCTGCAGTTTGCATATCAGCCCCATTTAGGAGTTGAAGACACTGTCATCTACTCGCTGTAAAGAGCTCACTTGCACCTGGATGGAGGAGGAGACACTGTGAGAATCAAATTCTTTGATTTCTCCAGTGCATTTAACACCATTAAGCTGCTGCTGCTGGGTAAGAAGCTGCAGGTGATGGGAGTTGACAGCTCTGTGATCTTCTGGGTTACCGACTACCTGACATGCAGGCCACAGTATGCCCGGATGGGCAGTGTTTTGTCTGATGTGGTTGTTATTGTTATAGGTGCACCACAGGGGACTGTGCTTTCTCCTTTTCTCTTCACCTTATACACCACAGACTTTCAGTACAACACCGAGTCATGCCACCTGCAGAAATTCTCTGATGACTCAGCTATTGATGACTCAGCACTCGTAGACAGATTTGTGGACTGGACTGAGCAGAATCACCTGAGACCAAATGTCAGCAAGACCAGAGAGACGGTGATTGAATTCAGGAAGAAGAGGACACCTTCACAGCCATTGTGGATTAGGGGGGAGGTTGTGGGAGTAGTGGAGGACTACAAATACCTGGGTGCCACGATCAGCAGTGGACTGGACTGGAAATCTAACACCAATGCTGCGTACAAGAAGGGGATGAGCAGACTCTACTTCCTGAGAAAGTTGTGATCCTTCAACGTGTGCAACAAGATGTTGAAGCTTTTCTACCAGGCCATTTTCACCAGTGCCATCTTCTTTGCTGCTTTCTTTTAGGGTAGCAGTATCAGAGCCAGCGACATCAATACACTTGACAAGATTATCAAGAAGGCAGGGTCTGTAATTGGTCTCAGGCTTGAGACCTTTGAATCTGTGGTGGAGAGGAGGACACTGAACAAACTCATCAGGAGCAAACTCATCAGGTGATCAGGATTGTCACCTCCTGACAATCCTGATCACCTCCTCCACCACATACTGGACAGTCAGCGGAGCACTTTCTTCAGCTGACTGGAGAAAGTGCTCCTGTACCTAACCGTTCGGCAGCAAAGGTTTAGGTAGAGGAAATCTTTTCTGCCACATGCCATTTCACTGTGCAATAACTCACTCTAATGTTGAATTCTGGTCATAACAATGCTGCCATACTGCACCTTACAGTATAATTGCTATCTCGTATTTCACCCTGTGCCTTATACGTAATCCTTCTCTATACAGTCAGTACTATCCATTGACTCATAAGGATCATCTATTTAACCTAGTAGTAGCCTTTGTTAAGATAAAATAAGATAAGATAAGATAAGATAAGATAAGCCTTTATTAGTCCCACAGTGGGGAAATTCCAGGATTGCAACAGCACAGGGATAGCAACACTCAGAGCAATAATTTAGAAGATAACAAAATAAGAGCAGTGAATATACATATGTACACATAAATATATAAATATATATATATACACAGTGTGGAGCATTGTAGCTAGATGGAATAAACAGCATAACCGTCTATTTAGTTACCCCACATAGTATGAATATGTACCCATAAATATTGTCACCCTCGGTAGTGACTGATATTGTCCTAGTTGTATACTGGAGGGGACCATTTTGTGTAAGTCTATTGCGTCTTTTGTATTAAATACTATTAGGTCATCACGTTTTTTTGCCATCTCTGCAAGCAGTCCTGCTTGGGTTATAACGTCTGACAGCGGTAGGTAGGAAGGACCTGCGAAACCTCTCGGTCGCGCACCTAGGATGATGTAGCCTACTGCTAAATGAGCTCCTCAGTGCGTTCAGTATGTCCTGCATAGGGTGGGACTCGGACTCCAGCAGAGATGACAGCTTAACCACCATCCTTCTCTCTCCTATCTCCTTCACTGGGTCAAGGTGCTGCCCCAGGACAGAGCTAGCTTTCTTGATCAGTTTGTTCAGTCTCTTCCTATCGGCTGCTGTGATGCCACTGCCCCAGCAGACCACTCCAAAAGTGATGGCTGATGCCACCACTGAATCATAGAAGTTCTTCAGGAGCTCCTCTTGTACACCAAAAGACCTGAGCCTCCCCAGTAGGAACAGCCTGCGCTGCCCCTTCTTGTAGAGTGCATCGGTATTGTGTGACCAGTCTACTTTATTGTTCAAATGAATACCTAGGTACATGGAGGATGTCACCATCTCAATGTCTGTTCCCTGTATGTTTACTGGTGCTGTGAGGGGTTGTCCTTGCCTGTGGCAGTCCACCACCAGCTCCTTTGTTTTTCTCGCGTTGATCTGGAGGCAGTTCCAATGGCACCAGTCTACAAAGTCCTGGATAAGTCCTCTGTACTCAGCTTCATCTCCGTTGGAGATGAGGCCGATGATCGCAGAGCCGTCAGAGAACTTCTGTAGATGGCAGTGTGTTGTGTTGTATGAGAAGGCCGCAGTATAAAGGGTGAACAGGAAGGGAGCCAAAACCTTTCCCTGGCGGGCCCCCATGCTGTCGATGATCGTGTTGGAAACACAATCCCGGGTTCTCACAAACTGTGGCCGGTTTGTGAGGTAGTCCAGGATCCATGATGACAGGTGCTGGTCCACCCCTGCGCACAGCAGCTTGTCCTTCAGGGTCATTGGTTGGACGGTGTTGAGCGCACTGGAGAAGTCAAAGAACATGATCCTCATCTCATCCCCAGGCTTCCCCAGGACAGGGAAGGGAAGGAGGGAAGGGACAGGGAATGGTGTAGGAGGAAGATCACTGCATCCTCCACCCCAATGCCATGCTGGTAGGCAAACTGGAATGGATCCATCGCTGGTCCCACCAGGGGCCGGAGGTTAGCAAGGAGCAGTCTCTCCAGGGTCTTCATCAGGTGAGACGTCAGGGCCGCTGGTCTGTAGCTGTTCAGGTCTTTGGGGTGGGAAGTCTTTGGTACGGGTACCACACAAGAAGTTTTCCACAACTGTGGTACCCTCCCCACCTTCAGGCTCAGGTTGAAGATGTGCTCCACAATCCCACACAGCTGGTCTGCGCAGGACTTGAGGAGCTTCGCACTGATGCAGTCCGGGCCCAAGGCCTTCCTCGCCTTGGTCTTCCTCAGCTCCGCCCTCACCTGGGTCTTAGTGAGGGTCAGGTTGGGGGTCTGTGTGCTGGGAGTGGAGGGGGGTGTAGGTGGGGGTGGTGGACAGCAGGTCTCGATGACTTTAGAGGCAGCCGTGGTTGGTGTGCAGGCAGGGGGGAGGGCGGCTGGTCAAACCTATTAAAAAACAGGTTCAGATTGTTCACCAAATCCCTGCTCTCCGTGGCCTGGGAGGATGTATTCTAGAGCCCACAGATGGTTTTGAGTTTTCTCCAAACCCCACCAAAGTCGCTCTGTTGCAGCTTGTCCTCCATCTTCTTCCTGAAGCTGTCCTTGCCTTCTCTGATCTTCCTCCTCAGCTTCCTCTGTATGGACTTCAGCATCTCCCTATTCCCTGACCTGAAGATCCTCTTTTCTCTCTCAGTAGTGATTTTATCTCAGGGTTGATCCAAGGTTTGTTGTTCGAGCAACACCATATGATCTTGGTGGGTAGGGTGTTGTCCACACAGGATGTAGTCCGTGATGGTGTGAGTGAGGCCGTTGATGTCCTCACCATGTGGATCACAGAGCTGCTCCCAGGCAGTGATTTCAAAACAGTCCTTTAGAGCGTCCATTGCCTCCTCAGACCATATCTTCACCATGCACATAACTGGAGGTTGTCTGTGTACTAGGGTTTTTTACTCTGGCAGGAGATGAACCAAGTTGTGATCCGATCTCCCGAGTGGGGGGAATGGTGATGAGGTGTATGCCTCCTTAGTGTTTGCATAGAATAAGTCCAGTGTTTTATTGTCTCTAGTGTGGCATGTGACATACTGAGTGAACGTGGTCAAAATGGGGGACAGTAAGATATTGTTAAAATCACCAGAGATGAGGAGGAGAGCATCTGGGTGTTGTGTCAGCAACCTGTCAGTTACTGAGTGGATGGCGTCACGCGTTGCCCCAGCGTTCGCCATCACATTTGCATAAATAACAATGCAGATCACGTGTGAGTATTCCCTCGGGAGATAGACAGGCCACATGCTAACAGCTAGCAACTCAATGTCTTTGCTGCAATGTTACTCTTTAACTGTCCCGGTTTACACCAGCTGTTATTGACATTATCACTCCTCTGCCCCTTGCCTTCCTACTGTCTGGTGTCCGGTCTGCCCGTATTATGTGGAAACCCTCCAGTTTGATGTTAGCATGTGTTATTATTTTCCGGTTCCGGTTCCGCCGGACCGGCGGCGCCACACGAGTCGGCTGCCCGTTGCAACAGCCTTTTTTTTTATCTTCCTTCTTCTTTCTACACCTTTCACTCTGTATATATATCACGGACGCACGGATCGCCCCAGGAGTCTCCCGGGTCGGCGGACGGAGCCACTATTTGCAGCGGGAGACGTTGCAGCGGGGAGGAGCTGGTGCTAGCTAGCACTTGGCCGCCGCCCGGTGCTAATGGGAAACTCGACATACCGGGAGCTGTAGCGCAAACGACGCGGGTGCCGGGCTGGAGTTTAGGCGGCGTGCAAGAAATATAAGACAGAATAATAAAGAGCGATGGCAAGAACCAAGCAGACCGCCCGTAACATCTACTGGAGGAAGAAGCCCCCCAGGAGGCAGCTAGCCACCAGGGCTGCTCGGAGAGGCGCTCCGGCCACCGGCGGAGTGAAGAGGCCTCGACGTTACAGGCCCGTGGCTCTGAGAGAGATCCGTCACTACCAGAAATCCACGGAGCTGCTCATCCGTAAGCTGCCTGTCCAGCGCCTGGTGAGGGAGATCGCTCAGGACTTCAAGACCCACCTGCGCTTCCTGAGCTTCGCCGTCATGGCTCTGCAGGAGACCAGCGAGGCCTACCTGGTGGGTCTCTTCTTCGCCAAGAGGGTCACCATCATGCCCAAAGACTTCCAGCTGGCCCGCCGCATCCTCGGAGAGAGAGCTTAGACTTTCTGCTGCACATTCACCAACCATAATGCTCCGCACTGTGTGTCTATATATATATATATATTTATAGTAATATGTACATATGTTTACTAGATGTTCTTGTTTTTTTTTCTTGCCTTCTGATTGTTGCTCTGAGTGTTGCTATCCCTGTGCTGTTGCAATCCTGGAATTTCCCCATTGTGGGACTAATAAAGGCTTATCTTATCTTATCTTATCTTACTAGTTCTGTTGGCCACGTCTCAGTAAACAACATCATGCTAATCTCTCTGAAGACGCTCTGGTAGAGGGTCATAGCCGCTAGCTCATCTGTCTTATTGGCTCGCCCAGGACCGAGATGGCTGGAGGAGACTTGTTGGCACCTTATGCCCCAGCTGGGGCAAAGAGGATTAAGTTAAGTAAGTAATCTGTCTTATTGAGTAGCGATCGAACGTTCCCCATAATAACGGATGGGAGGACGGGTCTGTACATTATTTTCCTCGCCCGCCATCTTACTCCAGCTCGACATCCACGCCGTTTCCCTCTTATTTCTCCCGGTATGTAGAGTTTTTGCGTTAGCACCGTGGGCCGGTTAAGTGCTAACAGCTGGTTCATGTTGTACTGTCTCCTGCTATAAACAGTGGCTCCGTCCGCCAGCTCGGGAGACATTTGGGGCGATATGTGTGTCCGTGATGGATAGGGTGTCGCCGGATCAGAAAATTTAGCGAGAGAAGCCAGATAGTAAATAAGAAATAGGAGGAAAAACTCAGAATTGACCCACTTATATAAAGTTATCAAAGCCTTTTTACTTTACTTCCCTGGGTAACTCCTTTTCTATTATGCTGGGTGGTTTTTTTTGTTTTTTTTTTTTCTATTGGTTGGGTTGTTTGTGTCATGCTGCTGTTACATTATAATTTCCCAGTTGGGATCAATAAAGAACATCTATCTATCTATCTATCTATCTATCTATCTATCTATCTATCTATCTATCTATCTATCTATCTATCTATCTATCTATCTATCTATCTATCTCTTCTATTTTAGATAAATTTAACTTAATTTCAATTCTTAGGTTTTAGGTTAAGCTTTTTATTTAAGTGGGCATCTGTTGTATATATATATAAGATAAGATAAGATAAGATAAGCCTTTATTAGTCCCACAATGGGGAAATTCCAGGATTGCAACAGCATAGGGATAGCAACACTCAGAGCAACAATCAGAAGGCAAGAAAAAACAACATCTAGTAAACATATGTCCATATTACTATAAATGTATATATATAGACACACAGTGCAGAGCATTATACTGTATATATATATATATATATATATATATATATATATATATATATATATATATATATATATATATATATATATATATATATATATACTGTATATATATATATATATATATGTATATATATTATTGTAAATAAAATTCCTTTGAACATCATTTCAAAAGTTCCCCCTTTGATTGCTACCTTTAGCTCTTCACCTGATTTTTAAAGACACTTGCAGTTTATGTTTTAATTACCCCCTTGGTCATCCATTAAAAAAGTAGCTAAACGGATAAGGCCATGTGGGCAAACACAGATGGGTCCAGCATGGAACCGATGGACAAACCCACATGGGACCCATAAGACAGCCCAGTTTTAACCTTTGGTTGGGCCCACATGGGCATATGGCTGGATGGTTAGGAAAAAAAACACTAAAATGTTGAAGTAAAAAGGCTTAATTTTAGTCACGTGTGCCTGTGTCCAATAGATGAGGATCCCAGCTGTTGGGGGTCCTGTGAAACAGATGGGTCAGTCAGGGACCATCGTGGAAACTGTCATCACACACGCCTAACAAGCCTGTGAACAGCAGCGCTTGCTAACAGATAAACAGGAGGTGATGGGAGCAGGAGGCCCCGCTGGGCCCCGATGTTACCTGCAGCTGTGAAGGCAGGAGGGTTAGTTAGAGAAACAGACTGTCTGTGCTTAAAGGGCTGACAGAGCCTTTCTTTTAACGTGATTCAAAGTTAGAGAGCAAAGAGTGTTATTCTAAAAACTTCAGCCATCATTCAGAAATGCTTCACTTAAACTTTGTAGAAAACTGTGTAACACTGAGCAGTTTCTCTACATGTAAATCAGTCCCACTGTGGGGGGAAAAAAAGACTTGCACTTCCAGTGTCATCATAGACCTTTTTATATCATGTTGCAGAACCGAAAAACATGACTTTGAACCACCAGTTCTAAGTAGAAATATATTAAGAAAATCTTATATATTTGCAATTTTTTTTCTCATAAATCTGCAACTTTTCTCTAAAAAATGTGACTTTTTTCCTCATAAATTAGCATTTTTTTCCTGCAAATTTTCAATGTTTTTTTCATAAATTGCCAAATTTTTCTCATGATTTTGAAATTTTAAATTAATTAAAATTTCCTTGAAACTGACATTTCTCCTCACAACACCTGCCATCAGCATCCACCTCCCTCCTCGTAATTCTTTGCCAAGTATTAGCAAATAACATCTTAAGTCATTGTCATAAGGGTAAATCAAGGGGAGGACAGGGGCGGCATGCCCCCCAACCTGGAAAAAGCAGAATTGTCCTCCCCAATATCATCATAAACCTTTTGATATCATGCTACAGAACTGAATAAAAAGCATTTTACGCACCAATTCTAAGGATACATGCAAACAAAATATTTTGGCAACTTTTTTCTTAGTAATATGTAACTTTTTCAGATTAATTTGTAAATTTTTTCAGGTAAATTTGCAAGATTTTCAGGTATCTCATTAATCTGCATTTTTTTTTAGGTTTGCAACTTTTTCTCATTAATCTACAATTTTTTTCACATTAATTCGCAACAATTTTGGATTTTTTTTAGTAAATTTGCATTTTTCCTTCAATTTTTAATGTAAATTTGTAGCTTTTTTCTCATTAATTTGCAACTTTTTTCATGTAAATTTGCAACTTTTTTCTCATTAATTGTCATAAATCGCTGTGAAATGGGCAAAAGTAGGACACCAAATGCTCTGTGAGTTTGTACATTTATTAACATAAAAACAGACAAGAATGTAAACATACAAAAACTAAATCATGGAGTGCAAGGCACTAACAAACAAGTACACAATGACAAACGCTGGAGGAGAGTGGGGCTCAACGTCCAGGGGGCCATGAAGCCAGGAACACCGAGCAAGGGGCAGAATCCAGCCGGAGCTATCCCGAAGGCAGTGGGGCTCACAGCTGGAAATAAGGGAAACACATACCTGGACGGAGCTCTCCTGCTCTCCTCAACAGCGGCCCCAACCACACTCAGGAAGGACAGCTCTGCTCCTGAGGACGGGGTAACGTGGAAGAAGGACATGACAAACCACAGAGGTTTGCCGTGCCCTTATATGCAAGACATAATCAATTACAGGTGTGGATACATGAGTGGAGAAAATAACAGAATGGATGATGGATGGTGCGCAGCTCAGACCAGTTTGACAGCCGGAAGCTGGTTTGAAGCTGGAAGCTTAATATACATGTTGATGTAGAGAGCGACTGTCTTAATAAGGCATTCAATTCAATTTTAGACTCAATGGGGTTTTCCCAGAAAGTAAAAAATTCTACCCATTATTTCAGAATCAGAATCAGAATGAACTTTATTGCCAAGCACGTTTACAAGTAAACAAGTAAACATACGAGGAATTTGACTTGACATTGGGCGCGCAAGGAAGGCGCATCCAATGACGCGGCAGCCATGAGGCACCTGTCATACAGTAGAGGGTAAAGAAGGGGAGGGGAAGGGAAATGACACAATGGGCAGAGAGGAAAAAAAGCATTGTTAATCAAAATGAAGCTCATTTTATGACCAAAATTGTGATTACATAGAAAAAAAATCTCCAATGCACAATTAGCAGACAACACCTCACACAACGAAACAGCAGAGAGAGGCAGTGAATGAATGTTTATGTCAGTATAAGTGAATCAGTCGTGTATGTTGAATGCAGTGTGTGTCAATTATCAGTTACTGGTGGACAGCAAAAATCCTCTCTCAGCAGATGTTATGTCTAGTGTCTGAGCTTAGAAGCATGTCCTTGTGAGATCAACTCTCAAGCATAGCAGGTGGAAATTTCTGAGCCAGTCACGTGGCGCTGTCCTTGAGAGTTCAGATTGCTGGATGCCAGATGTTTATGAAGGAGAGAAATCAGCCAAAACAATTCTACTTGCTTATCTTCATCCGGGAGAAGTGAGAGCTGAGGGGCGCCGAAAACAAGGTCGAATAAGCACAGTCACACAGAGAAAAAACTTTTCATCTCTTATGCGTTCAGTGCTCCAAAATTTCCATCATTGCCAGGCCTTAAAATCATTTCCTGAAGAGCTCCTAGCGTCATCGAGATGTTGCCAATCTTCCTGTTCAGTTCACCGTTAGCCGCTATCAGAGTCCTCCCCAGCTGGTCAATTTGATGAAAGAGCTTCGTAGGGTCAACATTTTGATAAGCTCTGTCCATCTTCTTCAATTTTCGATACACCAGGGCTATCCCAAAGCCGATCAATAGAAGTCCTGAGATCGTAAAGCCGAATAGGTAGATGTCTTGCGCATCTTCAATCGAAAGATCACACAGACACATAAGCTTCCAATTGTATGTGTCTCTTACATAACCCGCAGCAGCAGTACCTGCAGGACAGGTGGGCTCCCCCGGGCCCGATTTCCGAGTTGAAAAAACAGTGTCAATTGTGTTCAAGGCCCAGCTTACTAAATCCATAATTTCCGTTTGGATCAAGAATCAGCCAGTAGAAGAGTAGAAGAGCGACGCAGACACAGACAGTAGCAAGCTGGGATTCAGTCAGTTGGGAGGGAGGAGGAGGGAGCAGGAGAGAAATGAAAAGCAACTGCTCTCTCTGAAGGGCGGAAGGAGAAAAAAAAAACATACATTGGACCTTGTTTTGACTTATGGTATAGATATAGAAAATCTGGTAGTGTGTCCTCATAATCCTGTACTGTCTGACCATTGTCTATTAATTTTTGATTTCACTATCTCTGATTACTTGTTTCCTAAAGAAGAATACTACTACAGCAGTTGTCTTTCTGATGACGTTGTTACCAAATTTTTGCAGATTGTCTCTTCTATACCATACTTCTATACCATACTATATACATACTCAGTGTGTGAATGGGTGGATTGCAGGATCTGTAAAGCGCTTTGGTCATCAAGAGATGAGAATAAAAGCGCTATATAAGTGAATGCCATTTACCATTTACCATTTTACCATGGGTCAACACAACAGAAACAACAGAAATAAAAGATGGAGAGTCTGCTCCATTCGTAATTGATAGCATGGTTGATCGTGTTACAGCCTCTCTGCATCGGACTCTAGATTTGGTAGCCCCTTTTAAAAAGAAAAAGTCTAACCAGAGATTTCTTACCCTTTGGTTTAACTCAGAAACTTGTGGCTTAAAACAGAAAACTCGTCAATTGGAAAGGAAATGGCGTTCAACTAATTCAGATGAATTCTACTTAGCGTGGAGAAATCATTTCTTAATCTATAAAAAATCTCTTAGAAAAGCTAAATCAAGCCATTATTCTGCATTAATAGAAGCAAACAAGAATAACCCCAGGTTTCTCTTCAACACTATAGCCAGGCTTACAAATAGCCAGGACTCGGTCAATCCTCGCATCCCCCCTGAGCTATCTAGTCAGGACTTTTTGAACTTTTTCAATATTAAAATTTTATCTGTTAGAGTTGAAATCAGTCAGATTCATCCTACCGTAAACTCAAGTACATTAACTACTACAACACCCTCAATTGATATCTGCTTAGATAAGTTTACTCCAATCGACCTCTTAGTGTTGGATAAAATAATTTCCTCATCTAAACCTTCATCTTGCCTTTTGGACCCTATTTCTTTCAGGTTATTTAAAATTATCTTCCCAATTATTGTTAGCCGTATTCTTCTTATAATTAATTCTTCTTTAACTCTGGGTTATGTACCACTGGCTTTTAAAACTGCTGTAATTAAACCCTTTCTCAAAAAACCGATGCTCGATCCAGGAGTTTTGGCCAATTATCGACCAATCTCTAATTTGCCCTTCATTTCAAAAATCTTGGAAAGAGTTGTTGCTGCACAATTATTTGACCATTTGCAGGGAGTTGGTTTGTTTGAGGTGTTTCAATCTGGGTTCAGAGTTCATCACAGCACTGAAACTGCCTTAGTGAAGGTCACTAATGACCTCCTGATCGCATTTGATAATGGACTTGTCTCTGTTCTTGTTCTTTTAGATCTTAGTGTGGCCTTTGACACTATTGATCATGCCGTTCTACTTGATAGATTAGAACACTATGTTGGACTAAACGGAGCTCCGTTGCAGTGGTTTAGATCTTATTTGTCCGATAGATTTCAGTTTGTTTACATCAATGATGAATTTTCTTCTAACTCTAAACTCAGTCACAGAGTTCCACAGGAATCTGTGTTAGGCCCTTCTCTTTTTAGTTTATATATGCTTCCGTTAGGCAATATCATCAGAAAGCACTGTATACATTTTCACTGTTATGCAGACGACACACAACTATACCTGTCAATGAAGGCCGATGATTGTAATCAATTAGCCAAGTTAGATCCCTTTCTTAAGGACATCAAAGCTTGGATGACTTGTAATTTTCTACTATTAAACTCAGATAAGACTGAAGTCATTCTTGTTGGCCCAAAACATCTTAGAAATTCCTTCTCAAATCATGCCCTTAAGTTAGATGCCGCTACTCTCACTCTGAATAGTTCTGTGAGGAACCTTGGAGTTATTTTTGATCAAGATTTGTCCTTTAATTCACATATTAAATTTGTTTCTAAGACTGCCTTCTATCATCTGCACAATATTGCCAAGATTAGGAGCATCTTGTCTCTGAATGATGCTGAGAAACTGATTCACACCTTTGTCAGCTCTCGATTAGATTATTGTAATTTGTTATTATCTGGTTGTCCTAAAATATCCTTAAAAAATCTTCAGTTGATTCAAAATGCTGCTGCTAGAGTTTTAACTGGTTCTAGAAAAAGAGATCATATCTCCTCGGTTCTGTCCTCCCTTCATTGGCTTCCCATAGAATTTAGAATCAAGTTTAAAATCCTTCTTCTTACTTTTAAAGCTCTTAATAATCAGGCCCCCCTATATATAAAAGATCTGATATTACCTTACCATCCTAATAGAGCATTACGCTCCCAAAATGCGGGATTACTTGTGGTGCCCAGAATCTCCAAAAGTACATTGGGAGGCAGAGCCTTCTGATACCAAGCTCCTTCTCTCTGGAACCAGTTACCACTCTGGTTCCGGGAGTCAGACTCGGTCTCTGTTTTTAAGAACAGGGTAAAATCCTTCCTTTTTAATATAGCTTACGTTTAAGGAGGGATTTTGTGTCTCTTAACCCTACTTTTGTTATGCTGTTATTTGATGCATACTGCTGGTTGACCTCCAGTAATGTACTTGGCATCTCACTGTTATGTTCTTTATGTCTGTCCTCTCCATCTTCTCTATCCCCTCACCCCCAGCCAGTCACAGCAGATGACTGCCCCTCCCTGAGCCTGGTTCTGCTAGAGGTTTCTTCCTGCTAAATGGGAGTTTTTCCTCTCCACTCTCACTAAGTTCTTGCTCACAGGGGATCGTCTGATTGCTGGGTTTTTCTGAGATTGTGTTTTTTTTTCTGCATTGTGGCACCACGAGACGACTTCTGTTGTGATGTGGTGCTGTATAAATAAAGCTGAATTGAATTGAATCGCTGTCAAAATAAAACATAACAGGAAGCCATAATAAACAACAACAACAACAACACAACCCCAAAAATGTGAACAAAACTCCAAATACAAAATGTAGCAATAACTAGGCCAGATAAACAGATAAATCAAAAGACAGAAAAACACCAAACTTAACAGAAGGCTGGGCACGGTGTCCACCCATGCCTAGGATTATGACAGAGTCCCCCCACACCCCACCAAGGGGTGGATCAGATACCCCAGGGTAACATCACAGAAAAACAACCCCCCGCCCACACATAAGACCCCCCCCCCCCCCAACAAGAGCAAACTAAAACAAAATGTTTGTTGTCAACGTGAGGAAAAGCTGTCATTGCAATTTAGATGTGATGAGAAAAAAAAAAAAAAAAAAGCTAGCCCCAAGACTTCTGCAAAGCCAAAACCTGGGCAGTACAAGAGGTAGCTTATCACAGACAAAGTTAAATATCAAGTGATGAGAATAGTCTAGCGAAAACAGCATTTCCCAAAATATTACAAATAGCACATTCTAGTCCGAAAAAACACTGCATCAATTTTCATTAAAAAAGGCTTCACGGCATGGCATTGCTTCGTATCAAAAAAGAGGTGACCCTCATTAATCGACATTTGGCAGGGATTCAACATCTCATATACAAAAAGAAAACAAGAACGTGAAGGTTGCTAAGCATTTTCAGCAAAAGTTCTCTAAAAAAAAACAAAAAAAAACATTGCATCTATAGAAAAACATTTAATATGAAATAAACCAGAAAAACAGCCCTCCCTGGGAGGGGGGGGGGGCAGGCATGGAGAGATTGCGACAAAACAAACCAAAACAAAGAAAACACTCATGACCGACAATCTGAACACTACTGTGGCCCAGCCTCCAGGGACCTTGGATGGAGACTACGGCAGTTCGGGCGGCCTACCAGAGTCCCTAAACCACCAGACTGTAAGACAGAACGTGTCCGGTGGCCACCCAGAGTACCAGAACCACCCAACCAGATGACGAAACCCGTCAGGTGGCCTCCCAGAGTACAAGAGCCACCGGTCCACCGAGCACAACATGCCCCCTCCCCCCCAGGCAGCGGCAGTTGGAATCCAGGTTCCCAGCGACTTGTCTGGTCACCAGCATGAGGAAGGTGGGACCGGCACTGTGATGGATTGGCCCCCAGCAAAACCTGCTGGCCATCAGTGGGGACCGGCGATGGTGGTGGTCGGCAAGCAAAGAGACCGGGCAAGGGAAGAGGCTGTACTGTGGGAACCTCTGGTGAGGACGGGGAGTCCATGACAATCTCGGCCTGAGGCGCAGCACCCACGGCGGCCTCGGGCTGAGGCGCGGCACCCACGGCAGCCCCGGGCTGAGGCGCGGCACCCACGGCAGCCCTGGACTGGGGCGCAGCACCCATGGTGGCCCCGGACTGGAGCATCATACCCATGACAACCAGGCTGACCCACGAGAACACCAGGCAAAGGAGGTGGACCATCAATGGGGCCCTAGACTAATGCACTGTACCCATGGTGACCCCAGACTGAGGTGCTGCACCAGTGGAGGCCCCAGACTGGAGCGTAGCTGTACCCGCAGAGACCTCAAACGAAGGGGGAGCAGCACCCACAGAGACCTCGGACGAAACATAGACAACCACTGGGTCAAGGTCCCCAGCAGCAGTGGAGCCCGATGAGGAGAGCTCAGATGCAGCGGACGTCTGCACCCGACCCTCCCCACCAAGAGCCAGGCAAGATTTCTCTAAGACTGATAACGTGAAAACAAAAAAGAGAACTTGCCTGAGCTCGAGCTCCACCGCTGTCCAGGACTCCGGCGATCCAGTCTGGGGCGTCTCGGCTCTCTCCGTCGGGGCATCCACACCCAGCACAGCCCTTTCTGTCTGGACATCAATTCCAGACATGACCACCACAGATAGGGAGGAAAGGAAAAACACCAGAACAAAGTCACCGGCAGTGGTGGAGCTAGGCGAGGAGAACTCAGAAGCAGAGGACATCTGCAGTCAGTTCCCCTCACCACAAGCCAAACAAGAATTCTCTAGATTTGTGGATGTTTGAACAGAACAGAGTACTTTCCTGGACTCAACCTCCACCGCCCCCCAGGACTCCCCCGACTCTGCTGAGATGACCCCAGCAGCAGGCATGATGGTTATTGCATCCAAATGGCCTGCAGGCTTGGTGCCCCCCGCTGGTGGACTTCCCAGTGGGATGGCTACTGCTAGAGGTGACCTTACAGATGGTGCCAGCTCCCGTGCCGCTGAATCTAGGGGACACCCAACAGTCAGCTTAGGATTCAGAGCACAGGTGGCACTTCCCTCCTGACCCGGACATGGCTGCAGGGCTGGAACAGAAACTCCCAGGGCTGCTGGTTTCTCCGCTGTCCGGCAGCTCCTTCCCAGGGGTGATGGACTTTTGGAGGCCACAAAGAAACACACGGAAGAGGGAGGCGAGGATGAGACAACAGCAGCAGGTGGTGAGGACTCAGCTTAACTTGGTTGCTGTAGATGAGCCTCATCACCAGGAATAAGGCAAGGTATATCATTATGAAGAAAAGCGAAATGACATCCCACCTGCCTTATTTCTCAGCGCCCGATGGTTCTTGCTGTTGCGGTGGGATCAGATGAGGCTCCTCTGGCCACCACTGATGTTGACTGGGAAGGAGGCGGAGGCTTGGGTCTCTGGTGACAGTGGGGGACGCTGGAGCTTGGGGCTGGGGAGGAGCCGATGGTGCCGAGGTCCAGGAACGCCCTTTCACTGGTACAGACCTCAGTTCATAGACAGAGCTCTTTTTGTGACACTCCCGCTGTAAATCCTCCAACTGAAAAAAACCCTCTCCTTTCCTTTTGCGTGCAGCACGAGCCAAGAGGGACGCTGTACTGCTGCCTCTGCCAGGCTGAAGTTCCAAAGAGCTTCTGTTGGGGTGGAAGATAGGCGAGCGGTGGCTATATATCCATCCATTTCCCGGAGCGCAGCACAGAGCTTCCACCCTAAGCCTCATGAAAACTGTCTTTCACCTGCTGATATCTCAGCAGGCGTATGATGGCCAAAGGGGAGAAAGAAAAAAAAATGTAATTACAGGAAAAAGAAAAAAGTGCAGAACCCACAGAGGCTGGTGTCACAGCGGTCATGTCCTTCTGTCATGAATAGCCCATTTCACGGGCGAAAGTAGGACCCCAAACGCTCTCTGTGAGTTTGCACATTTATTAACATAAAAACAGACAAGAACATGAACATACAAAAATTAAATCATGGAGTACAGGGCGCTAACAAATAAGTACACAATGACAAACGCTGGAGAAGAGTGGGACTCGACGTCCGGGGGGCCATGAAGCTGGGAACACCGAGCCAGAGGTGGAATCCAACCGGACCTCACCCGAAGGCGACGGGGCTCACGGCTGGAAATAAGGGAAACACATACCTGGATGGAGCTCTCCTACTCTCCTCAACAGCGGCCCCAAACACATTCAGGAAGGACAGGTCTGCTCCTGAGGACGGGGTAATGTGGAAGAAGGGCACGACAAACCACAGTGGTTTTCCGTGCACTTATATGCAAGACATATATCAATGACAGGTGTGGATACATGAGTGGAGAAAATAACAGAATGGATGACAGGTATGCAGCTCCGACCAGTTTGACAGCCGGAAGCTGCACAGCGCTGTCAAAATAAAACATAACAGGAAACGATAATAAACAACAACAACATAACCCCAAAAATGTGAACAAAACTACAAATACAAAACGACACAATAAACCAACCAGATAAACAGATGAATTAACAGACAGAAAAACACCAAACTTAACAGAAGGCTGGGCACGGTGCCCACCCATGCCAAGGATTATGACATTAATTTGCAACTTTTTTCTTGTTAATTTGTAACAGTTTTGGATATTTTTTTTTATAAATTTGCAATTTTTTTTCTTATTAATTTGCAACTTTTTCCAGTAAGTTTTCAACTTTTTTTCTCATAAATTTTCAAAATTTTTCTAAATTTGCAACTTTTCTCTCAAAGCTTGGCAAATTTTTTCCTCATAAATTGCAATTTTTTCCCCTGTAAATTTTCAAATTTTTGTTTTTTGTAATTTTTCTTTTAAATTTACAATTTAAAAAAAAAAACAATGCAACTATTTTCTCTTTCATTTGCAACTTTTTGTCTCAAATTCACTAACATGAAAGAAAAATGTGCAATTAAAAAAAAAAAAAAGGCAGAAAAAGTCCTAACTTTACAAAGCTGGGGGAAATTATGCAAATTTATGAAACGGGCAAAAACGTTTCAAATATACAAGATGGGGAAAAAGTTGCAAATGTTGCCAAATTTGGGAAAACGGTCAGAAATTTAAGAACTGGGGAAACAGTTGCAAGTATACTAATAGATTTGACCTTTAAAATGGGTTAACATGATAAAGATGTATGAAAAGAAAACATAATAGTGAAAATGGATGTTAACACCACTTTACCCCTTTCCAGTGGGTCATAACTTCCCCGTAATGGACACAGCATGCAAAAGCTAAATTAGTGCTCATTAAAGCAAATTTAGGTACATTTAAATACTGTCCAGTTAACCATATTCTACTCATTTAAACATGTTTATTCCACTGTGTTCAACTCCAATAGACAAAAAAATGTTTCTGCACTCATTGTTTAATCCAGCAATTTCATGGTTGAGGAAGTGTTGCATCTTTAATTTAACAAGGCTTTTACTGTGATGTTGCTGTTGCCCCACAGTGCCTCTGACTTGTTTATGTCGGAAAACAGACGTGGATCATATTAAAAAAAATGTCTGAAGGCTCTGAGAAGCAAAGAGCTGGGAGAAGATCACAACAAAATGAAGATGAAGGCAGGAAAAAAGTTCATTTAAAATCCTGAAATAAGGTCACACTGAGCTGTTTTTCCCACCCCACACACAATCTGCAAACACATTTTTCACAATTATTCTACAAAGTGAAAGCGTTTACAGAGTGCCTGAACTGAGAGAGAAGCCGCTTTCTGGTGAAGTGGGAGGTTTGTTTGGAGGTTATGTTTGTTGTGTCAGGCAGAAGGGGGGTCAGACACACAGACGATTCCTTTCTTTCGGTTTATTCATGTTAGCGTCCAAAGGTCTGCGAAAGAAAATGAAAGCTGCTCCTTGTTCAGCAGCGCTCTAACATCGCTGCATTTTAAAAGCTATGAGCTTTTTCACACGATCAATAAAAAAAATGTTTGCGTTTGTCTTTTTAAATGATTAAAACTTCTAATGAAACCTTCATCCTACAAACTACACTGAGTTAGGGGTAAGGTATTTTTATTTACAACTTTTGCTGGAATAAACAGGTTTAAGTTGCTTGTTGCTGCATCTAGTATTTGCAAATTATTGAAAAAAAAAATCAGTGAGAGGAAGTGTGGTATTGCATGAGGAGGTCAGGAGTGGCAGAGAAAAGTATGTGAGGGTGGTGCAGGACATGTATGAGGACAGGTTAGGTTAGGAACCATAAAGTTAGCATGAAGTACTAATGTGCATCTCTCTTTTTTGTTTTGTTACAATAATCAGACATGACTCTGACAAATGGAAATAAATGGAGTGAATCGTACTTCAGTTCACTTTTCAGCTAAAGACATTATTCAATTATTTAATTATCCAGCTATTCAGTAGAACCTTTAAGGAGATCCACTAACTATTAAAAATTCACATATCTTCAGAGGTTGGTCCATTTCCTGATATTGTCAGTTTTGATCCGTTTGCCTCCAGAGCAGTTTCCACTGTTTTTCGAGTGCAATGTAACATGTTTGACGAAGTCATGTGATCTTGAAACATGACCAGTAACATGTTAGAGTCTCTAACAGGACCACTTGTCATGTTTGCCCCTTCGGGGAAGAGAGAATGAACTCAGGTGCTGAACTGCGAGCTTATGAGGTTTATTAACAAAAACAACAAACAAAGTTCAACAAGAGACTCAAAATAACAATGAAGGAAAAACTTACAAGGGCTGGATGCCAGAGCAGAGACAGGGCTCTGACGTGGATAGGAAAGGCTTCAATTCAGCCTGGTGAGATGTGGCAGCAGCAATGAAAATGAACAACAGTTTCCCTTAAATAGGGATAAAAACCCATCACATAACAAGTAACAGGTGTGGGTTCACCTGAGGGAGCAAAAGGAAATGAGTGATAATGAGATCAGCTGAGAGAGGTGAGGGAGGAGCGGCTGGACTGACAACTTGACAAGCGACTCTTTCTGCAGAGCACATACTCGGAAATATCACCTGACAGCTGTCAACTCAGAGAAACACACCATAGAACACATATGAAGAACAAACATAATTGATACAGACTGATAATTCACTAGAAATAAACAAGAGACAGAACTGGAGTCAAAACAGAAACATTAAAAAGCAATATTTAAACTCAAGGGCAAAAAAATACAATAAATATACATAATAGCAGAGAAGGAGCCATGAAGGTGAGGCTGGCAGAAGATCCAGAACTCAGCATGTGACAGAGCCCCCCCCTCAAGGGGTGGATCCCCAAGGTATCGTCACCTTGGGACACCCCAAGGTATCGTCAACCAAAAAAGAAAAAACCCTGTCCCACCAGCAGGGGTACAACAACAACCCACCCAGGGTGGGTGGTGGGGGAAACAGGCTAGGAGGGAATGGACAAAAATCTCGCACAGGGCCCACACCAGTCAAAACTCATAGGTTTAGGCCCCCTGGACCAAAGCGCTGGAAGGTTCAGGTGGGCGACAGCACCCACGGTGGCTCCAGGCTGGAACACTGCAGCACCAGCGGTGGCTCTGGGCTGGAGCTCTGCAGCACCCACGGTGGCTCCGGGCTGGAGCTCTGCAGCACCCACAGTGGCTCCAGGCTGGAGCTCAGCAGCCCTGCGGTAGACCCAGGCTGGGCCAATGCTGCATCCTTGGTGGACCTGGGCTTGGCCAACGGTGAACCCTCAGTGGACCCCGGGCTGGGGTGTAGCGCCCATGGCAGGCCTAGGCTGGAGCGCAACACCCAACATGGGTGTTGCGCTCCAGCTGCACCCCAGCTGCACTCCAGCTGCACCCACAAGGGTCCCCAGCCAGGATGCAGCACCCACAGAGACTCGGAAAGAGGAGGGACCCACACAACAGCCTCGGGCAGAGGGGGAGCTGCACCAGCGATGACCTTAGCAGGGGGAGCTAGACCCATGATGACTTCAGGTGGCGAGTCTCGAACCATGGTGACATCTGGGATTGATGGATCTTCCCCGGCGACCCTGGGAGGATGCTCAGAAATAACAGGAAGAAAAAAAGAGTCAGGCTCGCCGGCAGCGGCAGAGCCCGACAAGGTGAGGCCAGGTGCAGCTGGTGGCTGCACCCGGCTCTCCTCACCGAGAGTCAGGCAAGATTTCTCCAAGACAGTAAAGAGAAAAACAAGAGAGAGCACTTGCCTGAGCTCAAGCTCCACTGCCGTCCAGGACTTTGTCGAGTCAGATGATGACGACGCCTCGGGTCCGGTCTCAGGGAGGTCCAGCCCAGTTGCTGACTCTGCCGCGGCGGCCTCTGCACCAGGCATGATGGTAATTGCAGTCTGGATTCCCCCAGGCAGAGCGACCCACACAGGTGGCTCATCTGATGTGGCAGCTGGGGGTTGGCTCACCACTGGCGCTGGAATTGGGTCCTCCAGTGCCATGGGCATCTCCATCATTCGGCAGTTCTGTTCCGGGGCTGGCGGACACTCGGGAAAGAAGGAAGAGGACACGGAGAGAGTTGGTGAGCAGTTAATTGCTGTAGCAGGTGGGGAGAGCTCAGGGGACTGTGTTTCCTTAGCCTCTCTACCAAGAATCAGGCATGGCATATCATCATAAATAGAAGGCGAATAAAATGATACTTGCCTATTCTCCCGGTCTTTGATGTTATCTGCTGCAGCGGTTGAATAGTCATCCCTTTCCGTGGCTCTGGTGGGCATGGGCCCCTCTGAGAAGTGTGGAGGAGCCATCCCAGCAGTCATGGAGATGGGTGGAGCCAGAGAACCCATGGAGGACCCCTCAGCTGTGGGAGAGGACACCGTGGTTGAGCAGGGAACAGCAGCTGCAGAGCAGTGAGAAGCTGAAGATCTAGCCGTAGGAGGAGCTGTAGGCTGCACTGCTGAGGGAGGCTTCAGTTTTGGTGCCACAGAGATGGCTGTCATAGAGACAGGGGGCTTCCTCCAGCAGTCCAAAGCGGGATGTCGTGGCAGTGGTGGAGCTGGAGCTGGCGAACCCAGAGAGGGGGTGGACTTCTGCCAGGGTGAGCGCTTCCGCGTCGGTTTCAGTCCAGCGGGGAATGGACCCATCATCAGCATGGGGAATGATTGCTGGAGCGCTGTGACTGTGGACAGCAGTCCTGCATATTGTGGATAGTTCCAGAGGCTGGGGTGTGCCTCCAGAATTCCCATAGCTCCGCACAAACTCTCCCAGGTTTTCTTGGGGCCGCGGGTGGCAAGAGCTTCATCCACAAAACTCTGGATAAAGCCCCCCGCCCATTCCTCTTACAGGGTTTGTGACCCCACTGCCAGTCTTCCTTTCTTGGATGAGCGAGGCCGGCAAGCCGAGGACATAATGAGCTCCAAAGTCCAGGTGAGCAAAAAGAGAAAACAAAAAAGATTCACAAGCTCACAGCAGCTGGGTTCTTAACTGGCTGCTGCCAACTGTCAAGTTTGCCCCTTTGGGGCAGACAAAATGAACCCAGGCGCTGAATTGCGACCCTTAAATAGGGATAAAAACCCATCACATAACAAGTAACAGGTGTGGGTTCACCTGAGCGAGCAAAAGGAAATGAGTGATAATGAGATCAGCTGAGAGAGGTGAGGGAGGAGCGGCTGGACTGACAACTTGACAAGCGACTCCTCCTGCAGAGCACATACCCGGAAATATCGCATGACAGCTGTCAACTCAGAGAAACACACCATAGAACACATATGAAGAACAAACATAATTGATACAGACTGATAATTCACTAGAAATAAACAAGAGACAACACTGGAGTCAAAACAGAAACATAAAAAGCAATATTGAAACTCAAGGACAAAAAATACAATAAATATACATAATAGCAGAGAAGGAGCCATGAAGCTGAGTCTGGCAGAAGATCCAGAACTCAGCATGTGACACCACTTTAAGTCTGAGCTTTCTGTGAAGCAATTTGTTTGATTTTCTCTAAGTGTACCAACACCACTCAGGCCTAATAAAACAGCTCACATAGCCAGTAGACCTACAGCATATTGGCTACATGACTACACCTGGGAGAATGCACTCTATCAAACACAACAGCTGTAGTGCTTATAAGAGCCACTGCCAGCCTTACTGTTACTTCTCTGCTGCAGTTCAGTTGTTCTGAATCATTCATATCAGCAGCAGGGTAATGTAAGAAGTAAAACACTACTTCATGCTTTGCTAACTGTTATGTCTGCTATTACCCTGGTTCACAGATGAGACAAGGTGACTTCTGGAACACAGCTTTTTTTAACTCACTGATGTTAACATCTACTGACAGATCACCAGCTAAGCAAATACATACAGTTAGGCCCAGAAATATTTGGACAGTGACACAATCTTCATGATTTGGGCTCTGCATGCCACCACACTGGATTTGAAATGAAACAACTACAACGGAATTGAAGTGCAGACTTTAAGGTTTAATTCAAGGGGTTGAACAAAAATATATGATTAAACATGTAGGAATTGTAGCTATTTTTATACAAACACTCCTCATTTCAGGGGCTCAAAAGTAATTGGACAAATAAACATAACCCTAAGTAAAATGTTACTTTTCAATATTTTGTTGAGAATCCTTTGCAGGCAATGACTGCCTGAAGTCTGGAACCCATGGACATCACCAAACGCTGGGTTTCCTCCTTTGTGATGCTTTGCCAGGCCTTTACTGCAGCTGTCTTCAGTCGTTGCTTGTTTGTGGGTCTTTCTGCCTTAACTTTTGTCTTGAGCAAGTGAAATGCATGCTCGATTGGGTTGAGATCTGGTGATTGACTTGGCCATTGCAGAATATTCCACTTCTTTGCTTTAAAAAACTCCTGGGTTGCTTTTGCAGTATGTTTTGGATCATTGTCCATCTGTACTGTGAAGCGCCGTCCAATCAACTTTGCTGCATTTGGCTGAATCTGAGCAGAAAGTACATCCCTGGGCTGCACGGTGGCGCAGTGGTTTAGCACTGTGGCAGCACAGTTTTACCCTCGGCCGGGGGACCGTGGGGATCATGAGATCGTGGGTTCGATCCCAGCCCCCGACCAACAGTGAGCTGTGTGGAGTTTGCATGTTCTCCCCGTGTTGCGCGAGTTTACTCCTGGATTTCTCCGGTTTCCTCCCGCACACCAAAAACATGTAGGTTTAGGGCGCTCGCGCACGCAGCGACCAGCAGCCGGTGGCTTGTCACCAGACTGCAAACCAAGTCTACCTACGGGTACAAATAAGTAACAAAAAAAAAAAAAAAAAAAAATCCCTATACACTTCAGAATTCATCCGGCTGCTTCTGTCTTTTGTCACATCATCAATAAACACAAGTGACCCAGTGCCATTGGAAGCCATGCATGCCCATGCCATCACACTGCCTCCACCATGTTTTACAGAAGATGTGGTGTGATTTGGATCATGAGCTGTTCCAATTCTTCTCCAAACTTTCTTCTTCCCATCATTCTGGTACAGGTTGATCTTAGTCTCATCTGTCCAAAGAATGCTGTTCCAGAACTGGGCTGGCTTCTTCAGGTGTTTTTTGGCAAAGTCAATTCTGGCCTTTCTATTTTTGAGGCCAATTAATGGTTTGCACCTTGTGGTGAATCCTTTGTATTTACTCTCATGAAGTCTTCTCTTTATGGTTGACTTAGATACTGATACACCTACTTCCTGAAGAGTGTTCATCACTTGAGTGGTTGCTGTGAAGGGGTTGTTCTTCACCATGGAAAGGATTCTGCGATCATCCACCACTGTTGTCTTCCATGGACGTCCAGGCCTTTTTGAGTTCCCAAGCTCACCAGTGCACTCTTTTTTTTCTCAGAATGTACCAAACTATTGATTTGGCCACTCCTAACATTTCTGCTATCTCTCTGATGGATTTCTTCTTTTTTTTCAGCCTCAGGATGGTCTGTTTCACCTCCATTGAGAGCTCCTTTGACCACATGTTGTGTGTTCACAGCAACAGCTTCCAAATGCAAACGCCGCACCTGGAATCAACTCCAGACCTTTTAACTGCTTAAATGATGACAGGTTAATGAGGGAAGAGCCCATGCAGCCTTGTTAATTTTTTTTGCAGCCTTCTGAGTCAATTGTCCAATTTCTTTTGGTCCCTTGAAAAGGAGGCGGCTACATATTAAAGAGCTGTAATTCCTAAACCCTTGCTCCAATTTGGATGTGAATACTCTCAAATTACAGCTGAGAGTCTGCACTTTAAGCCCATATTGATTATATAATTGTATCCTGAATATGTTTTCGTAAACAGCTAAAAAAACAGAACTTGTGTCACTGTCCAAATATTTTTGGGCCTAACTGTATCTCACCCCCCCCCCCCCCCCACACACACACACACACTTTAAAAAGACCAAAACCACTCAATCACTTAAGACCCTCCCCAATTTGGGACCCAAATTATGCACTAACAAACGACAACTACTATTTCCAAATGGCCTGACACATTCACACAACAAAATCTAAAATACGGAGGATGGGTGGACTGCTGTCCTGCCCACACAGCAAGGTGGATTATTCTGCCACCTGCTGGTGTAAATTAGAGTCCATTAATAACTAAAACTGCATGCCATGCTCCTAAACTAGAACAAAAAAAAACCAAAAACAAAAAAAACACAATCCCTTCTATAACATTTTTTTTTTTAAATGACAACACCAACAACAAAACCAGAACTTCAATGTATACTATTTACAACCGAAGTCTTAAAGTAAAAAGGACATAACTGGCATGGGGGCCCAGAGCACCCTCTCAGCAGATGTGCCCCTGGAAACAGTCGATCTTCGGGGTGATGGCTGGCCCTCTGGACGCTGAAGCCGTTCCCCCTCACCCTCGACCTCGTCCCACATTCAGCCTCATTTCCCGGAGTCTTGTCCCGGGCACTCTGAAGCCGATTTGCATGCCACACCGAGCCGTCAGATAGCCTGAAGTGCACTGTGCCCAGTTTGTCCACTATGTGCAGACACTCCCAATGCTCCTCAGGTTGTTGTCTGGCCCATTTTGGCCCACTGGTGAAATAATGGCCAATGGTCCAATGGTCCATGGACGTTCCTCCTCATCTCGGCTCCGAACCCAATCCAGAACCCTCAACGGGGCCAGGCTCAGCTTGAGACGTTGTTGTTGAGCACGCTGATCGTCCGTGCTTCTCGGTCCTACCTCTTCTAATACCATTGTAACGTTCACCATCGTAGCCGCAGACCCTCCATCCTTCCACGGCCAGGCTCGGAAGACATCTTGGGCCAGCCTATTGGTGTTGCTTGTCGGTCTAGGTACCGACTCTAGGCAAAATTTGTCCTGCTTGACCGCCATGGCACCCGGTAGTTCTTCAGCCCACACCGTGCGGATAGTTGTCGGGGACAGGTGTAGTGATTTCTTCCATGGATTCTTCATGAAATCCACGGCAGACCCTGGCAAAATGGCTCAAGCGACCACATTTATTACAATGTGCTCCTCTCACCGGACAGTCCTTAGTCTTTTTACAGTGCATTGCAGACCCACAGTCCATGCAAAGGAACTTTCCCGGGGCTGACCCCCGGCTAGTAGCATTGGCTTCCGCCTCCTCGCCGTCCTAGCTATCTTCGCTGTCCAGGTCTGTGGCATTTGCCATGACAAGAGGCTCTAGCTTGTCCGCGGCTTTTATTTGGAGAGCTAGATTGATGGCTCTAGCTAACGCGAGTTCACTTGATGCCATAAGTAGCCTAACTCGCAATGCAGTGCTACAAGTGTGTTCCGCCAGCTGGTCACAAATCATTTCTTCCCCCAGTGTCCTAAAACTACACTCACTAGCTAGCTGCTTCAAGTTGGTGATGAACTGCCAAACGGGTTTACCTATCCGCTGATGCCACTGCCGAAAGCGGATCCTCCAGACTGTTACGTTATCTGGGGTGTGGAAATGGCTAGCTAGCAGCTCTGCTAGCTCTTCATAGGTGTCCGAGGAACTGAGCGTTTGCAGGACCCGCTGGCCCTCTATACCCAAATTGTGAACCAGAAGTGCCCGGGCTCTTAGTTTATCAAGCTCACAGAGTCCCAACATGGCAACATAATTTTTAAAGGCTTCAAACCATCTATATCAGAACACTGATGGCTCCCCGGGAAACTCGAGAAAAGGCCAAATTGGAGCTATGCACGCCTCCATGGTTTAATCCGACGTTGCCAGTGTTATGTCTGATATTACCCTGGCTCACAGATGAGGCGAGGTGACTTGTGGAACACAGCTTTATTGAACTCACTGATGTTGACAGCTACTGACAGATCACCGGCCAAGCTCATGTGAGATAAGAGAGTATAAGATGGCCCACCGGGACGTATATAGGCCGGGGCAGAGGCGCCACCTGGATGTGCGTGTCCATCTTACAATTTCATATTAAATACATATCTTACACTAACCAACATTACTTTTTTAATTGTTATTGCCTCAATTTTAAAAAAGCTTCCTTTCTTTGACTTTACCTGCATGTTCTTTGTTGCTTGATTTTGCAGACAAAAACAAGCAACTTTTTCCACTTGGTCAGTTAATTTATACTTTTAATTTATTTATTTTTATTTAGCGAATGCAAAGTCCTTAAGCCAAGCAGTTGCCTCCTGGTTTGCTGTATGGAGGGTGTGTAATCCTCCTTCCAGTCTTTGGAGCGGGCAAGCCTCTATGATGTGTTCCATTGTTTGCTCCTCTCCACATGCGCACAGTGGGCTAGGGCTACTGCCCCATCTGTGAAGGCTGGCCAAGCAGGGGCCATGTCCAGTCCTGAAGCGATTGAGTGTAGACCACTGTCTCCTTGGGAGGTTGGTGCCCGGGACCTGTTGGTTGGGGTTTATCACCAGCTGTTTGTTTGGGACCTCCTTGGTCTCCCATTCCTCTTGCCAAGCTGTCTGGATGGTAAAGTCAGCTGGGGGAGGGTTTTTCCAAATCGGCCGTCTGGATGAAAGTCGGGCAGTGGGTGGGGTGTAGATATCTGCATGGATTGGTAAGTGAGGAAAATCTTTAACTTTTTGGAGCATCCTTTGAGTTAATGCTGCTCGCCGGATGTGTGGAGGGGCTATGTTTGACAGTACAGAGAGCCAGGGAAGTGGTGTTGAGCGGATTGTTCCAGTTATAGTTCTCATGGTTGAGTTGAGCTGGGTGTCTACATGGTGTGTGTAAGATGACCTGGACCAGACAGGGGCACAATATTCTGCTACAGAGTATGAAAGGGCCAGTGCTGAGGTGCGCAGGGTGGAGACTGCCGCCCCCCATTTTGCACCAGCGAGCTTGCAGAGCAGGTTGTTTCATACTTTCACCTTAGCAGCCGTCCCCTTTAGATGTTCCTTGAAGGATAAGGTCCTATCAAGGGTCACTCCAAGATAAGATACTTTTAATGATAGATAGATAGATAGATAGATAGACTTTTTTAAGTTTAGTTTATTGGTTTATTTGTCAGGGACCATGTACAGAAAAAATATTAAACACAGGGTAAAGATGCTCTGTGTAGGAGTCAAGAATTGAGGAGACTGGATAATTTTCCAGAATCTGCTTTAATTCTCATCCATCCTACGTCCTCTCTCGATCGGAGTGAAAAGAGGCAGGACGCAGTCACACACATACATTTATACACTCATCTCTACAAAAACATCACACAAAAGTCACAATACTCAGCTACATCCTTTCATCTGTAATAGAACACCCGGAGTCCTTCTGTTCTCCTCTCTGACCCCCAAAGGTCAGGCCGGGTAATCTTCTCCTCTCTCCTGAGTCCCCAGGGGGTGCAGACACATCTTCCTCTTGAGGTGTGAAGTCAATACACATGGCTAACTCAAAGTCTCTCTTGGCTGAATTCAGCCAGCCACATGTGAGTCACATAGGTTATAATTATGGGCTCCACATCACTCCCCCCTTCCACGCGAAAGACTGGGCACCCACATACAGTCATACAGCACGTCACCACCCCAACAGAATCTCACAGCAACCTAAACAACCTGACCAAAAAACACATCATCCTGCATGCAGCTTAGGTTTCAGTCTTCTCCCGAATCTGCTGTATGCAGGTCTCCTGCTCTGTGTTGGGCCGTCCTGCTGTGCATCTGTGGAGTGAGGGGGAGAAGGGTTATTTGCCCCCCGTGGGGGGTCTCGGGGCCGCCCCTTCGGAGGCCTGCTGCGTCGAGGCGCGCCCGCCAGCCGTACAGACTCGTTATGCAACACAAAAGCAGGTTTTAATCTATCGATACTGATCGTCTCCCTCCTGCCCCCCAAATCTAGCACAAAATATTTCTCCCCGGTTTCCAGCACTCGAAATGGACCGTCATAAGGTGGGTGGAGGCTATGCCGCTGAGCATCGTGCCTGACAAAAACAAACTCTGCGTCTCGTAAAGCCTGGGGCACAAGCATACGCGGGAAAGAGTGATGAGCGGGGCCCGGGAGCATTTCTGCTCCCGTGTTACTCAGAGACCCCCGGATCGGGGAGGACCCTGGTGCCATGTGGTCGGGTAAAAACTCGCCTGGCAGCCTGAGCGGTTGTGCAAAGACCAATTCTGCTGGTGAGGCATCTAGATCCTCTTTGGATGCCGAACGCAAACCCAATAAAACCCATGGTAGTTTGTTTACCCAATCTGTGTCCGTCAGTGACGCTCTGAGGGCTGCCTTCAAAGACCTGTGAAAACGCTCGCACAAACCGTTGGCCTGGGGATGATAAGCGGTCGTGCGATGTACCGCCGCTCCTAAGCCGCTGGCCACTGCTGACCACAGTTCCGACGCAAATTGAGGTCCCCTATCAGACGTAATATCTGACGGGACCCCGAACCACGCTACCCAGGCTGTTAAAAAAGCGCGTGCCACCTCTGCCGCTGTGGTCGATGTTAACGGGACCACTTCCGGCCAACGAGTGGTTCGGTCTACCATCGTCAAGAGGTGCGTGAACCCTTGCGATGTGGGTAGGGGGCCCACGAGGTCCACGTGCACGTGATCGAACCTTTTAGCCGGAATGTGGAACGGTTCTAAGGGCGCTTTAGTGTGCCTGTGAATTTTAGCCCGCTGGCAAGCCATGCAGGCCTTAGCCCACTCTTTCACGTGCTTGCGCAGGCTCAGCCAAACAAACTTCTCCGCCACCATTTTCACCGAAGCGCGCACCCCTGGGTGCGCTAGGGAGTGCAGGGCGTCAAAAACGCGACGGTGCCACGCGGCTGGCACCACCGGGCGGGGTTGCCCTGTGGATACATCGCAGATAAGCGGGGGGAAACCGGTTTGTAGATTTTTGCGTTCCAGCCTTAACCCTGTTGGTCCAGACAGGAGCGCGCGCACGTCCACGTCCTTGCTCTGCCCCGCCGCCATGGCTGCATAATCTATTCCCACGTGGACCGGAGCCGCGCGCGTGTCCGCGCTGTTACCGCGCTCTGGGTAAGCGGCCGCGCAATCCGTTTCCACGCGGACGGGTGCTGTTACTGCGCATGACAGACAGTCTGCCACCACATTGATTTTACCGGCTACGTGCTGAATATCGGTGGTAAATTCAGAAATTGCGGCCAGCTGTCTCTGCTGCCGCCCTGACCACGGTTCTGAAGTTTTGGACATCGCAAAAGTGAGCGGTTTGTGGTCGACAAACGCGGTGAAACGCCGCCCTTCCAGCCAGAACTGGAAATGTCGAATGGCTAGGGTTTCAGACTCATACTATTGGTTTGTGACCAGCATGAGATGCAATAAGAGAAATGTGTCATAATCATGGCATTGAGAAAGGTTTTTGATCCTTTTAGAGTAAGTGAGTTTCTGATGCAACAAAAGTTTGCAAGGTTATATTTCAGAGTGTGGTTCATCCGTTTTATGTGCTTTTTAAAGCTGAGCATGGGATCTAATGTGATGCCCAAATACTTAAACTCTGTTACATTTTCTATATTTGTTCCATTTACTGTTATAGTCGGACAGAGCATATGATTTTGTTTGTTGGTAAAATACATGGTAGCTGTTTTCCCTATGTTCAGATTGAGGCATAATTGATTAAGCCATTTTGCCACTTTCTCCATTGCTATCATTAATTTGTCAGCCAATTGTTTGGCATCCTTTTCATTTGTGTAGACGACTGTTTCATTGTTGTTGTCTTGATCCCAAACTGGAAAATTACAGAATGATTAATGATGTCTCTTATCATTTTCATGCTGATGATATTCAGCTGTATTTTTTAGACCACAAGAACTTTATAAACTTCATAAACTTTCAGTTTTAACGAATTGTATAAGTGCTGTCAAGAACTGGCTATCTGCAAACTACGTATTTACAGTTAAATGGTGTTAAAACATAGACTCTAATCATTGCTCCTGACAGTGCAATTCCTACGATTAAAGAATCCCTTGGGCCACTTGGTTCCTCCAGCAAATCCTCAGTACGTAATCTTGAAATAGTTCTTGATAGCTCTTTGTCCCTAGATGCTGATGTAAATCAGCTGACTTGCTCTGCTTTTTTTTTTCACCTGAGAATCATTGCCAAACTGAGAGGCATGGTGTCTGTGGCTGAGTTGGAAATGGTTATTAAAGCTTTTATCTCTTCTCGTTTAGACAATAGTACTGTAATTCACTTTCTAATGTTCTCTTAACAAAACCTCCCTGAATCAGCTTCAGATGGTTCAAAATGCTGCTGAAAGGCTTTTAACTTAAGTTAACAAGAGGTCTCACATCACCCCCATTTTATCTAATCTTCATTGGCTCCCTGTTAATTTTAGAGTTTGGTTTAAAATTCTGGTTTTAACTTTTAGAGTCTTGTATGGTCTCACACCTCCCTACATTTCAAACCTCATTAAGCCATACTCCTCCTCTCGACCCCTTAGGTCCTCTGGTCAGCTTTTATTAGAGATATCTTGGACTTATTTTAAAACACGTGGTGATCGAGGTTTTCAAGCTGTAGCACCAAAGTTGTGGAACTCTGCCCCCTTCAGTCCGTTTGACTAACTGAGGTTATTTTTAGGAAGCAAATTAAAACACTGGTGTTTAGACAGGCCATTCAGCATTATTGGTTTTACTTGTTTTATTTTACTTTATTTATTTGTTGTAATCTATTCTTAACTTGTGTTTTATTTTATCACTGTAAATTTTATTCTTTTAATTTGTGTTTCTTTGTTATTTAACCCCTTGTTTCTGTGTTTTATTTCATGTAAAGCACTTTGTGACTTTTATCTGTGAAAAGTGCTATATAAATATTATTATTATTATTATTATTATTATTATTATTATTATTATTATTATTATTATTATTATTAATACTTCTGTATATGTTATTTTTATGGTTACTGAAATTCAGTTCAGCCTTTATGAAAAAAAAGACATTAAATCTTCCATAAATGCAAGAGGCCCCCTTATAGGAGGCCACCCAAGCTACAAGTTCAGCATTAAGATTTTTCTTGTGAATTTGCAGCATTTTTCTTATTTGCAGTGTTTTTCTTGTAAATTTGCAATGTTTTTCTTGCAAATTTCCAATGTTTTTCATGTAAATTTTCAACTTTTTTCTTGTAAATTTCCATTCTTTCTTGTAAATTTCCAACTTTTTCATGTACATGTGTCACTTTTTCTTGTAAATTTCCAACTTTTTTATGGAAATTTGGAACTTTTTCATATAAATTTGCAACTTTTTTCTTGTAAATTTTCAAGTTTTTTTATGCACATTTGTGATTATTTTTTTTTGTAAATTTTCAAATTTTTTCAAGCAAATTTCCAATTCTTTTTATCCACATTTGTCACTTTTTGCTTGTAAATTTCCAACTTTTTTCTTGTAAATTTTCAACTTTTTTTTCATGCACATTTGTCACTATTTTCATATAAATTTCCAACTTTTTTCCAAGAAAATCTGAAACTTTTTTCATGCAAATCTGTCACTTTTTTCTTGTAAATTTCAACTTTTTTCATGCACATTTTGTACATTTTTCTTGTAAATTTCCAACTTTTTATGTAAATTTGCAATTTTTTCTTGTAAATGTCCAACTTTTTTGTGTAAATTTATAATTTTTTTGTAAATTTGCAATTTTTGGTGTAAATTTGAAATTTTTTTGTAAATTTGAAATTTTTTGTGTAAATTTGATTTTTTTTTCTTTTTTCAGAAAATTCTGTGCTTTTTCATTGTAAAATTTCCATCATAATTTTGCTACTTTGTGTGTGTGTGTGTGGGGGGGGGGGTAGGGTTAAAATTAGCCTCAGTTTTTTCCCACATAGATATGGAATTTTTTCTCATAAATTTTTGTCTTTTCTCTCACAAAATTGCATTTCTTTCATAAAATTTCTACTTGTTTCCCTTATATTTTCAACTTTTTCTTGTGAATTTGAAACTTTGTTGTAAATTTGATACATTTTCTTGTGAAGTTTTTTTATATGTGTTTATTGTTTGTACAAGTATTAATGTAAATATGCATGTGAGTAGGAATGAAAATTTCTTTTCATTACCAACACACATAAGCTCGTGGGGCACCAGTCCAAAATAAAGGACAATTTTATTAATAACTCTGTATTTGTACCAGTAATTAATCAGTCTCAAAAAAAAAACCCAAAATAAACATGTGTTCTTGTCTGCTTTTAATCAAGAAGATGGGCATGAAATCAAACAATAACTCCCATATGTCTTTTTGATAGTTTAATAAGAAATTTCAGAATAAATTAACACATTCAGATGACTTTAAGAAGATGATTACTGAGCATAAAGTGTATTATCAAACATTTGTGGAACGAAGGAAAACCATAGCTTGAATTGGCACTGTAATGGAAAATGAGGAACCATAAAATAGAATTCGTTAAGGAAAATGGATGTAATTTTATGAAGAAAATGATGATTTAACTATTTTATAAAAAATAAAATTGGTGTTACTCTGAAAAGGAATGGAGATTAATGAAAATACATTGCATGCATTTGAAGTTCTGAAAGGAGTTTGAAGATATTAAGTTTATAGAAACTATACCAGGAATATTCTAGATAGCTAGATAGATACATACTTTATTTTGAACAAAAAAGTAAAACAAAAACAAAACAAATGACAAATGCAATAAAGTAACAGTATACAGTGTTCGAAAGGGAGAAGGAAGGAGTGAACACTTATTAATTCCAACTCCTCTTTTCCATAAATACACCCATGTGAATTATATACAAATTACCACATTTAAGACCCCAAGTAAACAATTAACTGTATTTTGTGCATATCAACATTAACACCCATCCATCCTAACATACATTGAGGTCCATACATCAAAACCAGCCTCAAACAACACAGATATACACAGTGCTGTCCCACCCACCATTCCATGGTGTCCCAGAGTGAGCATAGTGAATCATACATATAAATACTACCCTTCTAACATATATCCTTTCAGCAAATAATGTTTATACCTATTTTTGAACTGATTTCTGTTTGCACAGTTCCGGCTCCAGACTGTTCCACAAATCCACCCCACAGACAGATATACACATACTTTTCTTGGTTGTTCGTATCTTTGGTTTTGTAGAGTTTAAGTCTCCTCTCAAATTATAATCATTGTCTCTTTTTTTAAATATTTTTTGTATATTAGTTGGGAGTTGATTATTAATTGCCCTTACATGACTTGTGCTGTCTTAAATTTAACTAAATCGGTGAACTTTATGACATGTGACTTTAAAAACAACGAATTGGTATGGTCTCTATATCCTACATTATTTATTATCCTTATAGCTCTTTTTTGTAATGTGTATATTGACTGTCGGTTGGTCTTGTAGGTGTTTCCCCAGACTTCTACACAGTAGTTAAGATAAGGTAGAAACAGTGAATTGTACAGTAAGAACAATGATTTATAGTCCAAGATGTGTCTTGTCTTCCCCAGTATCCCTATACATTTTGCCAACTTGGCCCGGATGTGACTGATGTGAGGTTTCCAGCAGATTTTATTGTCTAGCGTCACCCCCAGAAACTTATTTTCCTGTACTGTTTCTATTCTGGTATCATCTATCGTTACCATTATTTCATGATTTATTTTATAATTTCCAAACAACATAATCTTTATTTTTTTTTCAGATTTAGAGATAATTTATTTTTGTTGAACCACTGCGTTAACTTTTTCATTTCAGTTGTGACCACCTCTAAAACCTGCTGCAAATTCTCACCAGTGCAAAGGATATTTGTGTCATCCGCAAACAAAATAAATTTCAGAATTTTTGATACTTGGCATATGTCATTTATATACAAAATAAAGAGTTTGGGTCCCAAAACTGACCCCTGGGGCACACCACAAGTGATGCCCATGAAGGGTGATTTGTGCTCCCCAGTTTGTACAAACTGTTGTCTGTTACTTAAATAACTTTCCACCCAACTCAACCCGACCCCTCTTATCCCATACCTTTCCAGTTTCCTTAGTAGTATTCTGTGGTCAATGGTGTCAAAAGCTTTCTTTAAATCTATAAATATTCCTACAGCAAACTTTTTTTTTATCTATACAACTAGTAATTTCTTCAATAAGTTCAATCAGTGCCAAAGACGTAGATTTATCTGCTCTAAAACCATACTGGCTGTCTGTAAGGAGGTTGTGTTTTTCAATGAAATCATCCAGTCTCTTAGAGAAGATTTTTTCAAGTATTTTGGAGAATTGTGAGAGTAAAGAGACTGGCCTGTAATTTGTGAAACAATGACTGTCTCCTGTTTTGTATAGAGGTATTACTTTTGCTATTTTCATTTTGTTTGGAAATTTACCAGTTTGAAATGACAGGTTACAGATGTGGGTGAGTGGCTTAACAATTCCGTCAATTACTTTTTTCACTATTGTCATGTCAATTTCATTCCAGTCCGCTGATTTTTTGTTCTTAAATTTACTCACAGTCTCGATAATTTCCTTTTTAGTAACTGCACCCAAAAAGATTGTGTTTGGATTTCTATCTTCTATTTCACTTACAGAACCACTGTTGTTAGTTTCTGTTGTCACTATTGATTTTGCTAATTCAGGACCAACGTTTACAAAAAAATTATTGAAACCACTGACCACATCCTCCTTATTATTTATCAAATTGCCATTTTCAATAAAATATTCTGGATAATTACCATTCTTAGGTCATTTACTAATAATCCCATTGAGTACTTGCCATATTCCTCTTAAGTTATTTTTATTATCCTCTAATATTCTGTTGTAGTATTCTTTCTCACAGGTCCTCATTATATTAGTAAGCTTATTTTTATATCTTTTATATTTGATCTCAGCCTCCAGTGTTCTGCACTTAATGAATTGTTTATATAATGTATTCTTCTTTTTACATGCATTTATTAACCCCTTGGTGACCCAAGGAAAGGATTCTGAAGAATTAAATCTAATTTGGACAACAGACCTTCAGCACAGTAGAGTCAGATTGCGCCCCCTGGTGGTAGCAGACCTCCCATGTGCTAACCTTGATCCGGATGGATGTCCGTGGATTCTGTAGAGAGAAACTGGCAGATTCTGCCACATGGCCCTGCTCCTGGAGATCACAAACGTGAGCTGGGTACTCATTTGGCTGGCCGATGTCCTTTTATTTATAGAAAAAGGAATATGGCTAGGTGGTCAAATTCCAGATAATATTTGTTTATGAAAGTCCAATCAGAAAATCAAACTGAAAAAAAAAAAAAAACAAAAAAAAACAAACCACAAATCCGTTTCTTCTGATGTGGTCAGAACAAAGTTGATTTAAGTTTAGTAAAAATCAAACAAAATTTTCTTAACACGGTTATTTAAGGAAAAAAAATAGAGAAAGCTTAAAGGGCCTATATCATGCAAAATTGACTTTTTTGAGCTTTTAAGCATGTTATAATTTTAATTCCTCACCAAAAACACCCCCAAAGTGGAATTTTGCTCCATTCACGCATCTCTGAGTATTCCTCCTCAACCCTGCTCTCTGAGCTGCTGCTCCGCCCTGTCCCTGATAATGACTGGTTCCCCACGTTCATACGAATGAACGTGGGTGAGCCGCCCACTCCAGGAAGTGCCTGTGCTGCCAGCACCGCCCCCAGGCTAACACACACACCCACTTTCTCCGCGCAGCTAACGGAGCGGTGATCGGCAAAACTCTTTCACTTTAGCACTGACGCTGTGAAGAAGTAGTTCCTCTCGCACCTAATCTGCTCAGTGACAACAACTGTTTGCTTTTTTATGTAAGACAATGTCTTCTAAGTTTTTGTGGGCAGAACCCAGTGACACGCAGCAGCAGCCGGCTCAGGGGTTATGTCATGAAATGGGTGGCAGCCACAAGAAGGAGAGACGGAGTCTCAGAGATCGAGACATCTTACTTCCGGGTTGGAAAAGTAGCTCGCGAAAATAACTCATATTTCATAAGAAATTCATTCTCCAGTGTACCAAAGGTAATATACTATCACATACACTACCGTTCAAAAGTTTGGGGTCACCCAGACAATTATTTTGTGTTTTTCATGAAAAGTCACACTTATTTACCACCATGAGTTGTAAAATGAATAGAAAATATAGTCAAGACATTGACAAGGTTAGAAATAATGATTTGTAATAAAAAAAATTTCCTTCAAACTTTGCTTTCGTCAAAGAATCCTCCATTTGCAGCAATTACAGCATTACAGACCTAACATGATTGCACAAGGGTTTTCTAATCATCCATTAGCCTTCTGATGCAATGAGCAAACACATTGTACCATTAGAACACTGGAGTGATAGTTGTTGGAAATGGGCCTCTATACACCTATCTAGATATTGCACCAAAAACCAGACATTTGCAGCTAGAATAGTCATTTACCACATTAGCAATGTATAGAGTGTATTTCTGATTAGTTTAAAGTTATCTTCATTGAAAAAAAGTGCTTTTCTTTCAAAAATAAGGAAATTTCTAAGTGACCCCAAACTTTTGAACGGTAGTGTACATGCATATAGTTTACTCTGAAAGGCTTAAAATAGCATGATATAGGCCCTTTAACAAATTATTAAAAGGTAGGTCTGAGGAGAGAAGGAAGGAGTTTCACTCCAGGCAATAAAGAATATTTTGAGCTCAAAAGAAGGAAGGAAAAAGACGATCTGTCCCTAGAGAAAAAGTGCAGACAGAACAGGACTCATCCTGGGATAACTTAAAACTGAACTTTCCTCTTCTGAAAAACTTGGGAGCTCCCGACTTTTAAGTTGGGCACTTTCCAGAAGATAAAAAACTTGACTGGCAGTAAAAAGGACCAATTTCCTTTTAGAGCGGGAGACTAGAATTGACCCTTGTCTAATCAGGGAGAGTTTCTTTGTCTGAAACTGACCGATAGGATGAAGGAGGTGTCATACAAACTATACTAGTTGGTGATTGGCTGATGCAAGTCATATATATATATATATATATATATATATATATATATATATATATATATATATATATATATATATATATATGAAATAGCTACTAATTTATAGGGGTGGGGAAAAAACAAGAAATCAGTGCATCAATGTATACTTTGTGGCGGTGATACTGCATCAATTCAGAGATGTAGTATTGTGATACTTTTTTAAACATTATTACTAAATTACAAAATGAGAGTGAGTGTAAGTGTGACTGCCCCATCATGCCTGTGGTGCTGGAGAGTGCTGGGGTACAACACTGGCGGGTCCTGGGTTGCACGGCCTGGAGCCCCTCGCCCTGGGATGGGATCTGGGGGCAGTGGGTGGCTTCCGGAGCCAGTTTGGGATCTGGTTTCTGGGACGGGTGGGCACTCTCTGGTACTGCCCCCCTTCCAATCTTACCTCCTCCCCCCACTTCTCGGTGGATCATACATCTTATTGGATACACTTAAGGATTTGGGGTGGGGGTGTGCCATACGGTGTCGTGAAGAGAATTTCCCTGTCTACTACTGCACCGTGGGGCTCACCTCACCTCAATTTTAATTACACTGTAGACACTGAGGACTTGAGGGGATGGGAGCTCTGCTGCCCATAGCAATGTGTAGCGGTGCCCTATTACACTATCTCCCCAATTTTAACTGCACTTTGGTCATTCACACACCTGCGCCCAATGACACCACAGAAATAAAACTCACACATCATGATTTGCACAGAGGGGGTGGGGGTCTTCCTCCACCCCTGCTGCCCACCTTCTGCCGAGGGCTTGGGGCCTGACTGGTGACCTGGGGCCAGACATGTTGTCATCATCCCAAGGTGCTATTGCGAGTGAATAGGTGCAAGCAAGGGAGTGAGCATGCACGCGAGAGCGAATGAGTGAGCAAGTGAGAGCAAGTAAGTGAGAGTGAGTGATGAGTAGTGATGGTGGTGGTGGGTTGGATTTGTGTGGTGCTTTGCATGTCGGGTAGCATCTTGTGCTTGCAGTGGGTCCATTGGTCGTTTGCTCTGGGCGGGCGTTGGTGGTGGTGGGTTGCGTCTGTGGCCACAGCTGCTCTGGGGTGGGTTGGCGGGGGTGTGGCTGCTGATCCGCGCCAGGAGCCTCCCTGGCTTCTGCCAGGCATTGGTGCACATTTGTGCCCACTGCATCTGCGCAATGGCCGCCCCAAGTGTTAAGGGTGAATAAGTGTGAGTGTGTAAGAGAGAGCACGAGTAAATGTGAGTGACTCAGACTGTGAATGAGAATGTATATATGAGAGAGCGTGAGTGGAAGGTAGCATGTGTGAGTGTGAGCGATTGTGAAGACGAGTGGGAATGGGAGTAAGACTGAACAAGTATGGGAGTGGGTGAGTGAATGAGTCTGAGTGTGGGAGTGCGAGTGTAAGATTATGTGAAGGAGAGGGTGAGTGAGAGTGTGAGGGAGAGTGAGTGAGCGAATGTGTGTGACTACAAGTGAGTGCATGAAGGTGTGAGTGCGTGAGAGTAAGTGTATGTGCTGGTGGTGGGTGCTGGACTGAGGGGATGGCGCCTCCTGGTAACTCCTGGCCATGTGAGCTCCCTTGGATTGGGGTCTGGCCCCCGTGGGGCTAGCCATGCCTTTCTGCCACCTTCTCTGGGCGTGGGTCAGGGTTTCTGGGGTGGGGGCGGGCCTGCCGTGGGAGGGGGGTGACTGGGGGCGCTTGCCGGTTTCCAGCCTGGGGGAGGGGGCAGGTTGGCCTTCTGGCGCCTGGGACCTGGGTGCTGGCATTGTTGCCGCTGGGAAGGCAGGGGCGCACCGTGCCGGCCTCCCTCAGCCATATCTCCTGGGGCAGCTGCATGGCTGTCCTGGGGCTTACTGGCTTCGGGGCATTTGTTGTATAAGGGGGTTGGTGGCACCATCTTGCTTGCTCGGCGTTTCTGATGGGGGGGGTTGCTGTGACCTGCCACCCTCTTTGTATGTTTCCTGGCAAACCATTCACATGCACACATTCACTTTGAGCTCGCTCTCATACACATGCATGCACACACATATGTTCTTTTACAGGTGCAGATACCAGACTCATGATGAGACCTTTTCAGAAGAAGAAAGAGTTTGTCTTCTGTTTGTTTCAGTTGTTTCAGTTTGTTTGTATTTTCTGTTTGTTCCTTTCTATTTTCTTTCCCCATCCCCAACCCTCCATTCCCCATTCTCCCCTGTCGGGTATATCATGGGTAAAACAATTTAAATAAAGTATTAAATGTTATTACAAGAGGAGTCTACAAATAATATAAAGTACATAGATATGTAATGTAATGTGATGTCATGTACTTTATTTATATAGCCCTTTAAAACAACTCGTAGGTAGCCAAAGTGCTTTACAGAAAATTAAACAGCAGTAGAACACACACAGCTTAAAAACAAATTACATAAACAAAGAGATAAGCATAAATAGCTAAAATAAATAAATAAATAAAAACCAAAATGAACAGAATAATGAGAATAAGTGTCACCACTACTGGGTATTAAAAGCCATCCTGACAAAATTGTCACAATCTGAGCGTGGGGGGATTCCACCGGGCTCAGTCTTTCTTCCTTTTTTTCATATTTGTACAGTGTTGTTGTTTTAATAATAATAATAATAAGTTTATTTATAGAGCACCTTTCACAGACAGAGTCACAAAGTGCTTAACATGGTAAAAAACAAAATAAAAACACAGGCACATAAAACAGTAAAACAAAGTAGACAGTAAAAGCACATAAAAATACAATCGGCACATAGTTAAAAAGCCAGACTAAAAAGGTGGGTCTTCAGTTGCTTCTTAAAAACACCAATGGAAGGTGCAGATCTAAGTTCAAAAGGCAAGGAGTTCCACAGTCTGGGAGCAACAGCAGCAAAGGCTCTATCGCCTTTGGTCTTGAGCCTAGTACTAGGAACTACCAATAGATTTTGAGTTGCATTCCTGTTATTTTATCCTTGGTTGATATGTCAAGTATTCTGTATTGTGTCTTAGTAGGATTTAGTTTCCTGTTTACATCATTATAGCTTGTTATTCACATTTTGAGGTTACTTGTCTATTTTGCCATCTCTTTTTATTTTTATTCTATTGTGTCCCCCCTCTAGGCTGACAGCTGTCAGTGACGTTTCCTGGTTATTGCTCCACGTAGGCGGAGTCCCTGTCAGCTATCAGTAACCTCTTTCTCTTAGTCCCCAGCTGGTCCAATTATGTATCATTGTTTCCTTCTGCCCGTTCATGTGACCCACACCTGTCACTACTTGTGTAATTTGTTTTTGATCCTATTTAAGGGCAATATTTTCATTTTCTCATTGTCACTCTCTTGTATGAGCTCCTCCTCACCTCCACCAGAGCCCTGCCCTCACTCTGGTGCGCTTTATCAGTAAGTTTGCTCATTAGTTGGAATTTTGTGTTAGAGCACTGTTTTGGACTTGATGTTTTCTGTTTCAATAAACCTCACAAACTCACAGTTCAGTGCATGGGTCTCACCTCTCTACCCCGTAGGGCAATTCATGACACAAATACGTTTTAAGTTCTGATTTAAAAAGGGCCAGGTCAGAGATAGTATGTAGGTCAGGGGGGAGATTATTCCAGAGCCTGGGGACGACAACAGAAAAGGCTCGGTCACCCCAGTGTTTATACCTTGACCTGGGCACATGCAGCAAAAGCTGATTGGATGACCTCAAAGCGCTGCCTTGGTCATGGACAGTTAAAATCTCAGATAAATAAACTGGCGCAAGGCCATTAAGAGCTTTAAAAACAAAGACTAAAAGTTTAAAATTAATTCTAAAATGGACTGTAAGCCAATGAAGTGAAAAAAAGAATTGGTGTAATGTGCTCTTGTCTAGTCACGAAACCTAACGTAGAATCGGTGTGTGACTTTGCAAACACAATGTCTACTACTGTAGTATTCTCAGGGCCCCTCCCCAATCTGACCAGTGATGACATGTTTAGCCGCTTGTCATCCTTCAACCGCTGGCTGTCTGTGTGGTGTCCTGCAAATAATGTGGGCTACATTGACAATTGGAGCTCATTTTGGGGAAAACCTGGTCTTATGAGACGAGACAGCATTCATCCCACTTTGGATGGTGCTTCTCATTTATCTAACAATCTGGCATCTTTTTTATCCAAATTTCCAAAACCCTGACTACTCAGAGTTGGGACCAGGAAGCAGAGTCGCAGTCTTACATGCCTCTCTGCAGCTCCTCTTCATCCGCCACCCCTCAGCTTAGCCCCTGTCTTCCCCATCAGAGAATCGTTGTCTACTCCCTCCAAAGTAAATAAAAATATAATGTATAAGCATCCCAAAGTGATAAAGCAAAATATTGGTAAAACTCAAATTAATCATAAAGCCTCTAAATTGAATGATCTGGCCTCTGTTTCTCCTCATAATTTAAAAACTAAATGTGGTTTATTAAATATTAGGTCTCTAACTCCCAAGTCTCTGTTAGTCCATGATCTGTTAATTGATCATCAGATTGATTTAATATCCCTTACATAGACTTGGTTAGGGCAAGAGGATTATGTTGGTTTAAATGAATCAACTCCCTCTGGTTATTTAAACTGTCAAAATCCCAGAAGTTCTGGTCGTGGAATAGGAGTAGCAGCAATTTACCATTCCAAATTACTAGTTAATGTAAAGCAAAAAACATGTTATAATTCCTTTGAGGGCCTGGTCCTCAGTATTGGGCACTTTAGCAATTTTAGGTTAAACCCAATTTTATTTGCTATAGTTTATCGTCCTCCATCAACCTACTCAGAATTTTTATCCAAATTTGCTGATTTCTTAGCTGATTTAGTGCTGAAATCTGATAGAATAATTATAGTAGGGGACTTTAATATACATGTGGATGTAGATAGTGACTGCCTTAATGTGGTATTTAATTCAATATTAGACTCGATTGGGTTTTCTCAGAAAGTAGGAAATTCTACTCATTACCTCCACCATACATTGGACCTTGTTCTGACATATGGCATAGAAATAGAAAACCTTGTAGTGTCTCCTCATAACCCTGTACTGTCAGACCATTGTCTGTTAACCTTTGATTTTACTATTTCTGACTATTTGGCTCCTAAAGAAAAATATTATTACAGTAGATGCCTCTCAGATGATGCTGTTACCAAATTTATGCAGATTGTTTCCTCTATGCCATGTGTCAACACAACGGAAATAAGCTATAGACAGCTTGCTCCTTCTGTAATTGATAACATGGTGGATAGTGTTACAGCTTCTCTGCATCAGACTCTAGACTTGGTGGCCCCCTTAAAAAAGAAAAAGTCTAATCAGAGATTTCTAACTCCTTGGTTCAACACAGAAACTCGTAGCTTAAAACAGAAGACTCGTCAATTAGAAAGAAAATGGCGCTCCACTAATTTAGATGAAATCTATTTAGCTTGGAGAAATCATCTTTTAATTTATAAAAAATCTCTGAGAAAAGCTAGAACGAGTTATTATTCTGCATTAATAGAAGAGAACAAGAATAATCCCAGGTTTCTTTTCAGCACTGTAGCCAGGTTGACAAAGAGTCAGGACTCTGTCAATCCTAGCATTCCCTTAGAGCTTACTAGTCAGGACTTTATGAACTTTTTCAATAATAAAATTTCATCCATCAGAGATAAAATCAATCAGATTCTTCCCACAGTTAACTTAAATACTGTAACTACTACAATTCCTTCAATTGATGTCTGTCTTGATGAGTTTACTCCAATCGACCTTTGTGAGTGAGACAAAATAGTTTCCTCATCCAAACCTTCAACTTGTCTTTTAGACCCTATTCCTACCAGGTTATTTAAAGAAGACTTCCCACTTATTGGTAGCTTTATTCTTCATATAATCAATTCTTCATTAACTTTAGGCCATGTACCGCAGGCTTTTAAAATGGCTGTAATTAAACCCTTACTCAAAAAGCCAACGCTAGATCCTGGAGCTTTAGCTAACTATAGACCAATCTCTAATCTCCCTTTCATTTCAAAAATCTTAGAAAGAGTTGTTGCTACACAATTATTTGACCACCTGCAAGGAAATGGTTTACTTGAAGAGTTTCAATCTGGGTTTAGAATCCATCATAGTACTGAATCAGCCTTAGTGAAGGTCACTAACGACCTCCTCATTCCTGATAATGGACTGGTTTCTGTACTTGTCCTTTTAGACCTTAGTGCAGCTTTTGATAGTATCGATCATAATATTCTACTTGATAGATTAGAACACTATGTTGGACTTAATGGAACTTCGTTGCAGTGGTTTAGATCTTATTTATCTGATAGGTTCCAGTGTGCTCATGTAAATATAGAGTTTTGTTTCAACTCAAAGCTTAGTCATGGAGTTCCACAGGGATCTGTGCTAGGCCCTACTCTTTTTAGTTTATATATGCTTCCATTAGGCAACATTATTAGAAAGCACTGTATACATTTTCATTGTTATGCAGATGACACACAATTATACCTGTCAATGAAGCCAGATGATAGTAATCAATTAGCCAAGTTAGAAGCCTGTCTTAAGGAAATCAAAGCTTGGATGACTTGTAATTTCCTGCTATTAAATTCAGATAAGACTGAAGTCATTCTTGTAGGTCCAAAAAACCTTAGAAATACCTTTCCAAATCAAACTTTCAGTTTGGATGCGGTTACTCTTTCTCTTAATAGCTCTGTGAGGAGCCTTGGAATTATTTTTGATCAAGATCTGTCCCTCACTTCACATATTAAATTTGTTTCTAAGACTGCCTTCTATCATTTGCGTAATATTGCCAAGATTAGGAGCATCTTGTCTGAGAGTGATGCTGAGAAACTGATCCACGCTTTTGTTAGCTCGAGATTAGATTATTGTAATTCTTTATTATCAGGCTGTCCCAAAACATTTTTAAAAAGTCTTCAGCTGATCCAAAATGCTGCAGCAAGAGTTTTAACAGGTACTAGAAAGAGAGATCATATCTCTCCGGTTCTGGCCTCCCTTCATTGGCTTCCCATGGAGTTTAGAATTAAGTTTAAAATCCTTCTTCTTACTTACAAAGCTCTAAACAATCAGGTTCCTTTTTATTTAAAAGATCTGATACTACCGTATTATCCTAACAGAGCACTACGCTCCCAAAATGCAGGATTACTTGTAATACCTAGAATCTCCAAAAGTACAATGGGAGGCAGAGCCTTCAGTTATCAAGCTCCTCTCCTATGGAACCAGCTGCCAATCTGGATTCGGGAGTCAGACTCGATCTCTGCTTTTAAGAATAGGGCTAAAACCTACCTTTTTGATATAGCCTACAATTAGGGAGGGATCATGTGTTTCTGAACCCTCCCTTAGTTATGCTGCTAATAGGTTTAGTCAGCCTGGGGACCTCCAGTAATGCACTGGGCCTCACTCCTTTCTTCACTCTCAATGAAATTTTTTTTTTTTTTTGCTGGTCATTAACATCTGTTTGTTCTCTCCCATAGATTGAGTCCCCATCATGCTGTTTGCTCTCTACATGTCTGTTCTTTTCAGCTTCTCTGTCCCCTCACCCCCCAGCCAGTCGCAGCAGATGACTGCCCCTCCCTGAGCCTGGTTCTGCTGGAGGTTTCTTCCTGTTAAAAGGGAGTTTTTCCTCTCCACCGTCGCCAAGTGCTTGCTCACAGGGGATCGCCTGATTGCTGGGGTCTTTCTGCAACTGTGGGAGTTCCCCCTACAGTTGATAGTGCTATGAGATGACTGTTGTTGTGAAATGGCGCTATATAAATAAAGTTGAATTGAATTGAATTGAATAGTTGAGATTGAGATTGAGATTCAACTTTATTGTCATTACACATGTATGAATACAAGGTAACGAAACGTGACTTGGCATTTGGGCACACTCTGCAGAGCGCATCCAAGGCCGGGGCAGCCGCTAGGCGCCAGTCAGTTGTGTTGGTTAAAAGATGGGCCGCTGCATTTTGCACAAGTTGAAGGTCTCCGAGAGAAGACAGAGATGCCAACATAAAGTGCATTGCAGTAATCAAGTTGAGAAGTGATTAAAGCATGGATGGCTATCTCAAGGTCATGATGGCTCAGGAAAGGTTTTGCTTTGGATAACACAATGAAATTGATAGAAGTTCATCTTGACTGTCAATCTGTTTATTAAATTTTAAATGGCTGTCAAAAACTACCCCCAGATTTCTGACAGCTGAGCTGAGCCTTAAAGACAGGGTACCGAAGCCAGTTGTTACAGTATCCCTAAACACAATACATTGTGTTTTTTTCTTCATTTAAGTGGAGAAAATTTTGGCTTAACCACAACTTAATGTCAGTGATGCAGTCCAATAAAACACTTTGTGAGTCAGTTTGTTCTGGGTTCAGAGGTAAATGAAGCTGCAAATCATCCACATAACAGTGGAAAGACATGTTGTGCCTGGATATTATTGACCCAAGTGGTAGCATATATAATGAAAACAGAATAGGGCCAAGGACAGAGCCCTGTGGGACCCCACAGGAGAGACAGGCACTAAATGAGGACATGTCACCAATCATTACTGAAAAAGTTCTGTTAAATAAGTAGGATTCAAACCACTTGAGTGCAGTGCCATGGATGCCAACATGGTGATTCTGGCGTGACAAAAGGATTGCATGGTCCACCGTGTCAAAGGCTGCTGTAAGATCTAGCAGCACTAAAACAACGGGGCACTTGGCATCAACAGACATCATAATATCATTGTGCACCTTTAGCAAGGCAGACTCAGAGCTGTGATGAGATCAAAACCCAAATTGAAACTTCTTTAAAACAGAGTTGTTTTCTTAAAAAGATGGCAATTGTATAAAAATAACTTTTTCTAAAACGTTAGATAAAAAGGGCAAATGAGAAATGGGTATAAAATTAGATAAAACTGAAGGGTCAAGGTGAGGTTTTTTTAAGAAGGGGCCAAACCACAGCATGTTTAAAAGCAGGTGGGACAAACTAAGGCAGAAATTAATAAAAACCAAAAGACCAGGCAGACCCTACAGTATTAAAAACCCTTTTCAGTATTCCAGGGGGAACAACATCCAGTGAGCAATTTGTCGGCTTCAGAGACTTCACTATATCAGTAAGTGATGATAAAGAGACCAACTCAAACTGCTCAAACACAGCAGAGTAACCAGGGACAACAGACAAGCTCCCATTAAAACTGTTATTAATAACTCGTCTGACAGAGTCCACTTTATCAACAAAAAAGTGAAGAAAAGTCTCACATGTTGTAACCGAAACATCTGTTACAGTCTGAGTGTGTGGGTTTATAAAAGAGTTAACTGTGTTAAATAGCACTCTAGGACAGTGACTGCTGCTGGAAATAATATCAGAGAGATACTGAAATTTTGCCTTTTGCATGGTCCTTTGGTAATCAGCAAGAAAGTCCCTAAAAATTTCCAGAGACACATGTAATTTGTCCTTTTTCCATCTCCGTTCAGCCTGCCTGACCCGCTGTCTAATGGCACGGGTAGTGTCGTTTAGCCAAGGATCTGTTTTTGGTTTAGCCGATTTAAGCCGAAATGGGGCAATAGAGTCCAAAATCCCAGAGCAGGTGGTATGAAAGGAGGAAAGAATATTTTCCGGATGTGAAGGGGAAGCGAGTCCATTCAAGGCAAAAAGCTGTGAATCCCTAAAAGCAGCAGAAAACTCCTCTGGCATTAAAGAAGTGATGATGTGACGCCAACATGATGGAGCCACGGGCTGGCTGGGTGATGAAGGGGTCAACAATACAAAAATAATGGGGAAATGATTTGAGATGACAGACTCAGAAATTTCTTTGAGAGAGATTGAGAGCCCAAAAGAGATAACAAGGTCCAGAGTGTGACCTAGACGGTGTGTAAGTTTGTCCGCTAAAATATTTAAATTAAATGTCGCCAACAGTCTTTTAAAATCAGATGCCAGCTGATCAGATGGACAACAGACATGACTATTAAAGTCCCCACAGATCAAAAGTTTATCATATTTTGGCATAACAGCTGCCAAAAATTCAGAAAACTCATTAATGAAGTCCTTATTATATTTAGGAGGATGATAGACAACAGCAAACAACACAGGACTTCTGAGATCCACCACAAATAGCTGCAGCTCAAAACAGGAATAAGTATTTGTGGAGAGAAGGCGACATTTAAAACTGTCCTTAAAAACAGAAGCCAGACCCCCACCCCGACCAGATGCTCGCGGGGAGCTGAAGAAAGAACAGCCGGGCGGGAGGAGCTCAGAGAAGGCGGCGGTCTCACCTGGTTTAACCCATGGTAAAATCCAAGGAATGTGAAGTAATAAAGTCATTTAGAATAAAAGTCTTATTTGCAATGGATCTGGTGTTAATCAGAGCCATGCGAATCAAACGTTGGTCAGCCTACTGGGAAGCACAACTGATTGGGTGAAGATTCTCCGGTGCGCAGCCCCTTCTGTGAATCCACATGGGCCGGCGGCAGGGAAGTGGGTATCCAGCCTCCTGGACAGTTGGCAACAGCCATCGGTAGCGATAACCCATGGATCCTCGTACGCCATAGCCGGTACACTTCCTGGGGAGCTCAGTCAGCAGTTGACAAGGATTATATGTTGAGGAAGAAGCCAGGTAAGCCCTCAGTCTGCATGACACTCCGCCTCTCCGATCTCGTCTTTTGCGGCGGCTGTTTCGAAACAGCCCGCTGGGTCACGTCTTAGATAGGATGGTATAGATGCCAACAGAGGCGGAAGAAGCTGACCATTAAATTCATAGGTTGAGAATTTGTCCACAGAATCGCGGATATTTAGAAGAGTCAGGCGGTCATAAACCAATAGCGATTATACGTTCTAAGCTAAAAGCAATAAAAAGACAACTATGCACATAAAACATAGCACAGGTAGACGTCAAGCCACACACAACGGCGCCATCTTGCCAGTGTTTGATATATGAAGAAAACAGTGGTGTGAAAAAGTGGTTCCTCCTTCGTGGTTTCTCATTTTTTTTGTACATCTGTCACACTTAAATGTTTCAGATCATCAAACAAATTTAAATATTAGACAAAGATAACACAAGAGAACATAAAATGCAGTTTTTAAATGAAGGTGTTTATTATTAAGGGTAAAAAAAAAATCCAAACCTACATGACCCTGTGTGAAAAAGTGATTGTCCCCCCCCCCCATCCCCCCGTTAAAACATAAATTAACTGTGGTTTATCACATCTTTGGAAAACTGAATTCAGTTTCTCCAGACACATCCAGGCCTGATTACTGCCACACCAGTTCTCACTTAAGAAATCACTTAAACAGGACCTGCCTGACAAAGTGAAGTAGACCAAAAGATCCTCAAAAGCTAGATATCATGCAAAGAAATCAGGAACAAGTGAGAAACAAACTGCATTTTGTGTTTACTTGTGTTATCGTTGTCTAATATTTAAATTTGTTTGATGATCTGAAACATTTAAGTGTGACAAACATACAAAAAAATGAGAAATCAGAAAGGGGGCAAACACTTTTTTCACACCACTGTATGTGCTGTATAAAGCTCCTTTTGGCAAAGTAAATCTATTTGGCACAACAAGGGAAGCAGATTTCTGTTCTGCTTACCTAGCTGATTGACAGGACGAGAGGGAAAAATTATTAATAATGTTACAAATAAAAAAAGCACCTGTTTAGCTCCCAGAGTAATAAAAAACAGAAACGTAATAAATCAAATATTCATCCATCCATCCATTTTCTACCGCGTTTCCGGAGCTCCGGGTTGCAGAGGCACCAGCTCAAACACAGAAGTCCAGACTTCCTTCTCCCCAGCCACCTGCTCAAGCTCTTTAGAGAGGATACCAAGATGTTCCCAGGCCAGCAGGGAGACATAATATCTCCATCGTGTCCTGGGTCTGCCCCGAGGTCTGCTCCCAGTGGGACAAGCCTGAAACACCTCAAGTAGGAGGCATCCAGGAGGTATCCTGATCAGATGCCCAAACCACCTCAACTGGCTACTTTCGATATGGAAAAGCAGTGGTTCTACTATGAGCCTCTCCCGGATGACTGAGCTCCTCACCCTATTTCTAAGGAGGAGTCCAGCAATCCTACTGAGAAATATCATTTCAGCTGCTTGTATCCGTGATCTCATTCTTTCGGTCATTACCCAAAGCTCACGACCATAGGTGAGGGTAGGAACGTAGATTGACCAGTAAATTGACAGCTTTGCTTTAGAACTCAACTCCCTCTTCACCACAACAGACCGGTACAACGTCTGCATCACTACAGAGGCAGCTCCAATCTGTCTGTCAATCTCTCACTCCATTATCCCCTCACACATGAATGAGACCCCCAGATCCATAAACTCCTCCACTTGGGGCAGGAGCCTGTCCCTAACCTGGAGAGGACAATCAACCTTTTTCCAGCTGAGCACCATGGACTCGGACATGGAGGTGCTGATTCTCGTCCCAGCTGCTTCACCCTCAATAGCAAACTGTCCCAGCAAGACCTGTAGGTCATTGTTCGATGAAGTCAACAGGACAACATCATCTGCAAACAGCAGAAATGAGATCCTGTGGTCACCAAGTTTGACACCCTCCGTTCCGTAGCTGTGCCTAGATATCCTATCCATAAAAATTATGAACAGGATCAGTGACAAAGGGCAGCCCTGGAGGACTCCAACTCTTACTGGAAACGAGTTTGACTGGGTGTTGGCAATATGAACCAAACTCTTGCAACAGTCGTATAGGGACCGGATAGCTCATAACAATGACCCCAATACCCCATACTCCCGCAGCACCTCCCACAAGAGACCATGAGGTGTTGTGTCCATAGTTGGGTAAAGCAAACACATGGTCGCTGCAGTTTACGGAGCTTTATTGAACAGAGTGCGTCACATACATACAAAACTAGAAGACACATACGGTGACAGCTACTGGACCCCCCCCCCCCCAACACTCACCCCGACAATGGGTACATCATAAGAAATCAAATGCTGGGTATGTAAATACAAATGAATAAACATTTCACACATGCTAAACACACCCCTCCACCCCAGACCTGGGCATACAAACAACATATTAATAAAATTTTACCCCATCAAACTACTATCTTAGAGTCAGCAAAAATCCCACAATTATCATACAAACCCCCTTAGACTAAAATTTAATTCCCCTCATCTCTTTTCTCTAATAAATTCCTTTTTTTTTTTTTTTTGAAAGTCAAATCAGGGTACCAAACCAGCAGCAAATAAACACATCAGGACTGGAGAAAGAAACACACAGACAGAAAATAAAGACATAATACACTCGGTCCTTAGACGGGTCCTTCTCCAGTCGCCTCCGTCTTTTGACCTCAGGGCTCCCACTGCGCCGCTTCTTCTCCTCCACTCGGCGCAACTCGTTCGGATGCCTCCAGCCCTGGTCAGACAAGTGCAGACACCCTTCACTTTGAGCAGCCTCCACCCGGAACCGTCTCCTCTCATCGCGCTGCTCGCGCAAACCATGATCACCTCTCATCCGGGCCTCACCCCAGGGCTACACTATGTCGCTGACCTGCAGGGAAGCCCATGTCCTCTTTTCCCTGTGATTTTGGGTCTGACTGGTCACCACCAATGATCCGGTCGCCTCATAGACCTGGTCTATGTTATCCATGGCAGACCGTCTCTGGTCATCCCACTGCTCGTGTGGACTGTGATCCCGCCGTACTCGAGCATCAACCTTGGTCATCGAGGGAGCCCTCTTCCTTTTATCCAGATCACCAATCCTGTGACAGGCCTCCGCCACTGATCGCTCCAGCTCGCGGGCTCATTTCGGTCTCCTCTTGGCAGGCCGTCACTGGGAGCGCTTTATGACCACCAGCCCCTTTTTTCTTCCAGCGTTTGCGCCTCGTCCTGACAAGCCTCATCGGGGATCCTGGAGTGCCGTCCAGCACCCTCGTTTAGGGCAGTCTGCATGACGGCATTAGGTCCAACCCGAGACGGCTCCGTGAGGCGCAGCATGTGCTCTCCCTTTGTCACTTTGCCCACCCAGTCTGAATCCCACTCCTCAGCACCCTCCACGACAGGACCAGGTTGGCCCCACAGTCCACATCTGGACCATTCTTCACCCGAAACGTTTGCAATGGAGAACCCAAGACTAAAATGGGTTACAACCCATAACGTTAACCCCGGATGCTGAAACGTTGATGCAAACACTGGGCGCCACACTGTCATTACACCGGACCTCCATTTTCACATAGCCCAAAATAGCCAACCTGTTCCGTCCGTAACCATAACACTCCTCATACTGCCTTCTTATCTGTCTGTGGGGAAACAGCCTCTTTATGGTTTCCAAATTCAGGATTGAAATCACCACTCCATTATCTACCAAGAGTGGGATCTCAATGCCATCTAGTGTGATGGTGCAGCCGATCCTCCCTATCGTCTCCAGGGAGACAGCACGCACCACTGTCAGAGTCTTCTGCACAGCACCTGGTTCACCCCTACGGCTCTTGCATACGAAGTTTTCACACACCCTGGCAAAATGGTTCAAAACACTGCACTCGCCACAACGCTCTCCCTTCGCCGGGCACACACTGGCCTTACAGCGGTGAACAGTGGACCCACACCCAAAACACTTTGGCATAACTGGGGCAGACCTTATCCTGACCACAGAGGCAAAATCTTCCTCTCCGCATTCGCCATCACAAGGGTCCCAAAACAGTGCCTTAGCACAAGACTCATCCTCACCCAGAAAAGCCCCTTCAGGAGGCCCTCTCACGATGGTCTCTGCTGCCTCAAACCTCTGGGTGAGCTCGATAGCCGTGGCCAATTTCAACTCTCCTGGGTATTCCAACAGTCTGGACCGGACTGCTGTACAGCGAACATACTCCGCTAGTTGGTCCCGAATCATGTTCTCTTCCAGGCGTCCAAAATCACACCCCCTCACCAGCTTTCGGAGCTCGTCAACGAATGTCGTCACTGGCTCTCCCAAATGCTGGCAGCCCCGTAGAAACTGGATGCGCCGGACCGTGACACTCTCCCGAGCGCATAAATGGTGCGCCATCAACTCCACAACACCAACAAAGTTATCACCTCCCCCCCCCCAGGCTCTCCAACATTCTCCACTCCTCGACACCCAACTCATGGACTAACATACCCTTCGCGCGAAGCCTCTTACACTCGCCGAAGTTCAAAACTACGAGGTAGATGGTAAACGCAGTGAACGGCAGCCTGCCCGGGACCTTCAAAACTGGCCAAAACTTAACAGCACACTTTTCCATTCACGCTTTTACCTCGTCGCTAAATGTTGTGTCCATAGTTGGGTAAAGCAAACACACGGTCGCTGCAGTTTACGGAGCTTTACTGAACAGAGTGCGTCACATACATATATAGGCTTACGGCATTCGCCTGCCTGCCAGGTGGTTCCACAACAAAAGAGGCAGTACCTCTTCCGCCCACTCCTTTATACCACGGGCGGCATCACCATTGGAAACCGGTAGTAGCCACCCCGGTCTAGCCCATGACCAACCCGGCTCCCATTATTATAATACAGGCTATCCTTCTAAAGTTTGAGCACACCCTCCGGTCCCCTTTTTTGAAGAGAGGAACCACCACCCTGGTTTGCCATGCCAAAGGCACTGCCCCTGACCTCCACGCAATGTTGCAGAGGCGTGTCAACCATGACAGCCCTACAACATCCAGGGCCTTGAAGTACTCAGGGCAAATCTTGTCCACCCCCAGGGCCCGCCCACCAAGGAGATTTTTAACCAACTTGGCGACCTCAGCCCCTGTGATAAGCGGGTCATCCCCCTCGTTCACAAGCCTTGCTTCCTCTGTGGAAGGCGTATCAGTGAGATTGAGAAGATCCTCAAAGTATTCCTTCCACCACCCGACGATATCCCCAGTCAAAGTCAACAGCGCCCCATCCGCACCAAACACAGTGTGGACAGGGAGCCGCCGGACAGTTTTCCAGAATCTCTTCGAGGCTGACCAAAAGTCTTGCTCCATGCCCTCACCGAACTCCTCCCATACCCGGGTTTTTGCTTCAGCAACCACCCGAGCTGCACTCCGTTTGGCCTGCCGGTACACCTCAGCTGTTTCGGGAGTCCTACAAGCCAACCAAGCCTGATAGGACTCCTTCTTCAGCTTAATGGCCCCTCTCACCACTGGTGTCTACCACTTGGTTCGGGGGTTGCCACCACGAGATGCACCGACCACCTTGCGGCCACAGCTCTGGGCTACCTCTTCAACAATAGAGCTGGAGAATATGGCCCATTCAGATTCCATGTCTCCAGACTCCCTCGGAATGTGGTTGAAGTTCTTCCGGAGGTGGGAGTTGAAGACCTCTCAGACAGGGTCCTCAGCCAGACATTCCCAGCACACTCTCACTATACGTTTGGGTCTACCAGGTCTGAATGGCATCCTCCCCTGCCATCACATCCAACTCACCACTTGATCATCAAGTGGTGATCAGTTGACAGCTCTGCACCTCTCTTTACCTGAGTGTCCAAGACATACGGTCGCAGTTCTGATGACACAATAACAAAATTGATCATTGACCTGCGACCTAGGGTGTACTGGTGCCAGGTGCACATATGGACACCCTTATGCTTGAACATGGTGTTCGTTATGGACAAACTGTGGTTAGCACAGAAGTCCAATAACTGAACACCACTCAGGTTCAGGTCAGGCAGGCCATTCCTCCCAAACACCTCCCTCCAGGTTTCACAGTCGTTGCCCACATGCGCATTGAAGTCCCCCAGTAGGACAATGGAGTCTCCAAGAGGAGCACCCTCCAGCACCCCAGTCACAAACTCCAAAAAGGGTGGGTACTCTGAACAATCATTTGGTGCATAGGCACAAATGATGGGCAAGACCCGTTTCCCAACCTGAAGGCACAGGGAAGCAACCCTTTCGTCCACCGGGGAAAACTCCAATATAGAGGCAGCAAGGTGGGGGGATACAAGAATACACACCCCTGCTTGTCGCCTCTCGCCCAGGGCAACTCCAGAAAAGGCCAAGTTCCAGCCCTTCTCCAGGAGACTGGTTCCGGAACCGGAGCTGTGTGTTGAAGTGAGGCTGACTATATCTAGCCGGTACCTCTCAACCTCGTACACCAGCTCAGGCTCCTTCCCCACCAGAGAGGTGACATTCCACGTACCAAAAGCCAGTTTAGAAAGCTTGGGATTAGTCCGCCAAGGTCTCCGCCTTTGACCGCCACCTAATCCACATAGCACCGGACCCCCATGATCCCTCCTGCAGGTGGTGAGCCCACTGGAGGGTGGACCCATGTAACTCCTTTGGGCTGAGCATACATAAAATTAATTTTAAAATATTGTTTTCTTAATAGAAATGTTGGCCGACTGAAAAGTATGTCCATGTGCATACTCAATACTTGGTCAGAGCTCCTTTTGGATTAATTACTGTATCAATGTGGCGTGGCATGGAGGTGACCAGCCTGTGGTACTGCTGAGGTGTTAATGGAGGTCCAGGATGCTTTGATAGTGACCTTCAGTTCATCTGCATTGTTGGGTCTGGTGTCTCTCATCTTCCTCTTGACAATACTCCATAGATTCTCTATGAGCTTTAGGTCAGGAGAGTTTGCTGGCCAATCAAACACAATGATGCCATGGTCATTGAACCAGGTTTTGGTGCTTTTGGCAGTGTGGGGGTGGGGGTGGGGGGGTGCCAAGTCCTGCTGGAAAATGAAATCAGTTTCTCCCTTAAGCTTGTCAGCACAGGGAAGCATGAAGTGCTCTAAAATTTCCTGGTAGACGACTGCACTGACTTTGGTCTTGATAAAACACAGTGGACAAACACCAGCAGATGACCTCTGTTCAGATAAAAGTAAATTTTGCATTTCATTTGGAAATCAAAGTCCCAGAGTCTGGAGAAAGAGTGGAGAGGCACAAAATCGAAGTTGTTTGAGGTTTAGTGTGAAGTTTCCAGTCAGTGATGATTTGAGGAACCATGTAATCAGCTAGTGTTTGTCCACTGTGTTTTACCAAGATCAAAGTTAGTGCAGTCGTCTACCAGGAAATTTTAAAGCACTTCATGCTTCCCTCTGCTGACAAGCTTTATGGAGTTGCTGATTTCATTTTCCAGCAGGACTTGACAACCCCCCCCCCCCCACTACACACTGCCAAAAGTATCAAAACGTGGTTTAATGACCCTGGCATCACTGTGTTTGATTGGCCAGCAAACTCTCCTGACCTAAACCCCATAGAGAATCTGTGGAGTATTGTCAAAAGGAAGATGAGACACCAGACCCAACAACGTAGACAAGCTGAAGGTCACTCTCAAAGCAACCTGGGGATTCATTAAACCTCAGCAGTGCCACAGGCTGATCACCTCCATGCCACGCCACATTGATGCAGTAATTAATCCAAAATTTGCCCCGACCAAGTATTGAGTGTGTACATGGACATACTTTTCAGTTGGCCAACATTTCTATTAAAAGACTATTTTTTAAAATTAATTTTATGTAATATTCTAATTTTTTGAGAAACTGAATTTGGGGTTTTCATGGGCTGTAAGAAATAGTCATCAAAATTAAAATAAATAAACACTTGAAATATATCACTCTGTGTAATGAATCTATATAAAATATGGGTTTCACTTTCTGAAATGAGTGACAAAAAACATTTAACTTTTTCATGATATTCTAATTTTTTGAGATGTGCCTGTAGACCTTCCCTGGGAGGTTGAGAAGTCTGATCCCCCTAAAGTTGGAACACACCCTTCGGTCCCCCTTTTTAAAAAGAGGAACCACCACCCTGGTTTGCCATGCAAAGGTACTGTCCCTGACCTCCACGCAGTGTTGCAGAGGCGTGTCAACCATGACAGCCCTACAACATCCAGGGCCTTGAGGTACTCAGGGGAAATCTCGTCCACCCCTGGGGCTTGGCCACCAAAGAGTTTTTAACCACTTTGGCAACCTCAGCTCCTGTGATGGGCGAGTCGTCCCCCTCGTCCACAAGCCCTGCTTCCTCTGTGGAAGGCGTGTCAGTGGAATTGAGGAGATCTTCGAAGTGTTCATTCCACTGCCTGACGATGTCCCCAGCCGAAGTCAGCAGCGCCCCATCTGCAAAATACACAGTGTGGACAGGGAGCTCCTTCCTGCCTCCAGACAGTTTGACAGAATCTCTTCAAGGCTGACTGAAAGCCTTGTTCCATGCCCTCACCAAACTCCTCCCACACCCAAGTTTTTGTTTCAGCAACCACCCAAGCTGCACTATGCTTGGCCTGCCGGTACATTTCAGCTGCTTTGGGAGTCCCACAAGCCAACCAAGCTCCATACGACTCCTTCTTAAGCTTGATGGCCCCCCTCACTGTTGGTGTCAACCACTTGGTTTGGGGGTTGCCACCATGAGATGCACCAATGACCTCGCGGCCACAGCTCTGGGCAACTGCTTCAACAATGGAAGTGAAGAACACAGCCCATTCAGACTCCACATCTCGGAATGTGATCAAAGTTCTTCTGGAGGTGGGAGTGTAAGACCTCCTGGACAGAGGCCTTGGCCAGACATTCCCAGCATGCCCTCATTACACGTTTAGGTCTACCGAGTCTGAGTAGCATCCACCCCTGCCATCGGATCCAACTCACCACCAGGTTGTGATCAAATAAATCAGTAAAATTAAATCAATAAATCATTAAAAAAAAAACAAAAAAAAAAACTTGACACTCGCAAAGATGCACTGATCCCTAAAAGCACGCACCAATCTTTCATTAATTATATAAATAATATGATATTGCAATACTTCAGGAATCACAGTATCATGATACTATTGCATTGTGGCCCAGGTATTACAATATGGACCCACTGCAACTAATTTGTAAGAAAAACATTGCAAATTTATAAGAAAAAGTTGCAAATTTGTCAGAAACAAGTAATTGTGTAAAGACTTTGCTAGAAAAAAGTCATAATTTTACGTACAAGGAATACATTGCACATTTACAAGAAAACAAATTCAGAAATGTTTGAGATGAAAATTTATGAGAAAAAGTTGCAAATAGAAGAGAAAAGAGTTTTCAAAAAAGATTGAAGGTAATTACCTCCACCAAGGAGGTAATGTTTTTACCGGGGTTTGTCTGTCTGTCTGTCTGTCTGTTACCAACATACCTCAAAAACTTTTGAACCGATTTTGACGAAATTTTCAGGAAAGGTGTGTAATGGCACGGGGAAAAGATGATTAGATTTTGATGACGATCTGAGAGTGCATACCTCCACCAAGGGCTTTGTTTGTATTTGTGCAGCAGGATTACACAAAAACTACTGGATGGATTTGGATGAAATTTTCACCAGAGGTGGTTCTTGGGCTCGAGGGGAACCCATTATATTTTGGTGATGATCTGAGAATGCATACCTCAGCCAAGGCTCTTATCTTCTCACAGTGTGTTAGCAACAATACTTCAAAACTGATGGACAGACTTTGATGCAATTTTCACCACAAGTGGCTATAGGCCTACACACAAACCCACTACATTTTGGAGGTGATCCATGATAAATGGAAGGAGCCTTGGCGGAGGTATGTGCTTTATGAGTGCTTTTCTAGTTTTAATTATTTTCCTCCAAAATGGTGAGGATGTATTTGTAGCGTGGGGATTCAGTGAGGCTCATAGCATTTGCGTACACTGCTTTATAGCCAGAAATGTCTCTGCAACATTCTGCAAACAACCACACTACAAAGTTGCCAGCATGAACCTCAATGACGATTCCTCTGACTTTCTTTGGGTTTAATTCTATTTTTTTTTCATTGTTCCAACCCAAGGTTAAAGAACAGAAAATAAGGTTTCATTCATTTTTTCCTCTTTTTTAATCTAATTCTTATTTCAGAGGCAGTTGGTAAAACAGTGGCTAAAATTAACTGCCGTGGCCTGGCAATCTGCCCCAAATATTCCAGTCTCTGCATGAAAAGAAGGGAAGGGAAATATTTGCATAAACCTTTTGTTTAAAATATTAAAAGAAAAAGAAAGCTCGCCACTTCCGCTTTCACTCCACCATGGCTGCAGACCTGTTTTGTCTTTGTCATGAATAATCCTGATTCAGCTTCAGCTTCACATTTGTCACCTGACCATTTTCCTCATGTGCAACAGAAGATTGTCTTGTTTTTTAAGTTGCTCAAAAAAAAAAAAAAAAAGAATGAAAGCACCAAGGTGCTGGTGCCTCGGTGCCTGAGGCATGGTAGCATGGGTGGCTGTACAAAAAGTCACACTGCCATCTCCAGTGGCCCGGCATAGTTATTACAATACCTTTTTTCCCAGCTCCATTACAAGGCAATGGTGAGTTAAATTTGTGTTTATTTTGAAAACAAAGCCTTATCACGAAATTCTGGCAAATTAAAAGTCAAGAAAATATGGCAGTACAATGATACAAGCCTTTAGTTGCACTTAATTTTGACCGGATGAGATGAAAAACGTAACATTCAGACAGATACAAACAGCCACACACAGACACATTGAGTGATTACTTTATGCCTCCATTCACTGAGGCATAATAATAATAATAATAATAATAATAATAATAATAATAATAATAATAATAATGATTACCTGTGGATTAGTCCTGTGTTGTTTAATAAGACTCCGGTCACAGAATGAGGCACATACACTACTCAGAAAAAGTTAGGGATATTTGGCTTTTGGGTGAAATTTATGGAAATTGTAAAAAGGTCACACTACAATGATATTATATCGGGCAGCAGGGTGGCAGAGTGGGTAGCACTGTGGCAGCACAGCAACTCACCCTTGGCTGGGGGATCCCAGGTTCAATTCCAACCCCTGACCAACAGTGATCTGTGTGGAGTTTGCATGTTCTCCTCGTGTCTGCGTGGGTTTACTCCGGGATTTCTCCGGTTTCCTCCCACATGCCCAAAACATGCAAGTTAGGTTAATTGGAGACTCTAAAGTGGCCCCAGGTGTGAATGTGTGTGTGAATGGTGAAAGAGCTAGGCGCCACACCAGTGGCTGTCTCACTGTCATTGGCTGTCTCAGTAGCTGTTATGTGTCACTGTCAATGTCATTTCCCCATTGTGGGACTAATAAAGGATTCTAAATCTAAATCTATCACGAAAGAAGGGCATTTACGTAGATGCATGCAATGATGATATTCTCATCTCAAAAAACTTTTTGAAACAAAAGCCAACAACAGTTGTAGGTATACCACAACAAAAAACATCAATATCTCAATAACTTGTCATGTGCCCTTGAACATCAATTACAGCTTGACAACAATGTCTCATGCTGTTCACAAGTTGGTTTATTGTCTGCTCAGGCATGGCATTCCACTCTTCTTGAAAGGCGGCCTTCAGGTCATTTAGGTTGTGGGGTGCAGGGTTACGAGCCTCTACGCGCGATTCAGCTTATCCCATAGGTTTTCTATTGGATTCAGGTCTGGAGAAAGTGCAGGCCACTCCAATTGAGGTACCCCAGCCTGCAGCAGCCATTCCCTAATGATGCAACCTCGATGAGCTGGAATCCTCCATGAGGATGAAATTAGGCCTGTGTTGTTCATGCAGACAATGACTGGATTAATGATGTTATTCAGGTAGTATCAGCTTGTCACAGTACCATTCACAAGGTGTAGGGCAGTTCTGTATGGACTAGACACACCTGCCCAGACTGTAACACCACCACCACCAAAGGCTTGTCTGCTGACAAACAGTAGCTAATGCATAGCACTCTCCTTGACGTCTCCAGCATCGTTGGTGGCCATTATTTCTACTCAGTGTGAATTGACTTTCATCAAAGAACAGCGATGCGGCTCACTGGTCCCTTGTCCAGCATAAATGCTCCCTGGCCCATGCAAGACGATGACACCTGTGCCTGGTGGTGTGGTCAGGTACACTTGCAGGTTGTCTAGTATGCAGACCAAGCTGATGTAAATGGTTTTGAATGGTCTGATGTGACACTTGGATGCCTCTCACCTTTCCTTACAATGGTGTGAAAAAGTATTTGCTCCTTCGTGATTTCTCCTTTTTTTGTATGTTTGTCACAAAATGTTTCAGAACAAAGATATTTAAACAAATTTAAATATTAGACATAGATAACACAAGTGAACACAAAATACAGTTTTTAAATGAAGGTGTTTATTAATAAGGGTAAAAAAAAAGCCAAACCTACATTACCCTGTGTGAAAAAGAGACCCCCCCCCCCACCACCGTTAAAACATAAATTAACTGTGGCTTATCACATCTTTGGAAAGCTGAATTCAATTTCTCTAGCCATACCCAGGCCTGATTACTGCCCCACCTGTTCTCAATCAAGAAATCACTTCAATAGGACCTACCTGACAATGTGAAGTAGACCAAAACTGAATAATCAGAGGAGTTATTGTTTAATTTGACCTTGTAAGATGTTTTTTTCCCCTTTGTTATATTATTCTGTTCCTTTCTTTTAATCTTTACTTTTAATCTATCCGAAATAAAGATTCATTCATTCATTCATTCATTCATTCATTCATTCATTCAAAATATCCTCAAAAGATGGGCATCATCCAAAGAATTCAGGAACAAGTGAGAAACAAAGTAATTAAGATCTATCAGTCTGGAAAAGGGTATAAAGAAATTTCTAAAGCTTTGAGCCTCCAGCGAACCGCAATGAGAGCCATTATCTACAAATGGCGAGAACATGGAACTGTGGTGAACCTTCCTAGGAGTAGCCGGCTGACCAAATTACCCCAAGAGCTCAGCGACGACTTTGCCAAGAGGCCACAAAAGACCCCACAACAACATCCAAAGAACTGCAGGCCTCACTTGCCTCAGATAAGGTAAGTGTTTGTGACTCCACCATAAGAAAGAGACTGGGCAAAAATGGCCTGCATGGCAGAGGTCCAAGACAAAAACCACTGCTGAGCAAAAAGTACATAAAGGCTCATCTCAGTTTTGCCAGAAAACATCTTGATGATCCTTAAGACTTTTGGGAAAATACTTGTGGACTGACGAGACAAAAGTTGAACTTTTTGGAAGGTGTGTGTCCCATTACATCCGGTGTAAAAGTAACAGAATTTCAGAAAAGGAACATCATACCAACAGTAAAATATGGTGGTGGTAGTGTGATGGTCTGGGGCTGTTTTGCTGTTTCAGGACCTGGAGCTGTGGTAAATGGAACCATGAATTCTGCTGTCTACCAAGAAATCCTGAAGGAGAATGTCCGGCCATCTGTTCATGACCTCAAGCTGAAGCACATTTGGTTTCTGCAAGAGGACAATGATCCAAAACACACCAGCAAGTCCACCTCTGAATGGCTTAAGAAAATCAAAGTGAAGACTTTGGAGTGGCCTAGTCAAAGTCCCGACCTGAATCCAACGGAGATGTTGTGGCATGACCTCAAAAAGGCAGTTCATGCTCGAAAACCCTTCAATGTGGCTGAATTACAACAATTCTGCAAAGATGAGTGGGCCAAAATTCCTCCACAGCACTGTCAAAGACTTATTACCAGTTATTGCAAATGCTTGATTGCAGTTGTTGCTGCTAAAGGTGGCCCAACCAGTTATTGGGTTTAGGGGGCAATCACTTTTTCACACAGGGCCATGTAGTTTTGGAATGTTTTTTCCCTTAATAATAAACACCTTCATTTAAAGACTGCCTTTTGTGTTTACTTGTGTTATCTTTGTCTAGTATTTAAATTTGTTTGATGATCTGAAACATTTAAGTGTGACAAACATACAAAAATATGAGAAATCAGGAAGGGGGCAAACACTTTTTCACACCACTGTAAATATCCCTGTAGTTGAGTGGCATTCACCATCCGGTTCTCCATGGCATTGTTCAGAATGAAGAGGTCATCACCTTGGAATGTGGTCAAAGGACGTCCACTTCTATGCCTTTCTGTGACTCTTCCAGTCTATCTCTGTAGCAACCTGCTGATGACACTCTGTGGCACTGTAAGCTCAGGGGCCACTTCCCTGTGAGAACATCCTTATTGAAGCCTTGCAATGGCGAGGTACTGTTTATTAGTTGCTATGTGTCGTCTTGGTCTCATGATGTCAAAATGTGAACAGCATAATGATTAAGACAACTCTATTTTCATTCAGTCCATACAGCCAATCATGTACAGTAGAATGAAATTACGTTTCCCCTATCTACAATGTTAATCACATCTAGAATTACAGGGGCCGCTATCATGCAAGGCACCACCACAAACAACTTATCTTTCTCCCATTCTGTTACGCTGAGCACCAAGCTAGAAGGCGGGAAGTACCATTTCTATATGGTCTTTGGTATGACCCGGACGGGACTTGAACTCTCAACCTCCTGGTTGTGGGGCAGATGCTCTATCATCTAGGCCACCACTCCGGTGGCCTAGGGCTGTTTAAATACCAATTCTGATTGGACCAGAAAATTTATTGGTCGATTCATGGATCAAACAATCACCTGTTGTGAATTTTGCCATTAAGCACCTTGTTAGAGAACAGCATGATGGGCTGAACATTTTGAAGGAGTCCTGAACCAGCCATCTACTATAAACAATGAGGCAATCGACAGGATGTCCCACGTCGAGATCAACATCGCCATGGATGAACTTCCTGCTGTTGCTGAAGTCCAAAAGGCTGTTGGCCAACTATCAACTGGTAAATCAAGTGGTAAAGCACCAGGGTCAGACGCCATTCCAGCTGAGATATACAAGACAGGTGGCCCAGCACTCCTTGAGAAGCTGACCTGAACTGTTCCGGTCCTTCTGGATGCAAGGAACCATTCCTCAGGAACTCAGGGATGCGTCAATTGTCCACTTGTACAAGAGAAAGAGCAACAGACAAGTATGCGACAACCACTGAGGTATCTCGCTACTCTCCATAGCTGGTAAGGTCCTCGCAAGACTCTTGCTAAATTGTCTGATCACTCACCTAGAACAAGGCCTGCTGCCAGAATCACAGTATGGCTTCCGTACGGGGTAGAGGGACCGTGGACATGATCTTTGCAGCTCGTCAACTCCAGCAGAAGCGTCTAGAACACAACCGCGAGCTCTACACCACATTTGTTGACCTCACCAAAGCATTTGATACTGTCAGTCGCCAGGGACTATGGAGGATAATGTCAAAGTTTGGCTGCCCTGACAAATTCATCCTGATGGTGCGGCAGTTCCATGATGGCATGAACGCACACGTCCTAGACAACGGTGATGCATCAAAGGCTTTTCCAGTCACGAATGGCGTTAAACAAGGCTGTGTGCTCGCACCCACCTTGTTCAGTATGATGTTCTCAGCCATGCTCACTGATGCCTTTTGGAATAGCACCACTGGGATAAGCCTCAGGTACAGGCAGGACGGAAGGCTCTTCAATCCAAGAAGACTCCAGGCTATCACCAAGGTAAAAGAGACTGTACTGAGGGACTTCCTCTTTACTGACGACTGTGCCTTAAATGACAGCTCAGAGTGTGAGATGCAGTCAAGCATGGACAAATTCTCCATGGCATGTGACAACTTTGCCCTCACTATCAGCACCAAGAAGACCGAAGTTATGCACCAGCCAGCTCCAAATGGCCAACAGGCAGAACCAACTATTACAGTGATGGGGCAGAGACTGCAAATTGTAGGCCAATTCACATACAAGGCACATAGGTAGCACCCTCTCCCAGTCTGCAACAATAGATACCGAAGTCAACCACACAATAGCCAAGGCCAGCATTGCATTTGGCAGACGCCGCAAAATTGCATGGGAAAGACGGGGCATTAGCCTAGAAACAAAGCTAAAGGTCTACCGTGCTGTTGTGGTCCCAACACTCCCCTATGCCTGTGAAACATGGATGGTGTATGCAAGGCATGCCAGACAGCTCAACCGTTTCCACCTCACCTGTCTTCGAAGGATCTTAAGCATCAAATGGCAGGACAAGGTACCCGACACAGAAGTCCTTCAGCGAGCTAAAATGGAAATGTTCCACATCATGCTAATAAGAGCGCAAGCCAGGTGGGCAGGTCATGTTGTCAGGATGTCTGATGAACGCATTCCAAAGCAGCTGTTCTACGGGGAACTCTCAGAAGGAAAAAGGTAGAGAGGGGGATAAAAGAAACGCTACAAGGACAACCTGAAGGCCTCTCTGAAATTCCTCAATATAGATGTGGCCTCCTGGAAAACTCTAGCACAAAACCGCTTGGCCTGGCATATGAGCATTAAGGATGGCTGCAGAAGTCTAGAAGCCAGACGTATTGCTGGAGCTAAAGCCAAGCGCAAACTGCACAAGACTAGACAGCCCAGCACATCAGCTAATGTGATGATGCAAGCCTGCCCCACATGTGCCAAGACATTCCGTGCCAAAATTGGATTGATCAGTCATCTCAGGACTCACCGTCAACCGTCAACTGATCAATAGGATTATGAGGTCATCATCAACAACGATGGACGAACAACAACAACAGAGAACAGTAAGTTATGCAAAAAGTACTGAAACATTGAACAGTTGGACATGTGCATTTAAAAGGTTAGAGAAGGTCAAATTAAGTTCACCTGTAAAGGTTATAGTGCATTTTAGGTGCATCCGGAAATTTCACCCGAAAGCCAAATATCCGTAACTTTTTGTGAGTAATGTAACGTATGTCCAGGAGGCATCCTGATCAGATGCCCAAACCACCTCAGTTGGCTCCTTTCGATGTTGCACACCTATGAAAAAAGTTGCTAATTTATGAGAAGAAGATGCAAATTTATGAGAAAAAAATTACAAATTTATGTGTGAAAAGTTGAACATTTTTTTAAAAAAATTCCAAACTTTTGAGAAAAAGGTTAAAGGGATAAGGACCTGTAATTATATAGCACTTTTTCCAGTCACAAAGACCACTCAAAGCACTTCACAAGTAGCTACCACTAGCCCTCTATTGTAAGGGCCTATCAGAGATGACACCTAGAGCCAATTTAGAATCACCAATTAACTTAACATGCATGTCTTTGGATTGTGGGAAGAAACCGGAGCTCCTGGAGTAAACCTACACAGTACAGGGAGAACATGTGAACTCCACACAGAAAGGTTCCCACCCCTGCTAGCATGGGGATTCAAACCTTGAACCTTCTAGCTGTAAGGCAACAGTGCTAACCACTGTACTACCTGTAGTGTTGCTTGTGGGACACGTTATGGTATTACACGGGTGGTGATGTCACCTGAAGTATGAGAGCTGTGCGGCAGAGGGGCGGTCTCTTGACCACCTCTCTGCCTAGCAGGAGCATCTGTCTGGATATTAGTGAGCACCTAATAAACTCCTGTGTAGTTCACCACTCACCTCATTGTTCACCTACGTTTTATAGACATAACATTTGGCGACAAGGATAAAGTATGGATATTGGCATGTCTTCTTTTCAGCCGTTTTTGGAGTCTCCGGGAGACCCCCCATTGCCTTGGACGAGATAGTTCGTCACCTTCCAGAACTACTTGGTGGCATTAAATCTGGGCAAATTGAAGAAGATACAGGTACAGGCAATTCTAATTCATAATTTAAGTATGGAAGGACAACGTACCCTTGCTACCTTGGGAGCTAGCAATCGCTTTGAGGACGTGGTTGAGCTAAATACGCAACATTTTTGTGACATCATCATCAGGAGGATCCAGTTTCGGCAGTGCCACCAGTGGACAGGTGAGTCAGTGCAGCACTATGTTGCGGACCTGCGGCAGCTGGCTGGAAAATGCCAATTTGGTGATTTAGAGGAAGAAATGGTCCATGACCAGCTGGCGGAACACACGCTGTGCTCGTCAGCATGGTCTAAACCTATGACACTCCGGTGAATTAACTCTGGCCATGGCTGTGGAAATAGCTCAACAGTGTGAAGCAGCGGACAAGTTATCACACGACCTGGGTGAAAGAGCTTCGCTCCACTGTTATTGCTCACAATCGACGGCGCTGGCTGTGGATCTGGACAGCAAGTATGAGGAATGGGCTGCAGCTGTGAAGATGAGGTCTGCCCCGGGATTGCCCAAGTGTTCGGGTTGTGGGTCCACTAAGCACCAATGTAAGGCTAGAGAGTGTCCGGTGAGAGGTAGACACTGAGGCAAGTGCAGACTCCTGCATCACTTTGCCAGGGCCTGTAATAGGTTTGAGCGAGGGGAACGGCGACACAAAGAAGACACCCCTGCTCCAACTCCCACGGTTATCCACACCGTTTCCCCGGACACCGACGGCCGTACGTATTGTACGGTGGTACTGGATGGAGTGGAGGTACCATTACTGGTTGACACGGGCACAGTGAGGTCAATGTTGAGTTGGCCCACCGTGTGGAGTTTCTTCCCGTACCATCAGGTGAGAGGTCATCTGAAACTATGTAGCTATGAAGGAAGGAGGCTGCCCTTCGTGGGTTTGGTAGAGCTGACGGCCTGATACAAGTCAGCAGTGGCCGCCAATCTGAAGTTTATAGTGACTGGTGGTGGCGAGAATGTGATGGGTAGTGACCTCTTCTATGGACTGGGGTTTTCCTCTTCTATGGACTGGCGTTGGTGAGGAGTGGTCGGGCTGCAGTTTGTGGGACCGACTGGTGCCGCAAGTGGTGGATGATGAACCTTGGCCTAGTAGTCTGGAAAGTGAACAGGACCAACCCCATACAGGGCCATTGCGGGAGAGTTCCTGCGCCAGAGCCCGAGTTGCCCTAGCTGAGCGAACCGGGCGGCGCCGTGGGACGCCTGTGACGGCGGATGGAGCTGAGTGGAGGACTCATCCTGCTTCCGGAGTTCGGCTGGGAGGAACTGAGAAACAGGGTCACAACGACTTCGCCAGCATCTTAAATGAAAGCGAGCGGGGCAGGACCGGCTGGCACGGTTAAACGATGTGCCACACAGGAACACTGAAAGCTGAGTAGGGCTCCTCTGGGGGTCGCTGATTTGGTCTGACCCAGAGAGGAGGCCCGGTTGAGAGGTGTTCATAGGAAGCGAAAACGACAGGAAGACCAGGGGCGGCTGCAGGTGGCAGCTGTTCGGGGGGACGGTTATCTTCAGCTGTCCGATGGTACAGAGAGGCATCCCAATGAGCTACGACACGTCTATGAGGAGGGAGAGGTGTCTTAGCACCGACGTGGCTCGTCTCTGGGTGCCAAGAAAAGACGATTCTCTGGTTGGGACCTGCCCTACGGATCTCCACGGGGTGGGATCTCTATGGTAACTGGCTGGTTATTTGGGGGGCAGTGTGTTTAAACTGTGTTATTGTTGATTGCCCGAGTTCAGTATATTTGCATGGTGTTAATATTAAGAATAATACTTTGGATATGTGTTTGATAATAGTGGGGATTGCTTTGTTTATTTTAGGAGCATGGCACCTTTTATGTTTGAAAGACTGTATTAATAAAGATGGCAGAATAATCTGCCTGGCCGTGTGGGGTGGGACAGCAGTCCACCTGTTCCCACCTAGCTTTCGTTGTTTGTGTGAATGTTGTAGGGCCTTACGAATTTTCTGTTTACTATAGAGTGTGATTTGGGTTCCAAATTGGGGAGGGTTTTGATTGCGTGTATGTTTTGGACTCTTTGAGAGTGGTGCAAAATGTAGTGTTGCTTGTAGGACACGTTATGGTGTTACACAGGTGGTGACGTCACCCGAAGTATAAGAGAGCTGTGCAGCAGAGGGGCGGTCTCTTGACCACCTCTCTGCCTAGCGGGAGCGTCTGTCTGGATAACAGTGAGCACCTAATAAAGTCCTGTGTAGTTCACCACTTGCCTCATTATTCACCTACGTTTTATAGACATAACACTACCATTGCTAGTCTACGAAAACAAACAAAAGAGTTGCAAATTTAAAAAAAAATTGCAAGGGGGGTCCTCTCTTATCCCCTTTTAAATCACCCACTGGGTACAGTATTTAAAGTTATATCCTCTTAATTTTACAACAGGTGTCTAATGTTAGCTGACAGAAAAACGTTCAGTAGTTACAGCAACACACATTCACCTCTAACTTTAACAATGCTGCCTCAGCTGCTGACTCATTTTATTCCTCTGTCAATGGCAACTCCATAAATACGTCTAAAAGCTACCAGTGCACTAAGGCTGCTTTATAATGTTCTCCTCTTGTAAAGTAAATCTCTTTTTAATGCAGCCAAGAAAAATCCCCACCGACAGCAAAGCTACGAGCAAAAGTGTTATCAAACTTCTAAGTAGCTCAAGCCATCTGTTACCCAAAATAACTGCAACAGCAGCTGTCTGCCCGTTTCTCTTCTCTGAGCCGACGTATGTTTATTTACTCGGATGAAGAGAGAAGGGGATCTCTGCAGCACCGCAAACCTCTGGGGTTTTGTTCTTCTGAAACGCAGATAAGTCATCAATCGTGGCTGAGCTGCTGAATCCTGCAAAAAATATCTCCTATGCAAGAGCTCAACGGCAGGATGCTGCGGTGAAGCAGAAGTACAAATTCAGAATAAATTCCATTTTTCAACCATTTAAAACATACCTCAAGTCGACATAAATCCCTTCTTAATTTATCATTTCCAATGACAAAATGTTTTATTAAAGACTGACTGATGCAGAGAAGTAGAGGAAGGTACTGTGTGATAGTGCCTAGGGTGACAGACCTGATCTTGTCATTCTAATAAATAGGCTTAAAACTTTCATTTTTGATGAAGCCTGTAATTATTGTTGGATCAAGTGACCTCAACCACCGTACGTTTTCTGAGATTTTTGGTAAGGTGTGTGCTACGTGTGAATCCTGGTGTAAATGAGGAGGTTGCGGATTAAGTAGAACATCGTTTATTACAGAACCACTCAAGTAGTACAGGCACTTTCTACAGCAAGGGGTTGACGGCTGAAGAGAACCAGCCTCCTCCGGCCGTGCCCTTTATACCCTGGGTGACGTCATCACCGAAAGGTGGTCCGCCACCCCACCCCACTCCCTGGCCACCCCGGCCGCCATATTACTACTTAACATTTCCTCCCCCTTTAGAAAAAATGTCAGTCACACCAGTTCATCCCTCCCAAAATTTATACCCGACTCACGCACTAATAACAAAATATACATTTACAAAAATAAATATACAAACCTATCCACCCATACAACACAAACTAGAGGGGCCAGGTAGACTGCTGGCCACCTCAGCATGGCCAGACAGATTATTCTGCCGTCCTAAATTAATATAGTCCAACAAACAAAAGAATAAAGCCGTGCTTCTAACACCAAATTAATCCTTCAAATACTATATACATTAAAACACAATTTTCTATGTACACACTCATCAGCGGCCCCCACCCCAACACAGCCACCCATAACCCGGGTATACGCAATACAAACAGTGTTGGGCCATCACTTTCCACACGAGTTGATTTTTTTTTTTTTTTTTTAACATCCATCCCGCCCAGGGCACACACCCGATAAGTTCACACAAAAACTATTGTATATACACATGCTTAGGGTAAGAAACACAGAAAAAGGCATACCTACTAGGCAGAAATGTGATTATCACACATTATTAACAGGGCTCTGGGCTAAAATAGTACATAACAACTACACAACAATAACCATTAACACCCCCCTCCTTTAAAATTACCAATCAGTCCCTCCTGGAGGCTCACCCCGTGAATTGCCGTCACGTGGATCCCACCCCAACTGCCTTCGCCTCTTCTCTGCCGGGAACGGGCTGCCCTGGCGTCTCCTCTTCTCCACTCGCCGCAGCTCATTGGGGTGCCTACAAGACTCATCAGACAGCCCCAGGTAGCCGTCTTTTAGGGTAGCCACCACTCGTAGCCGTCCCTGGTCATCACGTCAATTTCTCCTCTCGTGTTTTCCTCTTGGCCGAGCCTCTTCCCTGGGCCGGACGTCATCTCCGATCCACAGGGGAATTTGGGTCGACCTCGAGTGTCCACCACAACGTGACCGGGCCTCCTTACTGTGCCGGGCCAAATTGCTGGCCCAATTCAAAGCCCTCGACGAATGTCGATGTCCAGTGTGCCATAGCACTGCGCCTGCTGGTCCTGCCCCAGATCTCTTCTTCACGACCCCAGCAGCCATTCCGGGGGTCCCGTTGTGCCATCCAGCTCCCACATCCAGGGCCACTTGGACACTGGCATCAGGACTCTCCCTGGTTGGGTCGTCGTGGCACCGGTTCTCCTTACACCAAAGAACATCAGGCCAGTCACTGTCCCAGACCACTGCTCACCGGCACTGCTGGCCATCTTGAATCCCAGGCCATAAAATAAATCACAGCCCAGAATGTTCCACCCAGAGGCGGTTACCACAAATTGGACTCCGGTCATCACCGCTGACCTATACCTTGCCACCAACTCCTCCGAACCCACAACGTTCATCCTGCTCCCTCCATAGCTGTAACATGGTGTCATGAACTCCCTCAGATGATAGTGAGGAAACAGCCTCTTCACCGTGGTGAGGTTCAGCACCGACGCTACTGCTCCCGTGTCCACCAGCAGCTGCACTTCCATGCCATCCAGCAACATGTTGCAGAAGATTTGCCCACTCATGCTCGGGGAAACAGCATGGATGATCATAGGGTCCGCAGCGGGGTTCTCCACTACACGTCTTCCAACCTCCCTCTTGAAGTTCTTACAGGTTCTGGTGAAATGGTGTAATAGACCACATTTCCCGCACCACTTGCCTCTCACCGGACACCCTCTTGCTTTATAACGATGCTTAGTGGGCCCGCATCCATAGCATCTCGGCGTTCCTGGGGTGGACTTGATCCTCACAATGGCGGCGTATTCTTCATCCTCTGAGCCAGCATGGTCGTCCGGGTCTACAGTTAGTGCCTTCGCCCGTGGTTCCACTTCCCGCAGCATGCTTTTCTCACCGAGGTCCCTAGACAGTCTCTCTGCCGCCTCGCACTGCTGTGTTATCTTGATGGCCACTGCCAGCAACAGTTCACCCGCAAACGTCAGCAGCCTGGAGTGTGTGGCTGAGCAGAGAGTGTGCTCCACCAGTTTGTCGCGGACCATCTCCTTTTCCAAAACTCCAAATTGGCACACTCCCGCTAGCTGCCACAAATCAGTGGACAAAACATTGAACTGTCTCTCCACTCCATTGGTGGTGCTGTCGGAACTGAATCTGCTTCACAATCACTTTCTCAGGGGTGTGAAAATAGTGCGCCATTAACTCTACTACAGCTTCGTAACTATCCACTACGTAAGTAGTCTGTAAGTCTGCTTTGTATTTCTCTTTGGATTTTCTGTTTTGCACTGTTTGGAATTTGTGTTCTGATTAATAAATACCACAAACTGCAGTCCAGCATGTGGCTCTCTCCCCTCTGCCCTGAAGGGCGATTCATGACACATTTTTTTCAAGTTTTCCATGTAAATTTGGGACTTTTCTCAATTAATTTTGTGACGTTTTTCAGGTAAATTTGGGACTTTTTTCAATAAATTTTGTGAAGTTTTTCATGGAAGTTTAACACCTTTTTCCCAATCCCAAGTTTTTCGTGTAAACTTGGGACTTTTTTCATATAAATTTGAGACTTACCTCTTAAAATTCCAGTGTTCTGCTGGCGGGATGTTCCACATTTTCTACTGTCATTCAGTGAACAAAGAATTTGATTTTCTTTGTGTATGCTAAATTTAGGCACTTTTAGGAAAATTGGTTGGAATGCTAAGGGGTTAAGATACAGTATGTAGCATCATACTCTGGATAGGTTGATAGCTTATAGAAAATATAAGTTAGGATTCTAATAAAAGAAGCTAATACAGTAACTCCTATTCTGCCTCAGTTAGCCTGCCATAAATGTAAAGCTGCTCCTACATTCATCATTGATCCATATTTGCATGCCATCTGTCTTGCTCTTTTTCTGTCCCGTGACATCATGTGATCAGCTGTGTCTGTTTAAGCAGGACTGACAACTCAGAGTCTGCCGTTCTCCCAGCAGACTGAGATTCATCAGGCGACAGACAGAGACATCTTGAAGGTTGTTGCCAAGGTCCGTGGAGTCACTCTGTCACTTCAACATTGACTGGAGTGGAGCTACTGGTCTCCGCGGAATCAAAGCATGTCCATCAACTCAGCTTCAGTTTAAACAAACACGAGGCGTCTGCTGCACACAAGGACAGGTGCAGCAGCATTGTCAGTTTTGTGTTGGTTTGCACGTGTAAATAGTGAAGATCTCTAAACCAAAATAGTTATTTATACAAAAAAAAATAATTTGGTCAGTTCATGACACAAATGAGCAATGACAGGACAACAGTGAAAGGCCTATGAATAATCAAGTCACTTGTAGCCAGTAGGCGATTTGTTATTTGACTTATTATTTTTTGAAAAGGGGAATGTTGGTGATTCACACATTTAAAATAAGGTATAAATTAAAAAAGGTGCAAAAATCTGATAAAAGATGCTAATCTGAAAGTTTAATAAAATCAACATTTTACAAGTAAGTATCAAATTTATGAAAAATTTACATATTTATAAGATGGGAAAAAAATGAAACCGGGGTAAAAGTCACAAATTCACAAAACTAGGGGTAAAGTCGCAAATTTACAAAACTGGAAAAAGTCGCAAATTTACAAACTGTGGGAAAAAGTTCCAAATTTTCAAGATTGGGGAAAAGTCGCAAATTTAGGAAGTTTGAGCAAAAAGTTGCAAATTTACAAGTACGGAAAAATTGCAAATTTACAAGATCGGAAAAAAGTTGCAAATTTATAAAACTGGGGGGAAAAGTCATGAACAGTCAACAGTGGGTCCTATGCTTTTTATAGAACTCTGCCACTCCCTCACACAGGAGGGAGGGCTCCCCTCACGTGCGTCAGTGTCCTTCTACTATGTGCCAACTCAGCTGAGGGCCGAGCTGATTCTATCTGGTTTCAGCGAGTGAATCCTTGGGTGTAATCTAAAGGCGGCAGTGTGGCATGCGAAGCAAGCAGGATGAAGGATGAAACCATAGTTACAGAATAACTGACATTCTCAAAGCAAGCGAGATGAAGGTTGGAGAAACATAGTTGCAGACTAACCAACATTCTCAGACAGACAAGGGCATCATAGAAATTTACCAACAGGGGAAAAAGTCTCAACTTTATGAAACTGGGGGACATTGCAAATTTACAAAACTGGTGGAAAAGTTGCAAATTTACAATATAGGAAAAAGTCACAAATTTACGAAACTGGGGGAACATTCGTGAGAACAATTTTGGAAAAAAAATGTTTCAGCGCATGTATAAATGTAAGTCATTATTATCCTATCCTTGGACTCTTTATGGGGATGGGGGATAGCAGGTTAACAAGGGGGATGATTTTAGGTCAGTTTGCCATCAAAGGGGCTGGTATCCCCCTTCACAGCACCCCTGCTTGTATCTATTTTGTTTGTTCAACTGCGTATTTTACAGACACTGGTCATTTTTGGGGGCAGCGCGGTGGCGGAGTGGTTAGCACTGCGGCAGCACAGCAACTCACCCTTGGCCAGGGGATCCTGGGTTCGATCCCAGCCCCCGACCAACAGTGATCTGTGTGGAGTTTGCATGTTCTCCCCGTGTCTGCGTGGGTTTACTCCGGGATTTCTCCGGTTTCCTCCCACACGCCAAAAACATGCAAGTTAGGTTAATTGGCATCAAACTGGGGATTCTAAATTGTCCTTAGGTATGACTGTGAGAGTAAATGGTTGTCTGTCTCTCTGTGTTGGCCCTGTGATGGACTGGCGATCTGTCCAGGGTGTACCTTGCCTCTCGCCCAAAGATGCTGAGATAGGCTCCAGCCCCCCCGCGACCCGAAAAGGATTAAGCTGAAGAAGATGGATGGATGGATGGTCATTTTGTGATGGCTATTGTCACCTGAGGAGATTAAAACACAGGTGGGGGTGGTTATTACAGTTTCCGAGATGTTTTAGGTTTGATTTCCCCCCAGTCGTCTCAGACCTGTCTTTTTTTTTTCCATGTTCTCCTTGAGCATATTTTCGTGTTTGGGTTTCATCCAGCCACCCCCCCTTCCCCCGCGACCCGAAAAGGATTAAGCAGAAGAAGATGGATGAATGGATGGCTTCATCCCACTCTTCAAAGACAGGCACGTTAAGTTAGCTGCAGATTCTAAGTCCATTCAGGGGCATAGAATAAAATGCAGACTGAGTGTGTTAAGCAGTTGAAAGTATTGTGAGTAACCAGTTAAACAATTAAAGTGTTGTAGATGTTGTTTGATTAAACCAGCTTAGCTCCTGCTGCAGAGAAAACACGACCTCTTTGTAATGGGGATAAAACCAAGTGTGAAATACTGAATATCTTCTTATTCATTTACTGTCTCTGCTTCTTGTGTGCATTTTTGATCACATCAGAGCTGCCTATAAAGCAGAGTGCACAAATGCTAGTGGCTCCCTCTGTCATGAATGTGCGCTTTTACGCAGCGCACGAATGAAAAGAGAAGAGCCCACTTGCAGGTGAAGCGTGTGTTTTATTAACAAATAGTCAATAGCACAAAAGGTGTCCAACATAAGTAATCCAAAATAATAAGCCACACAACAGAGGAGCCCGGTTCAGTGGAGTCAGGTATAACTGGCCATTGGAGGAAACAAGAAACGTGAACCAGGGAAAAGGAGGACTTGCATGAGTGTGCCGGAGCACAGCTGGGCTCTGGGAAAAAACGACACCAAACGTAGTCCCAGGGATGAGTAGACCAAACACAGAGGGATAACTGAACACAATGACTGACTGTGTGCACGATGCAGACTAATGCCACAACAATAAGTGAATGAACTGATAGGAAACAAATACATAGTGAACTAATGGCATAGAGTGAATACAGGTGAGTTGCTGTGACAGGTGTGCTGATTACAGGCTGCCCATTGCAGCGACAGGCTGAGCAGCCAATGGGGAGTGCCTGGAGGAAGAGGGAGAGGCAGAACAGAACACAGAAAAACCCTAGACAATAAGTAGACAAAACAAGGAGACAAAATACAACAGTAACCTGTGTCTGAGGTCTCGGATAACATGGAACCTCAGACACATGACACCCTCAGCCACTAGTGGGCCTTGACATTCAATTTCATCCTTAATATTTTTAGAACAAAAATTAAAATTACTTTCAACTTATTAGAGGTAATTAATAGTCTTTACTTTTTAAACTTTTTCTCATAAATTTGATACTTTTTCTTGCACATTTGTAAGTTTTAAATTTGTGACTTTTTTCTAGATACGCAACTTTTGGGGGGTAAATTTATGTTTTTCTTGTGAAATGCCAAGGGTTTTTTTTTTCAATTCAATTCAATTTAACTTTATTTATGTAATGTAGAAGATGTGCTCAAATGACGAGGCTGAGTTTAGTCGTAAACCAGCTTTATTGACAGAACACAGCTTCTAGCATTCTCAAAGCAGGAAAGAGAAAGAATCATATCTCAACACCCTTTTATATGTTTCCAGCATCAGAATTCAAGTCACATGGTGTCTTCAGTAAACATACAGTCACAAAGCATCCCTTTGAAGCTTCACCATTGTCTCTCATTTCCTGATGAACCGGAAATCTCTCCGGGGCATCTTCTGTGGGACAAAGAGACAAATCTCACACCTCCTTGTTATCTTCTGCAGATTCGAGTCCTCTGTCCTTGCAGACGTGACACCCTCAATACACATGCAGTCCTGTCTCTGTGGCAACGTGAGCCCACAATGTGTGTCGCCCACACTACCCCCCCCCCAAACGTCTAGTAAGGCAAAACCTGCATGGCATAAAAAAAAAGAAAAACACAAAGCACTCCATACATCGCTAATCAATCCACCAACTGCCTAGGTTTTAACTTTCTGCCGAATCTGCTGCAACCTGGCTTGGCTGCACCTGCAACATCTCTGTGCACCTGTGGATTAAAGCTGTTAGCACCTTTCTGTGAAGACTTTGGAGAATGTCCTCTCGGCGGCCTGCCACGGCGGGGGGGGCTCGCGAGCTGCACTTCCTCATCAGCCAAAACAAAGGCGGGTTTGAGCCTGTTTATGCAAATCAACTCCCTTCTGCCCCCTAAATCTAGCAGAAAATGCTTCTGCCCGGTCTCCAGCACTCGGAATGGTCCGTCATAAAACGGCCACAAACTTGGATGCTGAGCATCATGTTTAACAAAAACAAACTCTGCATTTTTTAAAGCCTTTGGCACAAAAATGTGTGGTAAACTGTGATGGACTGGGCCAGGGAGCGTGTTTGCTCCTGAGTCGCTCTGCCACGGTTGAGCAGGGGGGCCATTTGGTGCGGGATTATCGGGGAGAAATTCCCCCGGCAAACGGAGAGGTTGAGCAAAAACTAATTCAGCCGGGGAAGCATGCAAATCTTCCTTAGGTGCAGAACGCAACCCCAATAAAACCCATGGAAGTTTGTCCACCCAATTTGTATCCATTAGCGACGCTCTGAGGGCTGCTTTCAATGACCTGTGAAAGCGTTCGCATAAACCATTAGCCTGGGGGTTATACGCGGTAGTGCGATGAATCTTCACCCCCAAGCTGCGGGCCATCGATGACCATAGCTCGGAAATAAATTGGGGACCCCTGTCGGACGTTATGTCCGACGGTACACCGAAACGCACAACCCACGCTGCTAAAAATGCTCGCGCAACTTCTTCCGCTGTGGTTGATGTCAGAGGAATCGCCTCTGGCCAGCGCGTGGTGCGATCCACCATTGTCAAAAGATGTGTGTGCCCGTGTGATAATGGAAGCGGGCCTACTAAGTCAACATGCACGTGATCAAAACGCTTAGCGGGGATGTGAAAAGGTTCTAACGGGGCCTTAGTGTGTCTGTGTATTTTGGCTCGCTGACACGCTACGCAGGCTGCCGCCCATTCCTTGACCTGTTTGCGCAACCCGGGCCAAACAAATTTCTCCCCCACCAATTTAATCGATGCGCGCACCCGGGGGTGCGCGAGAGAATGGACCGAGTCAAAAACGCAGCGACGCCACGCGGCTGGCACCACGGGGCGGGGCCGTCCTGTGGAGACATCGCAGATTAGTGGGGGCATACCATTTTGTTGCACCCTGTGCTCCAGCCTTAACCCTGTTGGTCCAGACTGGAGCGCGCGCACGTCCGCGTCGTTAACCTGCTCCGCAGCCATGGCTGCATAATCTAACCCAACACAGACCGGGGCTGCGTGCGCTCCCGCGTCGCTGCCCAGGCCCGTGGCCACGGCTACAGAGTCTGCCCCTATGGGGCTTGGTGGTGCTACCGCGCGCGAGAGGCAGTCTGCCACAACATTGTGTTTACCCGCGACATGCTGAATATCAGTAGTGAACTCCGATATTGCGGCTAGTTGCCTTTGTTGCCGGCCTGACCAGGGTTCTGAAATTTTGGCCATCGCAAACGTTAGCGGTTTCTGATCCACAAAAGCGGTGAAACGTCGCCCCTCTAACCAGAACTGAAAATGACGGATGGCCAAGTGTAGGGCCAAAAGCTCCCTGTCAAACGCACTGTATTTCCGCTCACTATCGCGCAAAGTCCTGCTGAAAAACGCGAGGGGTTGCCAGGTACCTGCCACAAACTGTTCAACTACCGCCCCCACCGCTACATCGGAAGCGTCAGTGGTGAGCGCCATGCGGGCCGTTGGAACTGGGTGCGCTAACAAAACTGTGTTTGCCAGGGCTGATTTGACCTGGGCAAAAGCGCGCTCCCGCTCCGGAGACCATTCCACTTTATTTGCGGGCTTTTGTTTTTTTAACGCGGTGTACAATGGCTGCATGAGTCGTTCTGCGCTTGGGAGGAACCGGTTGTAAAAATTAACCATCCCTAGAAACTCCTGAAGCACCTTGACCGTTTGAGGTTGCGGAAAATCCGTTATGGCACGCACTTTATTTGGAAGAGGAACTGCTCCTTCTGCCGAAACGCAATGTCCCAAAAAATCAATCTGCGCCACCCCAAACTGGCACTTCGCTGGGTTAACTATTAACCCGTGCTCTGCCAGCCTCCGAAAAACTGCTGTGAGGTGTTTTTCGTGCTCGCCTTCGGACGCGCTGGCTACCAAAATATCGTCCAAATAAACGAACACGAAAGGAAGGTCGCATAAAACTGCATCCATCATGCGTTGGAAAGTCTGCGCGGCCCCCTTGAGGCCAAAAGGCATGCGCAAAAACTCAAAAAGGCCGAAAGGAGTTATGACCGCTGTTTTGGGTACATCTTGCGCGCGCACTGGAACCTGGTGGTAACCGCGCACCAAGTCTATTTTAGAAAAAATGTGCGCCCCCGCCAAATGAACAGAAAAATCCTGAATGTGCGGAATCGGGTAGCGGTCATGAGCTGAAACGTTGTTCAACCTGCGGAAATCACCGCAAGGTCACCACAAGCCGTCAGCCTTTGGGACCATGTGTAACGGCGAAGCCCAAGAGCTCTTGGAGCGTCTAACAATATCCAGTTTTTCCAGATTAGTGAACTTCTCGCGCGCGATGGCCAGTTTAGCTGGGTCCAAGCGCCGAGCTTTTGCAAAAACGGGAGGGCCGGTGGTTGTTATGAAATGCTCCACCCCATGTTTAGCCACCGTTGCCGAAAACGTGGGGGCTGTGAGTGCTGGGAACTGAGCAAGCAATGTGTGAAACTTACCACCCGCAGCTGAGACGCTGGCATGTGCAGTCGGCGGGGCCACCCGAGCTGTGCAGGGAATAGAATGAAAGGACAGTGCATTAATCAGACGTCTATTAGCAAGGTCAACCAATAAACCATGTGAGCACAAAAAATCAGCCCCTAACATGTTGAAACTGACTGCTGCTACAATAAATGTCCACTCAAATGAACGGCCCTGTAAGGACAGAAGCATGGTCCTCTCACTGAACGTTTTAATCGTGGAGCCGTTCGCTGCTGACACTGACACCCAGGGAGCTTTAGAAGGCATCAGCCGTTCCATGTAGGTGGGTGTGACGAAGCTCAGCTTCGTCCACGAGGAACTGTTTCCCCGAGCGTGCATCCGTCAGGTAAAGCAGCCTGTTCTCGTTGCCGAGGGTCGCAGCTGCTAACGGCCCTCGGTCTTGGCGTTTCCCTGGCGCCTAAAGTTGCACGGTGGGACGCACCTGTGCGCTCTCTCTGCAAAACGGCGGTGGTAGAAGCATGGGCCGTCCTCCGCTCCGCGTCGTCTGGCTCCCGTCGCCGCCGCCGTTGGTGCGTCTGGCGCCACGGCCGCTGGACCTGCGCTGTCTCTGGATGCTGTCTCCGGGCTGGCCGCCGAGGCCGAAACCGTGTTCCGCTTGTGGGCGTCGACCAACGGCTGCGCCTCTTTGCTCAACCCATGGTAGTCTCGCCTGGCCAATCGGGGCGACTCTGCCAGGGCCACTCTCACTGCTGGTGGCAGGGTTCGAAGGAAAAGGTGGGCGGAAATGAATTCGCCATCCTCAGAGTCTTTGAGCTTCAGCATCTTCACCATCAGGTCCGCAGGTCTATCGTTTTCTGCCTCCGTCAACGTCAGGAGCCCCTCTGCTCGTTGTTGGACTGAGGGGGTGAAATGGCTGATCAGCGCGTCCTTCAATGCGCTGTACTTGTCGCTGTCTGGTGGATGATTAACCAGATCCTCCACTCTCTGGACCGTGTTGCTGTCCAGCTTCGCTACCACGTGGTAGAATCTTGTGTCATCATTGGAGATTCTCCGGAGGTTGAACTGCGCCTCGACTGCGCTAAACCATGAGCGCGGGCTGTGCTGCCAGAAATTGGGCAGCCGGATCGTGGAGGTGGCCATCAGGCTGGCTTCCGCCGAGCCCTGCTCGGGAGAATTCTGTCTGCTCATTTTTCGTCGTAGGTCACCAGTGTAGAAAATGTGCTCAAATGACGAGGCTAAGTTTAGTCGTAAACCAGCTTTATTGACAGAACACAGCTTCTAGCATTCTCAAAGCAGGAAAGAGAAAGAATCATATCTCAACACCCTTTTATATGTTTCCAGCATCAGAATTCAAGTCACATGGTGTCTTCAGTAAACATACAGTCACAAAGCATCCCTTTGAAGCTTCACCATTGTCTCTCATTTCCTGATGAACCGGAAATCTCTCCGGGGCATCTTCTGTGGGACAAAGAGACAAATCTCACACCTCCTTGTCATCTTCTGCAGATTCAAGTCCTCTGTCCTTGCAGACGTGACACCCTCAATACACATGCAGTCCTGTCTCTGTGGCAACGTGAGCCCACAATGTGTGTCGCCCACAGTAACACCATTTCACAACAACAGTCATCAGACAATTTTTGTAAATTGTCAAATTTTCTAGTAAAGTTGAAACTTTTTTACATACATTTGCAACTTTTTTCTTGAAAATTTTTTGACTTTTTTGTAAATTTGCAACTTTTTTCTTGTAAATTGTTGACTTTTGTATACAGTGGTGTGAAAAAGCATTTGACCCCTTCCCGATTTCTCATTTTTTTGTGTTTGTCACACTTAAATGTTTCAGATTATCAAACACATTTAAATACTAGACAAAGATAACACAAGTAAACACAAAATGCAGTTTTTAAATGAAGGTGTTTATTATTAAGGGGGAAAATAAATCCAAACCTACATGGCCCTGTGTGAAAAAGTGATTGCTCCCTAAACGGGTTGACCCAACCCTAAACTGGTTGAGCCACCCCTAGCAGCAACAACTGCAATCAAGCATTTACAATAACTGGCAATGAGTCCGTTACAGCACTGTGGAGGAATTTTGGAAGATTTTCGAGCATGAACCGCCTTTTTAAGGTCATGCCACAGCATCTCAATCAGATTCAAGTCAGGACTTTGACTAGGCCACTCCAAAGTCTTCATTTTGTTTTTCTTAAACCACTCAGAGATGGACTGGCTGGTGTGTTTTGGATCATTGTCCTGCTATAGAACCCAAGTGCACTTCGGTTTGAGGTCACGAACAGATGGCCGGACCTTCTCCTTCAGGAAGTTTTGGTAGACAGCAGAATTCATGGTTCCATTTACCACAGCAAGTCTTCCAGGTCCTGAAGCAGCAAAACAGCCCCAGACCATCACATTACCACCACCATATTTTACTGTTGGTATGATGTTCCTTTTCTGAAATGCTGTGTTACTTTTACACCACATGTAATGGGACACACACCTTCAAAAAAATTCAACTTTTGTCTCGTCAGTCCACAGAATATTTTCCCAAAAGTCTTGGGGATCATCAAGATGTTTTCTGGCAAAACTGAGATGAGCATTTGTTCTTTTTGCTCAGCAGTGGTTTTCATTTTGGAACTCTGTCATGCAGGCCATTTTTGCCCAGTCTCTTTCTGATGGTGGAGTCATGAACACTGACCTTAACTGAGGCAAGTGAGGCATGCAGTTCTTTGGATGTTGTTGTGGGGTCTTTTGTGATGTGTCTTGAATGAGTCGTTGCTGTACTCTTAGGGTAATTTTGGTCGACCGGCCACTCCTGGGAAGGTTCACCACTGTTAAACGTTTTTGCCATTTGTGGATAATGGCTCTCACAGTGGTTTGCTGGAGTCTCAAAGCTTTAGAAATATATTTATACCCTTTTCCAGACTGATAGATCTCAGTTACTTTGTTTCTCATTTGTTCCTGAATTTCTTTGGATTGCAGTATGATGTCTGGCTTTTGAGGATCTTTCGGTCTACTTCACTTTCTCAGGCAGGTCCTATTTAAGTGATTTCTTGATTGAGAACAGGTGTGGCAGTAATCAGGCCTGGGTGTGGCTAGAGAAATTGAACTCAGCTTTCCAAAGATGTGATAAACCACAGTTAATTTGTGTTTTTACAGGGGGGAACAATCACTTTTTCCACACAGGGTCATGTAGGTTTGGATTTTTTTTCCCCTTAATAATAAACACCTTCATTTAAAAACTGCATTTTGTGTTTACTTGTGTTGTCTTTGTCTAATATTTAAATTTGTTTGATGATTTGAAACGTTTAAGTTTGACAAACATGCAAAAAAAGTGAGAAATCAGGAAGGGGCAAACACTTTTTCACACCACTGTATTTGCAAGTTTTTGTCTTGTAAGTTTGTGACTTTCTTCTAGTTACTCTGCAGCTTTTTTCTTGTAAATTTTTTGACTTTTTTCTTGAAAATTTGCAAATTTTTTCTCATAAATTTGCACCTTTACTCATGATTTTCCAACTTTTTCATAAATTTGCACATTTTTCTTGTAAATATCTGACATTTTTCTTGCAAATTGGCAAGTTTTCTTCTCATAAATTTTTGACTTATTGTAAACTTGCAAAAACATTTTCTTGCAAACTTGCAACTTTTTCATAAATTTGCAACATTTTTTAAATGTAAATTTACAGCTTTTCAGTTTTTCTTGTAATTTTGTGACTTTTTTAAGTTAATTTGCAGCTTTTTTCTTGTAATTTTTTAAAATGTTTTTTTGTAAATTTGCAAGGTTTTTTCCTCACAAATGAGATTTTTTTTTTTAAAAATTGCAACTCTTTCTTGTAAATTTCAAGCCTTTTACTCATAAATATGTGATTTTTTTCTTGTAAATTTGCAACATTCATAAAGCTTGTTAGTTACATTTTTATTGCACTTACTTTTTTTGTCATCTAGATCATAACAATATTTTTTTATGTTTGTGTTTTGAGATTTTTCCCATCTCTTTCCCTTTATAAAAATAGTCCACCCCCCTCAAACTCAAAATGTCTACAAAGAGCTCTCCTGCCACTTTAAAGCCAGACAAAATAAATTATATGAAAAAAAGAAAAATGGGGTGGGAGACATCTGCAAATAAAAAACAAAACAAAACAAAAAAAAACAGTAAGCAAAGAAATGAAGACACATTAGAGTTTACACTAGAATTCAAAAGTTGCTGTAGTTTGTTAGAGATGCTTTTCAAAGAAAGATGAATGATTAGGATGTGAGCAGAATTCCTGAGTTCACATGAGCATCCAACCTCTTTAAAGAAGATGAAGATGTTCAGAAGTGATAAAAGTCCTTAGACTGAAATAAAACACACCAGTCTGCTGTTCTCTGATACTAAAGAAGTATAAAAGATGAAGAGAAATGAAAAGCAGCCTACTGTATGAGTTCTATTGGTGGCGCATTCTTCTCTGGGAGCAGAGTACAGTGGGTACAGACCCCCCCCCCCCTTTTCAAGAAAAAGCAACAAATTTATGCAAACTTTAAGTGGAAAAAAAGTGCAAATTTTCATGAAAAAAAGTTAAAGTAACTTTAATGCTCTCTCCAAAAAAAATGCTAAAATGTTGAAGGTGAAAATGTTGCTTGCAGTTGCATTTGCATAGTCTGCCTTATAGCCAGAAACAGCTCTGTGTATAAACCAACTATGTGTTTAACATTTTCCTTCATTCATTCATTCATCTTCTTCTGCTTAATCCTTTTCGGGTTGCGGGGGGGGAGGGGCTGGAGCCTATCTCAGCATCTTTGGGGGAGAGGCAGGGTACACCCTGGACAGATCGCCAGTCCATCGTAGGGCCAACACAGAGAGACAGACAACCATTCACTCTCACAGTCATACCTAAGGACAATTTAGAATCCCCAGTTTTGATGCCAGTTAACCTAACCTGCATGTTTTTGGCATGTGGGAGGAAACCGGAGAAATCCCGGAGTAAACCCACGCAGACACGGGGAGAACATGCAAACTCCACACACATCACTGTTGGTCGGGGGCTGGGATCAAACCCAGGATCCCCTGGCCAAGGGTGAGTTGCTGTGCTGCCGCAGTGCTTCTTTGTACTCAATTAAAGGTGGACTAGATCAGAGTTCTTCAACCTTTGTTGAGCCAAGGAAATCTTTTTGCACTGAAAAAATCTCATGGCAGCCCACCAGTCAAAAATGCTACAAAATGACACAGCGTAACGACAATTCAGTCTCGCAATTTTTACAGTTTCTCAGTTTGAAACCTGGGCCTGTTTAGATGAAGACAAAGCTGATATCTGGCAGGAACTGAAGAAAGGCGTAACCTCCACATCCTCAGTTTCTCTCTTGTTTTAGTTTTTATAGCAGTCAGACTTGAAATCTCAGATTTTCAATTCAATTCAATTCAACTTTATTTATATAGCGCCATTTCACAACAACAGTCATCTCATAGCACTATCAACTGAAGGGGGAACCCCCACAGTTGCAGAAAGACCCCAGCAATCAGGCGATCCCCTGTGAGCAAGCACTTGGCGACGGTGGAGAGGAAAAACTCCCTTTTAACAGGAAGAAACCTCCAGCAGAACCAGGCTCAGGGAGGGGCAGTCATCTGCTGCGACTGGCTGGGGGGTGAGGGGATAGAGAAGAAGAAAAGAACAGACATGTAGAGAGCAAACAGCACGATGGGGACTCAATCTATGGGAGAGAACAAACAAATGTTAATGACCAGCAAAAAAAATATTTCATAGAGAGTGAGGAAAGGAGTGAGGCCCAGTGCATTACTGGAGGTCCCCCGGCTGACTAAACCTATTAGCAGCATAACTAAGGGAGGGTTCAGAAACACATGATCCCTCCCTAATTGTAGGCTATATCAAAAAGGTAGGTTTTAGCCCTATTCTTAAAAACAGAGATCGAGTCTGACTCCCGAATCCAGATTGGCAACTGATTCCACAGGAGAGGAGCTTGATAACTGAAGGCTCTGCCTCCCATTGTACTTTTGGAGATTCTAGGTATTACAAGTAATCCTGCATTTTGGGAGCGTAGTGCTCTGTTAGGACAATACGGTAGTATCAGATCTTTTAAATAAAAAGGAGCCTGATTGTTTAGAGCTTTGTAAGTAAGAAGAAGGATTTTAAACTTAATTCTAAACTCTATGGGAAGCCAATGAAGGGAGGCCAGAACCGGAGAGATATGATCTCTCTTTCTAGTACCTGTTAAAACTCTTGCTGCAGCATTTTGGATTAGCTGAAGACTTTTTAAAGATGTTTTAGGACAGCCTGATAATAAAGAATTACAATAATCTAATCTCGAGCTAACAAAAGCGTGGATCAGTTTCTCAGCATCACTCTGAGACAAGATGCTCCTAATCTTGGCAATATTACGCAAACGATAGAAGGCAGTCTTAGAAACAAATTTAATATTTGAATTGAAGGACAAATCATGATCAAAAATAACTCCAAGGTTCCTCACAGAGCTATTAAGAGAAAGAGTAACCGCATCCAAACTGAAAGTTTGTTTTGGAAAGGAATTTCTAAGGTTTTTTGGACCAACAAGAATGACCTCAGTCTTATCTGAATTTAATAGCAGGAAATTACAAGTCATCCAAGCTTTGATTTCCTTAAGACAGGCTTCTAACTTGGCTAATTGATTACTATCATCTGGCTTCATTGACAGGTATAATTGTGTGTCATCAGCATAACAATGAAAATGTATACAGTGCTTTCTAATAATGTTGCCTAACGGACGCATATATAAACTAAAAAGAGTAGGGCCTAGCACAGATCCCTGTGGAACTCCATGACTGAGCTTTGAGTTGAAAGAAAACTCATTATTTACATGAACAAACTGGAACCTATCAGATAAATAAGATCTAAACCACTGCAACGAAGTTCCATTAAGTCCAACATAGTGTTCTAATCTATCAAGTAGAATATTATGATCGATAATATCAAAAGCTGCACTAAGGTCTAAAAGGACAAGTACAGAAACCAGTCCATTATCAGATGCGATGAGGAGGTCGTTAGTGACCTTCGCTAAGGCTGTTTCAGTACTATGATGGATTCTAAACCCAGACTGAAACTCTTCAAGTAAACCATTTCCCTGAAGGTGGTCAAATAATTGCGTAGCAACAACTCTTTCTAAGATTTTTGAAATGAAAGGGAGATTAGAGATTGGTCTATAGTTAGCTAAAGCTCCTGGATCTAGCGTTGGCTTTTTGAGTAAGGGTTTAATTACAGCCGTTTTAAAAGCCTGCGGTACATGGCCTAAAGTTAATGAAAAATTGATTATATGAAGAATAAAGCTACCAATAAGTGGGAAGACTTCTTTAAATAACCTGGTAGGAATAGGGTCTAAAAGACAAGTTGAAGGTTTGGATGAGGAAACTATTTTGTCTAACTCACAAAGGTCGATTGGAGTAAACTCATCAAGACAGACATCAATAGAAGGAGTTGTAGTAGTTACAGTATTTAAGTTAACTGTGGGAAGAATCTGATTGATTTTATCTCTGATGGATGAAATTTTATTATTGAAAAAGTTCATAAAGTCCTGACTAGTAAGCTCTAAAGGAATGCTAGGATTGACAGAGTCCTGACTCTTTGTCAACCTGGTTACAGTACTGAAAAGAAACCTGGGATTATTTTTGTTCTCTTCTATTAATGCAGAGTAATAACTCGTTCTAGCTTTTCTAAGAAATTTTTTATAAATTAAAAGATGATTTCTCCAAGCTAAATAGATTTCATCTAAATTAGTGGAGCACCATTTTCTTTCTAATTGACGAGTCTTCTGTTTTAAGCCACGAGTTTCTGTGTTGAACCAAGGAGTTAGAAATCTCTGATTAGACTTTTTCTTTTTTAAGGGGGCCACCAAGTCTAGAGTCTGATGCAGAGAAGCTGAAACACTATCCACCATGTTATCAATTACAGAAGGAGCAAGCTGTCTATAGCTTATTTCCGTTGTGTTGACACATGGCATAGAGGAAACAATCTGCATAAATTTGGTAACAGCATCATCTGAGAGGCATCTACTGTAATAATATTTTTCTTTAGGAGCCAAATAGTCAGAAATAGTAAAATCAAAGGTTAACAGACAATGGTCTGACAGTACAGGGTTATGAGGAGACACTACAAGATTTTCTATTTCTATGCCATATGTCAGAACAAGGTCCAATGTATGGTGGAGGTAATGAGTAGAATTTCCTACTTTCTGAGAAAACCCAATCGAGTCTAATATTGAATTAAATGCCACATTAAGGCAGTCACTATCTACATCCACATGTATATTAAAGTCCCCTACTATAATTATTCTATCAGATTTCAGCACTAAATCAGCTAAGAAATCAGCAAATTTGGATAAAAATTCTGAGTAGGTTGATGGGGGACGATAAACTATGGCAAATAAAATTGGGTTTAACCTAAAATTGCTAAAGTTCCCAATACTGAGGACCAGTATTTTCCTCATTAGTTACCTGTTTCTCCATTCGAAATACCACTGCATGGGCTGTAAAAGGCCTGTGTAATGGACATGTATTGCAAAGTCTTTACACATGCTCATTCATGCTCATCTGAGTCCATGCAATGTTATTAGGAGTGAGTCAAAGTTTATTACGAGAATAAATATCACACTAGCAACTTGAAGCTAACTAATAACAGTAATGGTAAATGGCGTTCACTTACTGTATATAGTACTTTTTACTCATCTCTGGATGACCAAAGCACTTTACAAATCCTGCTATCCACCCATTCACACACTGATGGCGGCGGAGCTGCAATACACCAGTGCTGGCCTGACCCACGAGAAGCAACTGGGGGTTCAGCGTCTTGCTTAAAGACACTTCGACATGCAGACTGCAGACAGAGCAGGAGTCGAACCATTGACTGTCCGATTAGTAGTAAGTTACACTACAACTGTGCCACAGCCGCCCCCAATAATGTAATGGTAACAGCAATAACCAAGGGATTCTGCATACACAAAATAATATTAAAACAAGTCAGCTCCAAATGGGAGTCTGACATATGTTTCAGTAAGTTTCACAGGTCTATTACAGCCCATGCAGTGGTATTTGGAATACAATAGCTGTGCTTTGCTAAGCTAGCTAATTATTAAACGGCTCATTGTGGTTACAAAAATTATCAAAATGTGACACACAAACTTTATAAAAATGATCAGCCTATACACTGTTTCCAGTATGTGCAATGATATGTGAAAGTGATAAAATTGATTTATTGATGAGAAAGAACCAGGGAATGGGCAAATATAATGGAACTGGAACTAGAGCTGCTCGGAGTTGCGAATGCTGAAGTACGTCACTATATTGTGCAAGAGGACCATAGCATAACTGGGCTGATGTCATGTGTCTCCGCTAAAATGCTGAAGGGGAAAGTGTTGCTTGCAGTTACATTTGCATAGTCCGCCTTATAGCCAGAAACAGCTGTGTGTATAAACCAACTATGTGTTTTACATTTTCTTTGTACTCAATTAAAGGTGGACAAGATCAGTGTTCTTCAACCTTTTTTGAGCCAAGGAACCCTTTTTGCATTGAAAAAATCTCATGGCAGCCCACCAGTCAAAAATGCTACAAAATGACACAGCATAACGACAATTCAGTCTCGCAATTAGTTTACACTCACTCAGTTTGAAACCTGGGCCTGTTTAGATGAAGACAAAGTTGATATCTGGCAGGAACTGAAGAAAGGCATAAACTCTGCATTCTCAGTTTCACAGTTGGGGCAATAGTAAGTGTGACATCTACTGGCCAGGAGGTCAGGATGTTGTCTCTGTCACCTTTAAATACATACAAATTGTTACATTTTTTTTAGTGTTTGAAAAGGAAATACATTTAATTTTGTATTTCTTAACCACCCAGCATCACTCTGAACTTCCCTGTGCTTCTTTGTGACCTGTGTGGCTGAGATATTAAATTCCTCCCGAGTGTTCCTGGGTGACAGCATTCTAATAATTTAGCCCCTCTCTCAGGCTCGGTCACATTTGAAATGTCCGTGACATCAGCATGTAAAACAGCTGCCCTTCTCAGCCTGTCACACACAGGCGGTGGTATTATATATGTAAATGTGTCCATGACTCTCCCTTTGCAGTCGTGGGGTACTGAAGCAGAGCCTGCCTTTTTCTCGCCCAAGTAGAGCTGCTGTGAATCACTGAATCACCTTCAAATAAAACTTTTTTTTTTTAAAGTGTCCAAGTTTTTTTCTTCTCCTGGCTTGTCCATATCAGGGTTAAAAATCAGAGCTGAGGTTGGCAGAAAAATTGAGCAGGAAGCTTGGATGTTTTTGAAGTTGATTTCTTTCTTTTTTTTAACCCAGGTGGAAGGAGGCATAAAGTAGAGAATCAGTTTGGCTGTAGAGGGGAAATGAGAAAGTTGGAAACCACCGTTATACCAGTTCTCAATGGGTCAGGATTAATGTGGAGGAAATTCTACAGTAAGTCATGTGCCAATAACAAACTTTGGGCATGTACACTAAGGAGACTCTTTGATCCTCAAACAATATTCATTGTTTTTCAGCTGTCTCTTAGTTTGTGATAGATGGATGGATGGATGGATGGATGTACTTTATTGATCCCAAACTGGGAAATTACAGTGTAATAGCAGCATGAAACAGAAAACCCAACCAACTGAAAAACACACAGTATAATACAAAAGGAATTAATTCAATTCAATTCAACTTTATTTATATAGCGCCATTTCACAACAACAGTCATCTCATAGCACTTTCAACTGTAGGGGGGACCCCCACAGTTGCAGAAAGACCCCAGCAATCAGGCGATCCCCTGTGAGCAAGCACTTGGCGACGGTGGAGAGGAAAAACTCCCTTTTAACAGGAAGAAACCTCCAGCAGAACCAGGCTCAGGGAGGGGCAGTCATCTGCTGTGACTGGCTGGGGGGTGAGGGGACAGAGAAGATGAAAAGAACAGGCATGTAGAGAGCAAACAGCACGATGGGGACTCAATCTATGAGAAAGAACAAACAGATGTTAATGACCAGCAAAAAAAAAAAATATTTCATTGAGAGTGAAGAAAGGAGTGAGGCCCAGTGCATTATTGGAGGTCCCCCGGCTGACTAAACCTATTAGCAGCATAGCTAAGGGAGGGTTCAGAAACACATGATCCCTCCCTAATTGTAGGCTATATCAAAAAGGAAGGTTTTAACCCTATTCCTAAAATCAGAGATTGAGTCTGACTCCCAAATCCAGATTGGAAGCTGGTTCCACAGGAGAGGAGCTTGATAAATGAAGGCTCTGCCTCCCATTGTACTTTTGGAGATTCTAGGTATTACAAGTAATCCTGCATTTTGGGAGCGTAGTGCTCTGTTAGGATAATCAGAATAAGAATCAGAATCAGAATCAGAATCAGAATCAGCTTTATTGGCCAAGTATGCACAACACATACAAGGAATTTGACTTTGGCTAAAAACTTGCTCTCGTCGTTCAGGTGGAGGATTTAAATAAGGATTCAATGACAACAGAGTATGTACAGTAAATTACAGTCTGTCCACGTTTCTATAAAAGGATGCAAATATATACAGGAATATATGCAGTTATTTACTCAGACTAACCACACTTTGCAGAAATATATTAAAAAATATACAGTCACACAGTATTTCAATGTGAACTCAGATTCAGTGATATAATGTGAATGAAGTAAAAAGCAGTGTGAGAGTTATGTGCAATGTAATAATGGATGAAAAGTCATGAGTACAGCAACAGGTAGGACTAGGTGAATGTTAGGAGTTCATCAGAGTGATGGCTTGAGGAAAGAAACTGTTCCTGTGACGGGTGGTTTTGACCTTCAGTGATCTGTAACGACGACCAGAAGATAGAAGTTCAAACAGTTTGTGGCCGGGGTGTTTGAACTTCTATCTTCTGGTCGTCGTTACGACCAGAAGATAGAATAATAATAATAATAATAGGGTAGTATCAGATCTTTTAAATAAAAAGGAGCCTGATTGTTTAGAGCTTTGTAAGTAAGAAGAAGGATTTTAAACTTAATTCTAAACTCTATGGGAAGCCAATGAAGGGAGGCCAGAACCGAAGAGATATGATCTCTCTTTCTAGTGCCTGTTAAAACTCTTGCTGCAGCATTTTGGATTAGCTGAAGACTTTTTAAAGATGTTTTAGGACAACCTGATAATAAAGAATTACAATAATCTAATCTCGAGCTAACAAACGCGTGGATCAGTTTCTCAGCATCACTCAGAGACAAGATGCTCCTAATCTTGGCAATATTGTACAAATGATAGAAGGCAGTCTTAGAAACAAATTTAATATGTAAATTGAAGGACAGATCTTGATCAAAAAAAATTCCAAGGTTCCTCACAGAGCTATTAAGAGAAAGAGTAACCACAACCAAACTGAAAGTTTGATTTGGAAAGGTATTTCTAAGGATTTTTGGACCAACAAGAATGACTTCAGTCTTATCTGAATTTAATAGCAGGAAATTACAAGTCATCCAAGTTTTGATTTCCTTAAGACAGGCTTCCAACTTGGCTAATTGATTACTATCATCTGGCTTCATTGACAGGTATAATTGGGTGTCATCTGCATAACAATGAAAATGTATACAGTGCTTTCTAATAATGTTGCCTAACGGACGCATATATAAACTAAAAAGAGTAGGGCCTAGCACAGATCCCTGTGGAACTCCATGACTGAGCTTTGAGTTGAAAGAAAACTCATTATTGACATAAACGAACTGGAACCTATCAGATAAATAAGATCTAAACCACTGCAACAAAGTTCCATTAAGTCCAACATAGTGTTCTAATCTATCAAGTAGAATATTATGATTGATAGTATGAAAAGCTGCACTAAGGTCTAAAAGGACAAGTACAGAAACCAGTCCATTATCAGATGCGATGAGGAGGTCGTTAGTGACCTTCGCTAAGGCTGTTTCAGTACTATGATGGATTATAAACCCAGATTGAAACTATTCAAGTAAACCATTTCCCTGCAGGTGGTCAAATAATTGCGTAGCAACAACTCTTTCTAAGATTTTTGAAATGAAAGGGAGATTAGAGATTGGTCTATAGTTAGCTAAAGCTCCTGGATCTAGCGTTGGCTTTTTGAGTAAGGGTTTAATTACAGCCGTTTTAAAAGCCTGCAGTACATGGCCCAAAGTTAATGAAGAATTGTTTATATGAAGAATAAAGCTACCAATAAGTGGGAAGACTTCTTTAAATAACCTGGTAGGAATAGGGTCTAAAAGACAAGTTGAAGGTTTGGATGAGGAAACTATTTTGTCTCACTCACAAAGGTCAATTGGAGTAAACTCATCAAGACAGGCATTAACGGTGGGAAGAATCTGATTGATTTTATCTCTGATGGATGAAATTTTATTATTGAAAAAGTTCACAAAGTCCTGACTAGTAAGCTCTAAAGGAATGCTAAGATTGACAGAGTCCTGACTCTTTGTCAACCTGGCTACAGTGCTGAACAGAAACCTGGGATTATTCTTGTTCTCTTCTATTAATGCGGAATAATAACTCTTTCTAGCTTTTCTAAGAGATTTTTTATAAATTAAAAGATGATTTCTCCAAGCTAAATAGATTTCATCTAAATTAGTGGAGCGCCATTTTCTTTCTAATTGACAAGTCTTCTGTTTTAAGCTACGAGTTTCTGTGTTGAACCAAGGAGTTAGAAATCTCCGATTAGACTTTTTCTTTTTTAAGGGGGCTGCCAAGTCTAGAATCTGATGCAGAGAAGCTGTAACACTATCTACCATGCTATCAATTACAGAAGGAGCAAGCTGTCTATAGCTTATTTCCGTTGTGTTGACACACGGCATAGAGGAAACAATCTGCATAAATTTGGTAACGGCATCATCTGAGAGGCATCTACTGTAGTAATATTTTTCTTTAGGAACCAAATAGTCAGAAATAGTAAAATCAAAGGTTAACAGACAATGGTCTGACAGTACAGGGTTATGAGGAGACACTACCAGATTTTCTATTTCTATGCCATATGTCAGAACAAGGTCCAACATATGGTGGAGATAATGAGTAGAATTTCCTACTTTCTGAGAAAACCCAATCGAGACAAAAAGTTTGTCTCGAGACAAAACGTTTGTCTCGATTGTCACAAAAAGTTTCTGACAACTTCCCAATTACTCCGGGAAGTAAAGTAACAATGTTTAGATCACTATCTGCAACATAGGCTACCGCTAGGTTAAATAGATGATGATCCTTATGAGTCAATGTATAGTACTGATTGTACAGAGAAGGATTATAAGGCACAGGGTGAAACACGAAGTACCAGTTAAACTGTAAGGTGCTGTTCAACATCAATGTGAGTTATTGTACAATGAAATGGCATGTGGCAGAAAAGATTTCCTATACCTAACCATTCAGCAGCGAAGCTGTAGCAGTCTGCTGGAGAAAGTGCTCCGCTGACTGCCTAGTGTGTGGTGGAGGGAGTGATCAGGATTGTCTGTGATGGATCACAGTTTGTTCAGTGTCCTCCTCTTCACCACACATTCAAAGGTCTCCAGCATGAGACCAATCACAGAGACAGCTTTCTTGATAATCTTGCCAAGTCTATTGGTGTCGCTGGCTCTGATGCTGTTACCCCAACAGACAGCAGCAAACAAGATGGCGCTGGTGAAAACGGCCTGGTAGAAAAGCTCCAACATCTTGTTGCACACGTTGAAGGATATCAACTTCCTCAGAAAGTACAGTCTGCTCATCCCCTTCTAGTACACGGCATCGACGTTGGATTTCCAGTCCAGTCTGCTGCTGATCGCGACACCCAGGTATTTGTAGTCCCCCACTACCCACACAACCTCCCCCCTAATCCACATTGGCTGTGAAGGCATCCTCTTCTTCCTGAAGTCAATCACCTTCTCTCTGGTCTTGCTGACGTTCAGTCTCAGGTGATTCTGCTCGGTCCAGTCCACAAATCTGTCTATGAGTGCCCTGTATTCCCCCTCCTCTCTTCCTCCTATACACCCAACAACATCCGAGTCATCAAAGAATTTATGCAGGTGGCATGATTTGGTGTTGCACTGAAAGTCCGTGGTGTATAAGGTGAAGAGGAAAGGAGAAAGCACAGTCCCCTATGGAGCTCCCGTATCACTAACCACCACATCAGACAAAACACTGCCCAGCTGGACAAACTGTGGCCTACCTGTCAGGTAGCCATTAATCCAGGAGATCACACGGCTGTCAACTCCAATTACCCGCAGCTTCTCACCCAGTAGCAGCAGCTGAATTGTGTTAAATGCACTGGAGAAATCAAAGAATGGGATTCTCACAGTGTCTTCTCCTCCATCCAGGTGCAAGTGAGCTTGTTGCAGCAGGTAGATGATGGGGTCTTCAGCTCCTAAATGAGGCTGACATGCAAACTGCAGAGGGTCCATCCACGTCTTCACCTGCGGCCTCAGGTGAGCTAAAACAAGTTTCTCCAGGACCTTCATCACTTGTGATGTGAGGGCAACTGGTCAATAGTCATTCAGGTCCAATGGCGACAACTTCTTGGGTACAGGAACCAGGCAGGATGTCTTTCACAGCACTGGTACTCGCTCCAGGCTCAGGCTGTACAAGTGTTTCAGTACCTGAGCTAGCTTATTGGCACAGGTCCTCAGGATCCAGGCAGAGATGCTATCAGGGCCCGCAGCCTTCCACAGGTGAAGTCTCTCCAGCTGTTTCCTCACCTGGCCTGTAGTCACAGTAATGTGGGGGTTGCTGCTGATGTTGTTAATGGGGAGGAGGGGGGCTGATGGGAGAGGGATGTGCTGCACAGGGGAGTGAGGGGGAGGGGTGTGTGGGGATCTGGCTGTGTTGTGGACGGACGGTGAGTTGAACCTATTAAAAAACAGATTGAGCTCATCGGCTATCTCGTGGCTCCCCGTTGTCTGTCTGTCTGTCTCTCCCCTTACACCCAGTGATGGTTTTTTTTCATTCCAGACCACACCTCTCTCATATGCTTCTGCTGTAGTTTATCCTCCAACTTCCTCCTGTAATTGTCTTTACATCTCCTCAGCATCTCTCTCAGTTCATGCTGCACTATCCTCAGTTCCTCCCTGTCTCCAGACCTAAAAGCCCTCGTCTTCTTGTTAAGATAAGTCTTTATTAGTCCCACAACGGGGAAATTCCAGGATTGCAACAGCACAGGGATAGCAACACTCAGAGCAACAATTAGAAGGCAAGAAAAAAAAAAAACAAGCAAGCAAGAGCAGCTAATATACATATGTACATATTACTATAAAATATATATATACACACACACAGACACACAGTGCAGAGCATTGTAGCTGGATGGAATAAATATATGAATATGTAAACACACAGTGCAGAGCATTGTAGCTAGATGGAATAAATATGTAAATTTATAAACACCCATAGTACGGAGCAATGTAGCTAGATGGAATAATATGTAGATATATAAACACACAGTGCGGAGCATTGTAGCTAGATGGAATAAATATATAGATATATAAATATAAACACACCCAGTGCGGAGCATTGTAGCTAGATGGAATAAATATGTAAATATATAAACACACACAGTGCAGAGCATTGTTGCTAGATGGGATGAAACAGCACAACCGTCTACTTAGTTATCCTACATGGTATGATTATGTGCCCATACATATTCTCACTCTCCATAGCGACCGGTATTTTCCTAGTTGTATGCCGGAGGGGACCATTGTGTAAGTCTATTGCATCTTTGCAGTCAAAAAACTATTAGTTTGTTATGTCTTTTTGCTATCTCTGCGAGCAGCTCTGCTTAGGTTGAACAGTCTGACAGCCGTTGGTAGGAAGGACCTGCGAAACCTCTCGGTTGTGCACCTGGGATGATGTAGTCTGCTGCTAAATGAGCTCCTCAGTGCATTCAGTATGTCCTGCATAGGGTGGAACTCGGACTCCAGCAGAGATGACAGTTTAGCCACCGTCCTTCTCTCTCCTATCTCCTCCACTGGATCAAGGCGCTGCCCCAGGACAGAGCTAGCTTTCTTGATCAGTTTGTTCAGTCTCTTCCTATCGGCTGCAGTAATGCCACTGCCCCAGCAGACCACTCCAAAAGTGATGGCTGATGCCACCACCGTGTCATAGAATGTCTTCAGCAGCGCACCTTGTACACCAAAAGACCTGAGTCTCCTCAGCAGGAACAGCCTGCGCTGTCCCTTCTTGTAGAGTGCGTCAGTATTGTGTGACCAGTCTAGTTTATTGTTCAGATGAACACCCAGGTACTTATAGGCTGTCACCATCTCGATGTCTGTTCCCTGTATATTTACTGGTGCTGTGAGGGGTTGTCCTTGCCTGCGACAGTCCACCACCAGCTCCTTAGTTTTCCTCGCGTTGATCTGGAGGCAGTTCCGATGGCACCAGTCCATGAAGTCCTGGATAAGCCCTCTGTACTCAGCTTCATCTCCATTGGAGATGAGGCCAACGATCGCAGAGTCATCAGAGAACTTCTGTAGATGGCAATGTGTTGTGTTGTGTGAGAAGTCCGCAGTATAAAGAGTGAACAGGAAGGGAGCCAGCACCGTTCCCTGGGGGGCCCCCGTGCTACTGATGATCGTGTCGGACACACAGTCCCGGGTTCTCACAAACTGAGGCCGGTTCATGAGGTAGTCCAGGATCCATGATGACAGGTGCTGGTCCACCCCTACGCACAGCAGCTTGTCCTTCAGGATCATTGGTTGGATGGTGTTGAAAGCACTGGAGAAGTCAAAGAACATGATCCTCACCATATTCCCGGGCTTCTCTAGGTGGGACAGAGAACAGTGAAGGAGGAAGATCACCGCATCCTCCACCCCAATGCCATGCTGGTAGGCGAACTGGAGTGGATCCATCGCTGGTTCCACCAGGGGGCGTAGGTGAGCAAGGAGCAGTCTCTCCAGGGTCTTCATCAAGTGGGACGTCAAGGCCACCGGTCTGTAGCTGTTCAGGTCTTTGGGGTGGGAAGTTTTTGGTACAGGTACCACACAAGATGTTTTCCACAGCTGTGGTACCCTCCCCAGTTTCAGGCTCAGGTTGAAGATATACGTCACAATCCCACACAGCTGGTCTGCACAGGACTTGAGGAGCTTTGCGCTGATGCCGTCCGGTCCTGACGCCTTCCTCGCCTTGATCTTCCTCAGCTCCGTCCTCACCTGGGTCCTGGTCAGGGTCAGGATGGGGGGCTGTGTGTTGGGAGTGGGGGGGTGTTGGTGGAGTGGGGGGTGGGCAGCAGGACTTGATTTCTTTAGAGGCAGCAGTGGTTGTTGTGCAGACAGGGGGAGGGCGGTTGGTCAAACCTATTGAAAAACAGATTCAGGTTGTTCGCCCACTCCCTGTCCCCCGTGGCCTGGGGGGAGGTATTCTGGAGCCCAGAGATGGTTTTGAGGTTTCTCCAGACTCCGCTGATGTCGCTCTGTTGCAGCTTGTCCTCCATCCTCTTCCTGAAGCTGTCCTTGCCTACTCTGATCTTTCTCCTCAGCTCCCTCTGTACGGACTTCAGCATCTCCCTGTTCCCCGACCTGAAGATCCTCTTCTTCTCTCTCAGAAGTGTTTTTATCTCAGGGTTGATCCAGGGTTTGTTGTTTGAGTGATGCCGTATGGTCTTGGTGGGAACGGATTTGTCCACACAGAAGTTGAGGTAACCCGTGAAGGTGTGAGTGAGGCCATCGATGTCCTCACCATGTGGATCGCAGAGCTGCTTCCAGGCGGTGGCTTCAAAACAGCCCTTTAGAGCGTCCATTGTCTCCTCAGACCATAACTCCACAGTGTGCATGGCCGGAGGTTGTCTGTGCACTAGGGGTTTGTACACCGGCCGGAGATGAACCAAGTTGTGATCCGATCTCCCGAGTGGGGGGAGTTGTTAAGTTGTTAAGAAGTGCTTTCAGGTCACTGTTGATCCATGGTTTGTTGTTGGGGAAACAGAGCACGGTCTGGGTTGGCATGGCTGTGTTTTCACAGAATCTGATCTATTTTGTGATGAAGTCAGTCATGTTGTCTATGTCCTCCCCATGTGGCCCACAGAGTACATCCCAGTCCGTTGTCTTAAAGCAGTCCTGTCGTGCACCAGCAGCCTCCTGTGTCCACCTCCTCACTGTCCATGTATGAGCAGGCTGCCTTTGCACAAGAGGAATGTACTTGGGTGATAACAGAACCAGGTTGTGATCCAATCGGCCTAAGGGGGGCAGATCTGTGATGCTGTATACATCTTTGAGATTGGCATACAATACATCCAGTGTTTTATTTTCTCTGGTGGGACAGTCAACAAACTGGTGGCAGTTTGGTAATGTTTTGATAACTCAGTTTTGATTGCTGGCCAGCTCTAGGAAGAGTCCTGGTGGTTCTGAACTTCTTCCATTTACGGACGATGGCGACCACTGTGCTCATTGGGACCTTCAAAGCAGCAGAAATTTTTCTTTACCCTTCCCCAGATTTGTGCCTCGAGACAATCCTGTTTCAGAGGTCTACAGACAATTCCTTTGAATTCATGCTTGGTTTGTGCTCTGACATGCACTGTCAACTGTGGGATCTTATATAGATAGGTGTGTGCCTTTTGAAATCATGTCCAATTAACTGAATTTACCACAGGTGGACTCCAATTCAGCTGTAGAAACATCTCAAGGATGATCAGTGGAAACAGAATGCACCTGAGCTCAATTTTGAGCTTCACACTAAAGGCTGTGAATACTTATGTACAGTCATGTGAAAAAAATTGCACATGCTGTATAAGCCTGTGTTTTTTTTTAAACATACAGTCAAGTGAAAAAATTAGGGTACCCCATTAAATATTCAGTTCTTTATTAACCTGTTGAACTCCGGGATTCCGCGGGTGGTCACGTCTCTGTGTCATAGTGCGTCTCAGTACGCACTGAAAAAAAAAAAGGCTGCATTTCTGTTCTTCCAGTACAGACACAGCCACGAAGAGAAAGCCAAAGGAGTGTTTGATTTGTTTAGATTTGATTGACCTCTCATTCGACTAATAAGAGCCTTGAATTGGGTTTCTGAAACCTTGAAGAACCAATGACTGAAAACCTAGCAAGAAGGACCTGCCCACCAACGACCGCGAATACAAAGAGCCAATTGAAGCAGAGAAGTTCAACGATTGAAACGCATGTGTCCCGTGCGTAAAATCTTTTTTGTCTAAGCCGCTGGGTGACTCACATTGAGACCTGTGTGTAACGGTAGCGTTAGCCACTCTCAGCCGTTAGCCAGTCTTTTTTTATTACTACTGTTCTTATTTGTTTTGAAAAATGGTTCGCAAAAACCACAATCATGGAAGAAGAGATGGTTTGACCGGGTCGGGTGACCAGAACCACGAGTCCGTAACAACCGGACCAGCTTCATGTTCGTCTGACAATGAGGAACAGATGTTTGCCAACGACACTGCTGTTGTGGACAGCTAAGTGTTATAAGCTAAATTATTCTTTATCAATGAAAATAGTAATAAAAATGACTTTTGACGGATCGGTAATTACAACGGTCCGTCATGGCCACAAGTTTTTTTGTGCGCCGAGCTCCACTGTAGTGGTGTGGGGGGGGGGGGGGGTTGTTATCCTCTACATTGCAGATATTTTAGTATATTTTTTATTGCACTGTAGGTTATTTTTTCTTGTAAAAAAAGGCCACACATTTTTTACGTGGCATGTTTCTTTGTGTGGGGGGGGCTTGTTTGTTCATTCATTCATTCATGAATGAACAAACAAACCCCCCCCCCCCACACACACACACAGCCCTGAGTGTCACCTTTCATTAGAGCCCAAGATGAAGCTTCTATGTTGAAGCATTCAAAAGTTATAGACGTTTTTCCAAACTGTGCCATTTGGCACAGTTCAAACACACCTGGGAACAACCTGAGAAAAAAGCTGTGTAATATATTCATTTTTTGTGGTATTGTTACAAAATTTTAACCTCAGCTAGATAACACTTGGTTCTACATTTTTGTTGCATTTTCCAGCCAGTATCTGACAGCTGTGTGTTATTTGCAAGCATTTGTATCTAAAAAAAAACACCCAGGTGAACTTTATTTTCTTCAAATTCAGTATGCTTAGATGACTGTTCTCAGTGGCAGGAGCACTAAAGGCCCATTTCCATTAGTATCGCCTTGGCCTTACTTACTTCTACTCGATTCACTTTGTCGCCATTTCCACTGTACCCAGCACGCTTTAACCGACACTATTTTCTTACCGGTTAAGAGGCAGGGTATAATCGTGCAAAAGCGAGCCGAGATGTGACGTCAATAGACTGCTAGCCACTGATTGGTCAGGGCGTAACGTCACTGTTGTGTTGGGTTCTTTTATAAATAAAGACTGCTGCTTTGGGTGAACACGGAGCCTCCTTTATTGACTGGCTGCAACACATTAACACACGAACTCCGCCATATTATTCTCTATCATGCTGTACACCTGACAACATCCGGTCTGTGTCGCCCCCTAGTGGCTCCACATATGTAATACTTAGATTACACCACATCCCCCTTACTGAAGCCAAGTTGACCCCTTTTAGCTGAAAACACAAAATACATTCTTATTTCCGTTCCCTTTTGTCAACTAACTATGACAGCATAAATTTAACACATCACCCCCTTTTACAAATCTATAATATTCCTTTTTTTCTTTTTTTTTTTTCAACACTGTTGCCATGTAAGAACATATTATGCAAAGGCCTCTTATTTTCTATTTAAAGAAGGCATTTTTAGAACTCAACTCTGTTTTCACAAATATTAACATGTAACTTCTACAGATCCAGTCTCTTTGGTTTAATCACTTCCCTACCAGACCTGGTTCTAACAACACCTGGTGTTTCCTGTGCATTGGGCTCAGAAGCAGTTTCTGTAGGAGTGTCTTTTCCATTTGACTGGGTCCGTTGTGGTTCCATCTCAGTCTTTGGTATCGACATAGGCACAAGATGAGTGCGATTCCTCCTGATTGTCCCTTGTGGTTCACTGATGACATAGGACCGTGGAGTTTTGTGGACAGATGTCACTGTGCCCTGTGCTTTTGCATCTGTAATCCAAACAGAGTTTCCGGGTAACAGTTTATCCAAATCTCTCGTTCTGTGTCTTTTGTTGAAACATTCTGTTTGTCTCATCCGTCTCTCCTTTTCCACGTGACGAATTTGTTGCAGATTCGGCACGCATGGCTGCAAGGCCTCTGGAAGCATTGGCAGGGTGGTATGAAGTCTACGCCCCATGAGAAGCTGTGCTGGGCTGTAGCCATTTGCCAACGCTGTGGTTCTGTAGGCTAACAGTGCTCTGTATGGATCACTGGCTTTCTTGATAAGATTTTTGACTGTTCTGACAGCTCTTTCTGCCTCACCGTTACTTTGGGGGTACCTGGGACTACTGGTCACATGCTCAAAACAGTACTCCTTTGCAAAGTCTTCCATTTCCTGACTTGCGAACTGCGGGCCGTTATCCGTGATCAGTATCTCCTGTATTCCGTGACGTGCAAACATTGATTTTAAATGCACAATGACATTGGCAGAGCGAGTTGGGCTGAGCTGGGCAATCTCTATATACCTAGAGAAGTAGTCCACTAATAACAGGTAGTTTTTGTCTTGTAGCATGAACAAATCAGCTCCCGACTTCTGCCATGGCCTTTCTGGTAAATCTGTGGGCATTAAAGGCTCTCTCACATTAACTCTTTCCTGTATGCACTTTCTGCCTTTGAGTACAACTTCACTGATCTGGTTGCTTAAACCTGGCCACCATACAGCCTGACGGGCGCGCTCTCTGCATTTAACCACCCCCTGGTGGCCCTCATGTATCTTATCCAAAACTGCATTTCTCATGTTAGCAGGGATAACTAACCTCTTGCCTCTCAGTAGTAGTCCGTTATGCACACTCAAAACGGCTCTCTCAGACCAGTAGTGCTTCACCGCTCCCTGTAGCTGGTTACGATCCGGCCAGCCTTCTGTGCAGTATTTCATGACTTGTGAACAGACGCTGTCGGACTGCAGTTGCTCTTGGAGATCTGCAAGATATTTGCTGCTTGTAGGGAGTCCCTCTAGCACAGAGTCAACATAAATGTTAGTGTCCTCCATAAGATCTGTGTCTGTGTGAGTAACACTGTTTGTGAGCGGTAAGCGTGAGAGCGTGTCGGCAGTGGTGAGACTTTTGCCCGGGATGTGCTTTATAGTGTATGAGTACCTCATTAGGCGCATACGAAATCTCTGTATACGCGGTGGAAGCGCATCCAAAGCTTGTCCTCCCAGTAGGCTCACTAGTGGCTTATGATCAGTTTCTAGTTCAAAGTGCAGACCCAGGATAAAGTCACTGAATCTTTCACAGGCCCACGTGAGAGCCAGCGCTTCTTTTTCCAGCTGGGCGTAGCGCTGCTCTGTAGGTGTCAATGATCGGGAAGCGTAAGCAACTGGTGACCACACGTCTCTCTCTTTCTGTAGCATGACTGCCCCCAATCCGTATGAAGAGGCATCTGCAGATATTTTCTGTGGTTTGTTTGGGTCATAGAGCTGCAATACAGGAGCAGAGGACAGTTCTTGTTTGAGGTTACAAAACGCATTTTGTTGTTCATGCCCCCAGTACCACATGTTCTTTGTTGAAAGCAAGTCTCTCAATGGTTTGTCCTTTTCAGAAAGGTTCGGAATGAACTTCCCCAGCTGGTTCACCATTCCGAGAAAGCTCCTGAGCTCACTCACGTTGCTTGGCTCTTTCATGTCCTGAACAGCTTGGGTTTTGTCTGGATCTGGCCTCATTCCTTCTGCTGAAACAATAAACCCAAGAAATTTGACCTCTCTTTTGCCAAACTCACATTTTGACATATTCAACGTAACGCCGGCTTTCTCCGTGCACTTCAAGACAGCGTGCAGTCTTGCGTCGTGCTGCTCCTTGGTGGATCCCCAGACCAGGATAGCGTCCATGTGACAGACGACTCCGTCGAGACCCGATGTAACCTCTGTCACCATCATGTTTTGGAAATGTTCAGGAGCACTGGAAATACCAAATGGCAAACGGTTGAAGTGGTATCTGCCAAATGGCGTAATGAATGTGGTGAGAAAGGCCGACTCTTTAGACAGTGGTATTTGCCAAAATCCCATATTTGCATCAAGCTTTGAAAAATACTGAGCACCTGTGAGCATGCCTAGCGTTTGGTCCACAGACGGGAGGATGTATCTTTCGCGACACACTGACTCGTTTAAAGGTGTCATGTCCACACAGATATGCACCTTTTCTTTGTCCTTTTTGGGAGCTACAACCATGCCACAGCACCAATCTGTTGGCTGCTCCACGCGACTGATGACTCCCAACTTTTCCATCCTCTCGAGCTCCTCTTTCACTTTACCCATGAGCAGCAGTGGCACACGCCTTGGCACCTTGAGCGAAAAGGGCTTAGCATCAGGTTTCAGTTTAATCGTGTATGGCTTTTGAACAAGCCCAAGTCCATCCCATAACTTGGGGTACGCTTTTCTCTCTGTCTCTTGGTCTATAGTGTCAATTCTGGCAATTAGTTTCAGTCTCACGGAAGCTGTTCTACTCAGTAGTGCCATGCACAGATTTTTGACAATATAGATTTTCTCAGTAGCGCTCTTGTCACCGTATGTAATAGTCTCTGTCATAGACCCCAACACAGTTAGTGCAGTTCCACCCAGTCCGTAGAGTGGTTTTTGTGCCTTTTCCAACTGTTCATTTTTCTTCTTGAAGATTTCAAATGTTTGGTCAGAAACCGCTGTGACGTCCGCTCTGGAATCTAACTTGAAAGTCACTTTATTTCCTCTCACATTTATGTCTGCCAGCCACGGATCCTCCCCTAGATCCACTTCACCCAGAAAAAGTCCGTCTGCATTGTCAGCGACCTCATTCACAGTTGGGTTGGACCTACAGACTCTACTATAGTGTCCACGTTTTTTACAGTTATGGCATTCCGCATTTTTAGCTGGGCACTGTACTGCTGCATGTGCTGGTGCTTTGCCACACTTGGAACAAACTTTATTGTCTTGTTTTGTCTGTTGAGGCCTTGAGGACTTAATCTGTTTTGTTCCTTGATTATGAACTTGTTTGGCTTGGCTTTTCTGATGTGTACCGCATCCACGGCTGTTCTGTTAACGCTAGTTTCACCTCTTAGGTCAGTTTGTTGTCGTTTTATTTCTTCAGATTGTCTTGCCATTGTTATAGCTTTAGCTAGGGTAAGATCTCCGTCAAGCTGCATTCTTTCTGACAGCGACGAATCTTTTAGACCCACTACAAGCCTGTCTCTCAAGAGGTCATCATGAAGTGCACCGTACTCACAGTTTTCTGCCAGTGCATAGAGTGCTGTTATGAACGAGTCTACTGGTTCTGCCGGCTGTTGCACTCGCTTGTTGAATTTTGCTCGTTCATAAATCACATTCTTTCTGGGAACGAAATGTCTATCAAAGGCTGTTTTAACGGCATCGTACTGCTGGCGCTGCACGCTCGTTAGCTCGAGCCCTCTTAGCACGTCGTCAGCCTCATCTCCCATGCAATAAACCAGCGTATTTACTTGGTTCGCCTCAGCTGAGTTATTCAGGTTACTTGCCAGTCTAAAACGCTCAAAACGTCTTATCCACTTTTCCCACTCTTGGGGCTTCGCAAAGTCGAAGGGCTCCGGTGGTTTAATGGTGAAGGTTGCCGCTGGAGTAGCCGCCACCATTACAGGATCAATTGGCGCAGCTGCAGCCCTTTGAACTTCGTCTGGCATAGCCGCTAGCCGGTTGCAAAGCTGACTTTTCTCACCTCAAAGCGCACCAACTTCTGACACCATGTTGTGTTGGTTTCTTTTATAAATAAAGACTGCTGCTTTGGGTGAACACGGAGCCTCCTTTATTGACTGGCTGCAACACATTAACACACGAACTCCGCCATATTATTCTCTATCATGCTGTACACCTGACAACATCCGGTCTGTGTCGCCCCCTAGTGGCTCCACATATGTAATACTTAGATTACACCACAGTCACGAAAGCGCCCATCTTCGTTGAAATCTTTACGACCGCCATTTGCAATCTATCATGGACTAACTCGGTCATGGAGTAAATACGATATTAATACAGACAGCGTTGTAGGTTTTGCGGAAATCTACACCGTGGTCCAACGAAGAGGTGCAGGGTTTTCTCTGCTTGGTGGCAGATACACAGTGAGAAGAGTGATCCGGACCCATACAGATGGCAGCCCTGAATAGAACTGTTACTACTGACAAGCTGAAGACGAACGTAAGAGAACCATCGATGGTGAGTGATTTTTAATAATGTGCATCTGTTTGCGTATTTATCCTGTTGGTGGTAAGCTCACTTTTTTTGAGCCATACAGCGCCGTTTTGTGCTGGCTAACTCGTTTTAGCTAACAAATTTTAGCTAGTAGCTAGCTAGTACCAACTGCTGATTCGCGCTTGTTTTCTCCTAAATATTTGCTTGTGAGAGCAAAACGATGAAATATGTTAATCCTGGTTAAAGTCCTGGTTTGTGTTTTGTATTGCACTTTGGTCCCACACACCTATTCTGTGGATTTTCCATAAAAGGTGCTGGAACAGTATTGTGCTGTTCCACCATAAATCCCTGCATTGAAAATGTACTTGTACCTGTACAGAGTGGCTCCTGAGCTGCTTGTCAGGGAAATGAAGCATTTTTGTTGCATCCCACAAATGACTTTCACAGGTGTATTTCCCTAACACAGGTACATCTCCAAAAATTAGTATGTCATGAAAAAATTCAATATTTTTTGACACTCATTTCAGAAAGAGAAATCCATATATTATATCAATTCATTACACAGACAGTGATATATTTCAAGCATTTATTTATTTTAATTTGGATGAATATGGCTTACAGCCCCTGAAAACCCCAAATTCAATTTGGCAAAAAATTTGAATATTACATAAACTTTAAAAAATAGTTTTTAAATAGAAATGTTGGCCGCTGAGGTGTTGGTTAATATGGGCTGTAGCCATAATCATCAATATTAAAATAAACACTTTCAATATATCACTGTCCCTGTAATGAATCTATATATAAGATAAGATAAGATAAGCCTTTATTAGTCCCACAACGGGGAAATTCCAGGATTGCAACAGCACAGGGATAGCAACACTCAGAGCAACAATCAGAAGGCAAGAAAAAAAACAAGCAAGCAAGAGCAGCTAATATACATATGAACATATTACTATAAAATATATATATACACACACACACACAGACACACAGTGCAGAGCATTGTAGCTGGATGGAATAAATATATGAATATATGAACACACAGTGCAGAGCATTGTAGCTAGATGGAATAAATATGTAAATATATAAACACCCACAGTACGGAGCATTGCAGCTAGGTGGAATAAATATGCAATAAATATGCAAGTATAAAGAATAAATATGCAAGTATATATGCAAGTATACTTGCAAGTATATGCAAGTATAAGAATAAATATGCAAGTATATAAACACACACAGTGTAGATATATAAAAACACAGTGCGGAGCATTGTAGCTAGATGGAATAAATATATAGATATATAAATATAAACACACCCAGTGCTGAGCATTGTAGCTAGATGGAATAAATATGTAAATATATAAACACACACAGTGCAGAGCATTGTTGCTAGGTGGGATGAAACAGCATAACCGTCTACTTAGTTATCCTACATGGTATGATTATGTGCCCATACATATTCTCACCCTCCATAGCGACCGGTATGTTCCTAGTTGTATGCCGGAGAGGACCATTGTGTAAGTCTATTGCATCTTTTGCATTCAAAAAAACTATTAGTTTGTTACGTCTTTTTGCTGTCTCTGCGAGCAGCCCTGCTTAGGTTGTAGAGTCTGACAGCCGTTGGTCGGAAGGACCTACGAAACCTCTCGGTTGTGCACCTGGGATGATGTAGTCTGCTGCTAAATGAGCTCCTCAGTGCATCCAGTATGTCCTGCATAGGGTGGAACTCGGACTCCAGCAGAGATGACAGTTTAGCCACCGTCCTTCTCTCTCCTATCTCCTCCATCGGATCAAGGCGCTGCCCCAGGACAGAGCTAGCTTTCTTAATCAGTTTGTTCAGTCTCTTCCTATCGGCTGCAGTAATGCCACTGCCCCAGCAGACCACTCCAAAAGTGATGGCTGATGCCACCACCGTGTCATAGAATGACTTCAGCAGCGCCCCTTGTACACCAAAAGACCTGAGTCTCCTCAGCAGGAACAGCCTGCGCTGTCCCTTCTTGTAGAGTGCGTCAGTATTGTGTGACCAGTCTAGTTTATTGTTCAGATGAATACCCAGGTACTTATAGGATGTCACCATCTTGATGTCTGTTCCCTGTATATTTACTGGTGCTGTGAGGGGCTGCCCGTGCCTGCGGCAGTCCACCACCAGCTCCTTAGTTTTCCTCGCGTTGATCTGGAGGCAGTTCCGATGGCACCAGTCCACAAAGTCCTGGATAAGCCCTCTGTACTCAGCTTCATCTCCATTGGAGATGAGACCAACGATCACAGAGTCATCAGAGAACTTCTGTAGATGGCAATGTGTTGTGTTGTGTGAGAAGTCCACAGTATAAAGAGTGAACAGGAAGGGAGCCAGCACCGTTCCCTGGGGGGCCCCCGTGCTACTGATGATCGTGTCGGAAACACAGTCCCGGGTTCTCACAAACTGAGGCCGGTTTGTGAGGTAGTCCAGGATCCATGATGACAGGTGCTGGTCCACCCCTGCGCGCAGCAGCTTGTCCTTCAGGATCATCGGTTGGATGGTGTTGAAAGCACTGGAGAAGTCAAAGAACATGATCCTCACGTGTCGGAAACACAGTCCCGGGTTCTCACAAACTGAGGCCGGTTTGTGAGGTAGTCCAGGATCCATGATGACAGGTGCTGGTCCACCCCTGCGCGCAGCAGCTTGTCCTTCAGGATCATCGGTTGGATGGTGTTGAAAGCACTGGAGAAGTCAAAGAACATGATCCTCACCATATTCCCGGGCTTCTCCAGGTGGGACAGAGAACGGTGAAGGAGGAAGATCACCGCATCCTCCACCCCAATGCCATGCTGGTAGGCGAACTGGAGTGGATCCATCGCTGGTTCCACCAGGGGGCGGAGATGAGCAAGGAGCAGTCTCTCCAGGGTCTTCATCAAGTGGGACGTCAAGGCCACCGGTCTGTAGCTGTTCAGGTCTTTGGGGTGGGAAGTTTTTGGTACAGGTACCACACAAGATGTTTTCCACAGCTGTGGTACCCTCCCCAGTTTCAGGCTCATGTTGAAGATATACGTCACAATCCCACACAGCTGGTCTGCACAGGACTTGAGGAGCTTTGCGCTGATGCCGTCCGGTCCCGACGCCTTACTCGCCTTGATCTTCCTCAGCTCCGTCCTCACCTGGGTCTTGGTCAGGGTCAGGATGGGGGGCTGTGTGTTGGGAGTTGGGGGGGTGTCGGTGGAGTGGGGAGTGGGCAGCAGGACTTGATTTCTTAGAGGCAGCAGTGGTTGTTGTGCAGACAGGGGGGAGGGCGGTTGGTCAAATCTATTGAAAAACAGATTCAGGTTGTTCGCCCACTCCCTGCCCCCCGTGGCCTGGGGGGAGGTATTCTGGAGCCCCGAGATGGTTTTGAGGTTTCTCCAGACCCCGCTGATGTCGCTCTGTTGCAGCTTGTCCTCCATCTTCTTCCTGAAGCTGTCCTTGCCTTCTCTGATCTTTCTCCTCAGCTCCCTCTGTACGGACTTCAGCATCTCCCTGTTCCCCGACCTGAAGATCCTCTTCTTCTCTCTCAGAAGTGTTTTTATCTCAGGGTTGATCCAGGGTTTGTTGTTTGAGTGACGCCGTATGGTCTTGGTGGGAACGGATTTGTCCACACAGAAGCTGAGGTAGCCCGTGAAGGTGTGAATGAGGCCATCGATGTCCTTACCATGTGGATCGCAGAGCTGCTTCCAGGCAGTGGCTTCAAAACAGTCCTTTAGAGTGTCCATTGTCTCCTCAGACCATAACTCCACAGTGTGCACGGCCGGAGGTTGTCTGTGCACTAGGGGTTTGTACACCGGCCGGAGATGAACCAAGTTGTGATCCGATCTCCCAAGTGGGGGGAGTTGTGATGAGGTGTACGCCTCCTTAGTGTTTGCGTAGAATAAATCCAGTGTTTTATTGTCTCTAGTGTGGCATGTGACATACTGGGTGAAAGTGGGCAGAATGGGAGACAGTGAAACGTGGTTGAAATCGCCTGAGATGAGGAGAAGAGCATCTGGGTGTTCTGTCTGCAGCCTGCTGGTTACTGAATGGATGACGTCACGCGCTGTCCCAGCGTTCGCCGTCGGATTTGCATAAACAACAATGCAGATCACGTGTGAGTGTTCTCTCGGGAGATATGTAGGCCTCATGCTAACAGCTAGCAACTCAATGTCTTTGCTGCAGTGTCGTTGTTTAACAGTGATATGTCCCGGTCTGCACCAGTTGTTGTTAACATACATTATCACTCCACCGCCCCCATGTTATGAATTATTCCACCTCAGTTTTGGTTACATTACGCCACCGAACCGGCACTATTGTTTTCTGTCATCGCATGCAGCTCCATCAATGGCAGACGAAAGTGTACACACTCCAGACCGTCTTCTCCTGTCACAAAAGGGAAATAGTTCCCTTCAGAAGCTAAATAATCTCTTTTTCGAATCATAGTTGACAAAATTTGGAGCAAATGCTTCTTCCATGTGGAAATATATGTTGGGATGGACACTTTATTCACATTCTCTTCTTCACGTTACTGGAAATGATTTTTGCGACGGTCCGTTGGGTGAAGTCCTCCAGTCCTCCAGTGAAGAGCAGTAAGCTATATGTGTCTGACATCTTGTGATGTGAAATGCTTGTTACAACTGGGTTTTCTGTGCTTTTGGGACACATCATGTGACAGGAGCATAACTGCACCAGGGGCAGCAGGTGACGCTGATGTCTTGTGAAAGCAGAATGTGAAAGAGTTAACCATTCTGAGATCAATACATGGTCAGATGCCACCGATCTTCTTTTTGGCTACCACAATGTTTGAGATCCATTTCGAGGCATCCGCTCTCTCAATAATGCTGGTGCTCAGTAATTTGTTCAGCTCTGCCATGATGTCATCCCGCAGGGCGAGTGGCAGCCGCTGCAGAGGTTGGATTTTGGGCGTTACATTTGGGTCAGTGAACGGGTGGTGGTTAAAAGCTGTCACGCAGCCCAGGCCCACAAGCAATGCAGGCCAGTGAACATGCCACAAGGGAGAAACAGTTAGCACCGTGGAGCTCACTGGGTCCATGATGGAGAATCCAAACTCTTCCAATAAGTCAATACCCAACAAGTCACCCCCATGGCGGGAAACCTGAAAGGTGAATGTGGGAATTGTTTTTGGCCCACACACCACAGAGAAACTGACTGTGCCCACCATGCCAATCTTCACAAATCCATAGCCAAACATTTTCACAGTGCCCGCTACAATAGGTTTCTTTGGAAAAAGTTTTCTTACTGTGGACACACTTAGTATGGATTTTGCAGTGCCCAAATCCACCATGAGTGGCATGTTGATGCCGTCAAGCTGCACTACATACCACTTTACCAGCCAATTCCTGGCACCTGGTAAACACACCGAAGCTACACCCATGAGTCCCAAATCCATCGGCTTGTTGGCAGTGGTACAAACCCTAGCCAGGTGATTGGCTCGACCGCAGTTGTAGCACTTGTTCCCATTAGCAGGGCAGGCGGACAAGCCCGCCTGGTAACGAGGAGAGTGACAGCCACTACACAGTCCCTGAGTTGCCGCTTCTGCCTGTGCCACAGTCCGTCACCTTTTGGGCGTCCACCCTGAGTAGTTAGCTGAGTTGCTATTGGCCTAACGTAGAGAGGGAACTTTGATGGCTAGGTGTTCATTAGACAGTACTTGCATTCTTAGCTGGGTAGCAGACTCGATTTGGCTAGCCATTTGTGCTACTTGACTTAGCGTGAAATCATCCTTAGCTAGCAGTAGCTTCTCCTTTAGCTACCTGTTGCTCATTCTATAAGCTAGTTTGTCACAAATTAGCTCTTCTTCCACAGGCCCAAACCACACATGCTCGCTAGGATACGGAGTTCCATAAGAAAGTGATGAGTGGACTCACCCACTTGTTGTCAACGGTTGAAGAACCCATATCTCCGTGCCGTGATGTTACACTTGTCAACAAAAAATTTGTCCATCATGCACAAACCCTTCTCCAAAGAGCCTGTGCTACCCAGCGCGCGAAGCACACATTGACATTTCTTGCTGATGCAGTGGATTAGCATGCTGTTCCATCTTTCTTCATCTGCGCCGCCCAGGCCAGCTGCGACGATATAGGCATCAAACACTTCCAGCCAGCAGGGCAACTGTGTAGCTGGTACACCCGGTGACTAGAAGAATGGAGGAGGTGGTCTTGCGCACGCCCCCATGGTTTAATCCTCAGTCGCCAAATGTTATGTACTAAAAGAGCGAGACGTGAGCCATGTTATACAGAGCAATGAACTGAACTTTATTGAGAAAAGTTCCACTTATACATACTGGCCATAGCCCACCTGACATCACCATGCTGTATGCCTGGCGCCTGGCTACGGCGAGCCTCAAGGGCCAAATCCCCACACAACAGACATGCCAAATGGCGGATGATGCGGTGGAATTATGGCCATATTCCACTCAAGGGAGATAGAAGCTTCAGGACAATGAATTGAGGGAAGCAACACAACAAGGTTCAGCTTCCAGCTCCTAGTGAACTCATTCACATTGGCTGTTTGATTGGAGATGGAACCCAGAGGACAGATTTACTGAGGTGCCCATGGCCTTACAGAAAACCCTCCAAACTCGTGATACAAACTGAGGACCCCTGTCAGATACTATATCAATTGGAATGCCATGAAGGTGAGTGACATGCTGAGTGAGTAATTCAGCTGTTTCATAGGCAGAAGGCAACTTAGGGAGTGGAATGAAATGAACAGCTTTGGAAAAATGATCAGTGGTGGTGAGAATGATGGAGTGGCACTTGGAGGGCAGGAGCCCCTTAACAAAGTCTAAAACTATGCTGGCCCATGGATGATTTGGAGTGGGTAATGGCTGAAACAACCCTGCAGGAGCTGAGGAGGGATATTTACTGGCTGAACAGAGATTGCAGGCACAGACGTATTCCCTGACATCTCTGCTCAGAGAGGGCCACCAGAAGGCACGCCTGGTGTGGAAAATGGTGTGGGCTACTCTGTAATGACAGATTAATTTAGAAGAGTGCACCCAATGCAAAACCTCCCCTCTGACTGCAGAGGGAATATACTGTTGTCCCCCCCCCCCTCCCCCAGGGTCTGGCTCCTGCTCTTGTGCCTCCCTGATTTTAGCCTGAATCTGCCAGGAAAGAGCTCCCAGGACGCAGGATGTGGGGACAATGTAGTCATTAGCAGAAGGAGAAATATCTGGAAAAACTGTCTGGAAAGGGCATCTGGCTTAGTATTCTTGGAATCGGGTCTATAGATAAGGGTGAAATGGAAGTCATCAAAAAATAGTGCCCACCTTGCCTGGCATTGGTTGAGCCATTTGACAGACCGTAGATATTCCAGTTTTTCTTGTCTGTCCCCACGAAAAATGGCTGGACAGCCCCCTCCAGCCAGTGATGTCACTCTTCCAGAGCGAGCTTGACCACTAGCAATTCTCAGTCACAACACCATAGTTTCTCTCTGTAGGAGACAGGCACCAAGAGATAAAAGCACAGGGGTGCACCTTGCCATCAGTGACCAAGCGCTGGGGGAGGACTACTCTAACCCCTGAATCAAAGGCTTCCACCTTCACAATGAACTGAAATGAAGGATCAGGTTGGGTCAAGATGGATGCCTCAGAAAACAGACCCTTTAGATGTTGGAGAACTGCCTCTGCCTCCTCAGACCAGCAAAAGGGGAGCTTCCCGGAACTGAATTAAGTTAAGGGAGAGATGATGCAGCTGTAGTTCTTGATAAAGTGATGGTAAAAGTCAGCTAACCCCAGAAATCTCTGCAGTTGTTTTCTAGATATGGGAGATGGACAATCAGAGACTGATTTAATTTTGGAAGATTCTGGTTGAATCTGCCCTTTGGAAACTGTGAATCCAGGAAATGTGGTGGTAGTTGTGTGGAGCTCACATTTCTCAGCTTTAACGAAGAGTTGATTCTCCAACAGTTTCTGAAGCACTGTGTGCCCATGGACCCTGTGTTTTTTCTGAGGAGTGGGAGAAAACTATGATGTCATCTAAACAGACAAAAACAAAGACATTAATGAAGTCACAAAGCACATCGCTGATCAGGTATTGGAGTACTGCTGGAGCGTTAGTGAGTCTGAAGGGCATTACCCGGTATTCAAAACGTCCAATTGGTGTATTAAAATCCTGGCTTCCATTCATAGTTCTCACATATTCGGATAAGGTGGTATGCCTTCTGGAGGTCTAATTTAGTGAAGATGGTGGCATCGTGGAGAAGGTTGAAGGCAGAATTGATGAGAGGGAGTGGATGTTTATCTTTAACAGTGATTTTATTGAGATTGCAGTAGTCAGTGCAGGGCTGAAAGGAGCCGTCTTTCTTGCCGACAAAGAAGAAAGGGTAGAGGGGGGTAGAGGGTTGAATTATACCAGCATTGAGTGATTCCTTTATATATTTTTCCATGGCTTTCCTTTCTGGGGAGCAGCTCAATTACACAATCGTAAGGGTGATGTGGGGGAAGTGAGAGAGCCCTTGACTTACTGAAAACAGCGGTGAGACTGTGATATTCTGCTAGCATGTCGACCAAATTGGGAGTTTCAGTAGGAGTTGAAGATGGTGGCAGAGAGGGTGAAGAGACAGCGGACTGATGGCTTGTAGAGAGACAGAAGGTACTCCAAGAAACAACATGGTTTTGGAACCAGTCAATAGTGGGGTTGCGTAATCTTAGCCAGGGGTCGCTCAAAATAATTTCGGAATCGGTGGAATGGAGGATGAGGAATTGTATTTGCTCACGATGGTTGCCTGACACTCGGATGGACCAGCAGGAGCCCTCCTAAGGCTTCTGCTGGTTTTCTGTCTGAGCTATCTGAGCTCCTCACCCCTATCTGTGCTCTGTCTCCTTCCACACTTCTGCTTAGGGATTTTAACATCCACGTTGACACCAGTAGCTGTAAACTCGCTTCTGAGTTCCTGTCACTATTGGAATATTTTCACTTCAGGCAACATGTACAGCCCCCCCCCCCTCACACACACACAGAGTAAAGGCCATACCTTAGACCTGGTGTGTTCCACTAGCATCCCTCTCACCAACCTACAATGTATAGACCTAGCTGTTTCTGACCACCGTGCAATCACCTTCAGTGCTCTGGTTCCTTTTCCCAGGCAGCGACCTTTGCACACCATCACATCCAGAAATATTAAGACTGTGAGTGTACCAGCTTTGTCTACTCTGATCTCTGGCCACTTGTCTACAGAGTCTTGCATCTCTACACCTGAGGACATGGTAGCCTCCTACAGTACTGCCCTATCCCTCAGTGGACTCTCTTGCCCCTATGAAGACCTGGACTGTCACATCTACTTGCCCTGTTCCTTGGTTTACCAATCAGCTTTGCGCCATTAAAGCCACTGGTCGGAGGCTGGAGAGGCTTTACAAAAAAAACTGGCCCCACCATCCACCAATTGGCTTTTAAGGAACATGTTGTCATGCAAGGATGCTCTCTCCCAGGCCAGGACCCAATACTATTTCACTCTTTTTGGCTCCCAACAAAACTACCCCAGGGCATTGTTCTCCACAATTAACAAACTTCTTTGCCCCCTGTGACCTCCCACCCCTCCGCTGACTCTGATCTCTGCACTAAATTTTACAGCTTTTTCCAGGCTAAGATCGACTATTCACCAGCAGCTTCTCTCACCTCTCGCCACCCCCCTGGTGTCTCTGTCACTGAATAGTGTTTCCCCTGACATACATATATCCCCCCCCCTCTTTCCGCTTTCACCCCAGTTGATGCTACTCTGATTAATGAGTTGATAATAAAGGCTAAGGCCTCCACATGCTCCCTGGACCCTATAGCTAAAGTTCTGGTCAAGGCCTGCTTTCCTTCCATCAGTTCATGCATTTTAAACATTGCTAACACATCACTTCAGTCTGGCTCTGTACCCATCAGCCTGAAACCTGCCTCTGTCACTCACATCCTAAAAAAGGTTGGTCTGGACCTTGCCGACTTCAACAAATATTGGCCTATCTCCAACCTCCCTTTTATTAGCAAGATCCTTGAGAGTAGTTGCTGCCCAGCTCCATCACCATATGTCCACCATTGAGCTCTATGAAACATTTTGATCTGCCCACAGGGTCCACCACTGCACTGAAACGCCCCTGGATAAGATTGCAAATGATCTCCTGTTGGCCACTGACTCTGGCTGCATTACCATCCTAGTTTTGCCTGACCTCACTGCAGCCTTCAACACCATTTCCCACCCCATTCTTCTCAAATGCCTTTCCATCCACCTTGGTCTCACTTGTGCTGCTCTGTCCTGGTTTCACTCCTTCTTTTCTGACAGGAAACAGTTTGTCACCATAAATGGATCCAACTCTCATCCTACCCCAGTTAACCACGTTGTGCCGTAAGATTCTGTCCTTGGTCCCCTCCTCTTCACAATATACATGCTCCCGCTTGGCCAGATCATCTGCCGCCATGGTTTAAATTTTCATTGCTATGCTGACTATATCCAGCTCTATCTCAGCACTTCACATCTACCCAGCTCCCTCCACAATCTCTCACAAACCGTTTGCATGACATCAAAACCTGGATGACCACCAACCTGCTCCAACTCAACAGCCTGAAAACTGAGCTTATTGTTGTTGCTCCAAAAACTGTCCTCCACAAGATCAGGGATCTTGTCCTCAGTGTTGATGGCTTCTCCACCTCACCGTCAAAATGTTCCCATTGTCGTCTGACATTTCCAACATAAATTATTTTTTGCCAGTTTCATTCTGTGCAATCTCAGTGCGGTATGGTAATACCTATTCAATATTTTATACTGAGTAAACTTCCCTTTAGCTTCTTTCACAAATTTTCCACATTCTTCCACAATTCTACACCATCTGTAATCATCAGTTTCCTCTCCTAAATCTTTCTGCCAAAGCCCTTTCATATTTATACATCCATTACTTATAAAGTTATTAGTAATTTTACAGAACTGTGAAGCTGTGCGGCGTTTCAGTGGCAGGTACAAAAAAGGAGATAAAGCTGTTATCAACCTTTTTGAAAACAGATATCACACAATTTCTTATCTGTAAGTACTTCCAAAATTGACCCTTACCCTCTAAGCCATATCGGTGAATTAAATTTTCATAAGATAAGAATATTCCGTCACAATATAGATCTCCTATAATACATATTTCACTGGAACACCACTGCTCCCAGTATATACAGTGGGGCAAAAAAGTATTTAGTCAGCCATCAACTGTGCACCTTCTCCCACTTAAAAGATGAGAGAGGTCTCCAATTTTCATCATAGGTATACCTCAACTATGAGAGACAAAATGAGAAAAAAAAATCCAGAAAATAACATTGAAGGATTTTTAATGAATTAATTGGTAAATTCCTCAGTAAAATAAGTATTTGGTCACCTACAAACAAGCAAGATTTCTGGCTCTCACAGACCTGTAACTTCTTCTTTAGGAGGCTCCTCTGTCCTCCACTCGTTACCTGTATTAATGGCACCTGTTTGAACTCGTTATCAGTATAAAAGACACCTGTCCACAACCTCAAACAGTCAGACTCCAAACTCCACTATGGCCAAGACCAAAGAGCTGTCAAAGGACACCAGAAACAACATTGTACACCTGCACCAGACTGGGAAGACTGAATCTGCAATAGGTAAGCAGCTTGGTATGAAGAAATCAACTGTGGGAGCAATTATTAGAAAATGGAAGACATACAAGACCACTAATAATCTCCCTCCATCTGGGGCTCCATGCAAGATCTCACCCCGTGGGGTCAAAATTATCACGAGAACGGTGAGCAAAAATCCCAGAACCACATGGGGGGACCTAGTGAATGACCTGCAGAGAGCTGGGACCAAAGTAACAAAGGCTACATCAGAAACACACTACGCCGCCAGGGACTCAAATCCTGCAGTGCCAGACGTGTCCCCCTGCTTAAGCCAGTACATGTCCAGGCCCATCTGAAGTTTGCTAGAGAGCATTTGGATGATCCAGAAGAGGATAGGGAGAATGTCATATGGTCAGATGAAACCAAAATAGAACTTTTTGGTAAAAACTCAACTTGTCGTGTTTGGAGAAGAACACCATACCTACTGTGAAGCATGGGGGTGGAAACATCATACTTTGGGGCTGTTTTTCTGCAAAGGGACCAGGACGACTGATCCGTGTAAAGGAAAGAATGAATGGGGCCATGTATCGTGAGATTTTGAGTGAAAACCTCCTTCCATCAACAAGGGCATTGAAGATGAAACGTGGCTGGGTCTTTCAGCATGACAATGATCCCAAACACACCGCCCGGGCAACGAAGGAGTGGCTTCGTAAGAAGCATTTCAAGGTCCTGGAGTGGCCTAGCCAGTCTCCAGATCTCAACCCCATAGAAAATCTTTGGAGGGAGTTGAAAGTCTGTGTTGCCCAGCGACAGTCCCAAAACATCATTGCTCTAGAGGAGATCTGCATGGAGGAATGGACCAAAATACCAGCAACAGTGTGTGAAAACCTTGAGAAAACTTACAGAAAACGTTTGACCTCTGTCATTGCCAACAAAGGGTATATAACAAAGTATTGAGATGAACTTTTGTTATTGACCAAATACTTATTTTACCGAGGAATTTACCAATTAATTCATTAAAAATCCTTCAATGTGATTTTCTGGATTTTTTTTTCTTATTTTGTCTCTCATAGTTGAGGTATACCTATGATGAAAATTGGAGACCTCTCTCATCTTTTAAGTGGGAGAACTTGCACAATTGGTGGCTGACTAAATACTTTTTTGCCCCACTGTAGTTGTCTTCCCAATATGGATTGCAGGATTATTCCACAATGGTGAATGCTTCTGAACACACATTGACAACTTATACATTCTATGACATTTATCCCAGACATGTCTTGCATGACTAACATATCAAAGACACTGAATGGGGAACACAGTTCTAACTCTATATTTACCCAACCTGTTCTGTCCACAGGCTTCCAGTGTTTTGCCACTTCAGCTAATTCAAATGATAAACAATACAGTCTAGGGTTGGGCAGGCCTAACCCACCTTTCTCCTTAGGAGCATGCAATTTACTTGACCTAATTCTTGGTCTTTTCCCCTCCCACAAAAAATGTTCAACCATATTTTCATACTTTTGAAAAATTATATCTGGTATTTTAATTGATAACATTGTGACAATATAGTTAAACTAAGGGGTGATCACCATTTTTAGTTTTAGTTCAAGTTTAATCTTTTCCCACTTACTTAAGTTTATATTCATTTTTTGCAACAAAGGATTAAAATTTAAGTGAGATATCCCCTCCACGTCCTGGCTCAGTTTTATTCCTAGATACTTCATTCCTTCTGGAATCCACTTGGAGTTAAATTTCTTTAACATATTAGAGGAACAACTTCTTGAAATTGGCATAGCCTCTGACTTATTCCAGTTAATTGTACCTGATAATTTTGAAAAAGATTGTATAGTGTTAGAGAGGTAGAGAGGTCAATGGGTTTGTTATTGTAGCCAAAATATCATCTCCATAAAGCAGTAGTTTATATTCTGTGACACCTCCCTCAACCCCTTGAATATGTGGATTAGTCCTAATGGCTATTGCTAATATTTTCAAAAAAAATTCTAAACAGCAGAGGGCTTAAAGAACAGCCTTGTCTTGTCCCTCTAGAAAGTGTAAAAAAGGAAGATGTTACTCCATTTGTCATTACTGCAGCTTTTGGCTCTTTATACAAAGCTCTCACCCATTTAATAAAACCAGGTCCTATTCCAAAGTGTGACAAAACTGAAAAAAGAAATTCCCGTTCCACCTTATCAAAAGCCTTCTCAGCGTCTAAAGAAACAACAGCTATAGTGACATCTTTTGATTGACTCTGCCATATCAGATGTAACAGTGTTCTTATGTTGTCAGAAGATGATCTATTATTCGCAAAACCCACTTGGTTTGGATGAATAATACTTGGTAATACCTTTTGTAATCTTAAAGCTAAAATTTTTGTCAGTACTTTACAATCCACATTTAACAAACTTATAGGTCTATAGTTTGAGGGATTTGTCACATCCCGATCCACTTTAGGAATTAACATTATCAAAGCCTCATTAAATGTTGGAGGCAACCCATCCATCCATCCATCCATCCATCCATCCATCCGTCCGTCTTCTTCCGCTTAATCCTTTTCGGGTTGCAGGGGGACTGGAGCCTATCCCAGCGAACTTCCCCTGAAAAATATTTCTTCAAACACTTTCTTTAATATTGGGGAGAGAATATCTATGAATTCCTTATAGTATTCTACCGGAAGGCCATCTTTCCAGGTGATTTCCCATTCTTCATATGTAAAATTGCCATTTTTATCTCCTTCTCTGTAATTGGGGATTACAACCCTTCAGCCATCTCAGCCTGCAACTTAGGTGCCTCTACATTATTCAAAAACTTTAATAATTTCTCCTGCTCTACATTTATAAATACAGTTGAACTGTACATTTTTTTGTAGTACCAATAAAAAACCTTGTTAATATTTTTACTGGATGAAATAAGTTTATCTCCCTGTTTAATTATTGGAATCATATTAGAATTACATTTTTCTTTCAATTGCCTAGTGAGCAATTTACCTATTTTTTCATCCCCTTTGTCAAAACTGGACTTTAATCAGTACAAGGCATACGCTGCCTCCTTATTATAAATATCATATAGCTGGAATTTAAGCTTACAAAGTTCTTGACACATTGATTCTGAAAAAAACTTCTGATAACTTAATTTCCTTTATTTTAATTTCTTCTTCCAATTCTTGAATTTTGTTTAACTTCTCCCTCTTCTTTTTAGCTGCTTGTGCAATCCATTTCCTTCTCACATCTGCCTTGGAGGCTTCCCACGCCACTGAAATGTCTTCTGTGCTGCCCACATTAACCTCAAAAAATGACTGAAGGTCCTCTTCTAACCTTTTTTTAAAAACTTGATCTTGTAGTAAAAATGTATTCATTCTCCATCTTCCTTTCCTTTCAACATCACAATCGATCTCGATACTCGGTTCAACTGTGGCGTGATCTGTGAGTGCAATTGTATTGATGTTACAGTTTACAATCTTATTTAAAAGGGGGGATGCCATCAAAAAAAAATCAGTTCTAGAGTAGGATTTATGATGATGTGAGGAAAAAGTGTATTCTCTGTTATTAGGATTAGTCAACCTCCATATATCTATAAGGCCCATATCTCTAATTAACATATGAATTGCATCTCTGTCTGGGGTCATTATAGGACCACTAATTTTACTTCTATCAAGCACTGAGTCCATCACTTCATTAAAATCCCCCGCCAAAATAATTTGACCTTCCACATCTGCTAATATGCTATTTACCTGATGAAAAAACTGTGGGTTTGACATGTTAGGGGCATAAATATTACATAACACCATCTGGGAGCCTTCTATCAATGCCTGGATACAGATTGTCCTTCCTTCTTTAACATTTGTCTGTTTTTGTAAGAGAAAACTTATATTTTTTATTAACTAATATCATAACTCCATTACATTTACTATTGAATGAACTATAGAAAATATGACCCACCCATCCTTTTTTAAATTTTATAACTTCCTCCCTCTCCAAATGTGTTTCCTGAATAAAAATTATATCTGCCTGATTATGTTTTAAATAGGAAAGAATTCTTCTCCCCTTAACTGGATTTCCACATCCAGTAAAATTCCATGTCATAAATTTAACACATTTTTCCACCATATTTAACTTATATTCATATTACACTCCGATCCCCTGTCCAGTATATCCTAATTGTAATTATTTGGGAGATACCCTCAACCACTTTTAAAACCAGTACAGATGCCTTCCTAATAAAACACCAAACTCTAAACACAAACACACCCTAATAAACACCCAAAACAAAAGAAGAGAGAGAGAGGAAAAAAAAAACTTAAAGAGAGAAATTTCAGGCTGGACCGTCACAGCCATTGTAACAACTTAAAAAAAAAAAAAAATTGTTCCGTCCGTGGATTCCGCAGACACTCTGCCCTCTACTGTCCTTCCTTCCTTCGGCTCTGTAGCCCAGATCCAAACCCACAAGTTCACAGTTCTCAATACATTTTGGTTCTTGCATTTAATGTTCACAAAGCTCACCTTACTCCATATTGAATTATGCTTCACCTCCAACCCGACATCTCTCATTGATAAACTTCTGTGCGGCTGCTGCTGTAGTGAAGCTCTCATTCTTCCCATCCCATCTGAGACACAGTGTTGCCAGAAACGCCAGCGTGTACCTCACATTCACCTCCGTAAGTTTCCCCTTCACAGACGTAAATGTCTTCCTCCTCTCCTCCAGCTCCTTAGTCACATCCGGAAACAAGGAGAGTCGGCATCCCTCCCATTCAGTGCCACGTTTTGCTTTAGCAGCATTTATCACTTTATCTCTTGCCGACTGCCTCAGGAAGCGGATCAGCACTACTCTGGGTGGCCTGCCGGCATTAGGCACAGGTACCAGAGTCCGATAAACCTGTTCAATCTTCAATTCCTCACCAGTTTCAATACCAAGACATTCTGATATGATTTTTTGCACACAACTCAGCAACGTCCCATTCTTCCCATGCATTTCTTTTAGCCCCATTAAATGTACCTTATTCCTCTTGCTGTAATTTTCCAGAGCTTGTATTCGTCTCTGCATGTCCTCCATCTGTTTGGCCTGGTTACTCCCATCACTCACCGACTTGTCAGAAGTTTCCTCCACATGGGCAATGCATGCCTCGGCTTCATCCAATCTCGCCTGCGAGGCCACTACTACCATCTTCAACTCCGACACCATTTCTTTAATGGTCAATACGTCCGTCGCTGCGCCTCGCAAAGTAACATTCATTTTAGTAATTTCTTCAAATACTTTGTCAAGGCTGGCCAACTGCGTCTGTGGATTTGATGGGGGGCCATCATTCAATGCATCCTCCTCCTCCTGTGCAGGGTTTCTCCTGCTCGCAGCGCGGCCTGTAGTCTTGAAGTATTTTGACGTAGCCATTGAATTTAAAATGTCCTTTTCACCACTCTGAGAAGAGAAATACGTCTAAATGCAGCGCTGGAGCTTAAAATTATTGAAGTAGGAACAGTAAAATTATCTCATTTACTGCATTTACTTTGTGGGCTTGTTGGAGATCAGCTAGAGAGCCGCCATTACGTCCAGTGCCCCACGTGACTCCCCCATCTTGTGGCTTATGGTGGAAATAGGGCTACCAGTGAGTGAAAGGGAATAGTGGAAGGGAATGGCTGAGTGGGGAACTGCAACTTAGACACCAACTGCTGGGAAATAAAATTTTGCTCCTCACCAGAACCTATGAGTGTGCGACCCAAGGAATCAGTGATGGGGGTGTGAATGTGGATGCAGAGAGTGAGTCTGAATGATGGATTGATTAAATTTGTGCCCGCCAGCCATACTACAGAGACAGATGGGCTTGCCCTTTTGGGCGCACGGGCAATCAGCTCAAATATGACCTGCTACTGTGCAATAAAGGCATAGCCCATAATCAAAATGACGCTGCCACTCTGAAGGGGACAAACAAGCCCGTCCGGCTCCATGGCATCTGGTGGGGACAGAGATGAAGAGCGCGGGCGAGGAGCAGAAGGAGACAGATGACAGGCCGAGTACTACGGCGTGTGAAATCACTCGCAGGAGCACTCGTGGGAACGCTCTCGGGAATGCTCTTGAGGGCAGTTATCTACTCACATGGCCAAGGTGATTGGGGCATCTAGGGTAGGTGACTCGTCATGGCAATCCAATTCTTCTCAGATGGGGGAACTCAGACTGCGCATAAAAATTCCCCTGAACAAAACGTCGTCCCAACCCAACTTAGCTGCCACAACGCGGAAGCAGACGGAATATTCCACGACCGACTGCGAACCCTGCCGGAGGTCTAAAAGCCTATTAGTAACGTTCCCCTCGGTATCCATGTGGTCAAAAACTGACCTAAACTCCTCCACAAACTGGTGGAAAGTATAAGAGTCATACTTGGGCCTGTCAAAAATTGCCTGTACCCAGGTCGGGGCGGACCCCTCAAAGAGACCGATCAAGTAACCAATCTGGCTGTGGTCAGTGGGGAAGTATTCGCGTACGCCTGTGTGGAAACTACGGGGTGCTGGGGTGTTAGAGGAGTGAATTGAGATTGGACATGGCTACTTTCTGAGGCAGAAGATAACCGGTTGAACTGCTGAATAAGCTGGTGAACCTGGGACAAGGAAGCAGCTAGCTCCTGAGTTATTTGATCTCCTTGTGATTCAGCAGTCTGTAGGCAAGGGACCATTGAAGCTGCTGCTGTGTCAGCTGGATCTTGTTGGTGGGATCATACTGACATGGTTATCATTATTGACTCAGAAGTGACACAGAGCAGATTCAGAGATCGAAGGCAAGTGAAAAGAGCAGTAAAGCTGAATGTTGTCTATGTAAAAATGGTAAGAAACACCTTTAAACTGACTAATAATCTGGCCAAGTGGGGTTAAATAAATAAAAACAGAGTAGGGCCCAGAACTGAGCCTTGAAGAACTCCACAGGAAAGTCCTTTAACCTCTGACATCTTCTCATTAAATAAAACACAAAATTGTCATGAACTCCTCATGCGCTTTTCCACAGCGCATGGAGGAGGGGGAAAAGGACGAGGATTTACACTCTGGGTTACACCACACACACATTTATTGAACACCGCACCACAAACAATTCTAGTGCATACAATTCACATAGGCTCAAGGAGTCCTCCAGGATGCTCCACAGTCTGGGTGAGAATACCCAGACTGTTTATTTTGTAAATAAAAATATAATGTATAAGCATCCCAAAGTGATAAAGCAAAATATTGGTAAAACTCAAATTAAACATAAAGCCTCTAAATTGAATGATTTGGCCTCTGTTCCTCCTCATAATTTAAAAATTAAATGTGGTTTATTAAATATTAGGTCTCTAACTCCCAAGTCTCTGTTAGTCCATGATCTGTTAATTGATCATCAGATTGATTTAATTTCCCTTACAGAGACTTGGTTAGGACAAGAGGATTATGTTGGTTTAAATGAATCAACTCCCTCTGGTTATTTAAACTGTCAAAATCCCAGAAGTTCTGGTCGTGGAGGAGGAGTAGCAACAATTTACCATTCCAAATTACTAGTTAATGTAAAGCAAAAAACATGTTATAATTCCTTTGAGGGCCTGGTCCTCAGTATTGGGCACTTTAGCAATTCCAGGTTAAACCCAATTTTATTTGCCATAGTTTATCGTCCCCCATCAACCTATTCAGAATTTTTATCCGAATTTCCTGATTTCTTAGCTGATTTAGTGCTGAAATCTGATAGAATAATTATAGTAGGGGACTTTAATATACATGTGGATGTAGATAGTGACTGCCTTAATGTGGCTTTTAATTCAATATTAGACTCGATTGGGTTTTCTCAGAAAGTAGGAAATTCTACTCATTACCTCCACCATACATTGGACCTTGTTCTGACATATGGCATAGAAATAGAAAATCTGGTAGTGTCTCCTCATAACCCTGTACTGTCAGACCATTGTCTGTTAACCTTTGATTTTACTATTTCTGACTATTTGGCTCCCAAAGAAAAATATTATCACAGTAGATGCCTCTCAGATGATGCTGTTTCCAAATTTATGCAGATTGTTTCCTCTATGCCATGTGTCAACACAACGGAAATAAGCTATAGACAGCTTGCTCCTTCTGTAATTGATAACATGGTGGATAGTGTTTCAGCTTCTCTACATCAGGCTCTAGACTTGGTGGCCCCCTTAAAAAAGAAAAAGTCTAATCAGAGATTTTTAACTCCTTGGTTCAACACAGAAACTCGTAGCTTAAAACAGAAGACTCGTCAATTAGAAAGAAAATGGCGCTCTACTAATTTAGATGAAATCTATTTAGCTTGGAGAAATCATCTTTTAATTTATAAAAAATCTCTTAGAAAAGCTAGAATGAGTTATTACTCTGCATTAATAGAAGAGAACAAGAATAATCCCAGGTTTCTTTTCAGTACTGTAGCCAGGTTGACAAAGAGTCAGGACTCTGTCAATCCTAGCATCCCCTTAGAGCTTACTAGTCAGGACTTTATGAACTTTTTCAATAATAAAATTTCATCCATCAGAGATAAAATCAATCAGATTCTTCCCACAGTTAACTTAAATACTGTAACTACTACAACTCCTTCTATTGATGTCTGTCTTGATGAGTTTACTCCAATCGACCTTTGTGAGTTAGACAAAATAGTTTCCTCATCCAAACCTTCAACTTGTCTTAGATCCAGGAGCTTTAGCTAACTATAGACCAATCTCTAATCTCCCTTTCATTTCAAAAATCTTAGAAAGAGTTGTTGCTATGCAATTATTTGACCACCTGCAGGGAAATGGTTTATTTGAGGAGTTTCAATCTGGGTTTAGAATCCATCATAGCACTGAAACAGCCTTAGCGAAGGTCACTAACGACCTCCTCATTGCATCTGATAATGGACTAGTTTCTGTACTTGTCCTTTTAGATCTTAGTGCAGCTTTTGATACTATTGATCATAATATTCTACTTGATAGATTAGAACACTATGTTGGACTTAATGGAACTTCGTTGCAGTGGTTTAGATCTTATTTATCTGATAGGTTCCAGTTTGTTCATGTAAATGATGAGTTTTCTCTCAGCTCAAAGCTTAGTCATGGAGTTCCACAGGGATCTGTGCTTGGCCCTACTCTTTTTAGTTTATATATGCTTCCGTTAGGCAACATTATTAGAAAGCACTGTATACATTTTCACTGTTATGCAGATGACACACAATTATACCTGTCAATGAAGCCAGATGATACTAATCAATTAGCCAAGTTAGAAGCCTGTCTTAAGGAAATCAAAGTTTGGATGACTTGTAATTTCCTGCTATTAAATTCAGATAAGACTGAAGTCATTCTTGTTGGTCCAAAAAACCTTAGAAATTCCTTTCCAAATCAAACTTTCAGTTTGGATGCAGTTACTCTTTCTCTTAATAGCTCTGTGAGGAACCTTGGAGTTATTTTTGATCAGGATTTGTCCTTCAATTCACATATTAAATTTGTTTCTAAGACTGCCTTCTATCATTTGCGTAATATTGCCAAGATTAGGAGCATCTTGTCTCAGAGTGATGCTGAGAAGCTGATCCACGCTTTTGTTAGCTTGAGATTAGATTATTGTAATTCTTTATTATCAGGTTGTCCTAAAACATCTTTAAAAAGTCTTCAGCTGATCCAAAATGCTGCAGCAAGAGTTTTAACAGGTACTAGAAAGAGAGATCATATCTCTCCGGTTCTGGCCTCCCTTCATTGGCTTCCCATAGAGTTTAGAATTAAGTTTAAAATCCTTCTTCTTACTTACAAAGCTCTAAACAATCAGGCTCCTTTTTATTTAAAAGATCTGATACTACCGTATCATCCTAACAGAGCACTACGCTCCCAAAATGCAGGTTTACTTGTAATACCTAGAATCTCCAAAAGTACAATGGGAGGCAGAGCCTTCAGTTATCAAGCTCCTCTCCTGTGGAATCAGCTGCCAATCTGGATTCGGGAGTCAGACTCGATCTCTGTTTTTAAGAATAGGGCTAAAACCTACCTTTTTGATCTAGCCTACAATTAGGGAGGGATCATGTGTTTTCTGAACCCTCCCTTAGTTATGCTGCTAATAGGTTTAGTCAGCCGGGGGACCTCCAGTAATGCACTGGGCCTCACTCCTTTCCTCACTCTCTATGAAATATTTTTTTTTTGCTGGTCATTAACATTTGTTTGTTCTCTCCCATAGATTGAGTCCCCATCGTGCTGTTTGCTCTCTACATGTCTGTTCTTTTCTTCTTCTCTATCCCCTCACCCCCCAGCCAGTCGCAGCAGATGACTGCCCCTCCCTGAGCCTGGTTCTGCTGGAGGTTTCTTCCTGTTAAAAGGGAGTTTTTCCTCTCCACCGTCGCCAAGTGCTTGCTCACAGGGGATCGCCTGATTGCTGGGGTCTTTCTGCAACTGTGGGGGTCCTCCCTACAGTTGATAGTGCTATGAGATGACTGTTGTTGTGAAATGGCGCTATATAAATAAAGTTGAATTGAATTGAATTGAATTGAATTGAATTGAATTGAATACCGGGGAAGGAACACACACAGATAGTACTCATGAGACTGGAGCTGTCCGAGTAAGTCCGAATAAGCACTGAGTGAACATAGTCCTCTGATGTGACTTCATATGATGAGTGCAGACCGTAGATGAAGTGCAATGGCCCAGCAATGCATGGCTGGAAAAAGGCTCCTAAAGTACATGCATTGCTGGATCCACAAATTGATCACACCTGGGTGAGGAGCGGGGAGATGGCACACGGGAGTGGGAACAGCTGGCAGTAATAGAGAGGGGGTGTGGTCCAACCGGCAGACAGTTAGACAGTGCTCACTCCAGCATGAGCCCAAGAGGCTGCCTCACCGCTGCCAGCCAGACAGCAGTGGCTATGGGTATGGCAGAGCACACAGAAATGCATATTAACATACATACAACGTGGCACATACCCACAGAGAGACCAGGACCGAGCTGGAGGAAACCAAGCCGGCTTTTTCCTGACAAAGCCCCCCCTTTAAGGGGTAGATTCCCAGACACCCAAAGAACCCCCCCCCCCCAATTGGAACAAACAACACAAACCCAGGAGGGAGGAAGGGGGAACAGGAAAGGTGGGAACACAACACCCCACCCAGGGACCACAATTAACCCCCCCCCAGTCCACGGGCGTTGAGCTCAGGAGGCCGCCCAGAGTCCCAGGCCCAGCAGAAGGTCCAGTGAAGGGAATCCGGTGGTCTGCCAGAAAACATGGGCCAGTAGACCCGGGGAGCCAATCCTTCTGGTGGCCAGCCAATGTTGTTCATCCACCAGGACCGGCAGGATAAGGCAGGAGGCAGCCCGCCTACTGGGAAGCTCGCTGGTGGGTGACCGGACTGAAGGGAGGGAACACCCATGGCGTAGGACCGGGAGGAGAAGGGGACCACAGCATCCTCATGGCAATCTGCAGTGCCCTTGGTGATCCTGGCTTGGGACCCAGCTGCACCTGCAGTGGACCCTGACCGGGCCGGCTCCGCTGCACCCACGATGGACTAAAGTGGGAGCCTTGCAGCACCCGCGGTGACCTCCGGCTGATGCTCTGCAGCACCCGCGGTGACCCCTGGCTGATGCTCTGCAGCACCCGCGGTGACCCCCGGCTGAGGCTCTGCAGCACCCATGGTGGACCCCGACCGGGTCGATGCTGCACCCACGGTGGACCCCGACCTGGAGCGTGGTGTCCATTATGGGTCTGGGCAGGAGCGCAGAACCCACGTCAGGCTAATCCTGGGGTGCAGCCCCCACGAGGGTCCAAAGCCCGCTCGCTGCACCCACGGCGATAAGGCCTGCGGCGAGGACCACGTGACAACTTCAGACCTCGGGGGAGCTGAACCCACGACACCGCCAGGCAGTGAGACCGGTTCCACGAGGACTCCTGGAGATGGTTGTTCCTCTCCAGCGACCCTAGAACATGGCTCAGGAGCGTGAGAAGAAGCAGGGTCGTTAGGGTCGCCAGCAGCGGTGGAGCCCAGCGAGGGAAGTTCAGTCGCAGTTGTGCGCTGCGCCTGACTCTCCTCACCCAGAGCCAGACAAGATCTCTCTAAAATTGTCATAAGAAAAATAAGAGAGAACACTTGCCTGAGCTCAAGCTCCACCACTGCCCAGGACTCTGTTGATCCCGGCAACGAACACTCGGGCCCTGCCCCTAAGAAGTCCAGCTCTGGCTCCCACCCTGCTGCAACTTCCTCCACAGCAGGCGAGATGGTAACCGCAGTCCTACTGTCCCCCTGCAGCAGCTCCAACACTGGGGAGTCCTCTGGTGTGGCTGCAGGAGAACTTCTCCGTGCTGACTTCGGGGAGGAGTCCTCCGAAGCCCCCGGCTCCTCCACCGTCTGACAGCTCTGCCCTTGGGTCATTGGGAGCTCAGGAAAAATAGAAGGAGACACAGAGAGAACAAGAAAAGAAAAAGTATCTGCAGCTGGAGGAGAGAGCCCAGTGGACTGCAAAGACTGGGCCTCTCCCTCAGGAGACAGACAAGGTTCATTATAATTTAATGGAGTAAAATGAAAAAAAAAACACTTGCCTGTCACCCCGGTGTTTGATGTTGGCAGCTGCAGCAGGTGACCAGTCATCCCTCTCTGTGTCGGCGGTGATCTGGCTCCTTTCCAAGGCCTGTGGATGAGCCGTCTCCATGGCTACGGAGGTGGGCGTTCCTGGGGCGGCCCTAGCAGGCCTCAAGACAGCTGTAGGAGAGATGATGGCTGCCAAAGACGAGGAGGGCTTCTCCCCACTTCTCCTCGCAGGATGACACTGCTTATGGGTGGCCGACGCTGATGGCGAAGCGGGGGAGAGAACGGCTGCAGACTGTGGAGTGTGTTCTTGCTTGGGCTCCGCGAGGAACGCCGCTCTCCCCACACCAGGAAATATGCGCTGGAGCGCGTAGACCGAAGCGATCAGGTCTGCGTACTGAGGGTAATCCCAGAGACTTGGATGCACTTCCAGGATTCCCTCCACTGCATCCAGGCTGCTCCACTTCGCCTTGGGTCCACAGGCTTTATGGGTCTCATCCATAAAGTCCTGGATGAAGGTCGCCGCCCATTCCACTTCCACCGTGGGATGCCTCGCCGCTGATTTCCTACGGCCGGCGTGGGAGCGGCACGCTGAAGGCATATTGGGGCAAACCGATGGGTGAAAAAGACAGTCCAACAAATGAAAAAATAATTAGTGTGGGTGTAACCTGCTAAATCCTTTTAGCAAGCTGGGTCATTCTGTCATGAACTCCTCATGCGCTTTTCCACAGCGCATGGAGGAGGGGGAAAAGGACGAGGATTTACACTCTTGGTTACACCACACACACATTTATTGAACACTGCACCACAAACAATTCTAGTGCATACAATTCACATAGGCTCAAGGAGTCCTCCAGGATGTTCCACAGTCTGGGTGAGAATACCGGGGAAGGAACAAACACAGATAGTACTCACGAGACCGGAGCTGTCCGAGTAAGTCCGAATAAGCGCTGAGTGAACACAGTCCTCTGACGTGACTTCATACGATGAGCACAGACCCGTAGATGAAGTGCAATGGCCCAGCAATTAATGACTGGAAAAAGGCTCCTAAAGTACATGCATTGCTGGATCCACAAATTGATCACACCTGGGCGAGGAGATGGCACACGGGAGTGGGAACAGGTGGCAGTAATAGAGAGGGGGCATGGTCCAACCGGCAGACAGTTAGACAGTGCTCACTCCAGTGTGAGCCCAAGAGGCTGCCTCACCGCTACCGGCCAGACAGCAGTGGCTATGGGTACGGCAGAGCACACAGAAATACATATTAACATACATGCAATGAGGCACGTACCCACAGAGAGGCCAAGACCGAGCCGGGGGAAACCAAGCCGGCTCGGTTCCTGACACAAAACCCTCTGTCAGTTAAATAAGATGAGAACCATTTCAGAACTAATCCTGAAATACCAAACATGTCCTTCATCCCATTTATCAATATATTGTGGTCCACCGTGTCAGAAGCAGCGGTGAGATCCAACAACACCAGGACCGAGTACTGACCAGAATCTGCTGCCATCATGATGTCACTGGAGACTTTAATTAGTGCCGTCTCGGTGGAGTGCATTTTGCAGAAACCAGACTGGAAGGTGTCTAACATTTTATTTCTCTCTATGAATGTAATTAATTGCTCGGCTACTGCTTTCTCAAGCAATTTGGATAAGAAGGGAAGCTTTGAAATTGGCCTGTAATTGCTCAGTTCTGTAGGGTCTAAGTTTTGTTTCTTTAATTTGGGTTCAACCACTGCTTGTTTAAAAGAACTGGGAACAGTGGCTGATAAAAGTGACCAATTAGTGATTTCGACAATTAAAGGCCCTATAGAGTCAAATATTTTGAAAAGTAGTGATGTTGAGAGGATATCTAAGGGGCTTGAAGAGGGCTTCATAGAGACCAGAAGACCATTTATATCCAGTAGCGTAACTGGAGTGAATGTGGACCACGTGTTAGATGGTGAAATTCCAGAAAAATGAGCTGAACATTTTATCAGACTTAATCTCTTGCCTGTCTGCCATTAACAAATGGTTAAACAATAACTTCCTACGATTAAATCTTAAGACAGAAACACAGTAAAATTCCTCTGATAAAGCAACGCTAAGGTCATCTAGGCTCTTCTGTCCAGCCCAGCCTGCATAGCCTGGGTGTTGTTTTTGACAATGCTATGTCACTGGACTGCGCCATGGTTGGCAACTAGTCAGAAATTGCTTTTTTCATCTGAGGAATATAGCAAAACTTAGACCTATGGTCTCAACACCTGAAATGGAAATGATCATTCATGCTTTTATCTTGTCTCGCTTAGATTATTGTAAAGCCATTTTTATGTTTTAATAAAACTGCTGTTGCCCGCCTTCAGACTGTGCAAAATGCAGCAGCTCAGCTTTTAACCCGGACGAAGAAAAGGGAACACATTTCCCCAGTTTTATTGTCCCTTCATTGGTTGCCAGTTGCTTTTAGATTTCATTTTAAGATTTTAATTTTGACTTTTAGAGCTCTTAATGGCCAAGCCCCTTCATACAGCCTTGGACAAAATTGTTGGTACCCCTCTGTTAATAAAAGAAAAACCCACAATGGTCACAGAAATAACTTGAATCTGACAAAAGTGGTAATAAATAAAAATTCTATGAAAATTAACCAGTGAAAATCAGATAATGCTTTTGAATTGTGGTTCAACAGAATTATTTTAAAAAACAAACTCATGAAACAGGCCTGGACAAAAATGATGGTACCCCTAGAAAAGATTGAAAATAATGTGACCATAGGGACATGTTCAACCAAGATGTGTCCTCTAATTAACACCACAGGTGTCTACAAACTTGTAATCAGTCAGTTGACCTATTTAAAGGGTGACAAGTAGTCACTGTGCTGTTTGGTGACATGGTGTGTACCACACTAAATATGGACCAGAAGAAGCAAAGGAGAGAGTTGACTCAGGAGATTAGAAAGAAAATTATAGATAAGCATGTTAAAGGTAAAGGCTATAAGATCATCTCCAGGCAGCATGATGTTCTTGTGACTACAGTTGCACATATTATTCAGAAATTTAAGATCCACGGGACTGTAGCCAATCTGCCTGGACGTGGCCGCAGGAGGAGACGGATACTACGAATAGTAACAAAAGAGCCCAGAACAACCTCTAAACATCATTCATGGTGAACTCCAAGGTCAAGGTAAACCAGTGTCAGATCACACCATCCGTCGTTGTTTGAGCCAAAGTGGACTTCATGGGAGACAACCAAGGAGGACACCACTGTTGAAAACAAATCATAAAAAAGCCAGACTGAAATTTGCCAAACTGCATGTTGACAAGCCACAAAGCTTCTGGGAGAATGTCCTATGGACAGATGAGACAAAACTGGAACTTTTTGGCAAGGCACATCAGCTCTGTGTTCACAGACGCAAAAATGAAGCATACCAAGAAAAGAACACTGTCCCTACTGTGAAACATGGAGGAGGTTCTGTTATGTTCTGGGGCTGCTTTTCTGCATCTGGCACAGGGTGTCTTGAATCTGTGCAGGGTACAATGAAATCTCAAGACTATCAAGGTATTCTAGAGAGAAATGTGCTGCCCAGTGTCAGACAACTTGGTCTCAGTCGCAGGTCATGGGTTTTGCAACAGGATAATGACCCAAAACACACAGCTAAAAACACCAAAGAATGGCTAAGAGCCAAACACTGGACTATTCTAAAGTGGCCTTGTATGAGCCCTGATCTAAATCCTATTGAACATCTGTGGAAGGAGCTGAAACTGTCATGGATGGCCCTCGCGAGCCATCAATAAGACACCACTCAGCCGGTGAGTTTGCACAGTTTATTAAAGAAACAAAAGATAACGATAATGCAATGAGCCACGAGGGGCTAAAACACACTAACACACTGACACTAACACTCAGTCTATGATACGGAGGAACAGATACATGAGGAAACACACTTACAATAACAGACGGGGATGAAAGGTAGATGACGTCTGACCAGGGAGTTCGGCGAGGGATGCTCGACGATGTCAGACTAGGGTTAGTCTGATGAGAAATCTGACGAGACTGCCGCACATTTCGCCCTCAGCTGCCCTCTTAAGTAGGGAACAGCTGATGAGGCAAAATGCAGCTCAGCTGTCAGGGCCTCAGCTCTGACAGCCGGAAGCCCATCTGAGCGCTGTCACAATAAAAGCTCGGAGAGCCATAGGGAACACACACACATCATCTGGGAGGAAAATACTGCATGGCCCGAGTGCGGACGAGATCGGCACTTGAACCACGACAGTACCCCCCCCCCCCCCCGAGGCGGCGAACTCCGGACACCGTATGACACCCAAGCCCCACCCCCACCCCACCCCACCCAGGGTGGGAGGATGGTGGAAAGATCTGGAGGGTGAGAACCAAAAAAGATTAAAAACACTGAAGACGAGGAACGGGAAAACACAGGGAACAAACGAAGCAATTACAGAGTATGGGAGGGGAAAAAAAACCACAATACTCCATAACGCAAGGATGATACATACAGTAGACCAGACAAAAAATGCAAATGACAGTAGGAGACCTAAAACTAAAACTCACAGGCCTATAAGACATAATGTGGCAAATACAAGTCATCCCTCAGACAGGGAAGGGGAGAAAAAAAAAAAAAAACATGCTTAACAGCAGTAATACACAGATCAAAATAAGGCATATGACAACACACCAAAATTGACCTTAACATCAAGAGAAAAACGAAACATATGGGGATGACGGCAGGCAGAGTCCCATAATACACACAGTTCTGGTGGTCTCCCTGCATCCAATGCCCAAATAGAGGATGGGGGAAAAGGAGCGTCCGGGCGGTCTACCCCCGTCCCAGGCCTGGGAAAACAGGATCTCTGGCTGCCGGACCAGGTCGCCAAGCAAACAGTCCAGTTGGTCAGGCGGCCGACCCAGAACGCCAAATGGGCGAGGCAGTCTTTCAGGCAGCCGACCCGCATCGCTCAGCCACCAGGACCGCAGGGGAGAGAATGGCAACAGCTTCCCTGTAGAGGGGAATAGCAAGGGAGAACCGGGACGAATATGACAAACCCCAATGGCACCCAGTGGAGAAGGTTTGGAGGGACCAGTCCGGCGCCGCTCGGCGGAGGATCTGCAGCTTCACCTCCGAACATTACCAGCATAGGCGCTCTCCTCCTGTTGGACCCAGGGTGAGCCCGTGCTGCACCCAGGTCGGACCCCGATTGGGTCTCAGCTGTACCCACGTCGGACCCCAATTGGATCTTGGCTGCATCCACGTCGGACCCCGATTGGGTCTCGGCTGCACCCACGTCGGACCCCAACTGGGTCGGAACAGCTCCATAGACGGCCTTCACCCCCGAACCCGGAACCTCCAGAACAGCGACCGGGGTTGAGGTTGACTCCGCACTGATGACCCTGGGAGAAGGCTCAGGAGAAGAAGAAGAACTGGGATCAGTATCACCGGTAGTGACAGAGCCCAGCGAGACGAGTTTGGATGCAGCGGACAGCTGCCCCTGGCTCGTTACCCCGAGAGGCAGGCAAAAATGCTCCAGAACAGATAGTAAGAAGGAAAAATAGAGCACTTGCCTGCACTCGAGTTCTGTCGCCGCCCAGGACTTCGACGATCCGGGCTCAGGACGAAGAAGGACGTCTTCTGGCTCCCACTTGGCTACAGCGGGCTCCGCAGCTGGCATGATGTTTTCCGCAGCCTGAGGACCCTCTAGCGCAGATGTCCATGCCGACGACCCGCACGGCATGGTGGCAGGGCATCCTCGACCTGCTGGATCGAACTGCTCATCGGTGGAGACCCGGGGACATTTTGTCATCGGCGCAGGCTCCACACTGCAGTCCGCTCTCCTCGTCTGCCCATGACGTGGCTGCGGGGCTGGAACCAGGCTCTCCAGGACTGCAGGCCACCTCCTCGTCCAGCGACATAGGCCTGGTGTCGTGGACCGCTCAGCGAAGGGAGACACAGAGGCAGCAGGGTCAATGTCAGAGACTACAGCAGGTGGTGAGGGCTCGGGGGACTGCGAACCCCGAACTCCACCCCCAGGAGTCAGACAAGGCAAATCACAACAACGAGGAGAAGAATGAAATTGCACTTGCCTGTTCTCCCTGGGACCGATGGTGCCTGCTGTAGCGGGCAGAGTTCTTCCCTTTCCCTTCCGGATGGTGATGGCAAGCCCCTCAGGAAGACGAGGAGGAGCCGCTCGCAGTGGATTGCAGACGGGCCTCGCCGAAGCATGACTCACAACACTCACAGCAGCCGGAGATGACATCGAGGAGGAGGGGGCAACAGCCGAGGCGATCCAGGCACAAGGAGCTGATAGAACAGCAGGGACGGATGACCCGGGGGAAGCGGCTGCGGGGATTCCCTCCTGTCATGATGTAGGAGAAGCAGCTGACTGGGAGGCTGAGTCCCTCCAACGACCCGTAGCTGGATCCGGACGGGATTCTCGCTGGGGCCTATTTGTGGCATGGCGACGACGTTTACCGGCTGATGGTGAGACGATGGGACCAGGAACACATGGTGCCGTGGCTGGACGGGTGAAAGGAGCTGAATTCCGAGACCCGGAGCGGGTATGCCTCTCCGTCGGCCAACTGCCGGGGTTCCCCTCCAGTCCATGGATCTCCACCGTCGTCGGGGACGCCGTACTCGGGAGAGAAGGAGAGGGTTCCTTGGCCGCCTTTTAAATTAACACACGCTGTGCCACAATCTATGTCACCCTCTCCTTTCCTTCCGAAAAAGAGGTGAGGTGATATCTTAATATGGCGCTCTGGGCGAGAAACAGGTAATCTTGTGCCGTGTGAGTGGGCATGAGGTGATGGGCCTTGGCCAGATAGCCGTCGATCTCCTGGAACCACTCAGGGCAAAACCCACGCTCGAGGGCAGAAATACTTAACACAAGCCCTAGCGAAGGGAAAAACTCCAAACCACTGCAAACTCACGGCGACAGGCATCTCAGTCAGACGGCAGTCTACTGTCATGGATGGCCCTCATGAGCCATCAATAAGACGCCACTCAGCCGGTGAGTTTGCACAGTTTGTTAAACAAACAAAAGATAACGATAAAGCAATGAGCCACGAGGGGCTAAAACACACTAACACTAACACACGGACACTAACACTCAGTCTATGATATCGAGGAACAGATACATGATGAAACACACTTCAAATAACGGACGGGGATGAAAGGTAGATGACATCTGACCAGGGAGCTCGGCGAGGGATGCTCGTCGATGTCAGACTGAGGTTAGTTTGACGAGAAATCTGACGAGACTGCCGCACATTTCGCCCTCAGCTGCCCTCTTAAGTAGGGAACAGCTGATGAGGCGAAATGCAGCTCAGCTGTCAGGGCCTCAGCTCTGACAGCCGGAAGCCCCTCCGAGCACTGTCACAACAAAAGCTCGGAGAGCCATAGGGAACACACACACACATCAGCTGGGAGGAAAATACTGCATGGCCCGAGTGCGGACGAGATCGGCGCTCGAACCATGACAGAAACTTGCCGTCTGGAGAAGGCACCCTTCAAACCTGAGACAACTGGAGCAGTTTGCTCATGAGGAGTGGGCCAAAATACCTGCTGAGAGGTGTAGAAGTCTCACTGACAGTTACAGAAATTATTTGATTACAGTGATTGCCTCAAAAGGTTGTGCAACAAAATATTAAGTTAAGGGTACCATCATTTTTGTCCAGGCCTGTTTCATGAGTTTGTTTTTTAAAATAATTCTGCTAAGCCACAATTCAAAAGCATTGTCTGGTTTTCATTGTTTAATTTTCATAGAATTTTTATTTATTACTGTCACAACTCGCTCCCGCCTGTCATCCGCTCCAGCCGTGCGCACACCTGGGCTTCATCAGGCTGCCACTATTTAACCTGCTCTGCCCGCAGCCTCGGTCTGGAGCCGTCAGCCCTTCTCCTCGCTCAAGCTCTGCGTTCGCCTACTCCTCTCGGCCAACGCCGCTACTCATCGCCCTCAAGTAAGGTATTCTTACCTGTTCTCCTCAGTTATTCCCCTGTGCACAGGTGGACCCTCTTGGTGGCGGAAATTCCCTTCGTCACCTTTCCTCTTATCCTCACTGCATCGAGCGCAGCTGGGCGCTGTCTCTCAGGCGGGAGCTTCTCTTGTCAACGCCAGCCACCATTACATCTGCAAGTAAGCCATACTATTACTTTCACCACCTTGCTGTGACAATTGCTTATCCCCTGCTCTCTGTTCTGTCCTCAGGGTTGCCTGGCTGTACGGTGTCTGTTCTGCCCTCGGTGCTCTCCTGTCCCCAAGACTACATTCACATTTCCCACTCATTCATCCATACACCTGCTGTTGAATAAACTCTTAAATCTCACCCGAGCCTGTGTGCGTGTTTCCTGGGCCAGAAATCATGTCAGTACGGCTCCAGCACAGCGGCCCAGTGAACAGCGGGTACGTACGCCGATTCTCCAATCTCGAGGCTCGGGTGGACTTAATTGTTCACCAACAGCAGGTAATTCTTAATCAGCTTACCTCCATTAATAGCCGGTTGGATCGCCTCGATCCTCTGCAGGTGCTCCCTCCGTCTCCTCCCACTCCTCAGGCCATCTCCTCTGCCCCGGGTCCGCCGACCTGTCTCACCCCAATTCCCACTCCCGTGCGTTTTAGCGGAGAACTCGGCAAAGCGTGTGGGTTTATTCTACAGTGTGAGACAGTGTTTCAGCGCGTGCCCGGGGATTTTCCGTCAGACCAAAGCCGAATTGGGTATGTTTCCAATCTTCTGGAAGGGCGAGCATTAGCCTGGGCTTACGCCATTATCGCGAAGGCCAGCTAAGCGACCTTGACCTATGCCCAGTTTGTGCAAGACTTCCTCGAGGTCTTTGATCATTCAGATCGCGATAGCGTGTTGGCCGAGCGGCTTCTTAGCCTTCGTCAGGGTAGCCGCTTAGCGGCCAACTACGCTGTGGACTTCCGGGTGGCGGCGGAAGAGGTTGGTTGGTGTGGTGCTGCCCTTTGCAGCCTATTTGTCCGTAGTCTAAATTCTGATTTGTGGGATGAGTTGGCCAGCCGGGAACAGCTGGATTGGCTGCCAGAATTAATTTCTTTAGCCATCAGTTTGGATAACAGGCTGAGGGAGCGGGCCGGGGAGCGGAAGCCATTCAGCCGCTCACGTGGAGCTCTTTCCCGCGCTCCCCAGTATCGCCCCCTGGAGTTACCTCCTCCAGAGGCCGCCGCCGATCCCGATGCTATGATCACCGGGCGGGCTAGACTTTCCTTAGCGGAGAAACAGCGCCGCCGGGAGTTGGGTCTCTGCATGTATTGTGGAGATGACCAACATCCCGTGGAAGTCTGCCCAGTGAAGCCAAAAGGGGAGGTCCGTGAGTCAATGTAGGGGGCCTCGCGGACGCTTCCCAGTCTAATCCCCTCTCCAAATGTCAGGTTCAAATTAGACTCTGCCACAAATCCATTGGTCATACATCTCATGCACTGGTGGACTCGGGGGCAGAACAATGTTTTATTTCTAAGAGCCTGGCAAATCGCCTGGGCATCCATTGCCAAGCCTTGTCCACTCCCCTTCATCTCGTCGCCCTGACCAGGTCTACCCTGGAAAAAGTCAATCACATTACCAAACCCATCTCCGTCATTATCTCTGGCAACCATCGTGAGGACCTTAGTTTCTATGTCCTTCCCACCTCGGCGGCATCCATCATTCTTGGCTACTCATGGCTACGCCTCCACAACCCGGTGTTTGATTGGCAGACCGGGTGCATCTTATCGGGGAACACCTTCTGTTTGGGAACCTGTCTCCAGTCTGCGGCCTGTGCCCCATCTGTGCCTGCACCCGCCCTTGACTCCGCCCCGCCGGACCTTTCTGCTGTGCCATCGGAGTTTCACGACCTGGCCTGGGTTTTCAGCAAGTCGAAGGTGTTATCCCTCCCACCCCATCGCCCATATGACTGTGCCATTGATCTCCTGCAGGGGGCGCCCCTCCCTTCTGGTCGCCTGTATAGCCTTTCTGCCCCAGAACGGGAGGCCATGGACACCTATATTCGGGAATCCCTCAGTGCCGGAATTATCCGCCCATCTTCATCCCCCCTGGGTGCTGGGTTCTTTTTTGTGGCAAAGAAGGATGGTTCTTTGAGGCCTTGCATTGACTTTAGGGCCCTTAATGACATCACGGTTAAGGACCGTTATACGCTGCCACTTATGGACTCAGCCTTCAATTCCCTCCAGGGGGCGTCCTGGTTCTCCAAATTAGACCTCCGCAGTGCTTATCATCTTGTCCAGATCCGGGAGAGTGACGAGTGGAAGACGGCCTTCCGAATGCCCAGCGGCCACTTTGAATACCTTGTCCTGCCGTTTGGGTTCACCAACGCTCCTGCTGTCTTCCAACGCCTGATTAATGACATGCTTCATGACTTCCTGGGGGTCTTCATTTTCGTCTACCTGGATGACATATTGATCTTCTCCCGGTCTCGGGAGGAGCATCTGGTCCATGTGAAATGGGTCCTGCAACGTCTTTTGGAGAACAAACTTTACGTCAAAGCCGAGAAGTGCGAGTTTTTTACCAATACCACCTCTTTCCTGGGTTTTATTGTTTCGCACAATCAGCTCCTCCCCGACCCTGCCAAGGTTAAAGCTGTGGTTGAGTGGCCTATCCCCTCCTCTAAGAAGCAGGTGGAGCAATTTTTGGGGTTCGCTAATTTTTACCGCCGTTTTGTCCGTGGTTATAGTGCCATCACCGCCCCCTTTGATCCGCCTCACCTCACCGAAGGTGCGCTTTCAGTGGACAACGGAAGCGGAGACAGCCTTTGAAACCCTCAAGAAGGAATTTGCATCCTCCCGGGTCCTGTCTCTTGTGGATCCTGAGCGCCAGTGTTTTGTCGAGGTGGACGTGTCTGACACTGGGGTCGGGGCAGTCTTGTCTCAGCGCTCCCCGACTGACGGGGTGCTGCGCCCCTGTGCTTTCTTCTCTAAGCATCTCTCCTCGGCCGAGCGCAATTATGACATCGGTGACAGAGAGCTCCTGGCCGTGAAGCTCGCGCTGCAGGAGTGGCATCACTGGTTGGAAGGGGCGGCTCAGCCTTTTGTGGTTTGGACCGATCATAAGAACTTGGAATACATCAGGACGGCCAAGCGCCGAATGCCCGCCAGGCGCGTTGGTCGCTGTTCTTCGCCAGGTTCAAATTCACCATTACTTACCGCCCAGCTTCCAAAAATAAGAAGTCTGATGCGCTGTCCAGGCTGTACACCCCTGAAGCCCCAGAAGATGAGGTCCATACCGTCGTTCCCGCTTCGTGCGTCGTGGGGGCTGTTTTCTGGGCCATCAGAGATAAGGTCCTGGAGGCTCTGGAGTCCGAACCTGATCCTGGCGGCGGCCCAGCGGGAAGATTGTTTGTGCCCTTGTCAGTCCGAGGTGACGTCATTCACTGGGCTCACACTTCTAGGCTCGCCTGCCACCCTGGTGTCTCCCGGTCTGTTGATCTTCTCCAGCGGTCCATTTGGTGGCCCGGACTCCGGGAGGATGTCTCCAACTATGTGCGCGCCTGCCCGCAGTGTGCCATGAATAAGTCGTCCAATGCTCCCCCTGCGGGTCTTCTCCATCCCTTGCCAGTCCCCGGGAGGCCCTGGTCACACATTGCCTTGGACTTCGTCACCGGTCTGCCGGTCTCCAACTCTTTTAACACCATCTTGACTATTGTAGACCAGTTCTCCAAGGCGGCCCACTTCGTGCCTCTCCCTGGGCTTCCTTCGGCGCGCGAGACGGCCGATCTGTTGGTGCAGCATGTGGTCAGGCTGCATGGCATCCCCGCTGACATTGTCTCTGATAGGGGGGCACAATTTGTGTCTAAAGTCTGGAGGAGCTTCTGCACCGCTCTGGGGGCTACAGTTAGCCTGTCTTCTGGGCACCATCCCCAATCCAATGGGCAGTGCGTACGCACCAACCAGGAGCTGGAGGCTGCTCTGCGCTGCGTCACCTCCTCTAACCCCACTTCCTGGAGCATTCATCTTCCCTGGGTGGAGTATGCCCATAACTCCACTTTGTCTTCGGCCATTGGGATGTCCCCCTTTCGGGCGTCTTTAGGTTACGACCCCCCGCTGTTCCCTGAGGAAGAAGGTGAAGTGGCAGTCCCCTCCATCCAGGCCCACGTGAGACGGTGTCGATGGCTGTGGACCAAGACGCGTCAGGCCCTGGTTCGTGCCGCATCATGCAACGCGAAGTCTGCGAATCGCCACAGGAGGCCTGCGCCACGCTACCAGGTGGGTCAACAAGTTTGGTTGTCTGCTCAGAATATTAATCTGAAGGGGGAGAAGAAGAAGTTGGCTTAGCGCTTCGTTGGACCTTACCCTGTCACGAAGGTGGTTAACCCGGTGGCTGTGCGTTTGGCGCTCCCCCCTCCCCTCCGTGTTCATCCCACATTTCATGTGTCTCAGGTTAAACCTGTGGTTCCTAACCCTCTCTGTCCCTCCCCCAGAGTGCCCCCCCCCCCCCCCCCAGGATGATCGATGGACACCCGGCATGGAGCGTCACTTCCATCTTGGACTCCCGACGCCGGGGCCGGGGGTTGCAGTACTTGGTGGACTGGGAGGGTTATGGTCCTGAGCACCGATGCTGGGTGCGCCCATCCTTCATGCTGGACAAGCAGCTCATTGAGGTGATTCATCGGGCGCATCCCGACAAGCCAGCGCCAGGAGGCGCTGCTCGGGGGGGGAGTACTGTCACAACTCGCTCCCGCCTGTCATCCGCTCCAGCCGTGCGCACACCTGGGCTTCATCAGGCTGCCACTATTTAACCTGCTCTGCCCGCAGCCTCGGTCTGGAGCCATCAGCTCTTCTCCTCGCTCAAGCTCTGCGTTCGCCTACTCCTCTCGGCCAACGCCGCTACTCATCGCCCTCAAGTAAGGTTATCTTACCTGTTCTCCTCAGTTATTCCCCTGTACACAGGTGGACCCTCCTGGCGGCGGAAATTCCCTTTGTCACCTTTCCTCTCATCCTCACTGCATCGAGCGCAGCTGGGCGCTGTTTCCCAGGCGGGAGCTTCTCTTGTCAACGCCAGCCACCATTACATCTGCAAGTAAGCCATACTATTACTTTCACCGCCTTGCTGTGACAATTGCTTATCCCCTGCTCTCTGTTCTGTCCTCAGGGTTGCCTGGCTGTACGGTGTCTGTTCTGCCCTCGGTGCTCTCCTGTCCCTAAGACTACATTCACATTTCCCACTCATTCATCCATACACCTGCTGTTGAATAAACTCTTAAATCTCACCCGAGCCTGTGTGCATGTTTCCTGGGCCAGAAATCATGTCGATTACCACTTTTGTCAGATTCAAGTTATTTCTGTGACCATTGTGGGTTTTTCTTTCATTTACAGAGGGGCACCAACAATTTTGTCCATGTGTGTACATCTCAGCCCTCTTGACTCCTTATGCCACAACACGATCACTAAGATCCTCAGACCAGAGACTCCTGATGGTCCCTCGGACCAAGTTCAGAACCCGTTGGAGATTGATCTTTCCAGGCTGCTGCGCCACGGCTTTGGAACGCACTTCCCCTGTCCTTGCACTGCCCTGAGTCTGTTGACTCTTTTAAGAAGGAGTTAAAAACTCATTTGTTCAGACAGGCTTTTAGCTCTCATTGAATGGCTTTTATTTCTTCATTGTTTTCTCTTTTTATCCCTATTAATATGAATATTGTATCTTATTTCTATTGATTTTAATGTCTGGGTATTTGTAAATTTTAACTTGCTGTGAAGCACTTTGTGATATATATCTGTGAAAAGTGCTATACAAATAAACTTTGCTTGCTTGCTTGAAGGCAGGTGAAAAAAATGATAGTTTATTAACCCTTTGAGTGTGAGAATTTGCATGCCCCGAGTGGCAGAGCACGGCACTGCGCCTGCCTTCTCACTCTGTCAAAATTAAGTGAGAAATTTCTGTTTTGTTTTGTTTTTAAATGTACTGATTTCTTGTTCATATACTTTGAAGATAAGATGATGAGGTACCTCTGTACAAAAAATGGTGTCAAAAGACTGAACCATTTTTTTGTGTAAATACGTCCAAAGTCCAGTTTTGACTGAGTTATGGAATTTAAAGAGGTGCTGTGACATTATGCAAATTAGATGCATAAATTTATTCCTATCTGAAACTTTGGATCATATTTTACATCTTTCTATTTGACAGTAAGTCATTACCTCTTACCGCTTTAAAGTTATAGCCTTGGAAATCTGAACTATTTTATTGACAAAAAAAATTACCACTCTTGACCACTAGGGGATATGGCGCAGTTCTGCACCATACACACACAAAGGGTTAATAAAGGTGCTTGTGAAATGTATGCGCTGGCAGCTCTATGGGGAGAAAGGAGACAAGATGAGTTTGAGCACAAGGTCTGATTGATTGAATTCTTACGCTGGCAAGAATGATTGTGGTCATGGAAGAGATCACCCCAGACAAGTACAGGCAGCGGGAGACGACAGGAAGCTGGCGACAACAGGGGAGCTGGGGCAGAAAGCAGGTCTCTACAGTAGACATGGAGAGGAGAGTATGGAGGTGATTCTGGATAATATTTACGTGTCCTTCCAGGAGACGTCCACCAGAGGACAGGTCTAAATCTGCCAGGAGGATCCAGAGGGGTGTAACATTGACTATGGGTTCCAATTTATAAGATAAGATAAGATAAGATAAGATAAGCCTTTATTAGTCCCACAATGGGGAAATTCCAGGATTGCAACAGCACAGGGATAGCAACACTCAGAGCAACAATCAGAAGGCAAGAAGAAAACAAAAAACAAGAGCAGCTAATATACAGTACATATGTACATATTACTATAAATATATATATATATATATATATATATATATACACAGACACAGTGCAGAGCATTGTAGCTGGATGGAATAAATATATAAGTACATAAACACACAGTGCGGAGCATTGTAGCTAGATGGAATAAATATGTAGATATATAAACACACACAGTATGGAGCATTGTAGCTAGATGGAATAAATATATAGATATATAAAAACACAGTGCGGAGCATTGTAGCTAGATGGAATAAATATATAGATATATAAATATGAACACACCCAGTGCTGAGCATTGTAGCTAGATGGAATAAATATGTAAATATATAAACACACAGTGCAGAGCATTGTTGCTAGATGGGATGAAACAGCACAACCGTCTACTTAGTTATCCTACATGGTATGATTATGTACCCATACATATTGTCACCCTCCATAGCGACAGGTATTTTCCTAGTTGTATGCCGGAGGGGACCATTGTGTAAGTCTATTGCATCTTTTGCATTCAAAACTATTAGGTTGTTATGTCTTTTTGCTATCTCTGTGAGCAGCCCTGCTTAGGTTGTACAGTCTGACAGCCATTGGTAGGAAGGACCTGCAAAACCTCTCGGTTGTGCACCTGGGATGATGTAGTCTGCTGCTAAATGAGCTCCTCAGTGCATTCAGTATGTCCTGCATAGGGTGGAACTCGGACTCCAGCAGAGATGACAGTTTAGCCACCACCCTTCTCTCTCCTATCTCCTCCACTGGGTCAAGGCGCTGCCCCAGGACAGAGCTAGCTTTCTTGATCAGTTTGTTCAGTCTCTTCCTATCGGCTGCCGTAATGCCACTGCCCCAGCAGACCGCTCCAAAAGTGATGGCTGATGCCACCACCGTGTCATAGAATGTCTTCAGCAGCGCTCCTTGTACACCAAAAGACCTGAGTCTCCTCAGTAGGAACAGCCTGCGCTGTCCCTTCTTGTAGAGTGCGTCAGTATTGTGTGACCAGTCTAGTTTATTGTTCAGATGAACACCCAGGTACTTGTAGGATGTCACCATCTCGATGTCTGTTCCCTGTATATTTACTGGTGCTGTGAGGGGTTGTCCTTGCCTGTGGCAGTCCACCACCAGCTCCTTAGTTTTCCTCGTGTTGATCTGGAGGCAGTTCCGATGGCACCAGTCCACGAAGTCCTGGATAAGCCCTCTGTACTCAGCTTCATCTCCATTGGAGATGATGCCAACAATCGCAGAGTCATCAGAGAACTTCTGTAGATGGCAGTGTGTTGTGTTGTGTGAGAAGTCCGCAGTATAAAGGGTGAACAGGAAGGGAGCCAAAACCGTTCCCTGGGGGGCCCCCGTGCTACCAATGATCGTGTCGGACACACAGTCCCGGGTTCTCACAAACTGAGGCTGGTTCGTGAGGTAGTCCAGGATCCATGATGACAGGTGCTGGTCCACCCCTGCGCACAGCAGCTTGTCCTTCAGGATCATCGGTTGGATGTGTTGAAAGCACTGGAGAAGTCAAAGAACATGATCCTCGCCACATTCCCGGGCTTCTCCAGGTGGGACAGAGAACGGTGAAGGAGGAAGATCACCGCATCCTCCACCCCAATGCCATGCTGGTAGGCGAACTGGAGTGGATCCATCGCTGGTCCCACCAGGGGGCAGAGGTAAACAAGGAGCAGTCTCTCCATGGTCTTCATCATGTGGGACGTCAAGGCCACCGGTCTGTAGCTGTTCAGGTCTTTGGGGTGGGAAGTTTTTGGTACAGGTACCACACAAGATGTTTTCCACAACTGTGGTACCCTCCCCAGCTTCAGGCTCAGGTTGAAGATGTACGCCACAATCCCACACAGCTGGTCTGCACAGGACTTGAGGAGCTTTGCGCTGATGCCGTCCGGTCCCGACGCCTTCCTCGCCTTGATCTTCCTCAGCTCCGTCCTCACCTGGGTCTTGGTCAGGGTCAGGTTGGGGGGCTGTGTGTTGGGAGTGGGGGGGGGGGTGTTGGTGGAGTGGGGAGTGGGCAGCAGGACTTGATGTCTTTAGAGGCAGCAGTGGTTGTTGTGCAGTCAGGGGGGAGGGCGGTTGGTCAAACCTATTGAAAAACAGATTCAGATTGTTCGCCCACTCCCTGCCCCCCCCCCCCCCCGTGGCCTGGGGGGAGGTATTCTGGAGCCCAGAGATGGTTTTGAGGTTTCTCCAGACCCCGCTGATGTCGCTCTGTTGCAGCTTGTCCTCCATCTTCTTCCTGAAGCTGTCCTTGCCTTCTCTGATCTTTCTCCTCAGCTCCCTCTGTACGGACTTCAGCATCTCCCTGTTCCCCGACCTGAAGATCCTCTTCTTCTCTCTCAGAAGTGTTTTTATCTCGGGGTTGATCCAGGGTTTGTTGTTTGAGCAACACCGTATGGTCTTGGTGGGAACGGTTTTGTCCACACAGAAGCTGAGGTAGTCCGTGATGGTGTGAGTGAGGCCATCGATGTCCTCACCATGTGGATCGCAGAGCTGCTCCCAGGCGGTGGTTTTAAAACAGCCCTTTAGAGTGTCCATTGCCTCCTCAGACCATAATTCCACTGTGCGCATGGCCGGAGGTTGTCTGTGCACTAGGGGTTTGTACACCGGCCGGACATGAACCAAGTTGTGATCCGATCTCCCGAGTGGGGGGAGTTGTAATGAGGTGTACGCCTCCTTAGTGTTTGTGTAGAATAAGTCCAGTGTTTTATTGTCTCTAGTGTGGCATGTGACATACTTGGTAAACGTGGGTAGAATGGGAGATAGTGAAACATGGTTGAAATCGCCTGAGATGAGGAGAAGAGCATCTGGGTGTTCAGTCTGCAGCCTGCCGGTTACTGAATGGATGACGTCACGCGCTGTCCCAGCGTTCGCCGTCGGATTTGCATAAACAACAATGCAGATCACGTGTGAGTATTCCTTTGGGAGATATGTAGGCCACATGCTAACAGCTAGCAACTCAATGTCTTTGCTGCAGTGTCGTTGTTTAACAGTGATATGTCCCGGTCTGCACCAGTTGTTGTTAACATACATTATCACTCCACCGCCCCTTGCTTTGCCACTGTCTGGTGTTCGGTCTGCCCATATCGTGTGGAAACCCTCCAGCTCAATGTTAGCATCTGCTGCTAGTTCAGTTAGCCACGTCTCGGAAAACAAAAGGAGAGAGCATTCCAGGTATATACTATCGTAGCGGGAGATAGCCGCTAGCTCATCTACCTTTCCCAGTAATGACCGTACATTCCCCATGACAATAGATGGAAGGGAGGGTCTGTACCTTATATTTTTTTGTCCTCCGCCTTACTCCAGCCCGGCAACCATGGCGTTTTCGCCTCAGTTCCCTCGGTATGTCGAGTTTTTCCGTTAGCACCGGTTGGCAGTTGAGTGCTAGCAGCTCTTCCCTGCTGTATCGTCTCCTGCTATAAACAGTGGCTCCGTCCACCGGCTCAGGAGACATTTGGGACGATCTGTGTGTCCGTGATATAAATGGAGTGAGAAAAAACCAGATCAAAAAGAGAGAGGAAGGGAAAAAAGACTCAGAATTGAGCCGCTGTTGCAAAAGGCAGCCGACTCGTGTGGCGCCAGAAGTAGTATATAAAATCATTCTTTGCTGAAGAAGATTGTTTCAACTCAAAATTCTGGTCATGAACTACTTTTCTCACCCAAGCACCAGAGCTGTAACACAACCCATTGGCCTTAAAGGGGAAGTTAATCCCTTCTCTAGGACTTAGTCATTCTCCCTTTTCTCTATTTGGCAAAGGAATGCCCAAATGACAGATTTATGGTTTATATAGTCCAGGCTGGGAAGTCAAGATTCTTCATAAAACAACCAGACACTTTTACAGTGCCATTTGAAATGACCAATGGGCTTCCAAGCTCCCCTTGCATTTCCTTTTTTAGTCTAGTTTATGACTTCTGCTAAAAAAAAAAAATCTTCCCTTTCTTCAGTTTTGGGCGGTGGTCAAGCTGTAAGGAGCAGACTTCTCTGCTCTACCATTTTTTTCTAACTTTTTAAATAGGCCCAGAGTATTCCATGCTCTGTGGAAATCCTTTTTTCTTTTCTTTAAAGTTCACTTTTCCTTATTTTAATCCTTTTCTTTAAATCACCGTGCAAGAAGATTTTTTTTTTTTCTAAGCCTAAACCAACTCATTCAAGCCACAATACATCAGAAGAAACAGATCTGTGGCTTGTGTTTGTCTTAGTTTGACTCTCTGATGGGATGCTGTACAATAAACAAATTCCTTTTCAGTGCACAAGAGGAGACCTCGCCCAGCTTGCTGAAGAACAGCCCGATTGCAATCTCAGGAGCACGGCCATGTGGGAGAATCTGTCTATCAGTATCTCCATCAACAGAATCCACGGACATCCAGCTGAATCAAGGTTGGCACGTGGGGGCCCTGCTGCCACCAGGGACGTGATCTGACTCTGTGGCTGATGGTCTGTTGTTCAATTTAAACTTAATTCTGAAGAATATTCCTGGTGTAAGTTCTTTAAACTTAATTTCATGCAAATTCCTACCAGAATTTCAAAATGCATTTTGTCTTTTCATTAATTTCCATTCCTTTTCAGAGTAACACCAATTTTCCTTTTAATAAAATAGTTTAATCATCATTTTCTTCATAAAATTGCATCCACTTTTATGGTTTTCCAATTTCCAGTATATTGCCAAGTTAACTATGGTCTCTTTGGTTTCACAAATGTTTGATTCATATGTGATGCTCAGTAATTCAATAACTGTCTATGGTGCCCATGATACATGTTGAATTCTGTTGTAAAATCATCCAAATGTGCTAACTTATTCTGACATTTCTTATTAAACTATTGAAAGACATATGGGAGTTATTGTTTGATTTCATGTCCATCTTCTTGATTATAAGCAGACAAGAACTCAGAAGGTTTTTTTTTTTTTTTAGACTGATTCATAATTGGTACAAATAAAGAATTGTTAATAAAATTGTCCATTATCTGGACTGGTGCCCCAATGAGGATATGTTTGTGTAATGAAAGGACATTTTCATCCCTACTCACATTCATATTTACATTAATATTTGTACCAACAATAAAACATCTATAAAACCCAATAACAATAAATTCCTACAGGGGTGACCTGTGCACAGGTGAGTAGATATAAGGATTAATAGTAGAGTGTTCCTTACGTGATCCAAGGAGACAGGCTGAGGCAGAGGGGCACACAGGCAGACGAACCAGGACTAGGCTACCCAGAGCGCAGGACAAGGAGGCTGAAGCCACAAGGCAAATAAGGGACAACAGAACGAGGGAGCAGGAATTAGACTGATGGCAGGGAAGGTGTCTGATGATCCCACAGTTTGCGGCAGCCTCTCCAGATCTTAAGAAGGCAACCCGGAAATTAGCTGCAGGTGAGGCAATTAATCTGGCTGCACCTAATTAGGGAGATGGAAAGACAGAACTGCAGCAAGGTAACAGGGAGCTCCAGTCTGGACCATAACACTCCTAAGACCTTCATAACCTGATTGTTGTGAAGCACATTGCCCCTGTTTACATGGTCATGAGTAAACCGATTACAATCAGCTTTCTGGAGTTACCTGATTATTCAAACTGTCATGTAAAGAGTAATCTGATTACCTTTATTGGTTTACTCCAGTAATCGGCTTACTCGTGACCATGTAAACAGGGTAAAAGGCTCATTAACGGTTTATGAGAAAACAAATTAACACACCTAGTTTATTTGCCCAGTAAACTGCTTACTCAGTGCTGTTTATTTCCTTTATTGGTTTACTCCAGTAATCAGTTTACTTGTGACCATGTAAGAGATGGTCACAAGACGGCTACAGATTTGGTGATAGACATACTGCAGCCTATATCAAAATTTCTGAATCTTCCAGTAAGCACCATTGGGGCCATTATCCACAATGGGAAGGAGCATCATTCTACAAAGAAAGGGACATGTACAGGATCTCCTTACAAGCTATGTAACCAGAGAGTCAGAAGGACAGTCGGAAGAGAAACCGAAGAGGCAAGGACAATGCAGATAGAGCTCCAGAGAAGCTTGGAAGCAGCAGGTACAATTTTGAAGCAAAAACCAATAGGCTTCCATGCACCCACCACACAACTGTCCAGTATTAAAGAAAAAGCAAACAGAATTTTGACAAGCCTATCAAAGACTGGAAAAATGTAGTCTCTCAGAGAAGATGAAAATAGAAATTTTACTTGTCTACACACCATGCTTGGAAGAGAAATGGAATTGCACATCACCCAAAAATCACTGCTATAACAGTGAAGTTTAGAGGTGGAAGCATCATGTTGTGAGGTTGTTAGTCATCTCATGGCACATGCAGACTTTATATAATTGAAGAAACAATGAGCGGATCTCCCAATAGGCGTGCTACAAAAACCTCTTATTTCACAACAGCCACTGAAGCTCAGACACTTAAGAAATCTTTATATGGATTGATGTAGTTTTCTTAAAGGTGCCTTTACACAGCACAGAGATTGTTCGGTGACCACTGAGAGATCAAAAATTGGCCCGATCACTAAAGGATCCCTTAAAGCCTTGAAAAAGCTGTTTCTGTGTAAATTTTTGGGAGATCCTTGTGTGTTCTGGACTGTCAAAACTTTGAGGAGGCCATGGAGGACACTGGAAGATCATTGAGAGATCTTCGTGGCTGGTGGGCTCTCATTTAAAGAACACATGAAATGTTCCATGTAAAAATCATAATTCAAAACATATGCACTTAGTCTAAAAATATTTTAGTAGTTTGACCAAGGGCATAACTTTGTTTCAAACATTGGGGGCGGGGGGGGGGGGGGGGGTTGAGATCTCTGCCCGTATAAGGATTTTTTTATTTTATTTTTTTTATTCTAGGACTGTCAGGCTATCAGTACAGGCAGTTGTCCCCAATGTCCTCTTTTTCATTTTTAAAGGAAAATGATTTTTTTAAGCAAAAAATGACAGTATATGTATCCTAGTGTGGAGGAAGAGTGCAAAATTGTTAATTTTGCTAAAAGGACAAGGCTAATTTACCTGTTTGTTTTGGCATTCCCATATTAGTTACAGTTTTAAAAATTGTTTCCCTGATTTACCAAATATATATTCAGCCTTGTAATACTCTATGCCACTATGAAGCAGCAGGCCTACTTAACACCCATTATGCGTTAAGTATTTCAGCACTGGCAGAAACCAAGTTTTGACTATTGTTATCTGGTTGTGTGTGCCTCCTTTTTCTCTCTAGTCATCAGTGATGTCTCTGTCTCCCTCTGGACACCTCTGCCAATTCTTTGGTTACCTTTACCTCCTCTCTCCTCTCCTAGGTTCACTCTGCTGCTGCCACATTCTTGCTTTTGATATAAAAAAGTTTAATGTTCAAATGGTTTAAAAGCGGTACTTCATGGACAGTTTTGGAGAATGTAATTCATGCTAGATTTTCCAATGACAAAAACCTGGAAAGATGTAAAATATTTTTTACCCTTTCTTCCCTCTTAATAGCATCTTAACAGTGCAATCAGTATTTACTGAGGTTAATCTAGCCGCTGAATGAGGCTTAATCACCATTATTTTTTACTCATTTTATTTTGTTATTACTCAGTTGTGGAGATTAACACATTTATTCTGACAGGACTGATGTTTTTTCATTAATTTATGATGTCACCACTTTGCACCATGTGTCTATTTCTTACCAAGCAGATGAACTAAGGACACTACTGTAATTTAGTCAGCTAGACTATGACAGCTATCCTCTGCAGGGAGGATAGCTATATCCCCCCCCCCCCCCCAAAAAAAGGCAAATAACATTTTTATCTTTACCAAATTTACCAGAAAAAACACATGCAAATTTAGGAGAAAATAATATAAATTCACAAGAAGAAAGTAGCATCCTGATGATAGTAAAAAAAAAATAAATCTGAAATTTAAATGATTTTGCAAATATGTAAGGAAAAAGGCTTATTTTCCATGACAAAAAAATGTAAATTTGAGAAATATGCAACATCTTTATGAGAACCATAGGTTTACAAATGTAAATGTGGTTTTATGAATGAAAGTGAACCTGTAACCATGTGACTATGATCCTCGGGACAGGAGCATTATACCAAATTAATCACACCTGTGGATGCACACCTTATATACACCCCTTGCACCCACCCATTCTGCCTCTTTCTAACGACTCGGAGGAGCCTCCCTCCACCAACGAAGGACAATGAATGGGTACAGGTTCACTTTCATTCATAAAACCGTGTATACATCCGTAAATGTATGTTTTATTTCATTTCCGTGAACCTGTAACCATGTGGCAAATGTATAGCAATTGAGTCCTGAGGAGAATAAGATAAGCCTTTATTAGTCCCACAATGGGGAAATTCCAGGATTGCAACAGCACAGGGATAGCAACACTCAGAGCAACAATCAGAAGGCAAAAAAAAAAAACAAGCAAGCAAGAGCAGCTAATATACATATGTACAATGGAGGTGGCATTACGCACAGGTCGAAGGAGCACAATACCTCAATCACGCCATTAAGTACAAACACAATCAGATGAGTTTGGCTCCTTTATTTTACATAGCTGAGTGCATACCAGTTAAGCCGGTTCCTCCAGGTAACCAGAGCTGAAACAAACCTTTCAAGCATAAGGCACACATGCCGGCTTACATGAGGGAAAACTAAGATGCTGAGGAATGCAAACACCTGGGTGTCATGATCAGCAACGGGCTGGACTGGAGATCCAACACCGATGCTGCGCTCAAGAATGGGATGAGCAGACTCTACTTCCTGAGGAGGGTGAGATCCTTCAGCAAGTGCAACAGGATGCTCGAGCTTTTCTACCAGACCATTGTCACCAGCACCTTCTTCTTTGCTGCTGTCTTTTGGTGTAGAGCCAGCGACACCAACATACTTGACAAGATTTTCAAGAGGACTGGCTCTGTAATTTGTCTCAGGCCTGAGACCTTTGAGACTGTGGTAAAGAGGAGGACCCTAAATAAATTGCAATCCATCATAGACAATCCTGATCACCCCCTCCACCACACACTGGACAGGACACCGGAGCACTTTCTCCAGCAGACTGCTACAGCTTGGCTTCCGAACGGTTAGGTACAGGAAATCTTTCCTGTCACATGCCATTTCACTGTACAATAACTCACTCTGATATTGAATTCTATGCTATGCTGCCATACTGCACCTTACACTCTATTTGGTACCTCACATCTCACTCTGCACCTAGATAGTCCTGCATTGTACAGTGGGTATGATTCATTTATCTATAGGGGTAACCATCTATTCATCTATGATGTATATAGGCTTTTTTTAGCAGTTTTACTTTCCATGGGTAATTACTTTGTTTATTATGCTGTGTGTGTTTCTGTCATTTGGCTGTCTACTGTCATGCTGCTGTTGCACTGTAATTTCCCAGTTTGGGATCAATAAAGTCTATCTATCTATCTATCTATCTATCTATCTATCTATCTATCTATCTATCTATCTATCTATCTAACAATGCCCACATAGTGACCAATCCCCACGTTGAGTAGGCCACCAGCCTATCTGATGGTTCTGCTCCAACCTGTACATACGCAAAGGCAATCAGGTCGACTATTCAATGGGACTGGCGCTGCTTAAAGATAGGGCTGCTCATTGTTGACTCCCCATAGAGCAAAAAAGCTTGTTGGAAGAGAGGACAGACCTCGTACGGTCAACATAAACCTTAAGGGCCCTTACCGGCACAAACTCAGGAGCCTCTCAGCGTCCGAAGAAGTGTGTGGGGAAGGGTAGAAGGCTTGAAGCATTAGAGGGCAGGAAAACAACCTCACTAGTAGCACTTTGTGTCTAAAATCTGTGCTGGGCCACAGGTGGGCCAACCGATCACCATTAAACCTAACAAATGCCGCATCCACAGAGGCCACATTCAGTTCACTAACCCTCTTGACTGAGACAATTGCAAAGAGAAAAGCAGTCTTCCCAGAGATCAGACGAAGGTCAGCAGTGGAGAGTGGCTCAAAGGGGGCAAGCATAGAGCCCTGAGAACTGTGTGGAGATTCCAAGTGAGCAGAAAAGGACGCCGGGATGGGCAGCTTTGTCTCATGCCTCTCAAAAATTGCCTAGCCAAGGAATGTGCCTCATGCGATAAACCATCACATTTTACTGCCCATGAAATATGGCCCTTGGACAGGACCATACATGAAGCCTCAGGTGCGAGGGATTTGGATGCCAAATCCAGCCCTGTGCCTGTGAGAGCATATGCCGTCTGATTGGGAGAGGCCAAAGGTGACCCTCCAACATCTCGTGGATCTCTGCCATCCATGGTCTTTGTGGCCAATTTGGGGCCATCAAAACTACTTGAACAGACAGTAGTCCCACCTCCGCGATGAAAGCTGGCAGAAGAGGCAGTAGCGGAAATGCAAACAGTTTCAGTGGATGCCAGGCACAATCAGAGCATCTGTATCTAGTGGACCTGGCAGGCTTGAGCCCACAAGAGCAGATGATGCACCCTCGCATGGAGAGAGGAAGACCTCATTTCATCCTGCTGGTTGATGTACAACACAACAGCTGTGCTGTCCGTCCATATCAGAATTTTTCTGCCCTGAATGACTGGAAGAAAAAGCCCCAGAGCCAAATGCACCACTTCCATCTGGGGATGGTTTATATGCCAAGACTGCTGTGCCAGAGGCCAGTGTTCCCAAACAAACCTGCCTTCCCAGACTGCACCCCAGCCTGCTTGGGAAGCATCAGTTGTAATAGTCACAATGCAGCCCTCTTGGCCCACAGGAACACCATCTTGGACTGCTGATGAGTGTCTCCACCACCTGAGAGCAATGAGGCTCCTTCAGAAGAACTAACCTCCTCCTTTTGTCTCTGGGCAAAACCACATTCTGAAGCGCTAACCACCATTGAAGTGGACAAATGCGTAAAAGACCCAGTGGCACCACCTGGGCAGCTGCAGCAAAGAGGCCTAAGATCCTCTGGCACTGCTGCACTGATACAGTCCTTTGTGAAATGCAGCTCTCGATGCATTCCCTGATAGTATGTCTTCTCTTTGGAGTCAGGGATGCCCTCGTGGAAACTGAATCCAGGGTGAACCCCAAGTACTCGACAACCTTGGTTGGAACCAAGCAGCCTTTCACCGCATTCAAATGCAACCTGAGTGCTGCCAAATGAGCGAATATGGTCTCCATATTGCTCCTCGCTATGGCTTCTGATGGTAAAGGCAGTGTAAAAAGCCTCCCCTCTCTTCTCCTGGAGACAGAGACCGTATTACATTCTTTCCCAGCAGGGCAGATACCTCACTGCCCAGAACCATGGAAAGAGTGTCCTCCTTACTTTTGCTTCCAAAACCCCTTGAAGTTGGGGAATGAGATTTGAATTGTAGGCAGTATCCACACTCCAGTGCATCAATCACACATGGACATGAGGTGCACCGATGCCAACTCATGAGATGTGCTGTGGAGAAGGTTGATGTAAGGGAAAGCATACCGTGAGAGATGCTGGCAGGGCTTGGCAGGACCATGACTTACGTACATGCTCCTGACCCTGTTAAGCAATCCCTGCTTGACGAAGGCAAAATATATCACATATCCCAAGCAGATAAAGCATATTGTGTGCTGTTAAGCTGTTAAACAGTTCTTCTGCCTTGAGAGAAGGCACAAAATACATCACAAACCTTAAGCAGGTAAGGGTAGTACATACCTCACGCTGCTAAATTGTTAACAGTTCTGACTGAAAAGAAGGCAAGTATACAGTATCTCACAACAGTGAGTACACCCCTCTATTTTTTGCAAATATTTTATTATTCCTTTTCATAATACAATACTGAAGATATGACACTTTGATACAATGTAAAGTGGTTAGTGTCCAGCTTGTATAACTGTGTAAATTTGCTGTCCCCTCAAAATAACTCAACACAAAGCCATTAATGTCTAAACTGCTGGCATTAAAAGTGAGTACATATATATACGTATATATATATATATATATATATACACACACACACACACACACACATATTCAGTACTGAAGTGGCCATACAGGAAAAGCAACAGGCTGGAGGAGATGACAAATGCAAGAAAAAAGAAAAAAAAATACTGGACGAAGCATTCCAACTTTTTATTTATCAATTTATTTATATTTTTAATGCTCCCTTTATTGCAATGGACCCTTAAACACTAACAAACTCAAAATGTACGCCATTAATGAGTGATGGAGTGATGAATCTTGTTATACTTGTCATGAACTGGGTCTGGGATTCTCTCAAGCTCGACTTCATTTTTCATTCATTTTCATTCATTTTTCTGTTCCTTTATGATCTGTTTTCTGTCACCTTTTGAGTCCCATATTATGTTTCATTGTTCAGCTGTGTGGGCCCCTCCTCTCCTGCCAGGTTCTGTCAGGTGATTCCAATTTGTCACTGTCTGCTTCTCTCCCTGCTCAGGTCCACACACTCACTCTCATGCACACACATGCACACACACACACACACACACACACACACACACACACACACACGCATTCACACCTGCACTCACTCAGCTCACACACAGGCAATCACTTTGGTCAATATGTCATGTATTATTTAAGCTTTTTCTCCCCACTGCTTGTTGTTGGATTATTGTTTCATCTGTTGCACTGTCATCTGCATAGTCATCTGCTTTGTCTTTCTGGGATTATCGCCACAGACTGCCCTGTCCCCGGCTCAGTGAGTACGGTTTTGTTTCCCTCTCTTCCAATTATGTCTGGAGCGCATTGGGTCTTCTTTGATGCTTTCTCCTGCTATCTGTCACGTCAGTAGCACCTTGGGTCCTCTTCCCCGTTTGTGTACTCACCTGGAGCTGAGGGACGTCCGGCACGTTATCTCAGTAATTCTCCATTGTACATTATCGCTTGTTTGTTTGTTTGGACAGTCTATTTTCCTGTTTTGTTCAATAAATACACACAACATCCTCCTTCATTTGGGTTTTAGTCTCTCCTGCCTCAAATAGGCAGGAAGTTATGATAGAATAATCTGGCCAGAAATAGAAACCCAGTGGAGGAGTTGTGTATGTGTTTTTTTTCATCTTTTGTGTTTTCCCACCCACCTGTATTTTTTTTTTTTTTTTTTTTTTTTTTTGTTACTTATTTGTACCCGTAGGTAGACTTGGTTTGCAGTCTGGTGACAAGCCACCGGCTGCTGGTCGCTGCGTGCGCGAGCGCCCTAAACCTACATGTTTTTGGTATGCGGGAGGAAACCGGAGAAATCCCGGAGTAAACCCACGCAACACGGGGAGAACATGCAAACTCCACACAGCTCACTGTTGGTCGGGGGCTGGGATCGAACCCACGACCTCATGATCCCCACGATCCCCCGGCCAAGGGTAAAACTGTGCTGCCACAGTGCTAAACCACTGCGCCACCGTGCAGTTGAGCAGTTCACCATGGATTTTTCTGTTTGCGAGTGGTGGACTTCGCTTCCAAGGCTAGTGCCACCCACTCTAAGGAGATTAATTTTTGTTTATCGCTGTCGGAGTGCTCCGGACACGTCCTAGCCTATGGAGATACCTGGGTCCAGCACCACTGCTCAACTAGAACTGCGAGTCACGGCTGTGTTTTGAGGAAGTGGTGAGAGGTTCCTCCGCAGGCAAACCCTGGCAATCCAAGAAGCACTCCCAGAGGCCGAGAGCCCATGATCCACTTCCCGGACCGGTGTCTTCTTCTCCCCGCCAGACGTCCCGTTCTACTCCCAGGGAGATGGAGCATGACACCGAGACAGCAGCTGACGTCATCACCTGTCAGGAATTAAGGAAAGTCCTTCACCATTCACTTGCTCTCTCTCCTGAGGTGGTTAGCCTGATTCCTGCAGAGGAGCTCCAGATTTTACAATCCCCTGGGGCTCCCCAATCAGCTGCTGTCCCCACTCCTCAACCTTCTTTCTCTGTCTCTCCTAAATCTCCGCTGGTCCCGGGAGGGAGTAGCCAGATGCAGAGGGAGCCAGAGGTCTTTGAGGAGCCAACTCCACGTCAGAGGAATAATCCTACGTCAGGACGCAAGAGGAAGCCCTTCACTTCATCAACAGCCATCGTCCAGACGTCACGCCCAACTGTTCCTGTGGTCAAGCCTATCCCTGAGCCAGCTGTCACATCAGTCTGTGCCCTGTCTGCTTCAGCCGCAGCCTATGTCACCGAGACATCCTCTCCTGCTGCCGAGAGATCAGCTAGGGTTTCTCCTGACACACCCTCTTCTGTGGCATCCGAGCTGGTTCCTCCATTTTCCTGAAAGGCGCCCGGCACGGCTGTTGACACGGAGGAGGATCATGGTCTGTCACCTGCAGATGTCAACATCAAAGACCGCTATGGCAGGCAAGTGTTTTTTCATTCAACTCAATTTTATGATGATAAACCTTGTCTGTCTCTCAGGAGAGGGGATAAGTTCCAGCGGTCTGCTGAGCCCTCTCCGTCAGCTGCAGTCAATAACTCTTCCCCAATCCTCTCTGTGTCCCCTCCTCTTCTTTCTGAGTGTCCGCCGGCCCTGGAACCTAGCCACCGGACAGTGGAGGAGCTTGTAGCTCTGGATGATCCCAGACTGGTGCCAGCATGGAGTGATTCCCCAGCCGCCATGCCGGAGGAGCCACCAGCGTTGGGGATTTCACCTGGGGACACCGGGACTGCCACCACCACTGAGCCTGCTGTGGAGACTGCAGCAGCAGAGTCAGAGGCTGAACCCAAACCTCGAATCTCGCCCGGATCGTCGGAGTCCTGGACGGCAGTGTGGCTCAAGTCCAGGCAAGTGGTCTCATTTGTTTCTCTTTCTTCTGTTCCCGAGCAACCTTGCCTGGCTCTTGGAGAGGAGAGTTGAGTGCAGCTGGCAGCTGCACCTGAACTCACCTCACCGGGCTCCACCGCTGTTGGTGACCCTGACTTCGTCTCTTCCTCTGTTTTCAAGTCTCATCCCAGGGTCGCTGGAAGGAACTGCTCCAGCCGGAGGCCCCCGTGGATCCAGGTGCACTATCTCTGGAAATTGCTGGTCCAGCTCCCCTACAGCCTGATGAGCTGCCACCATCTGGATCGTCGGAGTCCTGGACGGTGATAGACCATGAGTCCAGGTGAGTGCTCTCCTTTACTCTTCCTTCCCCAGTTTTTGAGCATTCTTGCCTGGCTCTTTGTGAGGAGAGCCGGGTGCAGCCGCCCACTGCACCTGAGCTCAACTCGCCGGGCTCCGCCGTTGCCGGTGACCCTGACCCCTCTACTCCCTTTGTTCTTGAGCTCTTTCCCAGGGTCACCGGAGGTGAACTGGTTTCTTCAGAGGTCTCTTAGGGCCCAGGCTCTCCGCCCGAGGCAGCCCAGAGTCCAGTCTTCTTGGACAAGGTCGTGGGTGTGTTGTTCCAGCCCGGGACCTCTGTAGGAGTGGCGGTAACTCAGGCCGGGTCTTCTGAGGGCACGACTGTGCCCCAGCAGGGGCCCACCATGGGTGAAACCCTGGCCCTGCTGGGGCCCATCATGGGTGCAACACTGGTCCACCATGGTTGCTGTATTGGCCCAGCCGGGGTCCACCGCAGGTGCAGCAGAGCTCCAGTCCGGGGTCTCTGCTGGTGCTACTAAGTCCCAAGATGATGCCACCACAGGTGCAGCCCTGTCCAAGGCCGGGACCACCAAGGGTGCAGCAGAGTCCCAAGCCGGGACAACCGAGGGTGCAGCTATGCTCCAAGCTGGGACCACAGAGGGTGTCGCCGGCCAGCTTGAGGATGCCAAGGCCTTCCCCCTGTGTCCGGAGGCATTCGGGGTGTCTCGTGCTCCTTGGCTGGGCACTCTCGTGGCCCTCCGTTTCCCGTCACCAGTCGACATGGGGGTTCCTCTCCTCTGATCCAGCCACCCACCTTTAAGCCTCCTGGTGGGTAAGCCACCTACTCGCTCTTCCCTCCAGTCCTGGTGGCTCAACAATGCTGGCCGGCCACCCAAAGGACTAAGTCTCCAGGTTAGGTGGCCCATTTGCTCCAGCAGGCTGCCTAACGCTGTTCAGCGGGCTGCCTACTGGGCTTGGGACTCTGGCAGGCCACCCAATCAGTCACATGGCTTGGGCCTGGGACTTTGGCCGGCTCCCTGAACTTGTTGACTCCTTGGTCTGGGGGGCTTTGTTCTAGGGTTTGGGGTTTGGAGAGGTTTATTTTGGTGATTGTTTGTGTAGGTCCTAAGTGGGGTGTTTTTTATAAGATAAGATAAGATAAGCCTTTATTAGTCCCACAATGGGGAAATTCCAGGATTGCAACCGCATAGGGATAGCAACACTCAGAGCAACAATCAGAAGGCAAGAAAAAACAACATCTAGTAAACATATGTCCATATTACTATAAATGTATATATATAGACACACAGTGCAGAGCATTATGGTTGGTGAATGTGCAGCAGAAAGTCTAAGCTCTCTCTCCGCGGATGCAGCGGGCCAGCTGGAAGTCTTTGGGCATGATGGTGACCCCCTTAGCGAAGAAGAGACCCACCAGGTGGGCCTCGCTGGTCTCCTGCAGAGCCATGACGGCGAAGCTCAGGAAATGCAGGACGGTCTTTAAGTCCTGAGCGATCTCCCTCACCAGGCACTGGACGGGCAGCTTATGGATGAGCAGCTCCGTGGATTTCTGGTAGCGACGGATCTCTCTCAGAGCCACGGGCCTGTGACGGCGAGGCCTCTTCACTCTGCCGGTGGCCAGAGCGCCTCTCTGAGCAGCCCTGGTGGCTAGCTGTCTCCTGGGGGGCTTCTTCCTCCAGTAGATTTTACGGGCGGTCTGCTTGGTTCTTGCCATCGCTCTTTATTATTCTGTCTTATATTTCTTTCACGCCGCCTAAACTCCAGCCCGGCACCAGCGTCGTTTTCGCTACAGCTCCCGGTATGTCGAGTTTCCCATTAGCACCGGGCGGCGGCCAAGTGCTAGCTAGCACTAGCTCCTCCCCGCTGTAACGTCTCCCGCTGCAAACCGTGGCTCCGTCCGCCGACCCGGGAGACCCCCGGGGCGATCCGTGCGTCCGTGATATATATACAGAGTGAAAGGTGTAGAAAGAAGAAGGAAGATAAAAAAAAAAGGCTGTTGCAACAGGCAGCCGACTCGTGTGGCGCCGCCGGTCCGGCGGAACCGGAACCGGAAAAAAAAACCATGTGTGTTATGTGTTCCATCCTAGCCTGTCCCCCCCACCTCCCGCCCTGCTTAGTGTATTGCTGTCTTGCTGGGGGGGGGGGGGGCGGCAGGTGGTTTTCTTTTTTTTGTTTTTTGTTGGATGGAACTCTGGGTGTCTGGAATCCATCCCTTTAGAGGGGGGCTCTGTCATTAACCGGGCTTGGGACTCTCCCAAGCTCAATTTCATGGCATTTTTCTGTTCCTTTATGATCTGTGTTTTCTATTACATTTTGAGTCCCAAATTATGTTTCATTGTTCAGCCGTGTTCATTGTTCGGCCGTCCTCTCCTGCCAGGTTCTGTCAGGTGATTCCAATTTGTCATTGTCTGATTCTCTCCCTGCTCAGGTCCACACACTCACTCTCACTTGCACACACACACACACACACACACACACACACACACACACACACACACATTAACACCTGCACTCACTCAGCTCACACACAGGCAATCACTTTGGTCAATATGTCATGTATTATTTAAGCTTTTTCTCCCCACTGCTTGTTGCTGGATTATTGTTTCATCTGTTGCACTGTCATCTGTATAGTCATCTGTTTTGCCTTTCTGGGATTATCGCCACAGACTGCCCTGTCCCCAGCTCGGTGAGTACGGTTTTGTTTCCCCTCTCTTCCAATTACGTCTGGAGCGCATTGGACATTCTTTGATGCTTTCCCCCGCTATCTGTCACATCAGTAGCGCCTTGGGTCCTCTTCCCCGTTTGTGTACTCACCTGGAGCTGAGGGGTGTCCGGCGTGTCATCCCAGTAATTCTCCATTGTACTTTATCGCTTGTTTGTTTGTTTGGACAGTCTATTTTCTTGTTTTATTCAATAAATACACACAACATCCTCTTTCATTTGGGTTTCAGTCTCTCCTGCCTCAAAAAGGCAGGAAATCATGACAATACTAGGAGCTAAATCACTATACAGTGATGATAATATGCCATCAATATCTCAGTATTTGATCACTGCCTAATTTGTGCAATGCTGTCTCGTGGTTACATAAAATGGGAAGAGAAAACTAGAAATGGGATTTTTAGCTCAATAATTAAATTCCAAATAAATCAGTGATGCTGTATTGCAGTGCTTTTGAACTCATTTTAGCACATTATGCATATGGATAAAATTTAGAGTTAATGAGATTTATTAAAAAGTTTAGGCTGATGAAATGCATATATTCTTTCATTCATCTATTTGGTGTTTATTTCTTATATATTCGTTTAGATTCTCTTTTGTGGAGTTGTGGTATTTTAACAGAGGGTAGAAGATCTGTAAATGATCTGCAGGAAAAATAATCAATCTCTTTTAACGTGGATATTTAAGAATAGCCTTCAGAGTGACTTAGTAATCAAAAGTGGTAAAACATGTCTTTTTAATTGAATTTTATAATTAACAAAATCATGACATTTTAAAAATACATAACAGTTTAAGGTTAACTTGAATTTTTGTGGGGATGACAAGCAATATTTAAAGGCATCTATATTTAAGGACAAGTGGCATAGAGATTTTGTTTGTACTTGATAAATGTTCAGAGCTGCTAACATTTTGATGAGTACTGAAACATATGTAAATTTCACTCTAACAGTTGACAAATAAATCCTTTCTGATCACATTTCATGAATGATTAATACAATGTAAAAACTAAATTTGCATAAGAAAAGCTACTAATTTCTCAGATCAGTTAAATCCTATCAGGCAGCATTTATTCTGTGGTGTACTCCATAACTTTAACTCACATTAGCAAACTAGCAACTAGCTAACTTCAGACAACAATTCACCAGCTAAAGCAATATGATATTTGCCTCCTTTTGGACAGAGGGGTTTGTCCTTTTATTTGACAGCCAACAATTTAAAATGGTTTGTTGCCCTTGTGGAGCTCTTTTCATTCTGTCTCGCTTGTGAGTTGAATGAATTCTAGACTTAGTTGACCGTCCTCACCTGCCACTCCTACAAATGGCTCAAAGTATTGACCACAGAAGGCACATGGACTGGTTAGGCAATACCAAGACTGCAGGGAAGGGGGCAGATACATTGTCTGATTATTAGAAATGTTACTTTTCGTTGTTTGCAAATAAAAAAAAACGACAACTTATTCATACACACTTGTAGATTTTTTTAATTAATTATAATTATATGATTATTGGGGGGTTATATTGGATGGGTTTGATTTTTGGGACGGATTCCACCCCCATCCCCCCCCCCCCGCCCCCCATAAATTACGCCTATGAGTTTGGCCCTACTTAAATGTAATAGTATTGGAATAAAATCTAACTTTTTACATTTTTCAGAATTGAATATCGCCATAGTAGTCATGATATCACTGGATTGGTTGCTGCAGACAGCAGCAGCTGTGTTTACTGGATAAGCCCATCAGGAAGAGCGTTATATTTAATAGAGTTAAATTGTGAAGGCAGACTAAGTTAAAAATATGGTGAGGAGTTTTAAGGTGTGTTCATACCAAATGCAAAGGGGCAATTTTTTCTCAAGGCCCGATTACATTTTAGCTCAGTGTAAACACGCGAATAGACATGAATTCACCATCTGAGTGAGCTGCAGACAGGGATGGCAGAATCTCAAGGCTAGCGCTATCCCTGGGACGTGAACGCATGCATGCGTGAGATTTACATGTGCTCCGCCTCTTTCCATTGATTTTATTTGTGTTCACGCTGCCCGTTCACGTTTGATCTAAACGCACCTTTAGACACACTTGATGGCCTGTTTCTTTAAACCACTGAGGAGAACAGCAGGAGGCTGCAGGTTTTACAGCAGCTGCTCCTTCCTTCAGGTGTGTGGAGACTATGGTGTGGATCAGTGCTGCTGCCTGCTGCTAACCGGGATTCTGCTGTCAAGACATCGATGTGAACCACTTGCTTATGGACTTTTCCTGCTTAATCCATGTTTCAAGAACCAGGTGCTTTTCTATGAGAGAGACGATTCTGCTCTGTGATGTTCAGCTGAGCCGAAGCAGATTAATGAATTGAACAGTCATGGAAAAATATGGCAAAATCTCAAAAATATAATTTCAATTAGATTTTATTCAAATACTGTCAATCAGATAGATAGATAGATAGATAGATAGATAGATAGATAGTGTTGGAAAAATTCTCTTTAACCAGTGGCCAAAAAATCAGGCAGGATTAAAATTTCAGTAAATTTAATTTGCACTGATCAGTAGAGAACAATAAGTGATACACTCAGAGTCGCCTACAGAAATTGTTCTGAATCATATACACAACTTTCAGTCTTTAAGCATCATTATCTCAAAACTGTCCCTGAGAGAATATCTGGTCCAGGCTGGTTCTTCCAAACTGTCTCCCTCCTCAGACATAATCATAACAACACAGAACGTTCACATGAAAACAACAACATAAATGTCCAGCTGGTCAACCTTGTACACATTTAACCCAGAATCTGAGGTACCAAAGATAAAGAATACAAAATTATTTATCATCGCCCCCCCCTCCCCCCCCCGATGCCATGCAAGGCATCATAAAAGAAAAGTGATAACAAGTTATGGCATCTAAAACCCCATCTTGCAGCTATGCTAAGTTCCAGTGCATTGATGTGCAACAGACCCGAACTACCTTCTGATGGGGAGAGTCCGTCATCAACCCTACTGCCCCAGGTGCTGGCTAACATTTAGTCCTTTAGGAGGAAAAATACAACAGTAAAACTTATTAATTAATGATAAACGCAATTAATGGTAAAAACATTAAAATCAAAATGATAATAAAGTAAGGATGATAGTGAGGATATAATAAGGATATATGTGTCATTGCTGCATGTGTCACTGCAGCTTGTATAAAAACAAAACATAAAAGACGAAAATAAAACAAAAATAATAAAATACAAAAACAGAAATAAAAGTAACATAAAATAAAATAAAAAGTAAAAATAATGTTTCAAACTTCATAAATGTATTTAGTACATTTCAATTTCACATGATCATGCAACTTCTTTCAGTTTTTCTGCATGTCAGTCATACTTTTAATTCATACTTGGGTCATGGAGAGACACTTTGAGCTCACACTGTTTGTTCATCATCTCCATCATCCTCTGCAACTGCTCCATGTTACATTGCTAAATTAACAAGCACAAATCTCATCATCATGTTATGGATGCAGGGAATGACACAAGAAAAGACCAGAAATATTATCACAAAAACCATTAACAAGTTCATGATGAGACCTCTCTATGAAGAGAGTAACCAACTTAACCAGGTATATTCATCAGTGACATTGTCCTTGGCTATGGCAGCCTGCAAAGCAGTAAAATGCTGTATGGCTGAGGCAATCATGTGACCATCTGCATCATTTTCAGGGATAAAAGCACAACAATAATCACCCAGAATTACACACACACACACACACACACACACACACACACACACACACACACACACACACACCCTCGGGCTGCAGTTATTTGATCAAGAACCATCCTATTTCGGGCCAACATAAGGCTAAGAGCTGTTAACTCCTCTTTTATACCAGAAAAAGCAGACAAAGAAAAATTCACAAATGAGTGTAGTCTATAACTAGTTGTTTCAATCCATAAGGTATCCTTAGCCACTCCCACCAAAGGGAACAAGGAATTAAGTACCTCCTGCCCCATGGTGAAAAAGAAAAATTTCTCTTCACCCTGCCCGCCTGTCCTGCCAACAATATGATGGTATGGTCAGTCACCACTACGGGGGCACACACCCCTCCCCAGTTCATGGGCAGGTGTGAGTAGGTATGATAGCCACACAGCCACCAACCCCCTGTCACCATATACATGCCGAACTTGTGAGAATCACAAATTGCAGAGCTACAGAGCTCCTGCAGAGTAACATCATCTTCCAGACTTCTAGACTGACAATAGGGATGTTCAGGACAGCTTTTGCCTACTACACCAGTCCGGCAGGTAGCTGAAGAGAGGCAAGATGTACTATGTACCATTGCACACCTGGAAAATGATAACCTGCCCAAAGAGACATTTCTACACCCTTTTAGACAAAAGGAAAAATTCCCCGGCGAGGTTAATCTTGACTTCACCGAGTAAGGAGTGTCATCGTGTCTCCAGCCAGTGAAGTCATAGACAATGTGGCAGGTGTGGTTCAAGTTAATGCTTGCTGTACTATTTCCATACATAGCCTCATGCAAGAAACAAACAGCTTCTGACCATTCCATTGGCTTAGCAGTAACAGACATTTGACCAGCTGAGAGTGGAAGGAAAGCACACACATAACAATTTGAAAGATTAGCTGTTTTGGCTGTGTAGTTAGCATACTTCCGCCACACATTATCAGCATAAACATGGTCATCATAGCCTGGTCCTTCTAGCCAGCCATGATGCATGTGAGTAACATACCTAACCCTGCAATAAATAGGTAATAATGTCCCTAAAAGTAACCAAATCAAAACTGTTAACAAAAGGATGATTATGTTGATGAAAAAACAGGTGTACCATTCACATCCTTCTGCTGTCAACCCTCTCTCTCTTGCATTTTCTCTCTCCATGATAAACAACAGTTGTTTCACTATACAAGCCATTGCTGGGCACCCGAGGGGACCATCAGTCGAACACTTGTATAGAGAAACAATGACTTGCTTGTATAACTAAACAGTTAAACAGTCTCTTGCTTAGGGTTTTGAGTAGGGTAAAGTTTCCAATGTGTTAAATGCACCCAAGAATCATGTCCTCCAACCTTCATGGCTGTTGCTGTCACCAGGATGGCCTTGTGCGGGCCTTGCCAGGGAGCGTCGGCCCAGTTTTTCTTTTTGATGGCTTTGATGAGGCTCAGATCTTCTGGTTTGGCTATGATGGGCGCACCCCCGTGTCCCCTCCTGGGAAGAGCAGCATATACAATATCTCTGTCAGTCAACATTCTTCACATGTAATCAGCTAAACATCTTTCCTCATCACCTGAATTAAATGGCCTTAATGGTGGAAGTAGGTAAGGCTTGCAATACATTTTTTTTTCCCTATTCCTGCCATTGTTTTCCTAAGCTTTCTTTAATGGTCCCATTTGTGCATCACACCAATCCTGCAGGTTGTGGTTGGTAAGTTGAGTGGTTTTCCAAGTTAATGTTAAGTGGTGTGCCTAAGTGTGTGTAAACCTGATTTACAAAATATGTTCCATTATCTGAGTAAATCTTTTCAGGTATTCCAAATCTTGGTACTACCTTCAGCTAAGAGTTTTTTTTTTTTTTTTTTTTTTTTGCTACCATAACAACATTTGGATGAATTCAAGGGAAGGCTCCTGTCCATTTAATAAATGTATCAATAATCACCAAGCAATATTTCTTCCCTTCACATTTATTTAGTTCAATGGAATCCATGCAAAAGTTTAGAAAAGGATTAATTGATGCAGGGAAAGTACCCTTCTGAGGTCTTAAGTGTCTCTGGGCATTTTTTTATTTTATTTTATTTTATTTTTTTGCATAGATTAGGCATTTTTTGTTTTTCTACAAAATTGAGTAGCAAATTTACTAAGCATACCCCCTGCTGCTACATGGGAAAGCCCATGTAGCAAAGCAGTAGTCTGGTGGAATAATTTGCATGGCAAAATGGGTTTGTTAGCACATCATTTGTAGAGTTTTGTCAAATGTTGCCCCCCCCACCCCCCACCCCTTTTATCCACCCATAAATTTCAGCTTGTGGCGATGTTTCCTGGGCGTTAGTGAGCATGTCATGTGATAGCTGTTCTGTCAGTATTAAAAGAAGAGATACTGTGGTGTGATTCCCTATATGACCTTGTGCAGCTGCTTTTGCAGTGTTGTCTGTAAGTGGTTGCCATTAGAGATTGGATCTGTGCCATTAGTGTGTGTGGCACATTTGCATATGGCCAATTTGGAGGGAAGTTTTACACTGTCTAACAGTTTTAAGATGAGATCTTTGTGTTAGTTTGGCTTTCCTGTTAATGTAATCATGCAAAATGTGTATACTGTGAGTGCTTTTCCCTGGCCTAAGTTACAAGTCTCAGTTAGAGCAACTAATTCAGTTGCTTGTGCAGAATAATGTGATGGGAGTTTTTGTGCCCATAAAACTGTGTCATGGGTGACCACTGCAAAACCAGAAAAGTTTGAACCAGTACAGTCACCCTTGGAGGGCATGGCAATGTTTCACTTTCGATTTCTGCCAGTCATGAAGTTCGCCTTGTGTTGAAATTGCCAAAAAGGTTGCAATGTTCAATGGTTAGATGAGGCTGTGATAATAGCACTGTCATTCATGTAAAGTGTATAGATGGTGAGGGAACTGATATTTTACTTTGTGACAAGATAACTGATACTGTATGTGTGACCTTTAGGGTTAAGGGATGAAAAAGAATGAGACCTGCTGTAGGAACATTCAATTGGTTATAAGGTGCAAGGATTATTTAATTTACAGGTGCATCTCAATAAATTAGAATGTCAACAAAAAGTTGATTTATTTAGGTAATTCAATTTAAAAAAAAATAAACTTCTATATTATATAGAGTCATTACACAGAGAGTGATATTGTAGAGAGCGTGAAATGAAGAGGCTGAATTTATTTCTCAATTCAGGTTTATTAATCATTCATGTATCTCCAACATCCTCTCAATCAGAAAAGAGACAGAATATCCAACATCTCCCCTTTTTATACCCGGGACATCAAAGTACAGAATCACATTGTCATTCAATCCCCCGAGACAATACATCACCCCCCAGGTCCTCTCTCCTCCACCTAAAAGCCTGGTGGTCAGGAAGTCTTCTCAGAACCATTTCTAAAGACAAATTTCACACCTTCCTGTTACCCCCGGAGGTCCAGACTTATTGTTCCTTCTAAGACGTGAGGTAGCACTAATATACATATGCAGCTTAAGCATCTCAAATATGTGAGCCACAATATACACACGTGGACAAAATTGTTGGTACCCCTCTGTTAATGAAAGAAAAACCCACAATGGTCACATAAATAACTTGAATCTGACAAAAGAGGTAATAAATAAAAATTCTATGAAAATTAACCAATGAAAATCAGACAATGCATTTGAATTGTGGTTCAACAAAATTATTTTAAAAAACAAACTCATGAAACAGGCCTGGACAAAAATGATGGAACCCCTAGAAAAGATTGAAAATAATGTGATCATAGGGACATGCTCAACCAAGATGTGTCCTCTAATTAACATCATAGGTGTCTACAAACTTGTAATCAGTCAGTCAGCCTATTTAAACAGTGACAAGTAGTCGCTGTGCTGTTTGGTGACATGGTGTGTACCACACTAAACATGGACCAGAGGAAGCAAAGGAGAGAGTTGTCTCAGGAGATTAGAAAGAAAATTATAGACAAGCATGTTAAAGGTAAAGGCTGTAAGACCATTTCCAAGCAGCCTGATGTTCCTGTGACTACAGTTGCACATATTATTCAGAAATTTAAGATCCACGGAACTGTAGCCAGCCTCCCTGGAAGTGGCCGCAGGAGGAAAAATGGAAGAGACGGATGATACAAATGGTAACAAAAGAGCCCAGAACAACCTCTAAACATATTCAAGGTGAACTCCAAGGTCAAGGTACATCAGTGTCAGATCGCACCATCCGTCATTGTTTGAGCCAAAGTGGACTTCATGGGAGACGACCAAGGAGGACACCACTGTTGAAAACAAATCATAAAAAAGCCAGACTGGAATTTGCCAAACTGCGTGTTGACAAGCCACAAAGCTTCTGGGAGAATGTCCTATGGACAGACGAGACAAAACTGGAATTTTTTGGCAAGGCACATCAGCTCTATGTTCACAGACGCAAAAATGAAGCATACCAAGAAAAGAATACTGTCCCTACTGTGAAACATGGAGGAGGTTCTGTTATGTTCTGGGGCTGCTTTGCTGCATCTGGCACAGGGTGGCTTGAATCTGTGCAGGGTACAATGAAATCTCAAGACTATTTTCAACAATGGTGTCCTCCTTGGTCGTCTCCCATGAAGTCCACTTTGGCTCAAACAATGACGGAGGGTGCGATCTGACACTGATGTTCCTTGACCTTGGAGTTCATCATGAATGTGTTTAGAGGTTGTTCTGGTCTCTTTTGTTACCATTCGTATTATCCATCTCCTCCTGCGACCACGTCCAGGGAGGTTGGGCTACAGTCCCGTGGATCTTAAATTTCTGAATAATATGTGCAACTGCAAGGATCGTCACTTCCTTGTGGTAACGTATCGTCACTTCCTGTTTTGCTGTCTGCCTGTGTGGTTTGCTCTCCAGCTCTCTAGCCACTAGCTATGGCTACTACCTCTCTTTCCTCTCCTCTGGTGTGCTCTCTCTGTCAGATGTTTAGCTACACCTCTGCCTCTTTTAGCGATAACGGTAAATGTAATAAATGTGGTCTTTTTGAGGTGCTCGAGGCAAGGTTGTCTGATTTGGAATCCCGGCTCCGCTGCATTGAAACACCGTCTGCGCCAGTTAATCTCGACGGACGCCCATTAGCTGCAGCGGAGCTAGCTAGCTTAGGTCCCACTGTCAGCGGTTCCCCGGCTCTCCTCAGCAGCGAGGAGACTGGGTGGGTGACGGTGAGAAGGAAGCCTAGTCGCAAAGCCCCGGTACACCACCAACCTGTTCACGTTTCTAATCGTTTTTCCCCGCTCAGCGACACACCCGCTGAGGAAAAAACTCTGATCATTGGCGACTCTGTAGTCAGAAACGTGAACCTAGAGACTCCAGCGGTCATAGTCCAATGTATTCCTGGGGCCAGAGCAGGCGACATTGAGTCAAATTTGAAAATGCTGGCTAAAAGTAACTGTAAATATTCCACAATTGTTATTCACGCCGGCATTAATGACATCCGTCTCCGGCAGTCGGAAGTCACGAAACTTAATATAGAATCGGTGTGTGAGTTTGCCAAAACGATGTCTGCCACTGTAGTATTCTCTGGGCCCCTCCCCAATCTGACCAGTGATGACATGTTTAGTCGCTCGTCATCCTTGAACCGCTGGCTGTCTGTGTGGTGTCATAAAAATGACGTGGGCTACATTGACAATTGGAGCTCTTTTTGGGGAAAACCTGGTCTTATGAGACGAGACAGCATTCATCCCACTCTGGATGGTGCTTCTCATTTATCTAACAATCTGGCATCTTTTTTATCCAAATTTCCAAAACCATGACTACTCAGAGTTGGGACCAGGAAGCAGAGTCGCAGTCTTACACGCCTCTCTGCAGCTCCTCTTCATCCGTCACCCCTCAGCTTAGCCCCTGTCTTCCCCATCAGAGAATCGTTGTCTGCTCCCTCCAAAGTGAATAAAAATATAATGTATAAGCATCCCAAAGTGATAAAGCAAAATATTGGTAAAACTCAAATTAAACATAAAGCCTCTAAATTGAATGATTTGGCCTCTGTTCCTCCTCATAATTTAAAAATTAAATGTGGTTTGTTAAATATTAGGTCTCTAACTCCCAAGTCTCTGTTAGTCCATGATCTGTTAATTGATCATCAGATTGATTTAATTTCCCTTACAGAGACTTGGTTAGGACAAGAGGATTATGTTGGTTTAAATGAATCAACCCCCTCTGGTTATTTAAACTGTCAAAATCCCAGAAGTTCTGGTCGTGGAGGAGGAGTAGCAACAATTTACCATTCCAAATTACTAGTTAATGTAAAGCAAAAAACATGTTATAATTCCTTTGAGGGCCTGGTCCTCAGTATTGGGCACTTTAGCAATTTCAGGTTAAACCCAATTTTATTTGCCATTGTTTATCGTCCCCCATCAACCTATTCAGAATTTTTATCCGAATTTGCTGATTTCTTAGCTGATTTAGTGTTGAAATCTGATAGAATAATTATAGTAGGGGACTTTAATATACATGTGGATGTAGATAGTGACTGCCTTAATGTGGCTTTTAATTCAATATTAGACTCGATTGGGTTTTCTCAGAAAGTAGGAAATTCTACTCATTACCTCCACCATACATTGGACCTTGTTCTGACATATGGCATAGAAATAGAAAATCTTGTAGTGTCTCCTCATAACCCTGTACTGTCAGACCATTGTCTGTTAACCTTTGATTTTACTATTTCTGACTATTTGGCTCCTAAAGAAAAATATTATCACAGTAGATGCCTCTCAGATGATGCTGTTTCCAAATTTATGCAGATTGTTTCCTCTATGCCATGTGTCAACACAACGGAAATAAGCTATAGACAGCTTGCTCCTTCTGTAATTGATAACATGGTGGATAGTGTTTCAGCTTCTCTGCATCAGGCTCTAGACTTGGTGGCCCCCTTAAAAAAGAAAAAAGTCTAATCAGAGATTTTTAACTCCTTGGTTCAACACAGAAACTCGTAGCTTAAAACAGAAGACTCGTCAATTAGAAAGAAAATGGCGCTCTACTAATTTAGATGAAATCTATTTAGCTTGGAGAAATCATCTTTTAATTTATAAAAAATCTCTTAGAAAAGCTAGAACGAGTTATTACTCTGCATTAATAGAAGAGAACAAGAATAATCCCAGGTTTCTTTTCAGTACTGTAGCCAGGTTGACAAAGAGTCAGGACTCTGTCAATCCTAGCATCCCCTTAGAGCTTACTAGTCAGGACTTTATGAACTTTTTCAATAATAAAATTTCATCCATCAGAGATAAAATCAATCAGATTCTTCCCACAGTTAACTTAAATACTGTAACTACTACAACTCCTTCTATTGATGTCTGTCTTGATGAGTTTACTCCAATCGACCTTTGTGAGTTAGACAAAGTAGTTTCCTCATCCAAACCTTCAACTTGTCTTTTAGATCCTGTTCCTACCAGGTTATTTAAAGAAGTCTTTCCACTTATTGGTAGCTTTATTCTTCATATAATCAATTCTTCATTAACTGTAGGCCATGTACCACAGGCTTTTAAAACGGCTGTAATTAAACCCTTACTCAAAAAGCCAACGCTAGATCCAGGAGCTTTAGCTAACTATAGACCAATCTCTAATCTCCCTTTCATTTCAAAAATATTAGAAAGAGTTGTTGCTACGCAATTATTTGACCACCTGCAGGGAAATGGTTTACTTGAAGAGTTTCAATCTGGGTTTAGAATCCATCATAGTACTGAAACAGCCTTAGCGAAGGTCACTAACGACCTCCTCATTGCATCTGATAATGGACTAGTTTCTGTACTTGTCCTTTTAGATCTTAGTGCAGCTTTTGATACTATTGATCATAATATTCTACTTGATAGATTAGAACACTATGTTGGACTTAATGGAACTTCGTTGCAGTGGTTTAGATCTTATTTATCTGATAGGTTCCAGTTTGTTCATGTAAATGATGAGTTTTCTTTCAGCTCAAAGCTTAGTCATGGAGTTCCACAGGGATCTGTGCTAGGCCCTACTCTTTTTAGTTTATATATGCTTCCGTTAGGCAACATTATTAGAAAGCACTGTATACATTTTCATTGTTATGCAGATGACACACAATTATACCTGTCAATGAAGCCAGATGATACTAATCAATTAGCCAAGTTAGAAGCCTGTCTTAAGGAAATCAAAGCTTGGATGACTTGTAATTTCCTGCTATTAAATTCAGATAAGACTGAAGTCATTCTTGTTGGTCCAAAAAACCTTAGAAATTCCTTTCCAAATCAAACTTTCAGTTTGGACACAGTTACTCTTTCTCTTAATAGCTCTGTGAGGAACCTTGGAGTTATTTTTGATCAGGATTTGTCCTTCAATTCACATATTAAATTTGTTTCTAAGACTGCCTTCTATCATTTGCGTAATATTGCCAAGATTAGGAGCATCTTATCTCAGAGTGATGCTGAGAAGCTGATCCACGCTTTTGTTAGCTCGAGATTAGATTATTGTAATTCTTTATTATCAGGCTGTCCTAAAACATCTTTAAAAAGTCTTCAGCTGATCCAAAATGCTGCAGCAAGAGTTTTAACAGGTACTAGAAAGAGAGATCATATCTCTCCGGTTCTGGCCTCCCTTCATTGGCTTCCCATAGAGTTTAGAATTAAGTTTAAAATCCTTCTTCTCACTTACAAAGCTCTAAACAATCAGGCTCCTTTTTATTTAAAAGATCTGATACTACCGTATTATCCTAACAGAGCACTACGCTCCCAAAATGCAGGATTACTTGTAATACCTAGAATCTCCAAAAGTACAATGGGAGGCAGAGCCTTCAGTTATCAAGCTCCTCTCCTGTGGAATCAGCTGCCAATCTGGATTCGGGAGTCAGACTCGATCTCTGTTTTTAAGAATAGGGCTAAAACCTACCTTTTTGATCTAGCCTACAATTAGGGAGGGATCATGTGTTTTCTGAACCCTCCCTTAGTTATGCTGCTAATAGGTTTAGTCAGCCGGGGGACCTCCAGTAATGCACTGGGCCTCACTCCTTTCCTCACTCTCTATGAAATATTTTTTTTTGCTGGTCATTAACATTTGTTTGTTCTCTCCCATAGATTGAGTCCCCATCGTGCTGTTTGCTCTCTACATGTCTGTTCTTTTCTTCTTCTCTATCCCCTCACCCCCCAGCCAGTCGCAGCAGATGACTGCCCCTCCCTGAGCCTGGTTCTGCTGGAGGTTTCTTCCTGTTAAAAGGGAGTTTTTCCTCTCCACCGTCGCCAAGTGCTTGCTCACAGGGGATCACCTGATTGCTGGGGTCTTTCTGCAACTGTGGGGGTCCCCCCTACAGTTGATAGTGCTATGAGATGACTGTTGTTGTGAAATGGCGCTATATAAATAAAGTTGAATTGAATTGAATTGAATTAGTCACAGGAACATCAAGCTGCTTGAAGATGGTCTTATAGCCTTTACCTTTAACGTGCTTGTCTATAATTTTCTTTCTAATCTCCTGAGACAACTCTCTCCTTTGTTTCCCCTGGTCCATGTTTAGTGTGGTACACACCATGTCACCAAACAGCACAGTGACTACTTGTCACCCTTTAAATAGGCCGACTTACTGATTACAAGTTTGTAGACACCTGTGATGTTAATTAGAGGACACATCTTGGTTGAGCATGTCCCTATGGTCCCATTATTTTCAATCTTTTCTAGGGGTACCATCATTTTTGTCCAGGCCTGTTTCATGAGTTTGTTTTTTTAAAGTAATTCTGTTGAACCACAATTCAAAAGCATTGTCTGATTTTCATTGGTTAATTTTCATAGAAATTTTATTTTTTACCACTTTTGTCAGATTCAAGTTATCGTATTTCTGTGACCATTGTGGGTTTTTCTTTCATTAACAGAGGGGTGCCAACAATTTTGTCCACGGCTGTATTCTGTAGTTGTCCACCAGGGGGTAATGTTGAACTGTGGATAATCCCTAGAGTCCGGGGAATGTATTCAAGGGGTCTGGGGTGTTTCAAACCGGTACTTAAAGCATAAAACTGTCTGGTTGGGAGGAAGTTCAGGGATTTATGATTGCAGATTAAATCCGTTCCTGGCACAAAATGGGAGCCTTATCATCCTTTTTACCATGAAATGTGTTTTCAAACGGTGGTCCTTCTGTGAAGGAAACAGTTCTTGACCAGACTTTTGGGTGAAACAATTTCTTTAAGGTGAAGAGTGATTTTATAGATTAGAGCCAAAGGGATTGATGCTACACTGCTGAGTCCTGCATCACCATAGAGGCAGCTATGACAGCCTGCACACATGGCGGCACTGCCCTTGCCACAGGGTCTAACCTTCAAGAATAAACTGCTAGTGGACACATTTTTTGCACCACTTGGTTGGAGAAGGACTGACGTCATGTGTTCCTCTCCACAATCAACCATTTGCCCAAATGGCTTTTTGTAATTGGGGAGTGCCAGGATGCCAGTGCTGACCAAAAGTTTTTGGGTTTTTTTTCATTTTAACGAATGCCTCTTCTGCCTCAGGTGTCCACTCAGTTTTGTCCACCTGAGCCATGGGTGTTTTGTAGATGAGATCAGTTAAGGGTTGTACTTCAAATGAGTAAATTGCAATCCAAGAATGACAATAATTTAAAATACCCAGAAATGGCACCATGTGTAGAAGAGCTGGAAATAACGAGGCGGTTTTGTGTCACAAAAGCAGAGTCTTTAATGAACAACTCTTCTATCTTGTCTCATCATGGTGCAGAGCTTGGCAGAAGGCAAAAAGAGGAAGAATTCTGCCCAGCTCGCTGGTTAAATACAGGCACACATCCAAGACATGCAAAACACAAGCTGAAATCCCCCGTTATCTAAATCCCCATTAGTCCTGTTAACTCCTCCCTCCGTCTTGGGAGGTGATGGGAAAACCTCTCCTCGCCTAAGGGGGTGAAGGTGTCAAGTCTGTTGCCATGGCGTCCTGTGACATCATTGGTCTTCACACGGCGGTGAGATTCCTTTGTCCTTTCAGAGGTGTGAAATTCCTTTGCATATGTTGCCCCACACATTTCCACATGCTCTAACGTATGCAGGTATGGAATATATGAGTAATATATACCACACCATGCCTCTTTTTGTGATGGGTCCCTAAATATTTGACCTCTTTTTCCCACAACTGTAATTTTTCCTTATTGACTGTGTGACCTTGTTCTGCTAAAAATCACAGTAAGGCAATGGTGTCTTGTTTGCATGTTTATCAAGTGATGCCAGCAAGATGTCCAAATTTGTTGACATTGCCTGTGAAAAAAGAGTTGGTGATTCACAGTAACCTTGTGGCAACCTGGTGAATGTGTACCCTCTGTTTTCAAATGTGAATCCAAACCAAATAGATGATTTGGATGTATTGGGTTGCTGAAAAAAGCACTGCTGATTTCTATCACTGTAAAAATAAATAAATAAATAAATAAAAAAAAACTGCATGTGTGGTTGTGGGTCATATAACAAAGTGTGTAGAGGATACTGTCTTGTATGGTCTATAGTGTGATTTGGCATTTATTTTGACCAGCTGCATTTTTATTAACCATACATCTGCCTTTCCTGTTGACCACAGAGAATTAGGAATTTGTGAGAGTATATGTTCCTTTTCTTAATGTTAATGTAAAAGTGATCAAATGGGTGAGCTGGGAACATCAATGTGGAATTCTATTGGCACTGTGGTTACTCAGTTCAAGGGCAGTGAGTAGGTATCAAGTTTTGAGGAAAATTAACCTTTGCGTTGGAAGTTTGCTTCCATGACTGACCACATTTGTCACAGTCTGTGCATGAGGGGAATTCCACCATGCTCTCGCTCTCTCTTCGTCTTTCCCCTTACTTATATCATGTTGTATTTTTGAGTTTTAATCCTTGTTATTTTATCGTTAGTTTGTCTTCACCTATTCTGTATTGTTTCTTAGTATGACTTATTTTCCTGTTAGTGGTCATTGTAGTTCTGTTATTCACATGTTTGGGTTTACCTGTCTTTATTTATTGGCATCCTGTCGTTTCCTTTTCCTCTCTCTCGGGGTTGACAGCTGCGGGGGCGTGGTTCTGTCAGCTGTCTGCTCCGATTGATCTCTCAACTTTTCCAGCTCCCCGCTGTCTGTCGCTCCCCTTACACCTAGTGATGTGTTTCATTCCAGACCACACCTTTCTCATATTCTTCTGCTGAAGTTTATCTTCCAAGTTCCTCCTGTAATTGTCTTTACACCTCCTCAGCATCTCATTCAGTTCACGCTGCACTCTCCTCAGCTCCTCTCTGTCTCCAGACTGAAAAGCCTTCTTCTTCTTGTTAAAAAGTGCTTTCAGGTCACTGGTGATCCATGGTTTGTTGTTAGGGAAACAGTGCACAGTCTAGGCTGGCATGGCTGTGTTTTCACAGAATCTGATGTATCTGTGATGTTTCTGTGATGCAGTCATGTTGTCTATGTCCTCCCCATGTGGCCCACAGATCCCAGTCTGTTGTCTCGAAGGAGTCCTGTAGTGCATCAGCAGCCTCCTGTGTCCACCTCCTCACAGTCCGTGTGTGAGATGGCTACCTTTGCACAAGAGGAATGTTCTTGGGTGATAACAGAACCAGGTTGTGATCAGATCTGCCTGGGGGGGGGGGGGGGGGGGGGTAGAGCTGTGGCGCTGTATGCATCCCTGACACTGGCATACATTAGATCTAGTGTGTGGGTGACCCCCACAACAGACTGGGACAAGCAGAGCGCTCAGCTGGGGCAATTAGCAGAACAATGAGATATGTGTATTGATATCAATAGGCAGCCGCTCTTTGTCTAGCTCCTTCCTGCCAGTCTTGCTGTCGATATGTATGACTCAAATGCAAATGTTCATGCTTCCTGCTCTGACTGTGATGCAAATGTCCCATGCCTTTCATGTATTGTCTGTAACTGGGTATATAAGTGACTGAATATCTCATGCTCACTCTCTCTCTGACCACCACTTCTGACTACATGCATTGCCTGTATCTGCTGAGGAGAGCCTCCGGGCTCACTCCGGCGCGCATGCACGGCGCTGGAGTGAGTTCTTGTGATGGCGGTATGATTAATAAACTCCCTCAAAAACTCTCAGTTTGCTGCATATTATTTCCTGCCGCCACACAGTGTTTTATTTTCTCTGGTGGGACAGTCAACAAAGTAGTGGAAGTTGGGTCATGTTTTGTCCAGTGAGACATGATTAAAATCTCCTGTGATGGACATGAATGTGTCAAGGATGGCAGCAGTGGAGCTGATGACGTCACATGCCTCCACTGCATCAGCTGACGAATGAATGTAAACAGTGATTACAATGGCGCACGTGAACTCTCTCGGCATGTAATAGGGTCACATAGTCACAGTGAGCAGTTCAATGGTTATAGGGTCAAACTAGGAAAACATTTTAAGACTAAGTGTCCATGTTTTGAATTATGATTATTACATTGATTGTTTCATGTCCTCTTTAAAGATCATTATGTGAATGCTGTGTGAATGCTGTTAGCTAAAAATGTTCTGAAATGCTTAAAAATGCAGTAATATGCTGGTATAAAGTAGCTTTAAAAGGTTAAAAAAGGTGAAGTATGCATACTGTTGACCTAAAAGTGCTAACGGATTGAACAAATATTAGAATGTTTGCTAAAAAAAAAAAAAAATGCTAAATACATGCTTAAGCCTAAAAACTGCTAGGTTTAGTGTCAGAATAGCATATTCTTGAAAGAAAAAAGTTAGCATAAAACCACAATTAGCTTAATGTTGCAGGAAGTTATGTTAAAGATGCTAAATATAAGCCTAAAATATAAAAAAAATGCTAATTTACATGCTAAAATTTCCTAATCTTTAAGAACGTTTGCAAAAAAAGAAGAAATGGATTAAAGTTGCAGGAAGTTAGCTCAAAGATGCTAAATATAAGCCTATGGGTGCATTCCGATCGCCCAAAAGCGTACTCCAAAGTGGACTGCATGGGGTATTCCGCCGTATTAACTGAGATTCCAACCCAAAGGGAGCGAACGGTCTTCAGTTCAAAGGGAACTAAGAACTGAGCAGGGAAGAAATGAACAATGGTACATTACTTCACTGGAAGTTGACAAGAAGATTACTCATAAGCCATTGCCCCTCAAATACGAGTAAAACAAACTATTGTTGCTAACCTTATTAACAAGCTAAATTGATGTTGGTTACTGTTTATATCAACTGAATGCAATAAAAATATATTTGTATTAATATTTTATTAAAGCAATATAAATTATCCACTATAGTATCAGTATATGTCTGTGGTTAACGTGGCAACGCAAAGAGAAGGGAGCTGTGTCATGACGGCCGCTGGGCCGTCATCTGCCTCATCATCTCCAGCTGCGCATACACCGGCAGGTGCCAATCAGCGGCCTTTAAAGGCCGGCATCACTGACGGCTCGGCACGGAGTCTTCTGTCGTCTTTGCCTGGGAATGAGCCAAGACCACGACCTCAAGCCAAGCCGAGAACATCACGTCAAGACCGGTCACGTAAGAGATCTCTGCACTCATCATCTCCTAGCCTTTTCCCCTGTGCACAGGTGGACCTCCCTGGCGGCGGACCAGCCTCCCCGGCCAACGGGGCATCGCCTCCTCCATCACGGAGTTCCTCCTCACCCCCGCAACTACGGGTACCATCACTACCACGTTGCATGGGCACTCGGAGCCAGCAGAACACAACCTGTGGCACATGCAAGTAAGCCTAATCATCTGCAATTACCCGCCATCGCTGAACAGCTGTAATTGTTTAGGCTTGTGTGTGTTCCAGGGTTGCCAGGTCGCCACCAGAACTGCTCAGCTCCTGTGACCAGACATCAATACTCGCACTCACACACGCACTACACTCACTTTCCATCAATAAAGAATAATTGTCCATATCTGTTCGTGTCAGCGTCTGTCTCCTGGGTCCTGAAACATGTCAGTACGACTCCGTCAAGCTGACCCAGCGGACAGTGCGCTGTCGCGCAGACTAAACACTCTTAGCGCCCGGGTAGATATGATATCACACCAACAGACAGTTATTCTCAATCAACTGACTCAAATTAATAGCCGGCTGGATCGTCTGGAAGGACACCAGACGTTTCCCCCGGCCGCCAGAGCTTCAACCCCTGCAGGCTTATCGCCAGGCCAAGCTAACATATTATCTACACCTCGCCTCACCCCTGTGCCAACCCCTGCCCGGTGTAGCGGAAAACTTGGGAAAGCTCGCGGTTTCATTCTGCAATGTGAATCAGTATTCCTCCGCGTCCCGGGAGACTTCGCCATTGATTCAAGTAAGATTGGATATATCATCAACTTGTTGGGAGGTAGAGCCTTAGACTGGGCATATACAGTTATGGCTAAACCAAGTTTAAAAACTTTGTTTCCAGAGACCTGGCAACCCAGATGGGCCTCAGCTGTCAACCTCTGGATCCTCCTGTCAATCTCATCACCCTGTCCAAGGCGTCACTGACCACTGTTTCCCATCAGACGGCCCCTGTATCCGTGATCGTCTCGGGCAACCACAGGGAGGAGATTAGGTTTCTGATCCTGCCCGTCTCATCCTCACCCGTCATCCTGGGGTACCCCTGGCTTCGGCTTCACAACCCCACCATTGACTGGCAAGCCGGGAGCATTACAGCATGGAGTACATTCTGCCTGAGTGCCTGTCTTCAATCTGCGGCGTGTGCCCCATCTGTCACGGTGCCTCCACCCTCGACGCCACCCCTGGATCTGTCCAAGGTACCGGAGGTTTACCATGACCTGGGGTTAGTATTCAGCAAGTCACGGGCGTTGTCTCTACCCCCCATCGACCGTATGACTGTGCTATAAACCTGAAGGCTGGGGCCCCTCTTCCTGCTAGCCGCCTGTACAGCCTATTAGCCCCGGAGCGCGAGGCCATGGACACTTACATTAAGGAATCCTTGGCCTCTGGTATCATCTGCCCGTTGTCCTCGGCCGTGGGTGCCGGTTTCTTCTTCGTTGGGAAGAAGGATGGCTCATTACACCCCTGCATCGACTTCCGGGGTCTCAACGAGATCACGGTCAAGGACAAGTATACTCTGCCTTTGATGAACACTGCCTTTGACTCCCTCCAGGGGGTGTCCTGGTTTACCAAGCTGGATCTCAGGAATGCCTATCACCTGGTGCGCATCAGAGAAGGTGACGAGTGGAAGACGGCTTTCCGGACCCCAAGCGGACATTTCGAGTACTTGGTGATGCCGTTTGGGTTAACCAACGCTCCGGCCGTCTTCCAACGGCTAATAAATGATGTTCTTCGGGACTTTCTCAATTCGTTCGTGTTCGTGTACCTAGACGATATATTGATCTTCTCCCGCACGTTGGAAGAGCACCAGGTTCACGTTCGAAGAGTATTGCAGCACCTCCTGGAGAACCAGCTGTTCGTCAAGGCAGAAAAATGTGAGTTTCACACTGACCAGACCTCCTTCCTTGGGTTCATCAATGCCCGGAATCAGGTGCTCCCCGACCCGGCCAAGGTCAAGGCAGTAGTGGATTGGCCCACACCGACCTACAGGAAGCAGCTACAGGGGTTCCTGGGCTTCGCTAATTTCTATCGTCGGTTTGTGCCCAATTTCGGGAGTATTGCCCGCCCCTTGACTGCTCTCACCTCCCCAAAAAACCCTTTTTGCTGGAGTGAAGAGGCGGCCAGGGCGTTTGGAAGACTCAAGGAGGAGTTTGCCTCGGCCCATGTACTGACCTCCCTTGTGGCGGACCAGCCTCCCCGGCCAACGGGGCTTCGCCTCCTCCATCATGGAGTTCCTCCTCACCCCCGCAACTACGGGCACCATCACTACCACATCGCACGGGCACTCGGAGCCAGCAGAACACAACCTGTGGCACATGCAAGTAAGCCTAATCATCTGCAATTACCCGCCATCGCTGAACAGCTGTAATTGTTTATGCTTGTGTGTGTTCCAGGGTTGCCAGGTCGCCACCAGAACTGCTCAGCTCCTGTGACCAGACATCAATACTCGCACTCACACACGCACTACACTCACTTTCCATCAATAAAGAATAATTGTCCATATCTGCTCGTGTCAGCGTCTGTCTCCTGGGTCCTGAAACATGTCAAGCTGATGGTTACAGTACATTAGCAGTGCAGTCAGTCAGCTCAAACATGCTAAATATAAGCCTTCAACGAAAATATACTAGCTTACATCCTTAAATAGCCTAATCTTTAAAAAAAAATGTTAGCATAAAAGCAGAAGTAACTTAACATTGCAGGAAGTTAGCTGAAGATGCTAAAGATAAGCCTAAAATGAAAAAAAAAAAAAACAAAAAAACTATATTACATGTTAAAATAGCCTAATCTTTAAAAATGTTTGCATAACAGAACAAATAGCTTAAAGTTGCAAGAAATTAGCTCAAAGATGCTAAATATAAGCCTAAAACTTAAAAAAAAAATGCAAGCTTCCATGCTAAAATAGCCTAGTCGTGAAAAATGTTAGCATAAAAGCGACACTTTGCATGCCTGTGTAAAGGCGGGATAAGTTTTTAGATTAAGTTTTTGGAATATTTCTTAGCTGTTCAAAAAACCCAGAAGGCTGGTAAATAACCTCTAATAACCTCTAATAATGTAAATAGCTGAAAAGTCAACAGTTTTAAAGGGGAACATAAAGCTTTGAGCTACATTGTTTTTAAAAAGAGATGGGTAATGATTTTTTTTTTTGCTGGACTCACCCTTAGAGATAGGATGAGGAGTTCAGTCATTCGGGAGAGGCTCAGAGTAGAACCGCTGCTCCTCCACAATGAAACGAGCCAGTTGAGGTGGTTCGGGCATCTGATCAGGATGCCTCCTGCACACCTCCCGCTTGAGGTGTTTTGGGCATGTCCCACTGGGAGGAGACCCTGGGGCAGACCCAGGACACTCTGGAGAGACTACGTCTCCTAGCCGGCCTGGGAACGTCTTGGCATCCTCTCTGAAGAGCTGGAGCAGGTGGCCGGGGAGAGAGAAGTCTGGGCTTCTCTGCTTGAGCTGTTGCTTCCGTGACCCGGACCTCTGGAAAAGTGGTAGAAAATGGATGGATGGATGGACAACGATTTTGTTTCGATCCAGAATCACTTCACCTTCTACAGCGTTTTCTGATTTTGTGAACTTGGGATATTTTAATCATTAGCTGCTCCACTTTAACCCAGTGTAGAGCATTAGTGAGAACACCCTCGCCTTGTAATAATTACAGCTCCTGTCCAGAGTTGTGCCCTTGTGTCTGAGTTTGGTTTTTTTTCATCCTGCTTTTGATCAGCTGTGCAGAGCAGCCTGAGGCCTTTGAGCTTGCGGTGATTACTTGCACATACACGACTTCATCATCTGAAACTTCGGCTGCGTTTAATATGAACATCCATCATTCTGACCGTATACCTGTGACAGAATATAAGGAAAAGCATAATGGGTCCACTTTAGGAAGCAACACAGTGGAAATGAGGAATCAGTAATCCATAAATGTGTTAAATTAGAGTTACTGCCTGCTTTTAGAGGGTTTTTGTTGTAATATATCACAGAAGTACATGCAGCTATTGCAAAATCAGTGCAAGGCCAATTCAAGAGCTGTGGGGAATCAAATCTAGAGGTAACAAAAGCATGAACTAATTTCTCAGCATCACTCTTGCTGATATCTGGCTTATATTGCTCAGATGAAACTAAGGAGTCCTAGTAATTTGCTTTATGTGTGAATTGAAGGGATCATAAACTGCCCTTTTTTCCACATGTTGACAGCTCCTACCCGGCTTAATGAAATGCTTGTGACATGTTTTGGTCAAAGTTTCTTTAAAGGGAATGAGAATCCTAGAATAAGCATATTATTACCTCTACCAAAAGCTGAGAACATAATAAACATGAATATAGTACTTTTGTAGCCTTAATTTTGTGTAGAAAGAAAAGAAATTGAATTTTTTCCATTCATTCTGTGCACCCACGTCAAGGCTCTGACTTCCATATTTGCAAACTGATTTTGATGACGTTACAAGATGAACAAACTAAAAGCTCAATGGCTCCAGCAGATCCAACTCGCACTCCTGATTATGCATCTAAATTGTAGAAATAAATTAATATTGCAGACAACAGACCTTGTGAAGATTTTGATCACTCAGTTACTCGGTGGTGAGAGCACTATTCTAACTGCGAGCATGCAACTTGCAAGGACAGGGTGAAGATGTGAAGCAAAAATGATGATCAAGATTTGTCTAAAAATCATCCTGATCAAAAAAGCACAGATATTTGAAGAATACTGTAAGGTCTACCCTTGCTAAAAACATAATTTGGTATTAAAATAAGAAACACTCTAGTTTCTCTAAAATGTGATGAATAACTTCGGCTGGGTTGCCCATCATTCAGGGACAACTTTTACACATTTTTTTGTTTTTTTAATTTAGAGAAAAGACAATCGCAAAATGGATTTCGAAATTTTCTGTAATGTAAAAGTAAGACAAGAAACATCAAATGCATTTACTGTACATGTACCGGTTCACAGGGTTGTTAGGGTTAACTCTTTGATGTTCCGCTTTCATAAGACGTCAGCGTCACCTGCTGTCCCTGGCGCAGTTCTGTGCCTGTCACCTGATGTGTCCCAAAAGCACAGAAAACCCAGTTGTAACAAGCATTTCACATCACAAGATGCCAGACACGTATAGCTTACTGCTCTTCATTGGAGGACAGGAGGACTTCACCCGACGAACCGTCTCGCAAACATCATTTCCAGTAAGATGAAGAAGAAAATGTAAACAAAGGCTCCATCCCAACATATATTTCCTCACAGAGGAAGCATTTACTCAAAATTTTGCCAATTATGATTCTAAAAAGAGATTACTGAGCTTCTGAAGGGAAAGATTTACCTTTTGTGACAGGAGAAGATGGTCTGGAGCATGTACACTTTCGTCTGCCATTGACAGAGCTGCACATGACGACAGAGAACAATAGCACTGGTTCAGCGGCGTAATATAACCAAAATTGAGGTGGAATAATTCATAACATACATGTGACAGTTTCTGGATGTGGGAGAGAAAGCAAAAATAACTGGCAGAAGACGAAATAAGGACCGTGGATGACAAAAATGGATGAATGAAGACAAGACAAGCGGTAGGTCTGACCGGTTTTTATCTGTTTGTGTACATTTTACTGATTTTCTGGTTCATATACTTTGAAGATAAGATAACAAAAAAAAAACAAAAACAAAGATGAAGACAAAAAAACAAAACCATCCTTTGTGTAAATATGTCCAAAGTCCACTTTTGAGCGAAAGTTATGTAATTCGACACAGCTGCCATCACATTATGCAAATTAGATGCGTAAATTTACTCCTGTCTCAAACTTTGAATCATATTCTACATCTTTCTAATTGAAAGTAAGCCATTAATTCTTACCACTTTCAAGTTACAGCCTTTGGAATGTCTGATATCGAAACTGAATATTTTCTTCCACAAAACCTTGACCACCAGAGGGGGGAGGCTGACGGGCGCACCGATGCGCCACAGAATTTTAAGAGGTTAAACTGCGACTCGTCTTCACTGTTCCTCAGTTCATCATCACCATCACGCAGGTTCAATCCAGAGGAGGCACACTGACTCTAGTTGCTCCACTCTGATCCAGTGGTTCACATGGGACTGAATGGTTGCCCTGAGGCTCACGTCACCGGGGCCCGGAGGTGCAGGAGGGACCACCGGTGGACTCGGACATTGGTTTGTTGGAAGTTTAAGCCACTTCAGAAACCGGTGGCGGTGGGACGATGAGGGAGGAGCAACTGGGCAGGAGGACCGAAGCTAACGGTTAACAGGGAGCAGCTGGACGGTAAAAAAAACAAAAACAAAAAAAAACGGGACAGTTTTAAGAGGAACTCACCACCCAGCTGTCTTGGACCCAGTTCATTCAGTTAAGCTACAGGGACTGCAGCTGCAGGATTAGCACTAGCTTGGTTTTTGTCGTCGGCTTCAGGGTCAAAATCTCCCAAATCTCCATCATCATTATCGCTGTCTGCTGAATCATTCTCTTCACCTTCATCTTCCTGTTTGTTGTTATCCACTTCAAAACTCAGATTGAGAATGCTTTATTCCATTTTCCTCAAAATATGAAGGTGATCTCATCATTCTGAGATTGTAACAACACTAGTAATTAATTCATTGTTCAGCTCGTGTTGGATTCTCAACTTCCTGATGCAGAGGCAGCAGCAAGTCAAGGTGGACAGTTCTATCTCAAACATCAGAACTGTGAGTACAGGATCTCCTCAGGGCTGTGTCTTTTGCCCCCTGCTGTTTAGCCTGTTCATTCACTACTGTACTGCCACATTCAGCACCAATCACATCATTAAGTTTGCTGATGATATGATGATAGTTGGTCTGATTAATGAAAACAATGAGTCTGCGTACAGAAGGGAGGTGGACCAGCTAACAACATGGTGCAGATTACATAATCTTCACCTTAATGTGGAGAAGACTAAAGAGATGTTGATCGAATGCAGGAAGGCGAGCAAGTACCATCGCACACCGCTGTCTATTGGGGGAACTTTTGTGGAGAGGGTGAACAATGTTAAGTTTCTACAGCCATTATTAAAAAGGCTCATCAGTGACTCTACCTTCTCCGGCGGCTAAAAAAGGCAGGTCTTCCCACTCCGCTCCTCACCACTTTTTACAGAGGCACCCTGGAATCTGTCCTTTCATATGGCCTGACTACCTTTTTTGGGAATTGCACAGCTTTAGAGAAGGACCAGCTGTATAGCGTTGTAAAAACAGCTAGTAAGATCATCAGATCATCATTCTGCAAGAATCGCGGCGATTGGTTGTGATTTCGACATTCTACGCCAGCATGGAATTCTGGCGGAGTCCCCGCTGGAAGCGACCCAAGAGAGGAGGAAGCGGAAGCGGAGCGAACGCAAGCAGAAGCGCGGAAAAAGGGCTGGGATCCATGCTAGGCTAAAGGCTAACCCCTCCAGACCAGCGGTACCATTGCTCATTCTCTCTAACGTCCACGCCCTCGAAAACAAGATGGACAAACTGCGTCTGCTGAGAGAAACCCGGAAAGAGTGGAGGGACTGCTGTGTGTTTGTTTTCACCGAGACATGGCTCCACGGCAACATTCCTGACGAGGCCATTCAACTGGAAGATATGGCGATGTTCCGTGCCAACAGGGAAATGGCGAGCTCCGGTAAGAGCCGGGGGGGGGTGGGCTATGCATCTATGTTAACAAGAACTGGTGCGTTAATGCGACGTTAGTGTCTAAACACTGCTCTCCGTTGGTGGAGTTCCTTATTGTAAATTGTTGGCCATATTATTTGCCGAGGGAATTCAGCAACGTGTTTGTAGCGGCTGTTTACATAGCGCCGAACCCTAATGCTAAAGCTAATGCTAAGAAGGCACTCGGAGAACTGCACAATGCGATCAGTGAAATCCAAACTTCACACCCGGACAGTTTTGTGGTGGTTGCAGGGGATTTTAACCACACCAGCCTAAAGACTGTGCTCCCCAAGTTTAAACAATGTGTAGACTTTAAGACCAGAGGAGAGAATATGTTGGACTTAGTGTACACAAACACAGATGCATATAAAGTGATACCCCGCCTCCATCTCGGCCGTTCTGATCACATGTCCGTGATGCTGGTGCCTGCCTACAAACCTTTATTGAAGCGCAGCAGGCCAGCAGTGAAACAAATCAGGATTTGGCCAGAGAGTGCAACCTCTGCACTGAAAGACTGTTTTCTGCACACAGACTGGGAGGTCTTCAAAATAGCAGCCTCCCAGGAAGACAAGACAGATGTGGAGGAGTATGCTGATACAGTCACCAGCTACATCGCGAAGTGCACAGAGGATGTCACTACAGTGAAGACCATCACTATGCGGGGTAATCATAAGCCCTGGGTGACTGCAGAGGTGCGCTCGCTGCTTACAGCCAGAGATGCAGCCTTCAGAGCGAAGGACAGGATCGCCCTCCGCTCAGCCAGGTCTGCGCTCTCAAAGGGAATTAAGGCGGCAAAGCGCGCCAATGCGGAGAAAATCCAGGGACACCTCTGTGACACTAGGAACACCAAGCAGATGTGGCAGGGAGTTCGGACACTGACGGGCTATAAGTCTAGGCAGGGGGTCGATGATGATGACGCTTCGCTTCCAGACAGGCTTAACGACTTCTTTGCACGTTTTGAAGCATCAAACTCGACAATCAGAGGGAGGGCTGGCCCACCCCCACCATCGGTCGGACCAGCTTTTACCATCAACACAGCGGACACACGAAGGACCCTAACCAGAGTCAACCCACGCAAAGCTGCAGGTCCGGACAACATTCCGGGACGTGTGCTCCGAGACTGCGCGAGCGAGTTGGCGGATGTCCTGACTGACATTTATAACATCTCCCTGAGTCAGGCCATCGTTCCCAGATGCTTTAAGACCTCTATCATTGTACCGGTGGCAAAGAAACCAGTTTGGTCCTGTTTGAATGACTATCGTCCTGTTGCACTGACACCAATTGTGATGAAGTGCTTTGAACGGCTTGTCAAACCACACATTACAGCCTGCCTCCCTGCATCACACAACCCGCTCCAGTTTGCATATCGTTCAAACCACTCCACGGAGGATGCTATAGTCACCACCCTACACTCTGTCATCACCCACCTGGACCAGAAAGACACCTACGCCAGACTCCTGTACACTGATTTCAGTTCAGCATTCAACACCATTATTCCCCAGAGACTGATGGAGAAATTACTCCTTCTCGGTCTGAACACCGCCGCATGTCTCTGGATCCTGGATTTCCTGACTGAGAGACCTCAGTCTGTCCGGGTTGGAAACAACATCTCCAACTCTGTCACGCTGAGCACCGGATCCCCTCAAGGCTGTGTACTCAGTCCACTGTTGTTTACACTTCTAACACATGACTGTGTATCCAGACACGAGGGGAACCAGATTATTAAGGTTGCAGATGACACCACGGTGGTGGGACTTATTCAGAGGGATGAGGAATCAATGTACAGGGAAGAAGTGAGAGACCTGGAGGGCTGGTGCAGGGAAAACAATCTGGTGCTCAACGTGGACAAAACGAAGGAGATGATTATCGGCTTCCGGCGGTCACAGCCTGAGCACGTCCCCCTCAGCATCGGCAGCCGTTTAGTGGAGAGAGTAGAGAACATCAAGTTCCTCGGAGTGCAGATCTCGCAGGACCTGACCTGGAACAAGAATTCCTTGGAGATCAGGAAGCGGGCTCAGCAGAGACTGCACTTCTTGAGGAAACTCAAACAGGCCTCTCTCCCCATCTGCATCCTCAGGACCTTCTACAGAGGTGTGGTGGAGAGTGTTCTGATGCACTGCATTGCTACATGGTACTCCAGCTGCAGTATGTCAGACAAAAAAGCCCTGCAGAGGATAGTCAAGGGGGCTGAGAGGGTAATTGGAGTCTCCCTCCCCTCTGTCCAAGAACTTTTTCAGAACCGTTGTAGGAGCAGGGCACTGAACATTGTCAAGGACCGTTCTCACCCTCTGCATAAACACTTTGAACTTCTTCCATCTGGTAAACGATTCCGGAGCATCAGAGGCAGAACCACCAGACTGATCAACAGCTTCCTCCCACAAGCTGTCAGGATGCTGAACAGTTGACCCGGAATCTCTCATACACACTACTGCACCTATGGACATTTTGTATATTACAGTTAGTTAGTTTTTCTTTTTCCCTAAGTATGTCTCGGGGATGTGTGAATGGATGGGGGGGTGGGGGTGGGGGTGGGGGGCGGAGCTATGTGGGAGTGTGTCTTAAATCATGCTGCTTCTTATATGGATGCCGAGAGAAACGCAATTTCATCTTGCCTGCACTACAGTTGTATGTACAGCAATATGACAATAAAGTTTGATTTGATTTGATTTGATTTGATTTGATCAGTGTTCCCCTCCTCTCCTTGGAGGAGATTTATAATAAACGCTGTGCTAACAGGGCTGTTAACATCATTAAAGACTGCTCCCATCCTTCCCACAGTTTGTTTTCTCTTCTGCCCTCAGGGAAGAGGAACAGGTGTCTTCAGGCCAGGACAGTCAGAATGTTGAACAGTTTTTTGGGCTGCACGGTGGCGCAGTGGTTAGCACTGCGGCAGCACAGTTTACCCTTGGCCGGGGGATTGTGGGGATCATGGGTTCGATCCCAGCCCCCGACCAACAGTGATCTGTGTGGAGTTTGCATGTTCTCCCCGTGTTGCGTGGGTTTACTCCGGGATTTCTCCGGTTTCCTCCCACATGCCAAAAACATGCATGTTAGGTTAATTGGCTGTTCTAAATTGTCCCTAGATATCTGTTTCCTATAGGCCCTTAGAATAGAGGGTTAGTATTAATGAAAGCGCTTTGAGTGGTCTTTGTGACTAGAAAAGCGCTATATAAGTGCAGGTTAGTTAGTTAGTTTTTTTCCCACATGCAGTCAGGAATATAAATGGACTGTGCCCTATTCCCCTGCCAATTGCTTTTCCTACCCCTCATCTCTGCTAAACTATGTATTCTGTTAAGTTGGTCTGACCATAGTATTTAACTGATATGTTGTATTTTATTTTTTATGCCGTTGGCTTTAAACTTATCCTCTATGTATATTGTAGTACTGTGTTATGCTGGGGGATCATAATTTTGTTTTTTTATGTGCATGCACATACTAAATGATAATAAAGAAATCTTGAATCTTGAAATTGTGATATCACACATTTCACGCCGACATTACTAGCGAATTTCGGTCTTCTGAAACCATCACTTTTGCTGACGGTTTTCTTTCTCCAGATCACAGTTTATTCTAAAAAAAAAAAAAAATGTGATATTCAAGGAAATTATATTATTTCAGGCATAAACATACCAAATTCGGCCTAATTAAAAATCAATAAATCCCCCTTTAATTATTTAATCACTGCGGCATAATCGTGCATCATCTTTTACAGCCCTGCTCAGAACGACTGCTTTCAGCGCATGTCTCTTTAAATGCCCAAGAACTGCTGTTAACTCCACTCTACCCTCTTACATCATTATTGCTAACCCTAGCTGGCTAGCTGGTTAGCAAGCCAAAGCCAAGTTATATAAATCTATCGTTTTTTTACCTGTTCTGCCCAACAGATATCTGATTGCCTTGTTGTGCCAAAAACATGTACTTTGCCAAAAGGAACTCTGCTTGTATTTAATATACAGTCATGTGAAAAAATTAGGACACCCTGTAGAAGGCTGAGTGTTTTTTTTTTTTAACATATTTGGACATATGGATATTTTATATCAATGTTAATGGTCTGAGGAGGCAATGGGCACTCTAAAGGGCTGTTTTGAAACCACCGCCTGGAAGCAGCTCTGCGATCCACATGGTGAGGACATCGATGGCCTCACTCACACCATCACGGACTACATCAGCTTCTGTGTGGACAACACCGTTCCCACCAAGACCATACGGTGTTGCTCAAACAACAAACCCTGGATCAACCCTGAGATAAAAACACTTCTGAGAGAGAAGAAGAGGATCTTCAGGTCGGGGAACAGGGAGATGCTGAAGTCCGTACAGAGGGAGCTGAGGAGAAAGATCAGAGAAGGCAAGGACAGCTTCAGGAAGAAGATGGAGGACAAGCTGCAACAGAGCGACATCAGCGGGGTCTGGAGAAACCTTAAAACCATCTCTGGGCTCCAGAATACCTCCCCCCCAGGCCACGGGGGGCAGGGAGTGGGCGAACAATCTGAGCCTGTTTTTTAATAGGTTTGACCAACCGCCCTCCCCCCTGACTGCACAACAACCACTGCTGCCACTGAAGACATCAAGTCCTGCTGCCCACTCCCCACTCCACCATCACCCCCTCACTCCCAACACACAGCCCCCCAACCTGACCCTCACTAAGACCCAGGTGAGGACGGAGCTGAGGAAGATCAAGGCGAGGAAGGTGTCGGCACCGGACGGCATCAGTGCAAAGCTCCTCATGTCCTGTGCAGACCAGCTGTGTGGGATTGTGGAGTACATCTTCAACCTGAGCCTGAAGCTGGGGAGGGTACCACAGTTGTGGAAAACATCTTGTGTGGTACCTGTACCAAAGACTTCCCACCCCAAAGATCTGAACAGCTACAGACCAGTGGCCCTGACGTCCCACATGATGAAGACCCTGGAGAGACTGCTCCTTGCTCACCTCCGCCCCCTGGTGGGTCCAGCGATGGATCCGCTCCAGTTCGCCTACCAGCATGGTATTGGGGTGGAGGATGCGGTGATCTTCCTCCTTCACCATTCTCTGTCCCACCTAGAGAAGCCCGGGAATACAGTGAGGATCATGTATATATATTTGTTTGTATATTTATAGATTTATTCCATCTAGTGACAATGCTCCACACTGTGTGTTTATATATTTACATATTTATTCCATCTAGCTACGGTGCTCCACACTGTGTGTGTTTATGTGTTTGCATATTTGTTCCATCTAGCTACAATGCTCCGCACTGTGTGTGTTTATATATTTGCATGTTTGTTCCATCCAGCTGCAATGCTCCGCACTGTGTGTGTTTATATATTCATATATTTATTCCATCTTGCTACAACGCTCTACGCTGTGTGTGTTTATATATTCACATATTTATTCCATCTAGCTACAAGGGTCTGCACTGTGTGTGTTTATATGTTCATATATTTATTCCATCTAGCTGCAATGCTCTGCATCGTGTGTCTATATATTTATGTTTATATGTACATATGTATACTCGCTGCTCTTGTTTTTTTTTTGTTTTTTGTTTTTTTCTTGCCTTCTGATTGTTGCTCTGAGTGTTGCTATCCCTGTGCTGTTGCAATCCTGGAATTTCCCCGTTGTGGGACTAATAAAGGCTTATCTTAAAAATACTGGGAGATTCATGTAATACAACTAAACAATTACAAATGAATTAAAGACTTTTTTCAGATTTTCTGTAAAATGTAATTCTAAACAAATAGTGAGGAATAAATTAAGACACCCCCCATCTTTTTTTAAGACACCCCCACATTCATTCCCACTTAAAATGGCTAAAATAAATGTTAAAAAATGCAAATAAAAACAAAAACAAGGTTAGACATAGATATGTGAACATTTCTTAAAAAATAACAATATTTAATGGGGTGTCCTAATTTTTTCACATGACTGTAAATAGTGTTTACAGGTTGCCTCTTGCTGTATAATGACTTTAATACTTTATTTAAAAATGCACTCCGATGGATAAAAATCCCCAATGAAAACAAATCTACATTGTCTAAAATGGTATTTTATGCCCTTTTTTCTACAAAAAAACCTTTCATTGTCTTACAGTTTCGTATCAGAATCTTTTCACTTTTCCTCCTCCTTCAAACGCCAAGTTTTGTGAATAATCCCACCTACATCCCACAAGGATAATAGTGGCTAGTGCTACATTAAACATACATTTCTGATCTGATTTGCAGGAAAGTTGAAGATCTTTGTCTACAATGTTTCTTTACTAAATTTCCTTACATGTTTGAAATAAATAAATAAATAATGTGATTAAGACTAAGGGGTATCATGGAGGGATATGTTTGCAAACATGCCCCACTCTTTAAGTTATGTTTCTCTCCAGTTGTCAGTAAGGTTATTTTGCCCTCACCTTTAGTTTTCGGTTCATTCAGTTCATTATCACCCTTATTTTGTCATCCTGTGTTACTCATTGCAACAGCATTCTGTTTATTTCTGTGCATTGTTACTGGTCCTTTGTTTAGTCCTCACAGCTGCACCTGATTGTGTCTTTCTATGTCTCACTCTCTCCTTCTCTCTTTCTTAATTAGTTTCAGCCATTTGTTATTGTCACTCATTAGCGTCTGTGTATTTATGTTAACATAAGATAAGATAAGATAAGCCTTTACTAGTCCCACAATGGGGAAATTCCAGGATTGCAACAGCACAGGGATAGCAACACTCAGAGCAACAATCAGAATGCAAGAAAAAACAAGAGCAGTGAGTATACATATGTACATATAAACATAAATATATAGACACACGGTGCGGAGCATTGTAGCTAGATGGAATAAATATATAGATATATAAACACACAATGCGGAGCATTGTAGCTAGATGGAATAAATATGTAAATATATAAACACACACAGTGCAGAGCATTGTAGCTAGATGGAATAGATATGTAAATATATAAACACACACAGTGCAGAGCATTGTAGCTAGATGGAATAAATATGTAAATATATAAACACACAGTGTGGAGCATTGTCGCTAGATGGAATAAATATATAAATATATAAACACACACAGTGCGGAGCATTGTAGCTAGATGGAATGAAACAGCATAACCGTCTACTTAGTTATCCTACCTGGTATGATTATGTACCAATACATATTGTCACCCTCCGTAGCTACCGGTATTTTCCTAGTTGTATACCGGAGGGGACCATTGTGTAAGTCTATTGCGTCTTTTGCATTCAATACTATTAGGTTGTCACGTCTTTTTGCTATCTCTGCGAGCAGCCCTGCTTAGGTTATACAGTCTGACAGCCGTTGGTAGGAAGGACCTGCGAAACCTCTTGGTTGTGCACCTAGGATGATGTAGTCTGCTGCTAAATGAGCTCCTTAGTGCATTCAGTGTGTCCTGCATAGGGTGGAACTCGGACTCCAGCAGAGATGACAGTTTAGCCACCATCCTTCTCTCTCCCATCTCCTCCACTGGGTCAAGGCGCTGCCCCAGGACAGAGCTAGCTTTCTTGATCAGTTTGTTCAGTCTCTTCCTATCGGCTGTTGTAATGCCACTGCCCCAGCAGACCACTCCAAAAGTGATGGCTAATGCCACCACCGTGTCGTAGAATGTCTTCAGCAGCGCCCCTTGTACACCAAAAGACCTGAGTCTCCTCAGTAGGAACAGCCTGCACTGTCCCTTCTTGTAGAGTGCGTCAGTATTGTGTGACCAGTCTAGTTTATTGTTCAGATGAACACCCAGGTACTTGTAGGATGTCACCATCTCAATGTCTGTTCCCTGGATGTTTACTGGTGCTGTGAGGGGTTGTCCTTGCCTGCGACAGTCCACCACCAGCTCCTTAGTTTTCCTCGCGTTGATCTGGAGGCAATTCCGATGGCACCAGTCCACAAAGTCCTGGATAAGCCCTCTGTACTCAGCTTCATCTCCGTTGGAGATGAGGCCAACGATCGTAGAGTCGTCAGAGAACTTCTGTAGATGGCAGTGTGTTGTGTTGTGTGAGAAGTCCGCAGTATAAAGGGTGAACAGGAAGGGAGCCAAAACCGTTCCTTGTGGGGCCCCCGTGCTACCGATGATCGTGTTGGACACACAGACCCGGGTTCTCACAAACTGTGGCCGGTATGTGAGGTAGTCCAGGATCCATGATGACAGGTGCTGGTCCACCCCCGCACACAGCAGCTTGTCCTTCAGGATCATCGGTTGGATGGTGTTGAAAGCACTGGAGAAGTCAAAGAACACTCAGTCTTCAGTTCGCTGTCGCGTTGTAAACCCAAATTGTGTTCCTCTCCTGCAAACTGTATTGATGTGATGCCTGCTTCAATCTGTACCTCTCCTCCCTGTCTGAGGTGGCGGCGTTGGAGGAGGATTCCTGGGCATCTGGGTTGGATGCGCCCCTGCCATCTCAGCCTGAGGTCAGCACACCCCAGTCGTCTCATTCGGGGATTAACGTGCTCAGACCATCATCACATGAGGACGGCGCACTTCAGACATCTTATCCAGAGGTCAGTGCTCCCAAGTCATCCCACCCGGAGGCCAGCATGCATAAATTGTTGGTTGCTGGGGTTGGCACACTTCAGTCATCAGTTTTAGAGCAAGAGGCTCTCATGTTACATTCATCAAAGCTTAAAGCTCCTGTGTCATTTCCTGAATTTAAAGTTTTCATGTTGTCATTGTCACAACTCGCCGTCCCCAGTCATCTGCCTCAGCTGCGTGTACACCTGCACCTCGTCAATCACAGACTATTTAACCCACTCGACCCAGAACATCGGTCTGGAGCCGTCTGTTAATCAACGCTCTCAATCCCTCTGCAGGATCGTTCCTTCCCGACCTGCAGCCTGCAGCATCCCCTACCAGCAAGTAAGCTCTATTTTCACTCACCTGTCTTCCAGTCTCTCCCCTGTGCACAGGTGGATTCCCTGGCGGCGGATTCATCCCGTCCTCGCCACCTCCTCTTCCTCCTCATCCACTCCTTGTCGAGCGCGCAGCAGGGCGCTGTCTCCAAGGCAAGAGTTCCTTTGCCAACGCCAGCCACCATAACATCTGCAAGTAAGCAACACTCGGTACATTAACCCCGCATGGTGAAGGTTAACTCATATTCCTGTCTCTGCTCTGTCCATAGGGTTGCCTGGCTGTACGGCGTGTCATTCTGCCCCCGGCGCTCCTCGTTCACCCACAGACCATTCACATTCCGCATACACACACCCATACATCTCTTGTTGTTGAATAAAGCTTTTGAATCTCACCTGAGCCTGCGTGCGTGTTCCCTGGGCCGGTTATTATGTCAGTCATCTTCTGGGTTTAAGGGTTCTTTGTTATCAGCTCCTCAATCTAAAGTTTTCATGTCATTTTCCCCTGAGTATGATGCTCGTGTGTCACTTTCAGAGCAAAGAGCTCCTGTGTTATTTTCAGTTCAAAAGGCTTGTGTGTTTTCTCCTGTCCGGTGGCCCATGAACTTTGGTTGGCCACCTGACACGCCATGTGCATCCATCTGGTGGTCCTTGAACAGTGGTAGACCACCCGACTTGCACTGTGCTCTGGTTTGGGGACCCATGGACTTGGATAGGCCCCCTGATCTCCTTTGCTCTCCGGTCCAGTGGTCCTGGGACTCTGGAAGACTACCTGAGCTATTTTAGACTTTGCTGTAGGGGGGTTACAGTTTGTTTTGGCCCGCCTGGCCTTTCCCCCACCACCCATCCTGTGAGGGGTTTTGGGTTTTCTTTTTTTCTTTTGTGGGTGGTACCTTAGGGTTGTCTGAAATCCGCCCTTGAGGAAGGGGCAATATCATGGGCGGACATGTTTGCAAACATGCCCCACTCTTTAAGTTATTTCTCTCCAAATGTCTGTATGGTTATTTTGCCTTTAGTTTTTGGTTCATTCAGTGTATCATTATCACCTTTATCCTGTCATCCTGTGTTACTCATTGTGAAAGCACTCAGTTTGTTTCTGTGCATTGTTATTGGTCCTTTGTTAAGTCCTCATGGCTGCACCTGATTGTGTCTCTCTCCGTCTCATCCTCTCCTCCTTTCTTTCTTAATTAGTTTCAGCCATTTGTTATTGTCACTCATTAGTGTCTGTATATTTATGGTCCACTCAGTCTTCAGTTTGCTGTTGTGTTGTATACCCAAGTTGTGTTCCTCTCCCACATTTTGTCTGGTTATGTAAGTCTGTCAGTGATTATCCAGCCCAGAGCTGCGCCTTCTGTTATTAAACCCTGCTGAACATCATCTCTGCATTTGGGGCTGTCCTTGCTGCCTTCCTGGCAGCGAAACATGACAAGGGGCAGATTTACTAACATGCTGTGCCATTGCAAAACCAGGTTTTGTCATTAAAAACTACTGTCGAGTTTTACTAAAGGGTACAGGGCAAAGTTAGCGATGGAAAGGCATGGACAATGTTAATTTTTTGCTTGGCCTCATTGTATATGTATTTGTAGGAATTGTCATGTCAAAGCTTATCCAAGGTGATTTACTAAGGTTTGCAGTTGTCAATCTCCTGCTAAATGCACCAGGATTTAACACCCTAAAAAAGCATGTCTTAATTCATTTGTGCCTGATATGATAGTGATCGTTGATGCTGAGACATCGGCGAGACATCGGCGAGAACCGAAGGCACGTGGCCGAAGAGACAGAAGCTTTTCTTTGCAAGTGATTTTATTTGGCGTGACAGAACAGATTATATGAATAGAAATAATCTCACAGAGATCGGTGTTATGCTGAAATGGACATCAGCCAGCAGAGGATTTTTAAAATTTCATTTGTTTATATATAGCCTAATACTACTACTACTACTACGACGACGACGACTACTACTGCTGCTACTACTACTACTACTACTACAACTACTACTACTACTACTACAAAGCATCGTAGTATCTCAATGACAGCAGTCTCTAGTTGTCCAAGGAATAAGTAAAATCATGTGTATTTAATTTTATTACGTTCCAGACTTCAGAAAACACATTTATAAAAAGTCATGGGCTGGGAGAACTGTAGATTTTGTTAAAACAAAGTTATTCACAAAATAAAACCCCAGAGTCTCAATTAGGTATGAGCCGATACCACTTTTTCAAGTCTGATACCGATACTGTGACTTTGAGTATCGGTCGATATCGATACCGCCTCTCTTATTTAAAACAACAAAAGTACAGAACATACTTTGGTAATGACTGGTTGCATTTTGCACACATATAAAAACATAAATCTAAATGTCAAAGAATATATTACAAATCTGACTCAGTTCAGCAACACTGCTGCTTTTCTTAATTTAAAACTTTGTAACACTGGCAGCATTTCACTGGTCAGCACTACGTAAACATGCATTCTGAAGTTTTATGTAAGTGCAAGTTTATGCAAAACATTAAAGCTGAGTATTTAAATGAACATTCAGCTTAAATCCAAAGTGCTACTGTGCATGAGGTAAAGAATGCTGTAAATCTGAAAATAAAGGAACTAACCCATTAAGTTGAATTTTTCTCATCCATTATTATTATCATCATAAGAATTATCCTGGTCCTTGGTTTATTTAATAGTTTCTGATATTATTCTCGGTCCATAATTTTTAGGTTTGCTCTTATTTTGAAGTCATTCCTGATTCATTTCATGTAGCCTTGTTAGTCCTTCTATACTCCTGCTTCCAGGGCGAGGGCGGATCTCTGGCGCCTTAAAACCAGATGCTTCGGGTAGATGGTGGCTCGTCAACCTGGGAAGGTAGCCCATCTAGGGGAAGGTAAACCCTGATTTCAAACCTCTGCTGCCTTGCGGCATACCCGGTCACGGGAAAGGCTTCGGGAGTCAACCCTGAGGAAAAATCCGGAGTCGGAGCCCCTAAGGCAGTTCTATGTTGTGCTCAACATCGTTCTGGCAGCTCCTGCAACGGCGCTGGTGCCAAACTGTAGCAGCCCTGCTGTTCCTTTGGATTCATCAGTGACGTGGAGAGGGGGGACATGCTGCATGGGCAACATCTTGTCCTCCATATCTTCCTGCCCAGGCTTGAATCCTACCAACGCCCAACGCTAGAAGGTAGAACACCGGATCACTGGAGAGGACACTCCAGCTTCGCCTTTGGCATAGACAAAACACGGGGAATGACAGTTACCGGTTATAAGCCACTGCTCAATTGGCGTAGAGCGTGGCGCCAGAGGTTGTTCCCGACGGTGGAGGGATCATCAGATCTCACTGGACAGCTACCGCCCGCCTCAAGCTGGGCAGCCCCCAGCCAATAAGGTGTTGTCCCGCCACAGCTTGCTTTCCTCATTGGGTGCATGGGGATAAGGAGAAATCCAAACAGCAGGCTGAGAACCTTCGCACCAGGCAAGACAATAAAACAAAAGAGACCAACTCTAAAACTGGGAACGTCCGCACTATGATGACAGGACTCGCTGCTAACCTCAAGGACATCAACGACACCAGGAAGACTGCCATCATCAATAATGAGCTGAAGAGACTGGGAGTGGATATCGCCACTCTCCAGGAAACACGGTTAGCTGATGCAGGCACACTGAGAGAGAAGGACTACACGTTCTACTGGCAGGGAAAGGGCAGTGACGAACACAGGGAACACGGAGTGGGCTTCGCAGTGAAGAACACTTTGCTGAAGATGGTGGAACCGGGCAGCACTGGCTCTGCACGACTCCTCACCCTCCGCCTGAACACCACTCAAGGCCCAGTCGCCCTCGTCAGTGTGTATGCCCCAACACAGACAGCCACACCAGAGGCAAAAGACGAGTTCTACGAGAATCTCGCAACAACTGTCAGGATCATCCCCAACTCTGAACAACTCATTCTCCTTGGAGACTTCAATGCCAGAGTGGGTGCTGACCACGACTCCTGGCCCTCCTGTCTTGGACCTTTTGGCGTGGGCAGAATGAACGACAACGGACAGCGGCTGCTCGAGTTCTGCACATATCACGATCTGTGCATCACAAACTCGTTCTTCAAGACCAAGCCCCAACACAAGGTTTCCTGGCAACATCCGCGCTCAAAGCACTGGCACCAGCTAGACTTGATCCTGACCAGGCGCACCTCACTGAAGAACGTGCTAATCACCCGTTCGTTCCAGAGTGCAGATTGCGACACAGACCATTCATTGGTGTGTTGCAAGGTCAAGCTGCAGCTGAAGAAATTCCATCGTGCTAGACAACCTGGAAAGGCACGGATTGACACCAGCAAGATGGCCCAACCAGAACTTGTTGAGCAGTTTGCCTCCACCTTTGAGAAGGAACTTGGTGTACCACAAGGAGGAGAATCTGCAAAGCAGAAGTGGGAAGAGCTGCGAAACACTATCTACCGCACAGCCTTGGCTACCTTTGGGAGGAAGACCTCGAAGTCACAGGACTGGTTTGATGCCAAGTTGACCGAGATGACCCCCGTCATTGAAGCCAAGCACTCAGCACTTGCTGAGTACAAGAAGTACCCAAACGAGAAGAATCTCCAGATTCTCAGGGCTGCGAGAAGCAAAATTCAGCAGACTGCTCGGCGCTGTGCCAACGAGTACTGGACTCAGCTCAGCCAAGACATTTAAACCGCTGCCATAACAGGGAACATCCGTGGTATGTACGATGGCATCAAGAAAGCACTTGGTCCGGCTCAGAGCAAGACGGCCCCCCTCAAAACTTCCACTGGGGAGATGATCACAGAGAAGAACAAGCAGATGGAGAGATGGGTGGAACACTACTCCGACCTCTACTCTAGACAGAACACCGTGACACCGTCAGCCCTTGATGCCATCGACTGCCTGCCATCCATGGACAAACTTGACGCCGAGCCAACCATCGACAAACTCAGTAAGGCCATTGATAGCTTGGCCGCTGGCAAGGCACCCGGCAACGACGGCATACCCCCTGACCTGATCAAGCACTGCAAGACCGCCCTACTGCTGCCATTGCATGACGTCCTCTGCCAGTGCTGGAAGGAAGGTGCCGTACCACAGGACATGAGGGACGCCAAGATCATCACCCTCTACAAAAACAAAGGGGAGAGAAGCGACTGCAACAACCACAGGGGCATTTCCCTCCTCAGCGTTGTTGGCAAAGTCTACGCACGAGTTGTTCTCGTTCATCTACAGAAGCTTGCCGAACGTGTCTACCCCGAGTCTCAGTGTGGCTTCCGAGCTGAGCGATCGACGGTAGACATGATATTCTCCATCCGCCAACTCCAGGAGAAATGCAGAGAACAGAACATGGCTCTGTACGTCGCCTTCATCGACCTCACCAAAGCGTTCGATCTGGTCAGCAGAGAGGGCCTTTTCAAGATCCTGCCAAAGATAGGATGCCCACCAAAGTTGCAAAGCCTCATCGAATCGTTTCACACCAACATGCAGGGGATAGTGCAGCATGATGGCAACGTCTCAGAGCCATTCAACATATGCAGCGGAGTGAAACAGGGCTGTGTACTTGCGCCAACCCTCTTTGGGATTTTCTTTGCTATGCTCCTGAGGCATGCCTTCAGCACAGCAACAGAGGGAATCTACCTGCACACAAGATCTGACGGCAGGCTTTTCAACCTTGCCCGCCTGAAAGCCAGAACCAAAGTACGCGAGGCTCTAATCAGAGACATGCTGTTCGCAGACGACGCTGCAGTCGCAACCCACACACAGCAGGAGCTTCAGACCCTGATGGACCGCTTCTCCCAGGCATGCAAGGACTTCGGGCTTACCATCAGCCTGAAGAAGACTAACGTCTTGGCGCAAGGCACGGAAGCACCACCAACCATCACCATTGATGACTACAAGCTGGAGGTCGTGAATCAGTTCACGTACCTGGGGTCCACGATCAGCAACAACCTCTCCCTTGATACAGAGTTCAACAAGAGGATTGGAAAATCAGCTTTCACACTCGCTCACCTCACCACACGAGTGTGGGAGAATCCCAAACTCTCTGTCAAGACGAAGATGGCAGTGTACAACGCCTGCGTCATCAGCACACTGCTCTATGGGAGTGAGACGTGGACAACATACGCCCGGCAGGAAAAGAGACTGAACTCCTTCCACTTGCGCTGCATTCGCCACATCCTGGACATATCCTGGCAGGACAAAGTGCCCAACACAGAAGTTCTGTCCCGCGCCGGCCTTCCCTCCATGTTCACTCTACTCAGGCAGCGCAGGCTCCGCTGGCTAGGCCACGTTCACCGTATGGAGGATGGCAGAATCCCCAAAGACGTCCTCTATGGAGAACTGGCAACTGGCAGGAGAGACGTTGGCCGCCCACAGCTGCGCTTTAGAGACGTCTGCAAGAGAGACATGAAGGCCCTGGATATCAACACAGAGCGCTGGGAGGACCTTGCAACGGACCGCTCCAAATGGAGAGGCACCCTGACCAGACAGCTCAAGGCGGGTGAAGAGAGACTGACTGCTGCAGCAAATGAAAAAAGGACCCGCAGGAAGAACCGCCACAGACCCAGCAGCACGGAGACCACCCACAAGTGTGACCTGTGTGACAGGGACTGTCATTCGCGCATCGGCCTGTTCAGCCACAGGCGGTGCTGTTCCAGCAGAGTAGACGTTTAGGATTCTCTTCCATGGTCATCATAGACCGACGGAGGCCGACGACTCCTGCTTCCAGCTCACCATTATAATTTGCTATTTATGTTTGTGTTACCTACTTCTCATCCACTGTAACTCTCTGTCTAAAGGTAAGCCCATGTTATGTCTTTGTTCCTGCTTGTCTGGTTTTTACTTTCAGTTTCTTCTTTTAGTTTCTTCATTTAGTTTCATTTTTAGCATATTCCAGCCTCGAGCTGGAAAAGCAGCGACTGCTGGACACACGTCCTTCTGCTCGGTTTGTGACAGAATTTGGCATACTCCTTTACCGTGATACTTTTCCAAGTGTTTTATCAAGTTGGTGGTGTTAAAATTGTAAAGGCTGGTACCACATACTGAGGCGAATCCCACAGACAGGCTCCAGTGACATGATACGTGTTGCTTCTGTTTACTGAAGCCGTGCACAGAGGGGCTGAGAACATGATCGCGCCTTCATTTTAATATTCTTAATGTATTGGATTGGTAAATTACATTTTATTCTTTACCGATACCAATCCAGCCATTTTGCCTGGATTGAACCAGATACTGATACGTCGGATTGGATCGGCTCATCCCTAGTCTCAATCAGACCATCTTGACGGTTCTCGTGTTAATAAAATAAACACACTGGTCAAATGATCACTTTATTCATGAGGAGTCCTTTTTAAAATTATATACAAATACTAAATTTATTCATATTAAATAAAGGAGTCTGCCATGTGAAATGAAAATCAAAACTTTGAATTTTGAAGAACAAAAATAAACTATTACTGGGTTTTGCGCTTAAACAAAAGCTTAAAAAAAAGCTTTAAAAAAACCTCTGATATTATGCTCCTCCGAACTGGCTGTGCCTGTGTTGATGACCCACTTCCTCAGGTATATCTGTGCAATTTTGCGGTGATCATGGTGGATGGGTGGTCATTAATGAAATGAAGTGACTGCATCTGTGCTCATAATTTTGCGTGTTGTTAGTAGATCGCTGGCAAAAGTTGGTCACTCCCATAGGTGCTCTGTCTAATTTGGCACTTGCTAATGTGTGCTGCCTTAGTTAATCCGCCCCTAACTGGTTGAAAGACATGCTCAGTTGTATGCATAGTGGCCCAGGATAATGACTGAAACTGCATTAGTCCTTAAAAGCAGTTTAATGGTAAAACCCATCATAATTTGGGTCAAGATTTCCAAGCAACGGTACAAAAATGCTAGCTGGTCTGAAGGCTAACTTCATTTCGGCAAGAGAGTCCTGATTGGCTCAACACTATGGACTTGCTATAGTTAAGTCACCAAAAACGTTCCATCTAAACTTGCCTTTTTCAGGGGCCGGGGCTTAGGAGAAATTTCACAGCAAAAAAAACCAGAGACATAACAAATTTGAGTGATTTCTCTCTTGGTATGTCTTTTAAGTCGTAACAAACAAGTTACAGACATGTTGACAGGAAAAAAAAACTTGATTTTTGGTGGAACGTCACTTTAAATTGTCTTACTTATGCGGAGTTGAAGGGATATGAAGTGGTTGGAGGTGGGGGGGCAAAGAAAAAAAGCATGATGATCTCAGCAAATTTGTCTTGAAGAATGAATAAAATAAAGCATCACTGGTGGACAGGGGTGTGCGGTTTCAGTGGTCGATTGGATATAAGTGGCCACTAGAGTACGATCAGCACAGAAACATTTGTGAATGAGTGAATGAGCGAGCAGCTGATAGAATTTATAGAGAAAAGGGATCAAAACCCACCGGGTTGGCAGTTAAGCTAACACTAGGTGGTCTGTCTGACCATCTAGCCAAGCTAATGCTAACAGCTTGATGTAGCACCATGGCAAAAAGTATTACAAAATAACACAGAATGAGACAAAATATATTACCGACTGTAGATGAGTGAACCAGGTAGAAACAGGGCTGTCTATTACGGTTAATGAAAACAAAAGAAACTTGCACATTAAACTTGTAAATTTTTGAGAAAAAAAACTGTAAATCTATGAAAAAGTAGCAAATTTATGAGAAAAAACTCTGAACATTTACAGGAAAAAAGTTACAAATTCATGAGAAGAAATTTGAACATTTACAAGAAAAAGCTGCAAAATATGAAAATTTATGAGAAAAAAACTGCAGATTTATGCAAAAAACATTGCAACATTGAAAAGATTGTTTTTGCATTTCTGCTTAGAATGGGTGCATTGGTGCTATTCAGTTACAGGATATGATATAGAAAGGTTTATGGAGATATTGTAGCAAAGCAGTCTGTGTGAGTCAAAAATGACCACGGCTGGAGGGAGATATTTGCTCTGGAACTTTATTAGACCAGGAAAGTGCCACTGTTGGCCATGGTACAGGCCTTACAGCTGTGAGAAGAGAGTGAGACAAAATTTGCAGCACTATTAGTCTCTCCCTTCACTTCCTGCTGCTTCTCCCTCTCCCGTGGTGCTTTTAAGGTTCTTCAGAAAACACATAATTACCGAACAATGACAGATACCTGAACATGGTGAACACATAACATCAGACAGAACCCCATACGTCACACTGCCCCCACCTAAGAGGTTAGCTGTCCCCAGCAACCTAAGCATCCATGACAAAGTCTCTAAAATGTCCTGGTAGTTTCCAGCGGTGGCGTTCTGGCCTAGATGGTTCACCCACACCCTGGGGGGAAGGCTGGGCTGTTTGAGACTGGTTTAAAGCTTCTGGCACCTCACCCCTCACCAAGGATCCTTGGGTCAGTAGGATGCAAAGCGATCTCTGTGAAGCACCACCACCCATCTCCGCTTGACCAGGTATACTTGGTACACCACATCTGATAGTTTCTGAAGCATCGTGCAAGGCCCCAACTACTTGTTCGTCAGTTTAGGGGAACAACCCTTTCTTTCGTTCAGGGTTGTACACCCACACCTGATCCTCTGGAGAAAAATCTGTTCCCATGCAGCGGGTGTCGTAGGTCCTCTTCTGCTTGGCTCCTGCTTCAGTAAGAGCCTGCCAGGCCAATTCATGCACCTCCCGTAACCTTTCCCAGAGGGAGTAGAAGTAGTCCAGTCCTGGCTTACCCACTAACTCCAGTTCTGGAGGTCTACCAAACACCAGATCCCAGTTCTGGAGGTCTACCAAACACCAGGTCCACAGGTGTACGCAGGTCCTACCTGAACATGAGGCTTGTAGGGGTGCATTTTGTCAATTCTTGGACAGCAGTGCGGTAGGCCCAGAGGACCAAAGGTACATGCAGATCCCAATCTCTCTGCTGGCGGCTAGTAAGGATTGCCAGCTGGGTGGCCAGGGTGTGATTAAACCACTCAATAAGCCTATCACTCTCAGGATGCAGTGGTGTTGTTCTGGTCTTTTTGATGCCCAACAACTGGCAGACCTGGCAAAAGACCTCAGCCTCCAAATTCTTCCCCTGGTCACTGTGCAGTTCCTCTGGCACCCTGAAGCAGCAGAACATCTCATTGAGAAGGTGTTCAGCAATGGTAGCTGCACTCTTATCTGGGACTACATACGCCTCTAGCCACTTAGTGAAATAGTCCATGGCAACAAGGATGTAGTGTTTCCCCTGACTGGTAATGGGGAAATGATGTCAACAACCACTTGCTCCATTGGCCCCCCCACCTGATACTGCTGCAGTGAAGCATGAGAGCACCTAGTTAGGCCCTTTCTGGCTGTGCACAAGTCACATTGATGGACAAACAGCTCCACGTCCTGGTGGCAACCTGGCCAGTAGAAACTGGGCTGGAGTTGATGCAGGGTCTTGGCCTCCCCAAAATAGACCGACCCCACAGAGCTATGGACCATCTGCAGAACCTTGTGACTTGTGGCACCGGGAGCTGAAGGACATCACGGTGACCCCCCGGAGCCTGCCAGCATCAATAGAGAAGGCCGTCCCGGCTGGTGAAGCTTGACCACTGAGAATAGAGCACCTTCATCTCGGGATCTAGTGCTGCCACTTCCGTCCATGCTGGTTCTATCCTGCCCCCATCCATGCCTGAATCTGGGCAAACACAAAATCCTGACTCTGTTCCAGCTTGAATTGTTGGGGTTTGGTGAAGTGCCAGTTGTTCATATCTGCAGCTAGTGATACTGAACCTCCACCAATGGGGAGGCCATCTTCATCCAGTGAGGCAGTCCACAAGGCTGCCACCACCACGGATGCAGCATGCTGCTCTTCAACTCACCGGCAATAGCAGCACTCCTCTTCCAGGCACGGCCATTGGGACAGTGCATCTACATTGGTATGAAGACAGCCAGTCCAATGATGAATCTCAAAGTTGTAGTCCTGTAGCACCTCCAACCACTGGGCCAACTGCCCCTCTTGTTCTTTAAAGTGGAACAGCCATGTGAGGGATGCGTGGTCGGTGTGTAAGATGAAGTTCTTGCCATAGAGGTAGGGTCGGAAATGGCAGAGTCCTTGGGTCATAACTAACAGCTCCCGGCAGGTCACGCAGTAATTCCTCTCTGCCTGGGACAGAGCGTGGCTGTAGTAGGCAACAACCTGCTCCCCTAGCTCCACCTGCTGTGACAGGACTGTGCCAAGGCCCACATTACTGGCGTCAGTGTCCATGATGAATGGCCGTTGGGGGTCCGGGAAGGAGAGTACTGCCACCTCCACGATTGCAGATTGAAGCTGGCTGAAGGCACTGGAGCAGTCCTCACTCCACAGGAAGGCTTATCTTCTGCGTCAGCCGATGCAACGACCTGGCGATGGTGGCAAAGTCCTTCAAAAACCGCCAGTACTAAGAAGCCAGCCCTAGGAAGCTCAGCAGCTCCCCGATGTCACGGGGAATAGGCCCGTCCCTCACCACGGCAACCTTGGCAGGATCGGTCGTCACCCCTGTTGTGCTGACAATGTGGCCAAGGAATGATGTTTCACGGTGGAGCAGGTGGCACTTCTTTGGGTGAAGGCCTGTTGGATGGTGTAGAAGACATCCCTTAGGCTGGCCAGGGCACCCTCAAAGCCTGCACCACGGGAGAGGAAGTCATTGAGGTAGACTACGCACTGGCTTCGGGGGATGTCAGCCAGCACCCTCTTCATCAGTCTTTCAAAGGTGGAAGGTGCGTTGCAGAGACTGAAGGGCATAACCCTAAACACAGCCCTTGGCCCATAGTGAATGTGGTCTTAGGGTGAGCCTCTGGTGTCAGCTCCACCTGCCAATAACCATTGTGGAGATTCAGGAAGCTGAACCAGCTGGAATTGGCTATGCAATTGAGGGAATTGTCCACCCGTGGTAGCAGATGAGTCCTCGTGTGTGGCCTTGTTGAGGAGGCGATAGTCGACGCAGAACCTCCATGTACCATCTTTCTTCTTCACGAGGACTGCTAGAGCTGCCCACAGGCTACTGGAGGGTTCTATGACCCCTGCCACTGCCATCTCTTTAATTTTAAGCTCTGCTGCCTCCTGCTTGGCGAGGGGCAGACGATGAGGGCGGAGGCGGATTGGGTGAGCATCGCCGGTATTAAGTATCCCCAGGGCAGACCAGGGAGAGTGTGGAACCTGTGTCTACCAGGGCTCTGCATAAGATGCCATTCAGATTACAGTCCACATACAGTCCTTTAGTACGTCCTAAATGCCCTAGTCACTGGTGTGACATAATGAGGGGGAAAGTTCATAGGTGGGGAGTGGTTCCCTCACTGCGCCCCCCTCCTTTAGTTTAAAGGGGGCTGGGGGACTCACTTCCATGAAGCAGGAGCTGGGCAGTGTCGGGCGATGTGACCCGGTTCCCCACACCGGTAGCAGCTCTCCATGTCCTGCTTAGATGGCCACCTGCTGCCCCAGCATCGCCACCATGGAGATGAGGTATCAACTGCACATATTTTCTCCTCCGCTCCACTGCTTTCATAATCTGCCTGGTGCAGTCAGTGGACGATCACCCCCACACAGCACAATTTCGACCTGTTCAGCTTCGGTGATGGCTGATGTCAAGGAGGTTGGTGCAAACAGGCGGATGTGCTCCCTTAAGCGGTCTGGATGCAGGCTCTGAACAAAGGCTTGGAGGGCCATCTTCTCTTGGTCTTTATCACTGAACGTAGGGTAACCCTGCCATGCATACATGCAAAGGTCAGCTGCATAAGCACTCAGGTGTTCGGATAGCCCTCTCTAGCGGCTGTGGAGTTGGTCTCTCACATCATCAGCATAAACATGGCAGCCAAATTGGCGTTGCAAGGCTCCCTCTACCGTTGGACAGCTGGAGCGCTCCTCCAGTTGGAGGTCAGTGAGAACTTGTAATAATAATAATAATAATAATACATTTTATTTCTAGGTGCCTTTCAACCCTCAAGGTCACCTTACAAAGAGCATTAAAACATTAAAAACAGATTTAAAATGCAATAACAAAACTTAAGTAATAAGCCAAGAACGGTGAATTAAAGGTAGATTATCAAAGAAAGTAAGCTTGTTTAAACAAATAAGGTCTGAGTCTGGATTTAAATAATGGAAGACATTCAATGTTGCAAATGGCTGGTGGAAGTGAGTTCCAAAGCCGGGGAGCAGAGCGACTGAAGGCTCTATACTCCATAGTGACGAGGCGGGCAGAAGGAACGGCGAGGTGAAGGGAAGAGGCCTTCCCCTCTGACACTAGTGCCACCTGGATTGCAGTCTCTTCTGCTGGCCATGCATTAAGCTGGGAAGCTAGCTGCACTTGAGTGAGGTATGTTCCTGGTGGTGTGTCCCCATTATAACATGGCAGCTTTACCTTAGCTTGGTTGGGTGGTGAGGTTGTTGCCGTTAGCATAGCGCAGCTAAAAGTCTCCATGCATGGAGTTATAGGGCTCTGCTTCTTCGCCGGCTGGTGGGCCCTGCAGCTTTTTTACGTGTGCTGGCTCCATCAGGAAGGCCAGCAATCCTTTCCGCTCTTTGGCTTATCATGCATGGGTTATAGTCACTCACATGTCGTCTCGTAGCTGCAGTGGGCTCCTCTCGTAGTTGCCCTTCTATGGCCTCAAAGCCAGCAATGAGTTCCTCTATGTCTGTTAACCTACTTTTGGTACCAGTGCAGCAAAGCAGTCTGTGTGAGTTAAAGATGACCACGGCTGGAGGCAAATATTTGCTCTGGAACTTTGTTAGACCAGGAAAGTGCCACTGTTAGCCATGGCACACGCCTTAAGAGAAGAGAGCGAGGCAAAATTTGCAGAATTATTAATCTCTCCCTTCACTTCCTGCTGCTCCTCCCTCCCTCTCCCCTGTGGTGCTTTTAATGTCCCTCAGAAAACACATAACTACTGAACAACAACAAATACCTTTAAATGGTGAACACATAACATCAGACAGAACCCCACACATCACAATATTGAGATGGACAATTCTCTTTTTTTGTAGGTTGGGGGGGGGGGGATGTGTGATAGAAACTGCAAAGCTACACAGAAAAGTAAAAAATATGTTCCACTCTTTGTGTGTGGTTGCACCATGGCAGATAAAATATTCAGATCCACACCGGGGCAGTCTCCCAGGAAAGTGAATGTTCTGCTGAACACTTCCACCGTCCCCTCTCATGCTACTCTGACACCAACCAGATTGGGAGTATTTACCAACCGGTTCGTAATACTTTGCTGTAATCCCCCCTGAGCTCATATGAGAGGAGACATCAGAGTGTCTAAGCCCATTAACTGCAGACCTCCACGAGCCCGGGGAACCTCGACTTTGAGTCCTCGTTTATGTAACCATATATTTAAAAACCTCTGAAATGCAGAAGGCTGACATGACTCAATAAAAATGGTGTATGATCTACAAAAGTTACCCAGTGGAAAAATAACTTTAAAAAGTGTGTCTATTTTCTTGAAAAAGGCTTCAAGGCTGTAATTTCCTGAGCTTTTATTGTCTCTAGGATTTAGACAAGAAAACAAGGGCTTGTCCATAAGATGTTAGACGCCTGTTTCACTACGTTTTGCATAAATTTAATACTTTTTTCTTACACACAACTTTGCAATTTTTTTCTTATAAATTTGCAACTTTTCTCTCATATGTGTGCCTTTTTTTCTTGTAAACTTATTAATTTTTAGCTTAACTTTGCAACTTTTTCCTCAAATTTCCAACCTTTGTCTTGTAAATTCACAACATTTTTCTCTTAATCTTGCAACTTGTTTTCAACTTTTTTACTCATAAATTTATGGTACTTAGCTTATACTAATCAGCAAGATGGCGACGAGACCAGAGGTGCTTTGAGGAGCTCTGCGACCTGAACTGAGACTTCCTGGTAAAACTGCTCTAAAGTCTTCTGCTGGACACCAGCAAATGTGAGGAATATTTGTGAGACAACTAAGCTGACCGGAGAAGGTTCTGAGTCCGTTTCTGGTCACAAAGTGGATTAAAAGGACGGCGGAACAAGCTGGCACAAGATGGCGGAATCCACGCGTCCTGGCTGGAATGGCTCTATGGAAGCCCCTGAGGTAAAACTGTCTCGTCTAAAACCTGAAGTATATAAAACTGCTGAGGGGAAAATAATTGTTGAGGATGAGCTGCTAAATTTCCTTGCAGTGAAAATTAAGACTCTGAGTCAGGATGAGATCGTCCTATTGGCCTCAAGTACTTTTGACTCTGAGTGGATTGAGGCCTCGAAAAAAGTCCTGTTTGAGCTCTGCCCCACTACACAGAGGTATGTTACACACAAGGGGGCCCAGAAAGATGCAAATAATTTAAAGAGCTGCCTTAAGGTGATGAATGAATGTGGTGAAAAACTACCTAGATCCGTTTCTCATTACCTGGATGATTTGCCGCTGGTTACATTTTCCAGCCTGGACTGCTCAAGCCTACTGAGGAGAATGGAGCAGCTACGTGCAGAGGTTTGTGCCATGAAACAAACCATGCTGTTACAGACTAGCTCCAGTGAAGATCTACGCACGATAACCTCGGATATTGCCCGTCGTGTAAGTGGCCTGGAGCAGTCTGCCGCACGAGCCGTGGATAAGGAAGCGCCCGCCCTGGGAGGGCCTGCCAGCCCCGCTGATGTCGAAGCGGAGGAAGGGGCCTGCCTGACGATCGACTCAAGACCTGGAGACACACGGAAATCTCACTTGACCGCTGGAGAGAAGGCTCTGGATGTGAATTCGGAGCCGGTGGATCAGCCTATAACCGGAGAAAATTCTGGAACAGTAGCCTCTGAACCAGGATCTCAAACATGGAGTCAAGTTGTGAAAAAGAGGCGAAGACGATCTGAGCGCGCTGCGGATAAACCCAAGCCATCCGCTGCTTCAATCAGCCGCAGGAATAAAGGCAGCAACGCGGCCCCTGTTGTGGGTACGGGCTCTGGGAATATTAAAACAGTTTGGACCAAGACGGTGAGTGTGTTTGCTACCCGTTTTCATCGTGATTTGGAAGCTGACACTTTATCTGCATATCTTAAAGATAAGCTTGGACGAGAAGTTTTATGTCAGAAAATCATCACTGGGAACGGCAGGGTTAGCTCGTTTAAAGTAACGGCGGAATGCTCTGAGGTGGGGGACATGTACCAGCCAGAGCTCTGGCCAGAGGGCGCATTGGTGCGGCGATATTATGAGCCCCGGGGGGCTGGGAGGGCTGGAGCTAGTGGAGCGGCTGCTGTGGAGAATATGCGGGCACCCACGCATGATGGCGATCTTTCTTAACTCTTCCTCCTTTTTTGATGGGTATTAAGGTCATGTCTTACAACTGCCGTGGCCTTAAATTGGGGCAAAGTGCTGGGGAGAAAGCTCGCCGGTTAGTTATTGACAATCTATTGAACAATTGTGATATTTTGTGCCTTCAGGAGACGTTTCTTTCAGAACAAGACTTGGAACGTCTGAACTGTCTTAACCCTGATTTCCATGGTGCTGGGGAGTCTACAACTGACCTCAGCAAGGGAATTATCAGGGGGAGGATACCTGGAGGTGTGGCTATTCTCTGGAGGAAGAAGCTGGACTCCTTGATAAAAGTGGTCCGACTTGGTGTAGATTGGTGTATTGGTGTGCAGTTTAATTGTAATGATAAGGAATTCCTTATTATCAATGTATATACGCCATTTGAATGTCAACAGAATGAGGATGAATATTTAAATAAGCTTGCCTTTATCAATTCTTATATGCAAGACTATAATAATACCTGTATTTTTATTATGGGGGACTTGAATGCAGACATATCTGACACTGACTCCTTATTTGCAAAACACATGTATCATTTTTGTTATGAGAACAACTTAATCTTGTCAAGTAAGGTACTAATGCCTCCTGATAGTTATACCTATATAAGTGAGGCTTGGCACACTACGTCCTGGCTCGATCATTGCATCAGCACGGGTGATGCACATGCTTCCTTGGGTGGCATGAGTATTTATTATGGGTTAGCAATGTCTGATCATATACCGTTTGAGATGATAATTAATGTTGACTGTCTACCTGCACTTTATCAAAATGTCAGTCAGGATGAGGTGGGAAAATTAGACTGGGATACTCTTTCTGAGGAAGAAATTGTAGAATATTGTGTTCGTACAGATAAATCCTTGAGTAAAATATGTCTTCCTAGAGATGCTGTAATGTGCAGCGATGTGAACTGTAGCATTGTTGAACATAAGAAAGACCTTTGTAGTCTGTACAATGCTATAGTTAACTCCCTGTATAAGGACAGCAAGCCTTATTATAAGAAAATACGTAAAACACATAAGGTTAGACCTGGCTGGAATGAGGCCGTAGCTGTGCCTTATTCTGAAGCTCGGGAAGCATATAAAGCATGGGTGGTGGCTGGGAGACCCAGACAAGGGCCAGAATTTGAGATGAAGAAATGTACAAATGCTAAGTTTAAGTATGCTATTCGTCATATCTCTAAAAATGAGCAGCTTATGAGAAGTAATTCCCTGGCCAAGAAATTGTTAGATAAGAATGTCACAGAATTTTGGAAGGAGCTTAGACGGATTAGTAACAGTAAAACGCCTTTGCCCTGTACTTTGGAAGGCATTTCAGGTACAGAAAATATTGTGGATCTTTGGCGGCAACACTTTTACTCATTATTTAATTCAACTAAGGATGAAACTTACAAGGTAGGGAAAGTAGAAAGGGACGATTCGCTCCTGATTGACACTCATGCAGTGATCAAAGCCATTAGAGAGCTATCAGATAACAAAGCGAGTGGTTTAGACTGTATTTCTGCTGAGCATCTTAAATACGCTAGCTCAAGAATTGCTCCTCTTCTTGCAATCTGTTTCACCAGCTTCATGATTCATGGGCTGTTACCAGAATCATTATTGTCTGTTGTGTTGGTACCAGTCATTAAAGATAAAGCTGGCAAGCTGTGTAGCCTAGATAATTACAGACCCATAGCTTTAGCCAATATAATATCTAAAGTACTGGAAAAAATCATGTTTGAAAAATTAAATGTATTCATCAAATCTACTGATCATCAATTTGGATTCAAACCCCATCATGGAACAGATCTGTGCATATATGCCTTAAAAGAAATTATAAATAAGTACAGAAATCAAAATTCTTCAGTTTTTCTGTGCTTTATTGACGCCTCCAAGGCGTTTGATCGTGTTAATCACAGGATACTGTTTAGGAAAATGATTGACAGGGGGGTGCCCAAGTACTTAGTACGTATCCTGATTTACTGGTACGCACATCAGAAGATGCTGGTGAAATGGGGGAAGAGTCATTCATCACCATTTGGTGTGAGCAGTGGTGTCAGACAGGGCAGTATATTGTCCCCTATTCTATTTAATCTTTACATGGATGAGTTGTCAAAGCAACTGAATGCCTGTAAAACTGGGTGTTTAATAGGGAATAAGTTAGTGAACCATTTTATGTATGCTGATGATCTAGTTATTCTCAGTCCAAGTAGTGCTGGTCTTCAGGAGTTATTAAGAGTGTGTACTGCTTATGGAGAAGAAAATGACATAAAATATAATACAAATAAGAGTTGTGTGCTGATCTGCCACTACTAAAGAAGATTTGTTAATGAAATTCCCTGTCTTTGAATTGGCAGGCAGGGAATTAATTGTCAGGGATAAAATTAAATATCTGGGACATGTTATTAATGATAGAATGACTGATGATGATGATATTTTCAGACAACGCTGCAAAATCTACATGCAAGCAAATACTCTTGCACGCAGATTTGGTTTTTGTTCAGATGAGGTGAAACTGGTTCTTTTTAAAACCTATTGTACACCTTTATACACTGCTCATTTATGGATAAATTATAGGAAACTAAGTATGCAGAAATTACAGGTTGCCTACAATGATGCCTTAAAAATTTTACTTAAAAAGCCTCGATGGTGCAGTGCTTCCGAGTTATTTGTCTCATCACGTGTAAATACTCTGCATGCAGTAATAAGGAATTTTATGTATAAATTCATCTGTCGGCTTGATGTATCTAGAAATGAAATCATTCAAGTCATGTCTAGCATTAAGCTCAGTTCTATTCGCTGTCAGTCACAGTTTAGAAGGCACTGGTACAGTTGTCTTTTTAAGTCTTTTTAAAGTCTGTACTGTCTTTGTACTTCTTTAAGCAGTTATGTCTTAGTGTTTCATGTAACTTTTTGATTGTTTCAACTGTCTTGTTTTTTACTTTACTTGTTTACTCTTCTCTTGATGGACCTTGAGTCTGGAATAAAGTCTTTGATTGATTGATTGAAATTTGCATCCTTTTACCGGTAGATTTTTAACTTTGTTTTCATTAAATTTAAAAAAAAAAAAATTCTTAAATTTTTAATCTTTTTTCCTGTAAACTTTTAACTTTTTCTTGTAAATTTTGAATGTTTTTCCATAAATTTGCAGCTTTTGTCCTCAGACATTTTCAAAAGTTTTCCTGCAATCGTTGACCTGTTGTCTCATAAATTTTTAACTTTTTTCGTGTAAGTCTGCAGCCTTTTTTCTCACAAATTTGCAACTGTTTTTCTGTACTTGCAACATTCATCTAAATACTGGTAAAAAAAAAAAAAAATTCCCCTGCTGCACGAAGCCCAAAGGGGCACCGAAAGAAAATTATGTTATGCGGCACTCCGTCCATCTGTCCGTCCGTCCGTCCCACTTTTATGAAATCAACTCCTCCTACAGTTTTGTTCCGATTGTTTTGAAACTTGGTACCATGGTTTGATATTCTCTGATGATGCACATATTGCAATTTGACTCTTATCGAATACCTTGAGGTCAGAAGTCAGAGGTCAGATTTTCACTACCTGCGGTGAGCGAGCACACACACACACACACACACACACACACACACACACATCATCATCATCACACTAATTGTCTCCTATTTGCTTCAGCTGCTCAGCAGCCAGGGTCCACCCTACTTAAAGGTTGAATTGACATTATTCCACTGTGGGATTGTCTCGACGCCACAGCCTTCGCTGCCAAAAGATCACCTGTTGTTTTTGGAACTGTTTCCTCGCCTAGTGTGTGCTCCAGCTCGCTCACAACCTAGCCCTAGACTTGACCTTCAGAATAACCTGACTCACATAAGCCTGTTCACGTACTCACCTTGTTTTCTCTCTGGACCTCTCTTCCCCTTCCCCTCAGCCTTGTCTTTGGATCTCTGCCTGCTCGCACCCCGACCCCAGTTCTCCTGTGAAGATTAGACGCTCACCCTCCTAGATCAGCTTCAGCCTGTAAGTCAAGCAAAATATCCATTAACCCTCACCCTGCTCTCCCCCTCTCGGAGTTTCCCCCCAGGCCTGGGAACCCCTACCCACTTGCTTCCTCGCCTCACTTCCTGCTTCAGAGCCGCCACCACCCTGCCTGCAGCCTCAGCTCCCCTTTTCCCCGGTTTCGCTACCTGCAAGCAGACACGTAATTATTACCCTCTCTTCCCTGTCATATCCTAAACATAATTACGTTGCCAGCTCAGACCGTGATAATATCTCCTTTCTCTTCCCCCACAAGGCTCCAGTCCCAGCAAATTATTATAATTGTTGTAAATAAAGAAATATATACTTTGCACCTTACCTGCTGAACTGTTGTGGTTCTGTTCCTTTGGGTCCTGCTTTGTTAAAACATGTCAAAATGCTATATTTATTATTACTATAAAATGAGTAAAGCTAGGGCCACCAAACTTGGTCTACAGGTTCACTCTGAGACCATGACCTCTGACTAAAGGTTTGGGATCCAATTGTCAAAGGTCAAGGTAGACATTTCCTATCTCTCTTAATATAGAACATGTAAAGCTCTCTAGGGTCACCAAACTTGCAACCTAGGTGCCCCTCAGGATCCTGCCCTGCAGCTATGGGTTGTATACTTTGTTGTATATTCATGGATGATGGGCTTATCATAATTTAGTTCAGCCTCAGTAATTATATTGAAAAGCTGAAATCTGCTCTCTGTCAGTAAATATTGGGATCTTCAAAGAAAACGAAGGTAGGGGATACTGCACTCGCCTCAAAGTGCTCTTGTTAGGCTGCGTGTCCACCAAATGCGTTTTTTGTCGCCCGACCGCCCTGAGCATTTTTTTTTCTCAGCGTTTGTGCGCAGCGCTCTGGGAAAAAAAAAAGTCTGTGCCCTGTATCCCAGCAACAGCTTGTCACTCTCAGCTCATCACTCCCGCTTTTCCTATTGTCAAACTTTCTACAGATTTTTTAATAGCAGTCTCTAAATAACAATGGACAGGAAACGTGTTTTAGCAGCTCTGGATGTAAAATATGATGACACCGAAAGCAGGAGTCCAAGTACAGACTAGTACTGGCGTCCTATGTCCCGCCTACACAGCAGTTCTGATTGGCTGCTTAAGGTCTGACATTGAGGAGCTCAGCTGCAGTCTCTGAAAAGTTTTTTCAACTCTAAGTGCCGCAACAAAAAACGGCCACTGCTGAGAGTGTTTCAGCGCCATGGGCGCTCAGCGCTGTAAACACTGCACTACATTGGGAATGAATGGAAAATAGTCGCCCAGAGCTGAAAAAAAAAAAAAAAAAAACCTGTTTGGTGGACACACAGCCTTATTCTGAGCAACTAAATTGTAATTTGTGACTTTTTTACATTTTTAACTTGGCAAATCGTATCATACCATATCAACAGACACATTATAAAGTATGCTGATGACTCAGTCATTGTCAGTCTCCTCCAGGATGGTGAGAGTGGCCACGGCCCAGTAGTTGATGACTTTGTTCACTGGTGTGAGGATTCCTACCTGCAGCTGAATACAACAAAAACGAAAGATATGATTATTGACTTTAGGAGGAAAACTCCCAGGCACAAAGTCACCATACTAAAAGGCCAGACCACCGAATGTGTACAATCGTACAAATATCTTGGGACGATTATTGATAGTGGATTGAACTTTGAGGTGAACTGTGAAAGGGTGTGCAAAAAGGGTCAGCAAAATTTGCATTGTTTGAGGAAACTTGCACGCTTCCAAATTGACCGAACCATAATGACTATGTTTTATCGGGCTTTTATTGAATCTGTTTTATCCTTTTCTTTAATGTCATGGTTTGGTCAGATAAAACTGAAACAGAGGAAATCCTTGGATCAGGTAGTCAGATGGTCCAGTCGTTTGCTTGGTGAGTCACAGCTGAGCCTGACATCCCTGTACACCAGACAAGTACAGAGGATGGCCGACTCGATTTTAAATGATGACTCCCACCCTTTGCACTGCAACTTTCAGCTTCTTCCCTCCAGACGGAGGTTTGCTGTCCCAAAAAGTAGAACCCAGCGCTACAAAAACAGCTTTGTCCCTGCTGCTGTCAAAGAGTTGAACAAGCTGGGGGGGCCGGGGGCCCGGGGGCGGTGGAGCAGTGGTTTAGCACTGTGGCAGCACAGTTTTACCCTCGGCCGGGGGATCGCGGGGATCATGAGATCGTGGGTTCGATCCCAGCCCCCGACCAACAGTGGCTGTGTGGAGTTTGCATGTTCTCCCCGTGTTGCGCGGGTTTACTCCGGGATTTCTCCGGTTTCCTCCCGCACACCAAAAACATGTAGGTTTAGGGCGCTCGCGCACGCAGCAACCAGCAACCGGTGGCTTGTCACCAGACTGCAAACCAAGTCTACCTACGGGTACAAATAAGTAACAAAAAAAAAAAAAACAAAAAAAAAAAGCTATAAAATTATATTGTACATATTTTATATTTACCTATTTTGTAAGATGTGTTCCTGTGTTTGTGTCTATGTTGAATGTAATTAGTGGCTTGTAAATATGGATGTCACCAACTGCAAAACAAATCTACCTACGGGTACAAATAAAGTAACCTGAACCTGAACCTGAACCTGAACCTACCTTTGCATACCTTTTACTCTTATATATTTAATTAAAAACGTGACGACCTAACAGTATTGAATGCAAAAGACGCAGTAGACTTACACAATGGTCCCCTCCACTATATACAACTAGGACAGTATCGGTCGCTACGTTGGGTGACAATATGTATGGGTACATATTCATACTATGTAGGATAACTAAATAGACGGTTATGCTGTTTATTCCATCTTGCTACAATGCTCCACACTTTGTATATATATATATTTATATATTGATGTGTATGTATGTATATCCACTGCTCTTATTTATATCTTCCGTATCTTCTTAATTATTGCTCTGAGTGTTGCTATCCCTGTGCTGTTGCAATCCTGGAATTTCCCCATTGTGGGACTAATAAAGGCTGATCTTATCTTATCTTATCTTAATATCAGTGTTAAAAATACTGGGAGATTCATGTAATACAACAAAACAATTAAAATGAATTAAACACTTTTTTCAAATTTCCTGTAAAATGTAATTCTAAACAAATAGTGAGGAATAAGTTAGGACACCCCCCATCTTTTTTAGAACACCCCCACATTCATTCCCACTTAAAATGGTTAAAATAAATGTTACATAAATACATCGCCCTGTGCATACAGCCATTAGAACAACACGGCGCTCCATAACTCAGTATTTCTGTTCCTGACAGCTGTAGCATCGTGAAGTCTTTAATGAACTGCTGCATTCACCTATATGTACAGATGTACGGATGTGAATGCTGGTAACCAAAGCACATAGCGTACAGCAGTCCACCTGGCGTTGTCATGGCAACTGCATCTCTCTTTAATGGTTGAATCTCCTGGAGATTGAAGACAATAAAAGGGTGACACACGGGCCTGACCTCCGAGTGTTTACATGAGGTTGTGCACCGAATTGCTACTTGAGGCTGAAAACACTGTTTGTGTCAAATCTCCACCTGAGCGCTTTATTGATTTGAGATGATTCTTTTCTTTCTTGCAGGATAGGAGGAAGTCGAAGTGAATGATGGGCAGAGGTTATTGGGGTGCCAGGAGGTATTTGAACACCACTGCTTGCATCTTCTTGATGCTGTGATCCTCCAAACGATGTGTAGATTGGAAATCATTTCAGCCATTAAGGATTTTCTGTGTGTACTATCAAGTTATTTCTTTAGTTTGACCATTTTAATCAACTGCTATAGTTAAATATACAGTTTTAAACAGTGACAAGTTTTTTTTTTTGTTTTTTTTTGTACTTATTTTGGTAGATTTGTTTTGCAGTCTGGTGACAAGCCACCAGCTTCCGGTCGCTGCGTGCGCAAGCGCCCCTTATCCCTAACCTGCATGTTTTTAGCATGTGGGAGGAAACCGGAGAAATCCCGGAGTAAACCCACGCAACACAGGGAGAACATGCAAACTCCACACAGATCACTGTTGGCCGGGGGCAGGGATCGAACCCACGATCTCCGCGATCCCCCGGCCGAGGGTAAAACTGTGCTGCCGCAGTGCTAAGCACTGCGCCACCGTGCAGCCCATAGTTTGTCAACATTGCCTCTATTTGTCCAGTTTCTTGATGATTTAGTCCACTTTCACACTGGACACTTCATTCCCCATGGCCTACACAAGCTGTAGATATGGCTGATGGCATGAACACATGGCTGGTTCTTGGAGATATAGGAAAACCTCCTTCAGTGTGAAAGCTGTCATGATGGTGCGACGCTTTCCCCCATTATTTTCTATTTCACTGAGACACTCTCTGCTACATTTAAAATGTCAGCAGCATGTTCCCTTTACATTCCTACCACATACGGTGCAATCCGGAAAGTATTCACAGCGCTTCACTTTTTCCACATTTTGTTATGCTATAGCCTAATTCCAAAATGGATTAAATTAATTTTTTTCCTCAAAATTCTACACACAATAGTCCATAATGACAAAGTGAAAAAAGTTTGTTTTTTTTTAATTTTTGCAAATTTATTAAAAATAAACTAAGAAATCACATGTACATAAGTATTCACAGCTTTTGCTCAATACTTTGTTGAGAAGATAAGATAAGATAAGCCTTTATTAGTCCCACAATGGGGAAATTCCAGGATTGCAACAGCACAGGGATAGCAACACTCAGAGCAATAATTAAGAAGATAAGAAAAATAAAAATAAGAGCAGTGAATATACATACGTACACATAAATATATAAATATATAAACACACACAGTGCGGAGCATTGTAGCAAGATGGAATAAACAGCATAACCGTCTACTTAGTTATCCAACATAGTATGAATATGTACCCATACATATTGTCACCCTCTGTAGCAACTGATATTGTCCTAGTTGTATTCTGGAGGGGACCATTTGTGTAAGTCTGTTGCGTCTTTTGCATTCAAAACTATTAGGTCGTCACGTTTTTTTGCTATCTCTGCGAGCAGCCCTGCTTAGGTTATACAGTCTGACAGCCGTAGGTAGGAAGGACCTGCGAAACCTCTCGGTTGCGCACCTAGGATGATGTAGTCTACTGCTAAATGAGCTCCTCAGTGCGTTCAGTATGTCCTGCATAGGATGGGACTCGGACTCCAGCAGAGATGACAGTTTAGCCACCATCCTTCTCTCTCCTCCACTGGGTCAAGGCGCTGCCCCAGGACAGAGCTAGCTTTCTTGATCAGTTTGTTCAGTCTGTTCCTATCGGCTGCTGTAACGCCGTTGCCCCAGCAGACCACTCCAAAAGTGATGGCTGATGCCACCACCGTGTCGTAGAATGTCTTCAGCAGTGCCCCTTGTACACCAAAAGACCTGAGCCTCCTCAGTAGGAACAGCCTGCACTGTCCCTTCTTGTAGAGTGCATCGGTATTGTGTGACCAGTCTAGTTTATTGTTCAGATGAACACCCAGGTACTTGTAGGATGTCACCATCTCAATGTCTGTTCCCTGTATGTTTACTGGTGCTGTGAGGGGTTGTCCTTGCTTGCGGCAGTCCACCACCAGCTCCTTAGTTTTCCTCGCGTTGATCTGGAGGCAGTTCCAATGGCACCAGTCCACGAAGTCCTAGATAAGTCCTCTGTACTCTGTCATAATGTCGGACCCAGGGAACACACACACACACAGGCTCAAGTGCAATACAATAATCTTTATTGTTTTACCAGTAGGTGTGTGGGTGCGTGTATGCTGCATGTGAGTGTTTTGTGGGTGAACGAGCTGCAGCCAGGGGTGTGACAGAGCGCCGTACAGCCTGGCAACCCTAGAGACAGAGCCAAACACAGATATTAGATTAGATTATTTAGGTCTCGATGACTTTAGAGGCAGCAGTGGTTGTTGTGCAGTCTGGGGCGAGGGCGGTTGGTCAAACCTATTAAAAAACAGGCTCAGATTCTTCGCCCACTCCCTGCCCCCCGTGGCTTGGGGGAAGGTATTCTGGAGCCCAGAGATGGTTTTAAGGTTTCTCCAGACCCCGCCGATGTCGCTCTGTTGCAGCTTGTCCTCCATCTTCTTCCTGAAGCTGTCCTTGCCTTCTCTGATCTTTCTCCTCAGCTCCCTCTGTACGGACTTCAGCATCTCCCTGTTCCCCGACCTGAAGATCCTCTTCTTCTCTCTCAGAAGTGTTTTTATCTCAGGGTTGATCCAGGGTTTGTTGTTCGAGCAACACCGTATGGTGTTGGTGGGTACGGTGTTGTCCACACAGAAGCTGATGTAGTCCGTGATGGTGTGAGTGAGGCCATCGATGTCCTCACCATGTGGATCGCAGAGCTGCTCCCAGGCAGTGGTTTCAAGACAGTCCTTTAGAGCGTCCATTGCCTCCTCAGACCATAACTTCACTGTGCGCATGACTGGAGGTTGTCTGTGTGCTAGGGGTTTGTACACCGGCAGGAGATGAACCAAGTTGTGATCCGATCTCCAGAGTGGGGGGAGTGGTGATGAGGTGTACGCCTCCTTAGTATTTGAACAGAATAAGTCCAGTGTTTTATTGTCTCTAGTGTGGCAGGTGACATACTGGGTGAGCGTGGGTAGAATGGGGGACAGTGAAATATGGTTGAAATCACCTGAGATGAGGAGAAGAGCATCTAGGTGTTCTGTCTGCAGCCTGCCAGTTACTGAGAGGATGATGTCACGCGCTGTCCCAGTGTTCGCTGTTGGATTTGCATAAATAACAATTCAGATCACGTGTGAGTATTCCCTCGGGAGATATGTAGGCCGCATGCTAACAGCTAGCAACTCAGTGTCTTTGCTGCAGTGCTGTTCCTTAACCGTGATATGTCCCGGTCTGCACCAGTTGTTATTGACATACATTATCACTCCCCCGCCTCTTGCCTTCCCACTGTCTGGTGTCCGGTCTGCCCTTATTGCGTGGAAACCCTCCAGTTCGATGTTAGCATCTGTTGCTAGTTCTGTTAGCCACGTCTCGGTTAACAACATCAAACTACTCTCTCTTTACATGCTCTCGTAGTGGGAGATAGCCGCTAGGTCATCAGTCTTATTGAGTAGCGATCGAACATTCCCCATAATAACGGATGGGAGGACGGGTCTGTACCTTGTATTCCTCGCCCGCCGTTTTACTCCAGCTCAACATCCACGCCGTTTCCGTCTTATTTCTCCTGGTATGTCGAGTTTTTGCGTTAGCATTGTGGGCCGGTTAAGTGCTAACAGCTGGTCTCTATTGTACTGCCTCCTGCAAGAAACAGTGGCTCCGTCCGGTGGATCAGGAGACATTTGGGCGATCTACGTGTCTGGATTGAATAAAGGTGTTGCTCGATCCGAAAGATTAGCAAGAGAGCCAGATAGTAAATAGAAATAGGAAGAAATTGATCCGCTGTAGTAAAAAGGCAGCCAACTCGTGTGGCGCCGGAAGTCACCATGCATGATGCATGATGCAGCTTTGGCAGCAATTACAGCCTCAAGTCTTTTTGAATATGATGCCACAAGCTTGGCGCACCTATCTCTGGGCAGTTTCGCCCATTCCTTTTTGCAGCACCTCTCAAGCTCCATCAAGTTGGATGGGAAGCGTCGGTGCACAGCCATTTTCAGATCTTTCCAGAGATGTTCAGTTGGATTCAAGTCTGGGCTCTGGCTGGGCCACTCAAGGACATTCACAGTGTTGTCCTGAAGCCATTTATTTGATATCTTGGCTGTGTGCTTAGGGTCGTTGTCCTGCTGAAAGATGAACCGTCATCCCATTCTGGGGTCAAGAGCACTCTGGAGCAGGTTTCATCCGGGATGTCTCTGTACATTGCTGCATTCATCATTCCCTCTATCCTGCCTAGTCTCCCAGTCTCTGCTGCTGAAAAACATCCCCACAGCATGATGCTGCCACCACCATTGGCATGGTTATTAACAGTGCCTGGTTTCCTCCAAATATGACGCCTGGCATCCACACCAAAGAGTTCAATCGTTGTCTCATCAGACCAGAGAATTTTGTTTCTCATGGTCTGAGAGTCCTTCAGGTGCCTTTTGGCAAACTCCAGGTGGGCTGCCATGTGCCTTTTACTAAGGAGTGGCTTCCATCTGGCCACTCTACCATACAGGCCTGATTGGTGGATTGCTATAGAGATGGTTGTCCTTATGGAAGGGTCTCCTCTCTCAACAGAGGAATGCTGGAGCTCTGACAGAGGGACCATCAGGTTAGTGAAGCGCTTTGAGTGGTCTTTGAGACTAGAAAAGTGCTATATAAGTACAGGTCCTTATCCCTTCTTGGTCACCTCCCTGACTAAAGCCCTTCTTCCCCGATTGCTTAGTTTAGACAGCCGGTCAGCTCTAGGAAGAGTTCTAGTGGTTTTGAACTTCTTCCATTTACAGATGATATGTCCACTGTGCTCATTGGGACCTTCAAAGAAGCAGACATTTTTCTGTACCCTTCCCCATATTTGTGCCTCGAGACAATCCTGTCTCGGAGGTCTACAGACAATTCCTTTCACTTCATTCTTTGTTTGTGCTCTGACATGCACTGTCAACTGTGGGACCTTATATAGATAGATGTGTGCCTTTCCAGATCATGTCAAATCAACTGAATTTACCACAGGTGGGACTCCAATTAAGCTGTAGAAACATCTCAAGGATGATCAGTGGAAACAGGTTGGACCTGAGCTCAATTTTGAGCTTCATGGCAAAGGCTGTGAATACTTATGTACATGTGATTTCTTAGTTTTGTTTTTTTTAATTTATTTTTAATAAATTCGCAAAAATCTCAAAAAAAAAAAATCACATTGTCATTATGGAGTATTGTGTGTAGAATTTTGAGGGAAAAAATCAATTCAATCCTTTTTGGAATAAGGCATTAACATAACAAAATATGGTAAAAGTGAAGCGCTGTGAAGACTTTCTGGATGCACTGTATGCACAAGAAGACCCTGCTAGCACAAAACTATAAGAACATTTATCACATGGGTAGGCCTTAAAATTTACCTTTATGAAAAAAAGTCTTAAATTTATAAGAAAAGTAAATTTACTAGAACAAAGTCACAAATTCACAAGAAAACCAAAATCACAAATTTACAAGAAAAAAAAATCAAATTTATTAGAAAAAGTCACAAATGTATGAGAAAAGTCATAAACTTGCAATGAAAAAAAATGCAAAATTACCAGAAAAATTAATGATGAAAAAGTAGCAAATTTATGAAAAAAAGAGCAAATTTACTAAAACAAAATCACAAATTCAGGAGGGAAAAAAGCAAATGTACAAGTAAAAGTCACAAATTTATGATGAAAAAAGTTGCAAATTTACAAGAAAAAAAAAATCATAAATTTACTTGAACAAAGTCATAAATTCATGAGAAATATAACATCACAAATTTATGAGAAATTCATTTCTGGGAACTTGCAATGAAAAAAATCAGGAAAATTACCAGAAAAAAGTTGCAAATTTATGACAAAAAGTCATAAATTTTTTTTGAAAAGAGTAGCAAATTATGATGAAAAATGTCCCAAATTTACAAGAAAAAAACATAAATGTATGAAAAAAAGTTGTGAAGTCATGAGAAAAGTTTAAAATTTAAGATGAAAAAAGATGCAAATATTTCAGGGAAAAATTGGAACTTTTCTAGAACAAAGTAACAAATTCATGAGAAAACAAAAAATAAACAAATTTCTGAGCAAAACTATCAAATTTATGAGAAAAAAGTTGCAAATATTCAAGAAAAAAGTTACAAATTTACAATGACAAAATTTTTAAAAATGCCAGAAAAACATTTATGAGAAAAAGTCAAAATCTTTGATGAAAAAAGTCACAAATTATGAAGTTGCAAAACTACCATAAAAAAAAAAACTGTACATTTACAAAAAAAAAAAAAAAAATCACAAATTTAGGAAGGAAGTTCACAAATTTATGAGGAAAAAGTAGCAAATTCACAAGAAAATCAAAGTAACAATCAAATATTACAAACCCAAACATTTTCTTAAAAGGGGAGGAGCTGCAACTTTTCAAGGAATTTAAACTTTGAACTTTCTTTCAAGATGGCGACCGGGATGGTCACACTTTTTCAGTGCTGAGACAAAGTCACTGATTTTGCCATTAAAAGTGGCTGGCCTGCAGCGATCGGCGCTCGTGGCGAACACGCACGGGCTGAATTGCCACCTCCGTTGGATTGCCCTTTAATCGCCTTTCTCCAGCGACTTCCTGCGCCTTCCTGAAGCGATTGCTCAGCTAACACTAGTTAGCTTAATGCTACCTGAAGCGATTGCTAAGCTAACACTAGTTAGCTTAATGCTGGCGCCAGTCTCTAAATAACTACCTACAGCGATCGGATATACCTCCGGTGGATTACCCCTTTGATCGCTTTTATCCGGCCACTGTGAGTAAACTGACCAGCGATTCCAGCGCTTCCTTGTGATTCACTGATGTGCCCTACCTGAAGCGATTGCTAAGCTAACGCTAGTTAGCTTAATGCTGGCGCCAGCCATTCCACCTAACACCAGCCTGAATCAAAGCCCAGCTGCGAGGCCCAGCGGGGATACTACCAGGCAGGCGGCTATTTGTTTGACGGGGCTCAGCAGAGATTTCACCCAGGCAGACGGCAGTAGGCGGCGGTGCCCAGCGGAGGACTTACCGTGACTGCAGCGGCGGTGTGCGACGAGACTACCCGAAGCGATTGCTAAGCTAACGCTAGTTAGCTTAATGCTGGCGCCAGTCATTCCACCTTACACCAGCCTGAATCGAAGCCCAGCTGCGAGGCCCAGCGGAGATACTACCAGGCAAGCGGCTATTTGTTGACGGGGCTCAGCAGAGATTTCACCCAGGCAGACGACGGTAGGTGGCGGTGCCTAGCGGAGGATTTACCGTGACCTCAGCGGAGCTCGGTGGCAGTGGCGGTGTGTGACGAGACTCGGTTGGAGGAGCGGGACGGGAGACCAGTTACGGCGACTATGAGCAACGAGACCAGCAACGGAAGGGGCTAGTTGGCTAGCTGAGGCCCAGCTGGATTCGAGGACGATCGGATCAGATTCTGGCGATATAAGCAGAATTTATTTTACTATCCACAGATTTTCCTTTTCCTTCTTTCCAAGAAGGACTGAAGATGGCTGCCACCGGATTAAAAAGTGGGCTGATGGGCACCACTAATAAGCCTTCTCTACTTATCTACTTCCTCTTCGTTTTGTCTTTGTGTGTCTGGACCTGCAACAAGAAGGATTTTCCGACAAACTCAACCAAAGGTGAAGTTAAAAAGTTTTATCTGTATGGATTTGGGCTTGGACATCTCACCCTACACTCTATGTGGTCTTTAAAAGCCCTGAGCAAAAACTTCCAAATTAAGGCAAACATGGCTGTTAAGCAAAAATCACAATATGGCAGAGGATATACAGTTAAAGTTCTGTTAGTTCTGCTACTTCTGGCAGGAGATATTCACCTTAACCCTGGACCTGCCACTATTAAACAGCAGACCACTGGGTTAGCACAAAACCGAGCTGTACAAAAGCAAAAACAACATTTATTTTTCCAAACTGTTAATCATGCACGAGTTCTTTGGGACACCAAGGCTAAACCAAAGGGGATCCTCGGCGGTCATTTAAACATACGGAGCATAATCCCCAAAAGAGATGAGATTTCGGTGTTGCTGTTGGACTCAAATCTGGACTACCTTTGTCTCTCAGAAAGCTGGCTACACAGTAACATAGACACTAATATGATCGATATTGTGGGCTACCAGTGTTTTAGAAAAGACAGGCAGGTAGGGAGGGGAGGAGGTGTTTTAATTTACATCAAAGAGAAATATAAATGTCAACTGGTTGATTTGAATACTTCACTTGAATGTTTAGCTGTTAATGTATGTCTCTCTCCGGTAATGAATTTCAACATTGCAGTAGTGTACAACCCACCGTCACACAACTCTTCCTTTTATAATGAATTAAGTGATCTGGTTAAACAACTTGAGAAGAACAGAGAAACAATAATTCATGGTGACTTTAATATCAACTGGTCTGATAAAAAAGACAAACAAAAACTGAAAAGCCTCATGACTAAATTTAATTACCAGCAAATCATCAAAGGACCCACCAGGATAACCAAACAATCCAGAACACTTATTGACATGGTATTTACTAATAAACCAGAACGAATAACCAGAACCTATAATCTTGTAACTGGTCTCTCAGATCATAACATGGTTCTTGCTGTCAGGAAACTTACTAAAAAGCGACTACAGTATTTTGGGGGAGTCGATATTGACAAATCAAATTTTATTATCCCCAAATCAAAAAATGAGGAGTTTGAACATTACTTAGAGAATCAAAATTGGGAGCAGCTCATGGCAACATGTGAAGTAGATGATTGTTGTAATTTTATAACTGCAACAATCACAAAGTCTATAGAAAAATTTTCAAAGCAAATTAAAAGTAGACAACAGAAGATTAGCCTACCATGGTTAAATAATGAAATAAGAAAACTTATGAAGAGGCGAGACTATGCACTGAAAACATCACTAACCTCCAAACTACAAAATGATCACCTTGTGTACAAAAGTTTAAGAAATAAAGTGGTACATGAGCTGCGAAAATCAAAAATATCTTATTACAATAAACTGATAGATCATGCAAAGGGTAACAACAGTTCCCTATGGAGGCATTTAAATAACTTAACTAATAAAAAAAACGATCAGAAGGGGGTAAAGGAACTTAGAATCAATGGCAAGACCGTCAGTGACAAGGCTACTTTGGCAAATGAATTTAATTCACACTTTGTGGGCTCTGTGGAAGACTTAACAAAAATTTCTGTGCTGCCAAATGTGCTCAACAACACAAATTCCATACTCCCAACAGATACTTTTCACATTGATGAGGTAAATGAGAAGTTAATTGCTGGTATTGTTAAAACACTGTCAAACTCAAAAACTAGTGATATCTACAATATGAGCACCTCCTTTCTCAAAATGCACAGCAAAATATTAATCAAACCACTGACTCATCTCATTAATCTCTCCATTAGGTCTAGTACATTTCCATCTGGCTGGAAAAAAGCTGTCGTCATACCAGTTCATAAATCAGGCAGTAAAGACGATATATGCAATTACCGCCCAATCTCTATCTTACCAGTCCTATCTAAGGTTCTTGAAAAAGTTGTAGCTACACAGCTGATAGACTACTTACAAGACAGTCAACTTCTTCATCCACATCAATTTGGTTTTAGACCAGGATACTCAACAGAAACAGCAAATTGTTGCCTTATTGAAAACGTCAAACAGTCCTTGGACAGGGGTAATGTGGTAGGAGCTGTTTTTCTAGATCTCAAAAAGGCTTTCGATACTGTAAACCACAGTTTGCTTTTATCCAAAATGGTATCTTTTAACTTCTCCCCAAATACATTAGAATGGTTTGCATCTTATCTCCAGAATAGAGAACAGTGTGTAAAAGTTCACCAGGATAAATCCTCATTTTTAAACAACCGCATGGGTATCCCACAAGGGTCCATTCTTGGTCCTTTACTTTTCAGCATTTTTATTAATGACTTGCCGTTACACTGCTCAGCTGCAACATGCCAACTTTATGCAGATGATGCAGTTATTTACACAGCTGCCAAGACTCCAGCACAGGCTGCAGATGTACTGTCTACAAGTATGGTTGATGTCCAAGAGTGGCTCCTCAAGAACCATCTATTGCTGAACCTTCAGAAAACAGTCTCAATGTGCTTTTCAATCAAAAAATGTAACCTGCAACATTTTAAAGTTAATATACATGATCATGACATCAGTTTAGCTACAGAATTCAAATACCTTGGCATTGTACTAGATCCTCAACTCAAATTTAATCTTCATATAAAGAAAATTTCAAAAACAGTAAAAAAAAATCTGAACTGCTTTAAATTAATTAGATATTACATACCTTACGAAGCAGCTGCACTGTATATGCATTCTATGGTTTTTTCTCATATATCATACTGTTTGACAGTCTGGGCTCAAGCAGCCCCTTCCACAATAAGACATATAGGTTCATTATATAATCAAACCCTAAAAATCTTGGACAAAAAGCCCATTAGGTGGCATCACTGTAATGTTTTAAAAAAATACAACCTATTGAGTTTTGAGAGCTTCATTGACCTCTGTCTTCTGAAATTAACGTTCAAATGTTTCCATAAATCAGCACCCGAGCCACTTGCTGGTTTCGTCCAAAGACAGGACAGCAGCAGAGCCACCAGGAGTTCTGTTAACAATAACTGTAAAATATTCCACCGCAGAACCACATTTGGACAAACAGCTTTCTCTATAAAGGGCAGTCACATCTGGAACACAATGCCAAATGAAATTAAAATAATAACGGACTTTAAAACATTCACTAAAAATGTTAAAAACTGGCTGAAAAATAAACAAGAATGTACTCATGTATGAATTATTTGTCTGCAAAGTGAGAGTGAATGAAGGGAAGGAATAAATGTGTTTGTTTATAGTGAGTGACGGAGGGAGGAAGGCCTGAAATAGGCAAATGTGAGTTATGTTATATGTGTTAAATGTGAGTCAGGCTGTTATATTTGTGTATTTTTAATATTTATGTTAAAGGTGAGTCAGGCTGTTATATTTGTGTATTTATAATATTTATAATATTTATAATTGTGTATTTATAATTTTTCTGCATTGATGTATGTGGTTATTGTGTATATTTTTATCTTGATTCTTTTTTCTAAAGCCCATCCAGGGACAAGAGTTGCAAATTAGCTAATAGCTATACACTCTATGTGCAACACATCAGATTGATTGTCTTTGATTAATTGTCTATGTTTATTGCACTGTCCCTGTCAAATAAACTAATCTACTACTACTAAATACCTTGGCGTGATTTTAGAATCCTCATTAACCTTTAAAAAAACACATCAAAAAAATCTCAAACATAATCAAATTCAGTCTAAGAAATTTTGAACAAATTAGACTATCGCTGACCGTGCGGTTAAAATGTTTCTGTATGCAATGATCTTCTCACACATCGATTACTGTTTTACCAACTGGTGTAACAATAATCAAAACCATTGAATCTTTATACAAAAAAGCCATAAAAATCTTTGATAAGAAAGATCCCACATATCATTGCTGTCACATTTACAAGAAATACAATCTTCTGTCTTTTGAAAATGGTAAAACTCAAGTTTGCCTGTTCAATTTATAAAATACTAGTGCATGCCCGTAGAACCAAGTATTGCTGTCTGAAACAGGTATCCCAATCAGGCTTTCCAGGCCCAAATGTAGGCTGTGTTTGAAAGTGAATACAAAGAGGTGTAGCCTATATGTAGGCAATCACATGTTAGACTGTGACAAATATGAAAGGGACTGAACGACACTAAGGTTTATTTGATTGTGTGAATATTAATTACAGAATACTTAATTAGTGAAAATGAATAGGACATCTGATATCGGGGACTGTTTAGGAACCCTAGTTTATTTGTTTGTCAAATCACTTATTTGTGTGATCTTTTATCACCTAATGGTGTATCTTCACTTTGGAGAATGAGAGTTGTTCAGTCATCATTATAATTATTTTAGTTTATGTCACTGTTCAATGAAATATTGAATTTCTTCTGTGTATCATCAATAAACTCATGCAGTACTGTTACAGGACACATTTACAAACATTTGAGACCCACTGTAGTGCATCAGTTTACACTTTTGCAATATTTTGTTATTAAAAGGTTTATTAAAACTTTAATGCTCAGATTGAGGCGGTGCTTATATTGTTGTGCTGGGGCGATACTGAGGCATGATCTGAACCTTGAGGGCATGACTGGCAAAGACTCACAATGTGAGCACTGCAGCTCTACTGTAAGAATTTGTTTTTTATTGATGCGAGATTATTTATTATTATTATTATTATTATTATTATTATTATTATTATTATTATTCCACCTAAATTATCGTATTTTTGACCCTCTAAACGTTATCCAAAACATATTTTTTTCACACACACCTCAGACCCGGTGAAAAATTTTATAAACTGGAAAACATATGTGCCCCATGCTGAAAATTTATCCAGCCTATGGTTGATATGTCCCGCATTCGTGGAGCAAAGGTTATAGGGCCTTCCCCCATGTTTTTTTTTATACCTTTGGTAAAAAAAAAAAAAAAAAGTGGATCCATTCAGCTGATTGCTGGAACCACAGAGCTCAGCTGTTTTCCATGATGAATCAGCCTCAGGCCAAAAGCACACTCCATGCATTATCTTTTTTTCACTTTATTGAAAACAGCTTTTTTTTATCGCCATCAGTTAGCGTGCCTTTGAGCCAGGCTGTGTAAGCCGTGTTTGAAAGTGGAATACAGAGGTGTAGCCTATATGTAGGCAAACACATGTTAAACTTTGACAAATATTAAAGCGACTGAAATGAGATTTATTTGATTGTGTGAATATTAGTTACAGAATAATTGAAAATGAATGGGACATCCAGTATTAGGCACTGTTTAAGAACCGTCTTTTTTTTTGTCAGATCACTTATTTGTGTGATCTTTTATGAGTTATTCAATGTTTTTGTGTCCAGTTTGGTGACGGTCGTCGTTTGGTCAAACCGTGCATGTGTCCGCATATGATATGCAGTTGATCTGGGCATTCTGCTCCACAATCATTAACGTTTAATAATTAACTTTTAATAATTGTGTGAGCACACCGAGAGCAGCACCACTGACGACAGCGAGTTGTGGTCCTGCAAAGGGACTCCCGTCTACCGCTGACTGGGGCAGGCTGGGTATTCCTCCCTGCGAAGGACCGTGGTCCGCCCTTTTAGGCTGCTGCTTCTCCCGGCATGTTCTGTGTTGATACACCGGTACTCTTTGTGAGACCCGGTCCCCACTGACGCTCCACCCAGTCTGCTCACGCACTTCAAGTTCTCCACATATTCCGAATTATCCTTTAGCTCTACGCAATCACAGCAACTTTAAAGAATAATTTTTTTAACCATTAAATCTTCAGTGTTATCTTTCTCTAGTCAAATTTGTCATTTTTCACTTCCTTGTTTTGTCCAGGGAGCACTATGGTGACTGACAGGTCGTGACGCTGCGTATTGTCCAATCAGCATGGCCGTGATGTGTTATATTATCCAATGAGCATGGAGTGAAGCACCCCGCCCACACTTCTTGAAGCCAGGACACAGAGAGCGGTCACAGAGCAGTGGCTAAACTTTTATTGATAAAAATTACATATTTTGACTGAGCGACTCCACATTCGGCGATGCACACCCTCATAACCTCAGGAAACCACGTTTAAAATCTAAGGCCAGTCTGACAAACAGTTTGAGAGATATGCGTGGAACAGACAGACAAACATACACAGACAGAGATTTCGTGAATTTTATAGATAGATTAAATGGCTGTGCCCCCCACCCCACCCCGGGAGAATATGTTAAACTGAGGACTGTCACATTACAACCACCAGAGCAATCACTAGAGGAGACTGTGAGGTCCCCCACAGATGCACCACATTTGCTCAATCTGTGCTATCGGTGAGGGGCACCAAGATCTGGAATAATATACCACCTGCAATCAGAGAACATGTCACACTAAACACTTTTAAGATGCATTGTAAAAATTGGCTTTAAAACAATCAAAACTGTTCCCATAACTTGTGGTTGCTCTGCAGCACACACACACACACACACACACACACACACACACACACATATATATATATATATATATATATATATGCCCCATCCCTTGTTTGTTGCTGTCTGTTGTTGCTGTGAGGTGGTTGGGTGCATGTATGTGCATGCATACACAGCACATCAGTCTTGTGACATTTGAATGTTTTGTTTTGTAACACCTTAACTCCTGCATTTTAGCATATACACTTTGTACAGTTTTATTGTAGTTGTTCTGCTCATGTATGATTGTTTGTGTGTTTTTGTGACCCACCGGGGGGGGGGGGGGGGGGGGGGCTACAGATGCAAATTAGCAGTATTGCTAAATCTGGCATACTTACATTTGTATTAATGTTCATTAGTATGTAATGTCCTTTCAAATAAACACTGACCTAAACTAAACAAATTTACAAGAAAATCACAAATTTTCTCAGAAAAAAATCACTAATTTATGAGAAAAAGTCACAAATCTACAAGAAAAAAAAATTACAAATTTACAAGAAATATGGGAGAAATATGGGTTACTTGACACACCGCAGCCCAAATGTCACTGCACTGGAGCCAAATGCTTTCTGTTACATTTCCAATACACAGTGAATAGGAAGCAGAAAAACGATGGATCCAGTGGACACGTATCATGACAGCAGGTAGCAACAGTAGCAGGACGGTCATGTGCGGGACGTGTGGTAGATGTATGGAACATGTGCTGTATAGTACATGTACAGTACCCCATTCCGTACCATGTTTTAGTAGGAACCACAAATTCATGAGGAAAAAACAAAATCGCAAATTTATGAAAAAAAAAAAGAAATTTATGAGAAAAACAAAATTGCAAATTAATGAGAAAAAAAAAACAAGAACAAAAATTGGAGAAAAAAACAAGATCGCAAATTTATGAGAAAAAAACTAAATTGCAAATTTATGAGAAGTGAAATTGCAAATTATGAGAAAAATAAAATTGCAAATATATGAGCAAAAAATCACACATTTATGTGAAATACAAAATCGCAAGTCTGTGAGGAAAAAAAAAACAAGATTGAAAATTAATGAGAAAAAACAAGATGGCAAATTTATGAGAAAAACACAATTGCTGAAAATTACTGGATAATGTTGACAAATAAACAAGAAATAAAACGTTGAAGGTGAACTTGTAGCTCTGGAGCCCCCTAGTGGCTGAGGTGCCTCATAGTATTTCTTTACGGGCAGAAACAGCTGTGAATCCATGAATTCCTTCTTCTGTCCTCTGCAGCCAGACTTTCCTCTCCGGTTAAAAAAGACTGATAACGGTCGGACAGCCGATGCAGCGCCATCATCAGCTCCGGGAAGAATCTTTCTCTCTCTCTCTCGCTCTCTCTCTCTCCCTAGTGGGCGGTCCCCATCTATCACCACCTGCTGGTGGGTGCCTGGTCGACATTGTGTTTATGCATCTTAAAGAGCCTTTCTCTGGCCCACCACATTGATGTATGGCCCGGGAGCTCAAAACAGATGATGTGTGCACCAGAAGGATAGGAGGATGGATGAGGGGGCCGCAGCCGCCAGCAAGCTGGGTGCACCTCGCTGGAGAGAGTCTGTCGATATTCATGTTAATAACAACAACAAAAATGGAGTGTTGGGGATGAAATTGGGTTGGCTGATGCTGTGGGTTTTGTTGGAAGATTTAAAGGCTTTAGCACGAGGGGTGGGGGTGTGTGAAGTGTCGGCTGCCTTGATATTGCACAGTGGGGAAATCTGCCAATATTAATGTTCATAAACAGAAAGTGAAGAGTGAGTGAGGAATGGAAGGATGGCTGTATGCTGGTTTCATGTGTTGTGGGTTTTTTTGTTGGGTGTTTGGGGGGGGTTGGCATGTTGAGAGACATTGAAAGTGACGGCACAGGCGACTAGGGCTAATGGGAATAGGAATAGGAATAGGGCTAATGGGAAATTACGTTTGTTGAAGGTTGTGTGTAAAGCAGGGAAACTGAAGTTTTAAATGTTGCTGGTTTTGGATCTAAAGGAAAAACGAACAATGTGTGAGAGGGAGAGGACACATATAAATAGGAAATAAGATACAATTGCAAAACTTTGTAGTGATAAATATAAAAATTAAACATGTACTCGGAGCCATTCCTAGCTTTTAGGGGTACCCAATTTATCGGGAAGAGTTCAAATCCTTTACAAATGGGAAACAAATACAAAAAACCTTGGGTCATTGACTAGATCAGGCATAATCAAATATTTTTAAGAACAGTTCACATTTATTTTTTTTTTTTCAGTGGGCCAGAGGTTTGGAACAAAGGCAACTGTCCATCCATCCCTCCAATTTAATTTTATTCTGATTTAATTTCAATTTATTGTAATTACTCCATACCCCTCATTCATCGTCACCTTATCGTGGTGGGGGGTTTGTGTGCCCTAGTGATCCCAGGATCTATGTTGTCCGGGGCAATTTGCCTCTGGTAGGGTCACCCAAGACAAACTGGTCGTGCATGAAGGGCTGGACTAAGAACGATCGAACAGACTCTCATGATTAATGCTAGAACAAAGATTCAGTGTACCCCGCCCGGTATGGGGTTACCGGGGCCCCACCCTGGAACCAGGCCTGGGGGAGGGGCTCGATGGCTAGCGTCTGATGGCCGGGTTCCCACCCATGGGACCCGGCCGGGCTCAGCCTGAAGGAGTTACATGGGTCCGCCCTCCAGTGGGCTCACCAGCTGCAGGAGGGACCATGGGGGTCCAGTGCTATGTGGATCATGTGGCAGTCAATGGCGGAGGCCTTGGAGGTCTGATCCCAAGTTTCCTATACTGGCTTTTGGGACGTGGAATGTCACCTCTCTGGTGGGGAAGGAGCATAAGCTGGTGTATGAGGTCGAGAGATACCGGCTAGATATAATCGGCCTCACCTCAACGCACAGCTCCGCTTCCGGAAGCAGTCTCCTGGAGATTGGCCTAAACTGGAGTTGCCCTGGGCGAGAGAGAGGCGACAAGCAGGGGTGGGTATTTTTGTATCCTCCCACCGTGCTACCTCTATACTGGAGTTTTCCCCGGTGGACAAAAGGGTTGCTTCCCTGCGCCTTCGGGTTAGGAAACAGGTCCTGACCATCATTTGTGCCTATGTACCAAATGATGGTTCAGAGTACCCACCCTTTTTGGAGTCTCTGACTGGGGTGCTGGAGAGTGCTCCTCTTAGAGACTTCATTGTCCTACTGGGGGACTTCAATGCGCATGTGGGCAACAACAGTGAAACCTGGAGGGGGGTGATTGGGAGGAGCGGCCTGCCTGATCTGAACCCGAGTGGTGTTTGGTTATTGGACTTCTGTGCTAACTACAGCTTGTCCATAACGAACACCATGTTCAAGCATAAGGGTGTCCATATGTGCACCTGGCACCAGGACACCCTAGGTCCCAGGCCGATGATCGATTTTGTTATCGTGTCATCAGACTTGCGACCATATGTCTTGGACACTCGGGTAAAGAGAGGTGCAGAGCTGTCAACTGATCACCACCTGGTGGTGAGTTGGATCCGATGGCAGGGGAGGATGCCATTCAGACCTGGAAGATTCAAACGTATAGTGAGGGTGTGCTGGGAACGTCTGTGTAACCCAGTGTTAAAAAAACAAATAAAATTGTAAATATCGATAAAGTTTAAAAAAAAACAATCACTCATTTCACAATGGGAAGGGATATTTTGGAGATAAATATATAGATAAATATAAGTTCATAAATATATGTTTATAAATAGTTAGGAACATTCTTTGGAAAGTTTTAAGTTTTGATAACGTTCCCGATAGTTTTATTTGGCTTTTTGGGTGACCAATGGCTGCGTTGTTAGCTGGGCAGCAACAGCCAATGGGGTTCCGCATTTTCTCGCCCGGGTTTGGCGTAATCCAAAGAGCACTCTTAGTCACAGCAGAGACACCGACGAGGAAGCGCGACTCCTTACTAGACAGAGAGCTAATGTGCTAGTAGCAGCCTTTGCCTGGATAAAACCCTTGGATTTGATTGGAATACAAAGGCTGTCGACGCCGTTGAGCACGAGAATCCCATTGACGCACGTGTCACCTAGTGTGGTCAGGTTTTTTTTGTTTGGAGTGGTTGGACCAGAAGAGAGTGATTCTCCAGATCTGGATGGCGAGCCGAAGCCCAAATCAGCTTGACCACTAGAAGAGGTCTAATTGATCACCTGGAAAGGACTCTAGACACTGTAAATATTGTAAATACATTTTGGGTATTTTATTTTTAATTTTTTATTGTGACAAGGGCTGTATTTTTTTTTGTTTATGTGTACATATTTGTAAAAATATACATAGTTGCAAGTTCTATACACCGTGTGTTGTGTCATCTGTTGTTGCACCTCCCACGCTCCTACAAACCTGTAATCTTCTGATCTGGCCCAATTTTTTTTTTTTTTGGTACTACACCTAAAGTGAGTAGGTGTTAGTGAGGGTTACATCTGGCTGAGGCCCCTGTCCCCGAGGTCTTCAACTCCTACCTCCAGAAGAACTTCACCCACATTCCGAGGGAGTCTGGAGACATGGAGACTGAATGGGCCATGTTCTCCACCTCCATTGTTGAAGTGGCTGCCCAGAGCTGTGGCCGCAAGGTCGTTAGAGCATCTCGTGGTGGCAACCCCCGAACCAAGTGGTGGACACCAGTGGTGAGGGTGGCCATTAAGCTGAAGAAGGAGTCCTATCAAGCTCGGTTGGCTTGTGGGACTCCTGAAGCAGCTGAGGTGTACCGGCAGGCCAAGCGAAGGGCCGCTCAGGTGGTTGCTGAAGCAAAAACTCGAGTATGGGGTGGGGGGAGGGAGACAAAAACAAAAAGAAGAAAAAAAAAAGAAAAAAAAAAAACCTCGAGTATGGGAAGAGTTCGGACGGGCCCTGGAACAAGACTTTTGGTCGGCCTTGAAGAGATTCTGGAAAACTGTCCGGCGGCTCAGGAGGGGGAAGCATCTCCCTGTCCACACTGTGTATGGTAAGGATGGGGCACTGCTGACTTTGACTGGGGATATCGTCAGGCGGTGGAAGGAATACTTGGAGGATCTCCTCAATCCCACTGACACACCTTCCACAGAAGAAGCAGGGCTTGTAGATGAGGGGGGCCACTCGCCTATCACAGGGGCTGAGGTTGCTAAGGTGGTGTTTTTTTGTGGAGGGTGCTTTGGGAGTATGGGGTATCGGGTTTGTTGTTACTAGCTATTCAGTCTCTGTATGACCATTGTGAGAGTTTGGTTCGTATTGCCAACACTCAGTCCGACTCATTGCCAGTGAGAGTTGGACTCCTCTAGGGCTGCCCTTGGTCACCGATCCTGTTCATAATTTTTATGGACAGGATTTCTAGGTGCAGCCAGGAAACGGAAGGTGTCATGCTTGGTGACTACAGGATCTCATCTCTGTTGTTTGCAGATGAAGTTGTCCTGCTGGCTTCAACCAGCAATGACCTACAGGTCTTACTGGGACAGTTTGCCACTGAGTGTGAAGCGACTGGGATGAGAATCAGCACCTCTAAGTCCGAGTCCATGGTCCTCAACCGGAAAAAGGTGGATTGTCCTCTCTGGGTTTGGGACAAGCTCCTGCCCCAAGTGGATGAGTTTAAGTATCTTGGGGTCTTATTCACGAGTGAGGGGAGAATGGAGCATGAGACTGACTGACAGATGGATTGGAGCAGCATCTGCAGTGATATGGACATTTCTGGACTCACCCTCAGATATAGGGTGAGGAGCTCAGTCATCCAGGAGAGGCTCAGAGTAGAACCACTGCTCCTCCACATTGAAAGGAGCCAGTTGAGGTGGTATGGGCATCTGATCATGATGCCTCCTGGACGTCTCCCACTGGAGGTGTTTCGGGCACGTCCCTCTGGGAGGAGACCCCAGGGCAGACCCAGGACTCACTGGAGAGACTATGGGTCCCAGCTTGTCTGGGAACGCCTTGGCATCCTCTCTGAAGAGCTGGAGCAGGTGGCTGGAGAAGTCTGGGCTTCTCTGCTTGAACTGCTGCCTCTGTGACCCAGACCTCCAGAAAAGTGGTGGAAGATGGATGGATGGATGGATGGATGAATGTAATTATTTCAAATGAGTTTTATTCCCTCGCCCCCATGGAGTACCACCTTTCTGCGGTGGGGGAGTTTATGTGCCCTAGTGATCTCTGGAGCTGTGCTGTCTGGGGAAATTTGTCTCTTGTAGGGTCTCCCAACACAAAGTGGTCCTGGGTGAAGGGCCAGACTAAGAGCAATCCAACAGACTCTCATGATGAATAAATGATCAAGGATTCAGTGCACCCCATCCGGTGTGGGGTTGCTGGGGCCTGGCGGAGGGGCTCGATGGAGAGCGTCTAGTGGTCGGGTTTCTGCCCATGGGACCCAGCCGGGCTCAGGTTCAGGTTCAGGTTCAGGTTACTTTATTTGTACCCGTAGGTAGATTTGTTTTGCAGTATGGTGACATCCATATTTACAAGCCACTAATTACATTCAACATAGACACAAACACAGGCACACATCTTACAAAATAGGTAAATATAAAATATGTACAATATAATTTTTATAGCTTGTTCAACTCTTTGACAGCAGCAGGGACAAAGCTGTTTTTGTAGCGCTGGGTTCTACTTTTTGGGACAGCAAACCTCCGTCTGGAGGGAAGAAGCTGAAAGTTGCAGTGCAAAGGGTGGGAGTCATCATTTAAAATCAAGTCGGCCATCCTCTGTACTTGTCTGGTGTACTGGGATGTCAGGCTCAGCTGTGACTCACCAAGCAAACGACTGGACCATCTAACTACCTGATCCAAGGATTTCCTCTGTTTCAGTTTTATCTGACCAAACCATGACATTAAAGAAAAGGATAAAACAGATTCAATAAAAGCCCGATAAAACGTAGTCATTATGGTTCGGTCAATTTGGAAGCGTGCAAGTTTCCTCAAACAATGCAAATTTTGCTGACCCTTTTTGCACACCCTTTCACAGTTCACTTCAAAGTTTAATTACTATCAATAATCGTCCCAAGATATTTGTACGATTGTACACATTCGGTGGTCTGGCCTTTTAGTATGGTGACTTTGTGCCTGGGAGTTTTCCTCCTAAAGTCAATAATCATATCTTTCGTTTTTGTTGTATTCAGCTGCAGGTAGGAATCCTCACACCAGTGAACAAAGTCATCAACTACTGAGCCGTGGCCACTCTCACCATCCTGGAGGAGACTGACAATGACTGAGTCATCAGCATACTTTATAATGTGTCTGTTGTCATGTCTGCTCCGACACATGTTTGTGTACAGGATGAAGAGTAGTGGTGACAACACACACCCCTGAGGAGAGCCAGTAGAAGAGCACTTTAGGTCAGACAATGTGCCATTGACCCTTACTCTCTGCGTCCTGTTGGTTAAGAAATCCAGAATCCAACCCACCAGATTATTGCTCAAATCAAATTGTTGCAGGAGCCTTTCAACTAAAATATGAGGTTGGATTGTATTAAAGGCAGAAGAAAAGTCCACAAATAAAAGCCTGGCGTGTGTCCCATTAAAATCCAGACGTTTAAAAAGCATGTTAAACAGAGTGACAGTGGCATCCTCCACTCCTCTGTGAGGCCTATAGGCAAACTGTAGAGGATCCAATGCACGTTCAGTCTGCCTTAGGACCTCACATCTGACCAGTTTTTCAAAAATTTTCATTAAAATTGAAGTCAAAGCAACTGGTCTAAAATCATTTACCGTTTTAGGACAGCTGGATTTTGGAACGGGAACAACCACGGCATCTTTCCAGATCTTAGGCACATGTTGTGTCTGTAAGGACTTATTGAAAATGTAATGAAATATAGGACTCAGTTCATGTGCACAGGACTTTACCAGGCGCCCACATATATTATCAGGGCCCTGACTTTTGTTCACTTTTACAGCGCAGAACTCCCTTTTAACATCCTGCATCTCAATATTAAAGTGCTGATTGTCTTTGAGTTTCTGTTTCACATCTTGGATTTCTGTGCTGAAATCAAAGGAGTCAAAACGACCATAAAAACAATTAAGAGCATTAGCCAGCTCTGTGTCTGAACTAAAACCATCTAAAAACACACGATTACTGAGCTCTGTGCTCTGAAGGCCTGCAATAGTTTAGCAGCTCAACCCAAAGGAGTTACATAGGTCTGCCCTCTAGCAGGCTCACCATCTGCAAGAGTGACCATGGAAGTTAGGTACAATGTGGATTGGTGGCGCTTGAAGGTAGAGACCTTGACAGTCTAATCCCTGGCTTATAACCTGGCTTTTGGGACGTGGAATGTCACCTCTCTGGTGGGGAAGGAGCTTCAGCTGCTACATGAGGTTAAGCGATACCGGCTAGATATAGTTGGAGTCACCTTGATGCACAGCTCCAGTTGTGGAACCAGTTTCTTGGAAAGGGACTGAAGCTTTACCGACTCTGTAGTTGGCCCAGGTAAGAGATGGCAAGCAGGGGTGGGTATTCTTGTATCCCCTCACCCTGCTGCATCTATATTGGAGTTTTCCCTGGTGGGCAAAAGGGTAGTTTCCCTTCGCCTTTGCTTTAGGAAATGGGTTTTGACCATCATTTATGTTTATGCACCAAATGATCGTTCAGAGTACCCACCCTTTTTGGAGTCTCTGACTGGGGTGCTGGAAAGTGCTCCTCTTGGAGACTCTATTGTCTTACTGGGGGACTTGAATGCGCCCATGGACAATGACAGTGAAACCTGGAAGGGGTGTGACTGGGAGGAATGGCCTGCTCAATCTGAACCAGAGTGGTGTTCAGCTATTGGACTTCTGTGCCAACCACAGTTTGTCCATAATAAACACCATGGTCAAGCATAAGGGTGTCCATATGTACACCCGGCACCAGGACACCTAGGTCGCAGGTTGATAATCAATTTTGTTATTGTGTCATCACACCTGTGACCGTATGTCTTGGACACTCAGATAAAGAGAGGTGCAGAGCTGTTAACTGATCACTACCTGGTGGTGAGTTGGATCCGATGGCAGGAGTGAATGCCATTCAGACCCGGGAGACCTAAACGTACAGTGAGGGTGTGCTGGGAATGTTCAGCTGAGGCCCCTGTCCAAGAGGTCTTCAACTCCCACCTCTGGAAGAATTGTGACACATTTCAAGGGAGTCTGAAGACATAGAATCTGAATGGGCCATGTTCTCCACCTCTGCTGTTGAAGCGACTGTCCAAAGCTGTGGCCACAAGGTTGTTGGTGCATCTCATGGTTGCAACCTCCGAACCAAGTGGTGAATACCAGTGGTGAGGGTAGCCATCAAGCAGAAGAAAGAGTCCTATCAGGCTTGGTTGGCTTGTAGGACTCCTGAAGCATCTGACATGTACCGACCAATCAAGCGGAATGCAGTTCGGGTGGTTGCTGAAGCAAAAACTTGAAGGTGGAAGGAGTTCAGTGAGGCCATGGAACAAGACTTTGGGTTGGCCTCGAAGAGATTCTGGTAAACTGTCCAGCGACTCTGGAGAGGGAAACAGCTCCTTGTTGACACTATATATGGCGTGGATGAGGTGCTTTGGACTTTGACTGGGGATATTATCGAGCGGTGGAAGGAATACTTCGAGGATCTCCTCAATCCTGCTGACACGCTTTCTACAGAGAAAGCAGAGCTTGAGTATGAGGGGGATGACTTGCCCATCACAGGGGCTGTGGTCGCCAAATTGGTTAAAAAACTCCTTGGTGGCTGGGCCCCGGGGGTGGATGAGATTCGCCCTGAGTACATCAAAGCCCTGGATGTTGTAGGGTTGTCATGGTTGACACACCTTTGTAACATTGCGTGGAGGTCCGGGACAGTGCCCTTGGCATGGCAAACTGGGGTGGAGGTTCCTCTCTTTAAGAATGGGGACCAGAGGATGTGTTCCAACATTAGGGGGATCACACTTCTCAGCCTCCCTCGGAAGGTCTATGCCAGGAACTGGAGAGGAGAGTCTGGCCATTGGTTGAACCTCGGATTCAGGAGGAGCAATGTGGTTTTTGTCCTGGCCGTGACACATGGGACCATCTCCTTACCCTCTCAACAATCCTTGAGGGTTTGTGGGAGTTTGCCCAACCAGTCTATATGTGTTTTGTGGACATGGAGAAAGCATTTGACTACATCCCTCGTGGTCGCTTGTGGAGGATGCTTCGGAAGTATGAGGTATCGAGCTTGTTGTAACGAGCTATCTAGTCTCTATACAACTGTTGCAAGAGTTTGGTTTGTATTGCCAACACCCAGTCAAACTCATTTCCAGTGAGAGTTGGACTCCACAAGGGCTGCCCTTTGTCACCAATCCTGTTCATAATTTTTTATGAACAGGATATCTAGGCACAGCCAAGAAACGGGGGTGTCATGTTTTGTGACCACAGGATCTCATCTCTACTATTTGCAGATGATGTTGTCCTGTTAGCTTCATTGGCTTCACCGGGGCAGTTTGCTATTGAGTGTAAAGCAACTGGGATAAGAATCAGCAGAGTCCATGGTGCTCGGCTGGAAAAAGGTAGATTGTCCTCTCTGGGTTGGGGATAAGCTTCTGCCCCAAGTGGAGGAGTATAAGTATCTTGGGGTCTTATTCACGAGTGAGGAGAGAATGGAGCGTGAGATTGACAGACGGATTGGAGCAGCTTCTGCAGTGATACGGACGTTGTAACAGTCTGTTGTGGTGAAGATGGCACTTAGCTCTAAAGCAAAGCCGTCGATTTACCAGTCAATCTATGTTCCTGTCCTCATCTATGGTCATGAGCTTTGGGTAATGACCAAAAGAATGAAATCACAGATACAAGTGGCTGAAATGAGCTTTCTCTGTAGGATTGCTGGACTCACCCTTAGAGATGGGGTGAGGAGCTCAGGCATCTGGGCGAAGCTCAGAGTAGAACCGCTGCTCCTCCACAATAGTCATGTTTACATGTGAAAACTTTCTTCAATCTGATTACAGTTCAGATCAGAACTTGACTGTTTACATAGACCCTGAAAAAGTTGATCCGATTATGACGTGCGTTTACATGCCTCACATGTGTCAACGGACTAAAGTCATTTTGACATGCACAGAGTTGTCTGACATTCCGGAAATAGTAGAAGAAGAAGCAACTTCCGATGTAAACAAACCTGCTTTGTATGTCTCTTTTTTTCAAATGGACCTGTATTGTGTTATTCAGACTGTACTTTTGCTTCTGCTTGTCTCCTTAATGAAAGCTACAAGTCCAGCAGTACATTCTTCTGCGTATGATGAACAGAAGGAGACAGCAGGACGATACAGACCAGTTCTGTTTTACTCCGCCATGTCTTCCGCTAGCTGCTGTAAATGTGGAGATATGTTACGTTGAGGTGTGGCTGACGTACAGACATGCACATTAAACATATTTTCTACCCAAACTTCGGAGTAAGTCTTTATATGCACATCAATTGGATCAACAATTGGCATAACCCACCTGTCACGATCAGAAAGAAAATCTGATCCAAGAGTGTGATCGGGTCAGAATCTTCAGATTGGTATGTTTACATGAAGCATTTTTATTCCGATCAGGCTTTTAATCTGGTTACGTCTGGAATGGAGGGAAGAGGCTCAACTCATAAACACAACATACAGAACTAATAGGACAATAATAATGAACAGAGACCACACTCAAAAATAAAGTCTGAGCCCTAAGGACAGACACTCAAATATATGACAGAGCCCCCCCCCCCCCCAAAGGGGTAACATCAAACATCAAAAATGGAAACTACCCCCCCCCCCCCCCAAAAAAAAAGAAGTACAGCACAAAACCACCCCGGGAGGGAAGTGGGGGAAAAACGGTCAGGAGGGAAAAAACAACCCGCTCAAAAACTCACACCCCGACAGACCCCTAAGCCCCTACAGTCCCAGAGCTCCAGGGTTTGGGTGGTCGGCCAAAGTCTCAGGCCAAGCAGGCGGCTCGATAAATGGAATCAGGCAGCCTGCCGGAAAAAATGGGCCACCCGACCCAGAGACCCAGTCCTTCAGGCGTGCCGGCCAGCGCTCTTGAGCCACCAGGACCAGAGGGGTGAACGAGGAGGTGGCTTTCCCAGCGGAAGGTTCAACTGTGGGAAGCCGGACCGGAGGACAGGAACCCCCACGGCGACTGTTGGCGAGGGAAGAGGGACCACGACGGCGTCTAACAGAGGAGTGAAGGCCTCGGCGTCCACAAGCTGGCCAGCAGCACCCTCAGGGGTCCCAGCTTGGGACACAGCTGCACCCTCGGTGATCCCAGCTTGGGACACAGCTGCACCCTCGGCAGTCCCAGGTTGGGACACAGCTGCACCCACAGTGGTCCCAGGTTGGGACACAGCTGCACCCGCAGTGATCCTGACTTGGGACACAGCTGCACCCTCAATTGCTCCAGCTTGGGACACAGCTGCACCCGCAGTTTCCCCGGGCTGGAGCATAGCTGCACCCGCGGTGGCTCCCAGCTGGAGATCTGCAGTACCCACAAAGGCTCTGGGCTGTAGCTCTGCAGCTCCCGCGATGGTTCCGGGCTGGAGCTTAGCTGCACCCACCATGGACCCGGGCTGGGCCAACGCTGCACCCACGGTGGACCCCAGCTGGGCCAACACTGCACCCACGGTGGACCCCGGCTGGGCCAACGCTGCACCCATGGCGAATCAACCGACCTGTGAGAGCACCAGAGCCAGGAAGCAGTCGATTGCAGGGGCCCCAGGCTGTAGCTCTGCTGCACCCACAATGACCTCCACAGCGGGGGGAGCTGGACCCACGATGATGGGCCTGGATCCTCGGATACATCCGGTGGTGTCTGATTCCATCTGGTGACCCTGGGAGAGGACTCGGACACAGAACAAAAGGAGGAGAGGTCAGGGTTGCTGGCAGCGGCCGAGCCCAGCGAGGCGAACTCAGGTACAGCGGGCAGCTGCACCTGGCTCTCCTCACCAAGAGCCAAGCAAGATTGCTCTAATATAGAAAACAGAAAGACAAAAGAGAGCACTTGCCTGAGTTCGAGCTCCGCCGTCATCCAGGACTCCAACAATCCAGGCAATGTGATCTCGGGCTTGGCCCTCCGGAGGTTCAGCTCAGGCACTGACACTGCTATGGCAGCCTTCGCAGCAGGCATGATGGTTATTGCAGTCTCAAGACTCCTAGGCAAAGGGGATCACACTGGTGACTCCTCCGGCGTGGCAGCTGGGATGCGACTCACCATAGGCGCTGGAGCTGGACTTTTCAGGGCCATGGCCTCCTCCCTCGTCCAACGGTTTTGCTCCAGGTCACGCGGACACTCAAAGGGGATAGAAAGAGACACGGATAGGACTGGTGAGAGGAGAGTGGCTGCAGCAGGTGGAGAGGTCTCTGGGGACTGCACACCAAGAGACTCTCTACCAGGGATCAGGCAAGAAAGTTCATCAGTATTAGAAGCAAAAAGGGAGGAAACTTGCCTGTTCTCCTGGTTAATGATGTTTCCTACTGCAGCTGGCGAGGAGTCATCCCTTTCCGTGGCTAAAAAGACTCTGGGCCACCCTGAGGATAGTAGAGGAGCCGCCCCTGTGACTACGAGAACTGGAGTTGCCGGTGGATAAATGAAACACCCCTTGACAGCTGGAGGAAGCACTGAGGGGAATGGCCTTGCAGCAGAAGTGGAGGGAAGTTGGGCAGGTGGAGCTGCGGCAAAGGAAAAGAAGAGCGAGAATCCGCTGCGGGAATAGCCGGGCTTGGTGAACGGGGAATGGCTGCCAACGAAGCGGGATTATTCTTCCGGCGGTCCGGGAAAGGACGATGTCGCCAAGAAGCTGGAACTGGCTTGATTGGAGCGGGAACTGACGCAGGGTTCTGGCGAGAAACAGTCACAGCAGAGCCCCGGGAGCGTCCTCCCTTCAGCACGAGCCCGGCCTCCTTCGAGGACTTCCTCCCCCTTTTGCCGTTCTCGCATCATAATGCTGCCAACCGGGTTGTCTTCTCAGCTCCCTTGGGGTGTTCCAAGAGCTGAGGGCATCGCTGAACCGCTGCCTCCACCAGGTCCACATACCAGAGAATGTCTTCCGGGCTGGAATATGTGCTAGCCGAGGAAATTAGCCCATCTATTTCCATAAGGGCTCGGCAGCACTCCCACCCCAGGCTCATCAGGTAGCTCCAACCCGCTGTGTTCATCACCATCTCCAAAAACCAAGTGAGTGAAAAAAAGAAAAAGGTGAAAAAAATGCTCCACTGCAGAAGCTGGGCTCTTTATTAGGTCACAGCCAACTGTCATGAATGCCCCTCTGGGGGAGACACGAGCCCACTCGCTTGACTGCAGTGAAGCAGTTTATTGGAGCAAAAACATAGGCAGTTCAAAATAACCAGTGCAGGCAAAACAGAAATGAGGAAAACTTACACTGGGTAGAATCACTGGTGGATAGGAGGGGGAGACAGACCGCAGCATTATAGTCTCATCTGGACATTGATGTGGCTGCAACAACACAGAATGGAGAAGCTGAGTTTAAATACATGTTAGTGATGGGAAGCAGGTGCGTGAGCCAGGCAGAGAAACACTATTGACTAACTGCCCTCAGCTGCTAGAAGTGAGACCTGAGAGCAGAGAGAGAGAGAGAGGGGAAAAAAGGCAAGAGACAGAAAAAAACAAATTACTTGCAGCTGAGGACCAAGCACAGATTGCGAGGGAAGATGGCTGTCTGGAATGGAGGGAAGAGGCTCAAATCATAAACACAATATACAGAACTAACAGGACAATAATAATGACCACACTCAAAAACAACAAAGGAAAGTCTGAGCGCTGAGGACAGATGCTCAGACATATGACAATTTCATGTACAAGGCGATTTAAAGTGCTTTACATACTGTAAACCATCAAAGCATTACAGGAAGTTGCAAAAGAAAAACAAGATTTTGAAAGCCCATCCATCCATCCTCTAACGCTTAATCCTTGTCAGGTCATGGGGGAGCTGGAGCCTATCCCAGCATCTTTGGGTGAGAAGCAGAGTACACCCTGGACAGATTGCCAGTCCATCGCATCATTTAAAAGCCAACTAAAAAAATTAAAGAGTAACAGAAAAAAGCTAAAATAGAATAAGACCGATAAAGTGCAAGAAGTAAAAGTTACAGTGCATTGTGGGAGATTAACAATTGTTCTACTAAAAGGCAGCAGCAAATAAGAAAGTTTTTAACCTTAATTTAAAGCAGCAGAGAGTTTCAGCAGCCCTAATGCTCTCTGGGAGTTTGTTCCACATGTGAAGAGCATAAAAAATGAAATTAATTTCAACATTCAGTTGAAAGTCTGAATTGTTTTATAATCTGCTAATCTTATGTTTTTAAAATCAGATTTTACAAATAATTTTATCCGAACAAATGTAATTTATTGAATTACATCTTAATGGAATGCACAGAAAAGGCAGCAATAAAAGTCCATGGTTTTATTTTATAACTCTCCTTGAGTAGACAACGAGCAAAGATCCTCGGTTACACAAATATAATGTATTAAGTAATTTTTACAAGTAATTTTTTGGGGGCAAAAAAAAATCTTTTTATTTTGTTTTTGGCCAAGGAAGAACATAAATTAGTGGCTCAGAGAGTTGCATCTCTCTGTGTGTTGCAGCTGCGCAATTTACACTCATTATTACAAATTATTATTAGTACTTACAACAACTATGCATGAATGGTCTTATCTTTAAGCTACGCTCACAAAGCTTCTTGCGAACGATGGGTTGGTAAGAATCTCCCAGTTCCTACAAATTCTGGAGTTCGCAGACATTTGTGGAGGGGGGCATAGTTTCTTACAGCTGCCGTTCAATTCACAAGAGCAACTTGAGGCATTCTTGAGAAATGAGGTGCTTTTCTGTCGTACGATGGCCCTAGAGTTCTTACCTTCTTCATAAGGGTGCCTTGGGACCTTTCTACTGCATACTTGCTGCCATCTTATGAAAACTTTTGTCCAATTCATGGCACTCTGAAGTCGTTGGAAGGAAGATCTTACAGTTTTCTGCACATTTTGTTGGCACAAATGTCGCACAAATGACGTGTTTCCACCTTATGCGCATCTCACTGATGGCTTACACACACTGTACGAGTCTCCGTATGAATGGGGTTTGGTACAGTATTTCCTACGACTGCTGAAAAGGCCCCTCAAGAACAACGTAAGTAAGATGTTCTCAAGAACAACTTAAGGTGTTCTAGAGGCATACTTATGGCTTACTTATGACCAACAGCTTGCATAGTTCTTACGTTGTTCCTGTGGCATTTGTACGGCCACCCTACGATGATGAGTTTTCGTGAGCCATTTGTAGAAATCTTGGGCAAGAGTATTGACCTGGCCACGAACTTACGAACAGTCTACGAATGCTGCAAACCTTAAGAAGCCCATACAGAATGGTCCAAAAATCGTTCATATGGTAGTTGTTCGTGAGGGTATTTGTGGCCGTCGCTTTACTTGTAAGTGAAGTAAATTTGCCTGGCCAAAAATCCCTGTGACTTTGCAAAAAAAAAGTTCTTACCTTCTTTTAGTTTTAAAAAAATTTTCAGGTACCCCCCCCCACCCCCCAGTTGGTGCAACGGTACTGCGTAGCCTCTTATTGTGATTTTTAGTTGCAGTTTAGTATCAGATTAGGAAATATGTTATAAACACATGTGAAGGACATTATATAGACTAGGGAAAGTGAGGACACACTAAAAGTGGCTACAAACATCGCAGTGGTGACATACAGAGAGATGGCAACAGGAACACCCATATTGCAAGAGTCTAATCCAGTCAGTGAAGGACTGTGCAATCATCTGAGTCACCATTTGCTGCTGCATCACTTTACCTCTCTGCCTTGAATTTGAACAGGAAATAAGCAGATTCAACAATTTTAAATATAAATATTAATGAAATGATTGGAATCAATCAGAAATTACATTTACATCTACAAGACAGATCAGAGGACAAATAATAATATTTATCTATCATTATTTCTTTTTTATTTTTCATGATGACGGGTGCGGCTCTGCCTCACCTGCCTGCCCTGACTGCACATCACTGGCTTGTTCTTAAACTGATGTTTTATGTTACCATTCTTTATGATGGCAACTGTGTCACTGCAAATCACGCAAGAAAAAAGTTTAAAATTCACAAGAAAGTGTTGCAAAGTTACAAGGAAAAAGTTGCACATATACAGTTAAAAAGTTCCAAATTTATAATGTCACAAATCTTCAAGAAAAAAAAGTTTCAAATTTACCAAAAAAGATATCACAATGGCCCTGCGATGGACTGGCAATTTGTCCAGGGTGTACCCTGCCTCTTGCCCAAATATGCTGGGATAGGCTCCAGCCCCCCCATGACCCAAAAAGGATTAAGTGGTAGAAGATGGCTGGATGGCTGGATGGATATCACAATTTTAGCAAAAAAAAGTTTAGGATTTATAAGAAAAGATGTAAATTTACAAGAAAATAAGTCTCGAAGTCTACAATTTTATGGAAAAAAAATGTGAAATTTATGAGTAAAAAGTTTAAAATTTAGAAGAACAAAGGTGGTAACTTATGAGAGAAAACGTAATTTGCAGGCTTTTAAAACTGCTGTAATTAAACCCTTACTCAAAAAGCCAACGCTGGATCCAGGAGTTTTAGCTAACTATGGACCATTCTCTAATTTGCCTTTCATTTTAAAAATCTTAGAAATAGTTGTTTCTATGATATTATTTGACCACTTGCAGGGAAATGGTTTATTTGAAGAGTTTCAATCTGGGTTTAGAATCCATCATAGTACTGAAACAGCTTTAGTGAAGGTCACTAATAACCTCCTTATCGCATCTGATAATGGACTTGTTTCTGTACTTGTCCATTTAGACCTTAGTGCAGCTTTTGATACTATCAATCATAATATTGTACTTGATAGATGTGAACACCATGTGAACACCATTAGAACCACTGGAACTTCGTTGCAGTGGTTTAGATCTTATTTATCTGATAGGCTCCAGTTTGTTCATGTCAATAATGAGTTTTCTTCTAACTCAAAGCTCAGTCACCGAGTTCCACGGGGATCTGTGCTAGGCCCTATGTTTTTTACTTTATATATGCTTCCGCCAGGCAACATTATTAGAAAGCACTGTATACATTTTCATTGTTATGCAGATGACACCCAATTATACCTGTCAATGAAGCCAGATGATAGTAATCAATTAGCCAAGTTAGAAGCCTGTCTTAAGGAAATCAAAGCTTGGATGACTTGTAATTTCCTGCATTTAAATTCAGATAAGACTGAAGTCATTCTAGTTAGTCCAGAAAACCTTAGAAATACCTTTCCAAATCCAACTCTTAGTTTGGATGTGGTTACTCTTTCTCTTATTAGTTCTGTGAGGAACCTTGGAGTTATTTTTGATCAAGATTTGTTTTTTTAATTCACATATTAAATTTGTTTCTAAGACTGTCTTCTATCATTTGCGTAATATTGCCAAGATTAGGAGCATCTTGTCTCAGAGTGATACTGAGAAACTAATCCATGCTTTTGTTTGCTCTAGAATAGATTAATGCAACTCTTTATTATCAGGTTGTCCTAAAACATCATTAAAAAAATCTTCAGTTGATCCAAAATGCTGCAGCAAGAGTTTTAACAGGTACTAGAAAGAGAGATCATATCTCTCTGATTCTGGCCTCCCTTCAAAGGCTTCCCATAGAGTTTAGAATTAAGTTTAAAATCCTTCTTCTCCCTTATAAAGCTCTAAATAAGCAGGCCCCTTTTTATTTAAAAGATCTGATACTACCATATTATCCTAACAGAGTACAACATTCCCAAAATGCAGGATTACTTGTAATAACTAGAATCTCCAAAAGTACAATGGGAGGCAGAGCCTTCAGTTATCAAGCTCCTCTCCTGTGGAACCAGCTGCCAATCTGGATTCGGGAGTCCGACTCGATCTCTGTTTTTAAGAATAGGGTTAAAACCTTCCTTTTTGATATAGCCTATAATTAGGGTGGGATCATGTGCCCCTGAACCCTCCCTTAGTTATGCTGCTAATAGGTTTAGACAGCCGGGGGACCTCCAACAATGCACTGGACTTCACTCCTTTCTTCACTCTCAATGAAATATTTTTGCTGGTCATTAACATCTGTTTGTTCTCTCCCATAGATTGAGTCCCCGTCGTACTGTTTGCTCTCTACATGTTTGTTCTTTTCTTCTTCTACTCTAACCCCTCACCCCCAGCCAGTCGCAGCAGATGACTGCCCCTCCCTGAGCCTGGTTCTGCTGGATCTTTCTTCATGCAAAAAGGGAGTTTTTCCTCTCTACCGTCGCCAAGTGCTTGCTCACAGGGGATCACCTTATTGCCGGGGTCTTTCTGCAGTTGTGGGGGTTTCCCCTACAGTTGGAAGTGCTATGAGATGTTGTTGTGAAATGGTGCTATATAAATAAAGTTGAATTGAATTTTTATTCCCCCCAAAAAACCAAAAGTGTGCACTTGTATGTTTTGCACATTTAGCTTTTTGAACATTTGCATATTCTGCTCTATAGTCAGAAACAGTTCTGCTCATTTTTACATAATATTGGATGTTAATATCTGTGCAAAAATCTTACATCTAGTGTGTTTTTCTTTGGCTGTTTGTATTCTTTGCCACTTTTTGCTTTTTTCCCTATCAAGAGTTATTTTGTGTCTTTGAGAATTACAAATAAAACTTTGTACAGCATCTGTCGGATAACTTCAGCACACCAGAGAACACAGGCTTAAGCCTTGTTCATACAGGATTAGTATTACCATGGGAACTCGTAAGATTCTGAAATGTGAGTATCTTTGTTCCCCAGGTACAGACTTAATATTACTATTAATATGCCACCAGATTGTTGAGCTTTTAGGGAGACGACAAATGTTCCTAATCTCCTAAGCTTTCATGCGTGCATCCATCTGATCATCCTTGGAGTTACTGGAGGAGTTCCACAAACACGTCCTTGAATTTTCAACAACTTTCATTTATAATTGCCGAGGCAGGGTCCATATCTCTATTAATGCGCTGTATGATGCTGATGAAAGATAACGTAAACACAAAAATTCTGGGTCACTGTTAAAGGTGTATGCTGATTTTAAATGGGTCATTGCTCCTTTTTTCTCAATAAATTTGACTTTTTTTCTCATAAGTTTCCAGCTTTTTTCTCGTTGTGATGGCTGTCCCACCAGCCACACACCAGGAATAAATAGTGATAGCTTTTCATTTATTTATAGCACATTTTTATGTAAAATAGACACACTCATTTTTGTTCAACATTTTTAATTTGGCTGGCAGCTGGCATTTGAGTTATCTATTTAGAGTGCAAACATTTAGTTAACTTTATCTATCAAGTTTGCCTCATGTACAGTGGGGGAAAAAAGTATTTAGTCAGCCACCAATTGTGCAAGTTCTCCCACTTAAAAGATGAGAGAGGTCTCCAATTTTCATCATAGGTATACCTCAACTATGAGAGACAAAATGAGAAAAAAAAATCCAGAAAATCACATTGAAGGATTTTTAATGAATTAATTGGTAAATTCCTCGGTAAAATAAGTATTTGGTCAATAACAAAAGTTCATCTCAATACTTTGTTATATACCCTTTGCTGGCAATGACAGAGGTCAAACGTTTTCTATAAGTCTTCACAAGGTTTTCACACACTGTTGCTGGTATTTTGGCCAATTCCTCCATGCAGACCTCCTCTAGAGCAGTGATGTTTTGGGGCTGTCGCTGGGCAACACGGACTTTCAACTCCCTCCAAAGATTTTCTATGGGGTTGAGATCTGGAGACTGGCTAGGCCACTCCAGGACCTTGAAATGCTTCTTACGAAGCCACTCCTTCGTTGCCCGGGCGGTGTGTTTGGGATCATTGTCATGCTGAAAGACCCAGCCATGTTTCATCTTCAATGCCCTTGCTGATGGAAGGAGATTTTCACTCAAAATCTCACGATACATGGCGCCATTCATTCTTTCCTCTACACGAATCAGTCGTCCTGGTCCCTTTGCAGAAAAACAGCCCCAAAGTATAATGTTTTCACCCCCATGCTTCACAGTAGGTATAGTGTTCTTTCTCCTCCAAACACGACAAGTTGAGTTTTTACCAAAAAGTTCTATTTTGGTTTCATCTGACCATATGACATTCTCCCAATCCTCTTCTGGATCATCCAAATGCTCTCTAGCAAACTTCAGACGGGCCTGGACATGTACTGGCTTAAGCAGGGGGACACGTCTGGCACTGCAGGATTTGAGTCCCTGGCGGCGTAGTGTGTTAACTGATGTAGCCTTTGTTACTTTGGTCCCAGCTCTCTGCAGGTCATTCACAAGGTCCCCCCGTGTGGTTCTGGGATTTTTGCTCACCGTTCTCGTGATCATTTTGACCTCACGGGGTGAGATCTTGCGTGGAGCCCCAGATCGAGGGAGATTATCAGTGGTCTTGTATGTCTTCCATTTTCTAATAATTGCTCCCACAGTTGATTTCTTCACACCAAGCTGCTTACCTATTGCAGATTCAGTCTTCCCAGCCTGGTGCAGGTCTACAATTTTGTTTCTGGTGTCCTTTGACAGCTCTTTGGTCTTGGCCATAGTGGAGTTTGGAGTCTGACTGTTTGAGGTTGTGGACAGGTGTCTTTTATACTGATAATGAGTTCAAACAGGTGCCATTAATACAGGTAACGAGTGGAGGACAGAGAACCTTCTTAAAGAAGAAGTTACAAGTCTGTGAGAGCCAGAAATCTTGTTTGTTTGTAGGTGACCAAATACTTACTTTACCAAGGAATTTACCAATTAATTCATTAAAAATCCTTCAATGTGATTTTCTGGATTTTTTTTTCTCATTTTGTCTCTCATAGTTGAGGTATACCTATGATGAAAATTGGAGACCTCTCTCATCTTTTAAGTGGGAGAACTTGCACAATTGGTGGCTGACTAAATACTTTTTTGCCCCACTGTATTTGAAGCACAGTATTAATACCTTTTTCTTTATGTTGCCAGCTCCTGGGTGGTTGCTGCAGAGTGGAGGCCTGCAGAGAAAAGAGTCACAGCTCCTGCAAGTCTGCTTAAATAGTAGAGCTGAGGTAATTGGACTCTACCAAGTTGCTTGATCGTTATTTTATTGTTTTGTTTTTTTATACTTTATTGATCCCCAGGGGGGAAATTGAGGGCATCCACGGTAGGGCGCTATCCCTTAACCATTCACACCTAGGGCCACTTTAGAGTCTCCAATTAACCTAACCTGCATGTTTTTGGGCTGTGGGAGGAAACCGGAGAAATCCCAGAGTAAACCCATGCAGATATGGGGAGAACATGCAAAATCCACACAGATCACTGTTGGCCAGAGGCTGGGATCGAACCAGGGATCCCATGGCCAAGGGTGAGTTGCTGTGCTGGCGCAGTCTGCCTGCACCACCGCACCGCCCAGTTGCTTGATTGTTAGGGATGAAGGCAATATTAAATTTTTCAGTTTACTTTTCTTTTATTAGGTCATTAATATTGCTTTATTGCTTTTCTTTAGTTGATAATCAGCTTTAACTTACCATCTGTTAATGTTTATTGTAGTCTGTCTAGTTTTCTCTTAGTTCTGTTTAGTTTGTCTCCCTAGTGCGTCTCAGTGGTCTGATCAGCCTCTGTATATGTTCCCCTGATGTCTCATTTTGTTTGGTCAGTTTATGTTGTTCAGTTGTCTTAGTTGTTGCCTTATAGTGATGGCCAAATGAGGCTTTCTTGAGGACTTGAGGCCTTTCATCAAAATGGCTCATATAGACGAGGCCTCATGTGGGACTTCATTTTCTCTACCAGGCCATCTAGTGGACAAAATGTATACAACATGTTTATTTTTACAAGGGTATTATTAGTTTAATGTGAATTTTTTTCATTTCAATAAATCTTTTAAGAAATATCAATGATAATAGGACAAAAAAATAATAAAACTGAGGTGACTACAGTGAATGTGCCTGTGTTACTTGGTGTGCTTGTACTACTTATCCATTTTTATTAAGAAATAATAAATTGTCAACAGTCTTATACTGTCCCAATATATTCAACTCTGGCCTTATTCTCATGCAGGGCACAATAGCAATAGTGCCTCAGCATAATGATGATAATATTAATATATAGCATAATATTAATCCAAGCTCTTTGAAACACAACAGACACTTCACCTTGCAAATAAAAATTAAATTAAAAGAACAGCACAGCTGGGATTCAAACCCAGGTCTCCCACTTTCAAAGCAGATGCAGTGCCACTAAACCGTCACCTCAGTTACAATAAATAACCACTATTTGTCAAAAATACATCAATGGGAGAAATGCGCTCAAACTGTTCCCAAACAGAAGAAGTCCATGTTTTTGGTGCTGGCTTCATCTGAAAATTGGCTGTGACAAATCCCTTTCACAGACAAACATGACAAAACAAAACGTGAGGAACGGGGATTTCCATTGGGTACCACTGCTCACTTTATTTCATGTTGTGTGTAAAATCCTGAACGGCTTCCTAACCCAGTCACGTGGTCCGATGTCAACACATACGTCAAAATGCACGCCTCAAAACATGCTTCTCCAAATATTTCCTGGATAAGCTCAGAGCACCCCTTGGAGCCTGCCTTCCCATCACTAGTGCCTGAGTTTTGTTAAGCTGACCTCTTTTATGAGCTCAATTATTGTCAAGAATGGTTCTACATTTTATTTTTATTTTTTTAGAAAAATACCTTTTGTAAATAAACTTAAGCCTCATTTTTAAAGAGAATCACCCTTGTCTCTCTCATCTATCTGCTCGGCCCCTCACACTCATAAATTTCCAGTCTTTTTTCTCATAAAGTTCCAGCTTTTCTTTTGAACTTGCAACTTTTTTCTCATAAATTTGCAACTTTTTCCTCATATGTAAAACTTTTTCCTCACTAAGTTGCTGCTTTTTTCCCATCATAAATTTGTGACTCTTTTCCTCTATGTAAGGATCCTTGTCTGCCATGTGTGTCTGCCTCTCTGTCCCCCTGTTAATTAGCACCCTTCCTACAGCCTTGATCACCACCTGTGGCCCATTAAGGCGCTCTTTACAAGGAAGGCTGTTCTACTGCTCTGTCTGGTCGTGTAGCATTGCATTTGCTCCTGCCTAACTCCATGTACTTTGTCTGCCTGCCATGCTCTGACCCCCTGCTTGTTACTGGACTCTGGATCTTATCTTACGGACTGGGATTGGATTCACACAGATAAGTGCACTTCACCGTTTTCCTGAAAGTAAATCAATTTACCCAAAGTTGTCACCTGTGTCTTCTACCTTCACTCCCCACCCCCCAGGCCTGGCCAACCTGTCGCCTGCATTACCCTGAAGCTCCCCTGTCGCACCTCTTCACCTCCTCTGCTGGCAGCCCTCTCGTCACCTCTGGAGGATCCTCGCTCTGTCATCGCAGCTTCTCCCCAGAGTGCCTGTAAGCATAAGACAATACAATTCATCATCCATATCCACCCAGTTATACTAACCTCTGCTTCTATTGTTCCCCCACAGGGTTCCCCCTCCATTTGCATTATTTTTGTAATAGAGATTATTGTTTAAACTCTACTTACTATTTCCCTTCACATTGCTTTTGGGTCTTGGTCTCAGATTCCTTGTCAGTATGTGACCAGCAGTTAGACCCAGCAATAAGATGGATGGAAATCAGAACTTTCTGACCCGGTACCCTTGAGCAGCGCGCTGATCAAATGGCTCATCAGATGCAGGTAATTCTTAATGAGCTGGCTAAGATAAGCAAGCGATTTAGTAAGGTGGAAAAGACCGTACAAAGCCGTGTTGTTGTGACATCCATTGCCCCACCACCGGCGGCCGAGCCCCCTTCCCTATCCCACTCCGGGCGCGCTCCATTAGTTGCTACTCCCCTTTGGTATAGTGGGGAACTAGGGGAAGCCCGTGGGTTTTTGCTACAGTGTCAGCTTGTGTTTAATAGCTCACCCTGTGACTATCCCACCGACTCAAGCCGAATTAGTTTTGTAACAGGCCTTCTTGATGGTCTCACCCTCTTCTGGACCCAGGCAATTATCCTGGGACCTAATTATCATGCTTACAATTTTGGCCGTTTCACTAACAAATACTGTAATGTGTTTGATCACTCCGAACATGAGGGGAGTGCCCCTACCTGAATAATGAGTCTCTGCCAAGGACAGAAGACTGCAGCCGAGCACTGAGTTTCGAGTTCTCGTGACCAAAGCAGGGTGGGATGGCTTAGCATTGTGCACTGTATTTACCCACAGTCTAAACACCACCCTCTGCAGTGAGCCTGCTCGCCTCCAGGACGAGCCCGATTCTCTGGACAAATTAATTTCCCTCGTCGTTAAACTTGATAAAAGACTTCGCCAATGCTCAAGGGAATGCCAGCCCAGTTTCTGCATACATTCTCGTCCTACGTCAATGCACTCTTTGCTTCTTACGCTCCAGCCCCCTGCCAACCCCGCCCCCTTGACGCCCCTGAACCCATGGCTGTGGGGCAGTCCAAGTTCGTTCCCACTGAAAAACAAAGGCGTTAAGAGGAGAGGCCGTGTTTGTACTGTGGTCACGTCCACGCCTCTTGCCGCAATCAGTTAAATGATTAAGCCCGTCAATCACTGCGGGGGGATTGGTGGGCTTTTTAACCCTTCTCTCAAGCACTTCAGTTTACCCGTTCGGTTACTGCTGAAGACCACTGAGTTTGTGGGCTCCACTTTAGTCGATTCTGGAGCCGAGCAAAACTTATTTTGGAGAATCTGGCAACCCAGCTTAATAGTCCATGCTCTGAATTACCTCTGCCCTAGAAAAGTATTACCCTATCCAGCCAGCCCCTTTGCCGGGTTTATAAACAAACTGTTCCTCTGGCCCTACTAGTTTCTGGTAACCATCATGTGCTACTATCCTTTCTGGTCCTCCCACTGTCCATGTCACCCTTGCTGCTAGGATTCCGCTGGTTAAAGTCACACAATCTGGTTATTAATTGGGACAGGGGCGTGATCACCTCATGGAGCCTCTATTGTACGTCCTTCTGCCTTTGCTCTGCAGCCTGTTCTCTGTCCATCCTCATTCAGTCTCCAGCCCCTGAACCCCCCGCCCTGACTAATGTGCCCCCTGAGTATCATGATTTGGCACCCGTTTTCAGCAAGGCTAAAGCCCTGTCTTTGCCCCCACATCGGCCCTATGACTGCGCCATTGAGCTCCAGCCTGGGGCCCACCTCCCCTCCAGTCATTTGTACAGCCTGTCTGACCCCGATAAAGAGGTCATGGACAAATATATCAAAGAATCCCACAATGCTGATATTATACTGATATTAAACTGGACCTAAGCAACGCCTATCATCTTATCAGGATTCGGGAAGGGGACGAGTGGAAGACTGGATTTCACACCCCTAGTGGCCACTTCAAATATTGTGTCATGCCCGTTGGCCTCACCAATGCCCCCACTGTGTTTCAACGTCTCAATAATGACATACTAAGGGACTTGTTGGGCGTATTTGTGTTTGTCTACCTCAGTGACATCCTTGTTTTCTCTAGATCACCAGCCGAACATAAAGACGCATGTTCGAGTGGTCCTCCAGCGCCTTCTCGAGAACCAAATTTATGTGAAGGCAGAGAGGTGCAAATTTCATATCACCACCACCACCATTTTTCTGGGATTCATAATCTCCAAAGGTCAGATCAAACCCGATTCAATAAAAATCAAGGCAGTTGCCGACTGGCCTGTAGCCTCTTCACGCAAACAGCTCCAGCAGTTCCTTGGTTTCGCTTATTTTTACAGATGCTTTATTAGGAAATACAGCTCCATTGCCCACCCCCTCACTTCTCTCACGTCTGTCAATGTTCCCTTTCGGTGGTCCAAGGAGGCTAACGACACATTCTCCCTGCAAGTTTACCGAGTCTCCCACCCTTATCTAGCCCTATCCTGCTCACCAGTTCATGGTGGAAGTGGATGCCTCTGATGTCGGGGTGACAGCCATGTGTAACCCACAGTAAATTTATAGTTAATAAATTAATAAATGATTGGAGTGATGAATAAATGCATAAATAATATAAAGACAAAAACGACGTGGTTGTCGGGCTGGTGTTAGACGGTGGACAAGGAGTATAAGGTACAGACCCACCCTCCCATCCGTTGTTATGGTGAATGTACGTTCTATACTGGGAAAGGTAGATGAGCTAGCGGCTATCTCCCGCTACGATAGCGTATACCGGGAGTGTTCCCTCCTTTTGTTTACCGAGACGTGGCTAACTGAACTAGTAGCAGATGCTAATATTGAGCTGGAGGGTTTCCACGCGATACAGGCAGACCGAACACTGGACAGTGGCAAAACAAGGGGCGGTGGAGTGTTGATCTATGTTATTAACAACTGGTGCAGACCGGGACACATCACTGTTAAACAACAACACTGCAGCAAAGACATCGAGTTGCTAGCTGTTAGCATGTGGCCTACCTACCTCCCGAGGGAATACTCACACGTGATCTGCATTGTTATTTATGCAAATCCGACGGCGAACGCTGGGACAGTGTGTGACGTCATCCACTCAGTAACTGGCAGGCTGCAGACAGAACACCCAGATGCTCTTCTCCTCATCTCAGGCGATTTCAACCATGTTTCACTGTCTCCCATTCTACCCACGTTTACCCAGTATGTCACATGCCACACTAGAGACAATAAAACACTGGACTTATTCTACGCAAACACTAAGGAGGCGTACACCTCAACACAACTCCCCCCACTGGGGAGATCGGATCACAACTTGGTTCATGTCCGGCCGGTGTACAAACCCCTAGTGCACAGACAACCTCCGACCATGCGCACAGTGAAGTTATGGTCTGAGGAGGCAATGGACGCTCTAAAGGGCTGTTTTGAAACCACCACCTGAGAGCAGCTCTGCGATCCACATGGTGAGGACATCGATGGCCTCACTCACACCATCACGGACTACCTCAGCTTCTGTCTGGACAACACTGTTCCCACCAAGACCATACGGTGTTGCTCAAACAACAAACCCTGGATCAACCCTGAGATAAAAACACTTCTGAGAGAGAAGAAGAGGATCTTCAGGTCGGGGAACAGGGAGATGCTGAAGTCCGTACAGAGGGAGCTGAGGAGAAAGATCAGAGAAGGCAAGGACAGCTTCAGGAAGAAGATGGAGGACAAGCTGCAACAGAGCAACATCAGTGGGACCTGGAGAAACCTTAAAACCATCTCTGGGCTCCAGAATACCTCCCCCCAGGCCACAGGGGGCAGGGAGTGGGCGAACAATCTGAATTTGTTTTTTAATAGGTTTGACCAACCGCCCCCCCCCCGGACTGCACAACAACCACTGCTGCCACTGAAGACATCAAGTCCTGCTGCCCACTCCCCACTCCACCATCACCCCCCCCCTCCCAACACACAGCCCCCCAACCTGACCCTCACTAAGACCCAGGTGAGGACGGAGCTGAGGAAGATCAAGGCGAGGAAGGCGTCGGGACCAGACAACATCAGTGCAAAGCTCCAAGTCCTGTGCAGACCAGCTGTGTGGGATTGTGGAGTACATCTTCAACCTGAGCCTGAAGCTGGGGAGGGTACCACAGTTGTGGAAAACATCTTGTGTGGTACCTGTACCAAAGACTTCCCACCACAAAGATCTGAACAGCTACAGACCAGTGGCCCTGACGTCCCACATGATGAAGACCCTGGAGAGACTGCTCCTTACTCACCTCCGCCCCCTGGTGGGACCAGCGATGGATCCACTCCAGTTCGCCTACCAGCATGGTATTGGGGTGGAGGATGCGGTGATCTTCCTCCTTCACCGTTCTCTGTTCCACATGGAGAAGCCCAGGAATGCAGTAAGGATCATGTTCTTTGACTTCTCCAGTGCTTTCAACACCATCCAACCGATGATCCTGAAGGACAAGCTGCTGTGCGCAGGGGTGGACCAGCACCTGTCATCATGGATCCTGGACTACCTCACAAACCGGCCACAGTTTGTGAGAACCTGGGACTGTGTGTCCGACACGATCATCGGTAGCAAGGGGACCCCCAGGGAATGGTTTTGGCTCCCTTCCTGTTCACCCTTTATACTGTGGACTTCTCACACAACACAACACACTGCCATCTACAGAAGTTCTCTGACGACTCTGCGATCGTTGGCCTCATCTCCAATGGAGATGAAGCTGAGTACAGAGGGCTTATCCAGGACTTTGTGGACTGGTGCCATCGGAACTGCCTCCAGATCAACGCGAGGAAACCTAAGGAGCTGGTGGTGGACTGCCGCAGGCAAGGACAACCCCTCACAGCACCAGTAAACATCCAGGGAACAGACATTGAGATGGTGACATCCTACAAGTACCTGGGTGTTCATCTGAACAATAAACTAGACTGGTCACACCATACTGATGCACTTTACAAGAAGGGACAGCGCAGGCTGTTCCTACTGAGGAGACTCAGGTCTTTTGGTTTACAAGGGGCGCTGCTGAAGACATTCTACGACACGGTGGTGGCATCAGCCATCACTTTTGGAGCGGTCTGCTGGGGCAGTGGCATTACAGCAGCCGATAGGAAGAGACTGAACAAACTGATCAAGAAAGCTAGCTCCGTCCTGGGGCAGTGCCTTGATCCAGTGGAGGAGATGGGAGAGAGAAGGATGGTGGCTAAACTGTCATCTCTGGTGGAGTCCGAGTTCCACCCTATGCAGGACACACTGAATGCACTAAGGAGCTCATTTAGCAGCAGACTACATCATCCCAGGTGCACAACCGAAAGGTTTCGCAGGTCCTTCCTACCAACAGCTGTCAGACTGCATAACCTAAGCAGGGCTGCTCGCAGAGATAGCAAAAAAAACGTGACAACCTAATAGTATTTAATGCAAAAGACGCAATAGACTTACACAATGGCCCCCTCCGGTATACAACTAGGAAAATACCGGTAGCTACGGAGGGTGACAATAAGTATGGGTACATAATCATACCATGTAGGATAACTAAGTAGACGGTTATGCTGTTTCATTCCATCTAGCTACAATGCTCCGCACTGTGTGTGTTTATATATTTATATATTTATTCCATCTAGCGACAATGCTCCACACTGTGTGTTTATATATTTACATATTTATTCCATCTGGCTACAATGCTCCACACTGTGTGTGTTTATGTATTTACATATTTATTCCATCTAGCTACAATGCTCCGCACCGTGTGTCTATATATTTATGTTTATATGTACATATGTATACTCGCTGCTCTTGTTTTTTCTTGCCTTCTGATTGTTGCTCTGAGTGTTGCTATCCCTGTGCTGTTGCAATCTTGGAATTTCCCCATTGTGGGACTAATAAAAGCTTATCTTATCTTATCTTAAATAAGTGAACTATGATGACTAATAGGTTGATGGACATAAATAAATATTTATATTGAATAAATTAATAAAAGTAATAGCTCAAGTAGGTTCAGTTTGTCTTCTTTTAATTATTTACCTTTTGTTCTTATTAAAGATAAAAATAGAAAGGAGATGTTTTTACCTTCTTTACATGTTTCGACTGTGCGCTGCAGCCTTCGTCATGTTACAGTCTCCTTTCTATTATTGTCTTAAATAAGAACAAAAGGTAAATAATAAAACTAATTAATAAAAAAAATGTGGGTTGATGACAAGAAATTGAAATTGAGAAAATGTTTTTTTTATTATCTTATTTTGTTAGTTTTGTTGGCCAACTAGATCATTTCTACCTCTGACAACCTCCTGTTAGTTGTTCTGATTGATTCTCAGATTTGGGTCTGACTACGTGCTGAGAGGCATAGAGGCAGAGCTGATTGAAAGAGCGGGGAAAACTGTAAAAGGTTGCGGTTTCTGCCAGAGTGCTGAGGCCTGAAACTGGTTTTCTCTTAGTGCTTCTAGTGCTTTGTGTTATGTAGGAATTACCTCTGTAATGACGAGGCCCGGTGCACAGTTGAACTTCACTTTGTTATGAGGGTTGGTCACACACAATACAGCCACCAGGCAGGGGCCTTGCCAAAGAGGCCGAACAGAGATGCCCGCTGGTATTTATAGGGCAGTGCAGTGGCAGAAGAGGAAGTGGCCGCCACAACACCGCACTTCACAATAAGACAACAATATAACTATAGCACACACACCCCCGAAAGTCCAACATACAATTGAGACCCTCTCCAATTTAGGACCCGAATCACGCACTGAGAAGACTGCAACTGAGATCACTAAATGGCCTATCACATTCACACAACAAAACCTAAAACTAGGGAGGACGGGTGGACTACCATCCCCCCCCACATGGCCAGGTGGATTATTCTGCCACCTGTACTAACTATAAAAAAAGTCCATTAATAACTTAAAACATTGCTGTGTTCCTAAAATATAAACACACCCAGAACAATAACATTTTAGTTTTTTTTTTTACACACACAAACATATGAACATTAGAACTATTTATATATATATATATATATATATATATTTTTAAAACTCACACTACTGTCCTCCTGGCAGAAAGGGGTAGAACTGGCTATTGGGACACCCAGGACAGTCCCTCAGTAGAGGGGCTGCCCCTGGAAGCGGTATGTCACCAGGATCGCAGCTGACCTCATAGACGAGAGCGCCTCTTCTCTTCGCCATTCACCACCTCTCTTGTCCGGACCCGCCATCTGAAGCCTCCTCCCGGGCACGCCGCTGCTCATCGGCGTGCCTCCGTGAGCCATCTGACAGCTGGAAGTAGGCTGGGCCCCTCTCTGCGACGATGCACAGCCGCTCTTGGTGTTCCTCTCCCTGTCGTTTGGCCCACATCCACCGTGGATGTCCCTCCCCTAGCGCCCGGACCAGGTCCGTAACATTCAGAGGAGCTCTGCTCAGCCTGCAGTGTTGCTGATCGGCACGCGGTCCCTCCGTGACTGTCGGTCTGGCCCTGACTCCTTGTAAAGCTGCTGCAGCGGTCACCGTTGTAGCTCCAGAACCTCCACCCCACTGTGGCCGAGCTCTGGAGGAAACTGAGGCTAGCTTGTCGGCGTCACCCGGCGACACAGGCACCTCACCACCATGCTCGGTGCCCTCTTCCATAGTACCCTGAGTGCCAGCACTGAGACTTTCCTGCGTTGAACCTTAGTGAGGTGGTTTTGCTTCACCGCCGTGGTGCCCGGTAAATTCAGTTCAATTCAACTTTATTTATATAGCGCCATATCACAACAACAGTCATTTCGTAGCACTTTCAAATGTAGAGAAAACCCCACAACTGCAGAAAGACCCTAGCAATCAGACGATCCCCTCTGAGCAAGTACTTAGCGATGGTGGAGAGGAGAAACTCCCATTTAACAGGAAGAAACCTCTAGCAGAACCAGGCTCAGGGAGGGGCAGTCATCTGCTGCGACTGGCTGGGGGGTGAGGGGATAGAGAAGATGAAAAGAACAGACATAAAGAGAGCAAACATTAACAGAGAGAAGCCAAGTACATTGTTGGAGGTCCCCCGGCAGTCTAAATCTATTAACAACAAAAATGGGGGGGGGGGGGGGGGTTAAGAGACACAAAATTCCTCCCTAATCGTAGGCTATATTGAAGAGGAAGGTTTTTACCCTATTCTTAAATCTGATAGGTTCCAGTTTGTTCATGTAAATGATGAGTTTTCTCTCAGCTCAAAGCTTAGTCATGGAGTTCCACAGGGATCTGTGCTTGGCCCTACTCTTTTTAGTTTATATATGCTTCCGTTAGGCAACATTATTAGAAAGCACTGTATACATTTTCACTGTTATGCAGATGACACACAATTATACCTGTCAATGAAGCCAGATGATACTAATCAATTAGCCAAGTTAGAAGCCTGTCTTAAGGAAATCAAAGTTTGGATGACTTGTAATTTCCTGCTATTAAATTCAGATAAGACTGAAGTCATTCTTGTTGGTCCAAAAAACCTTAGAAATTCCTTTCCAAATCAAACTTTCAGTTTGGATGCAGTTACTCTTTCTCTTAATAGCTCTGTGAGGAACCTTGGAGTTATTTTTGATCAGGATTTGTCCTTCAATTCACATATTAAATTTGTTTCTAAGACTGCCTTCTATCATTTGCGTAATATTGCCAAGATTAGGAGCATCTTGTCTCAGAGTGATGCTGAGAAGCTGATCCACGCTTTTGTTAGCTCGAGATTAGATTATTGTAATTCTTTATTATCAGGTTGTCCTAAAACATCTTTAAAAAGTCTTCAGCTGATCCAAAATGCTGCAGCAAGAGTTTTAACAGGTACTAGAAAGAGAGATCATATCTCTCCGGTTCTGGCCTCCCTTCATTGGCTTCCCATAGAGTTTAGAATTAAGTTTAAAATCCTTCTTCTTACTTACAAAGCTCTAAACAATCAGGCTCCTTTTTATTTAAAAGATCTGATACTACCGTATCATCCTAACAGAGCACTACGCTCCCAAAATGCAGGTTTACTTGTAATACCTAGAATCTCCAAAAGTACAATGGGAGGCAGAGCCCTTCAGTTATCAAGCTCCTCTCCTGTGGAATCAGCTGCCAATCTGGATTCGGGAGTCAGACTCGATCTCTGTTTTTAAGAATAGGGCTAAAACCTACCTTTTTGATATAGCCTACAATTAGGGAGGGATCATGTGTTTTCTGAACCCTCCCTTAGTTATGCTGCTAATAGGTTTAGTCAGCCGGGGGACCTCCAGTAATGCACTGGGCCTCACTCCTTTCCTCACTCTCTATGAAATATTTTTTTTTTGCTGGTCATTAACATTTGTTTGTTCTCTCCCATAGATTGAGTCCCCATCGTGCTGTTTGCTCTCTACATGTCTGTTCTTTTCTTCTTCTCTATCCCCTCACCCCCCAGCCAGTCGCAGCAGATGACTGCCCCTCCCTGAGCCTGGTTCTGCTGGAGGTTTCTTCCTGTTAAAAGGGAGTTTTTCCTCTCCACCGTCGCCAAGTGCTTGCTCACAGGGGATCGCCTGATTGCTGGGGTCTTTCTGCAACTGTGGGGGTCCTCCCTACAGTTGATAGTGCTATGAGATGACTGTTGTTGTGAAATGGCGCTATATAAATAAAGTTGAATTAAAAACAGAAATCGAGTCCGACTCCCGAACCCAGATGGGTAACTGGTTCCACAGGAAAAGAGCTTGATAGCAGAAGGCTCTGCCTCCCATTGTACTTTTGGAGAGTCTAGGTATTACAAGTAATCCAGCATTTTGGGAGCGTAGTGCTCTGTTAGGGTAATATCAGATCTTTTATATAAAAGGGGGCCTGATTATTAAGAGCTTTGTAAGTGAAAAGAAGGATTTTAAACTTAATTCTAAACTCTATGGGAAGCCAATGAAGGGAGGGCAGAACCGGAGAGATATGATCTCTCTTTCTAGAAACAGTTAAAACTCTTGCAGCAGCATTTTGGATCAACTGAAAACTTTTTAAAGATATTTTAGGACAACCTGATAATAACGAGTTACAATAGTCTAATCTAGGTTTACTCCAGGATTTCTCCGGTTTCCTGCCACATGCCAAAAACATGCAGGTTAGGTTAATTGGCATCAAAGTGGGGATTCTAAATTGTCTTTAGGTATGACTGTGAGAGTGAATGGTTGTCTGTCTCTCTGTGGTGGCCCTGTGATGGACTGGCGATCTGTCCAGGGTGTACCCTGCCTCTCGCCCTAAGAAGATGGATGGATGGATGGATGGATAGAGCTAACAAAATCGTGGATCAGTTTCTTAGCATCATTCAGAGACAAGATGCTCCTAATCTTGGCAATATTGCACAGATGATAGAAGGCAGTCTTAGAAATAAATTTAATATGTGAATTAAAAGATAGATCTTGATCAAAAATAACTCCAAGGTTCCTCACAGAACTATTCAGAGTAAGAGTAGCGGCATCCAAATTAAGAGTTTGATTTGGAAGGGTATTTCTAAGGTTTTTTGGACCAACAAGAATGACTTCAGTCTTATCTGGGTTTAATAGCAGAAAATTACAAGTCATCCAAGCTTTGATTTCCTTAAGACAAGCATCTAATTTGGCTAATCGATTACAATCATCGGGCTTCATTGACAGGTATAATTGTGTGTCATCTGCGTAACAATGAAAATGTATACAGTGCTTTCAAATGATGTTGCCTAATGGAAGCATATATAAACTAAAAAGAGTAGGGCCTAACACAGATCCCTATGGAACTCCATGACTGAGCTTAGAGTTGGAAGAAAAGTCATTACTGATATGAACTAACTGAAGTCTGTCGGACAAATAAGATCTAAACCACTGCAGCGAAGTTCCATTTAGTCCAACATAGTGTTCTAATCTATCAAGTAGAATATCATGATCGATAGTATCAAAGGCTGCACTAAGATCTAAAAGGACAAGTACAGAAACAAGTCCATTATCAGATGCGATAAGGAGGTCATTAGTGACTTTCACTAAGGCTGTTTCAGTGCTGTGATGAATTCTGAACCCAGATTGAAACTCTTCAAATAAACCATTTCCTTGCAAGTGGTCAAATAATTGCGTAACAACAACTCTTTCTAAGATTTTTGAAATGAAAGGCAGATTAGAGATTGGTCGATAGTTAGCCAAAACACCTGGATCAAGTGTTGGCTTTTTGAGTAAGGGTTTAATTACAGCAATTTTAAAAGCCTGCGGTACATGACCTAAAGTTAAAGAAGAATTGATTATTTGAAGAATACGGCTATCAATAAATGGGAAGACTTTTTTAAGTAACCTGGTAGGAATAGGGTCTAAAAGATAAGTAGAGGGCTTGGATGAGGAGATTATTTTATCTAACTCTTAAAAGGTCAATTGGAGTAAATTTATCTAAACAGGCATCAATGGAAGGAGTTGTAGTTGCTGTACTTAAATTTACGGTGGGAAGAATCTGACTGATTTTATCTCTAATAGATAAAATTTTATGATTGAAAAAATTCAGAAAGTCCTGACTAGAAAGCTCTAGGGGGATGCGAGGATTGACAGAGTCCTGACTCTTTGTCAGCCTGGCTATAGTGTTGAAAAGAAACCTGGGATTATTCTTATTCTATTCTATTAATGCAGAGTAATAACTTGTTCTAGCTTTTCTAAGAGATTTTTTTTATAAATTAGGAAATGATTTCTCCATGCTAAATAGAATTCATCTAAATTAGTGGAACACCATTTTCTTTCTAATTGACAAGTCTTCTGTTTTAAGCTACAAGTTTCTGTGTTAAACCAAGGGGTTAGAAATCTCTGGTTAGACTTTTTCTTTTTTAAAGGGGCCACTAAGTCTAGAGTCTGATGCAGAGAGGCTGTAGCACTATCTACCATGCTATCATTTATGGAAGGAACAGGTTCTCCATCTTTTATTTCCATTGTGTTGATCATTGGTATAGAGGAGACAATCTGCAAAAATTTGGTAACAACATCGTCTGAAAGTCATCTGCTGTAGTAATATTTTTCTTTAGGAGTCAGATAATCAGAAATAGTGAAATCAAAGGTTAACAGACAATGGTCTGACTACAGGATTATGAGGAGACACTACCAGATTATCTATTTCTATACCATAAGTCAGAACAAGGTTCAATGTGTGGTGGAGATAATGGATAGAATTTTCTACTTTCTGGGAAAACCCCACTGAGTCTAATATTGAATTGAGTGCCTTATTAAGACATCACAATCAGATTTCAGCACTAAATCAGCTAAAAATTAGGCAAATTTGGATAAAAACTCTGAGTAGTCTGAGGGAGGACGGTAAACTATGGCAAAGAAAATTGGGTTTAAGCTAAGATTGCTAACATGCCCCATACTGAGGACCAGGCCCTCAAAGGAATTAAAACATGATTTTTGCTTTACATTAACTAGTAAATCTTCGTCCCACACAGCACTGTCCTCCACCACCGGAACCGGACAGTTCCGCTGGCCACAACCAGTCCACTCTTCCCCAGCATCATCTTTAATGGCGAACCTCAGTCCATAAAACAGGTCACAGCCCATGACGTTGTCACCTTGGGCTGTCACGTGGAACGTGAAGTCAGCCATCACTGCCGACTTGTACCGAGCAGTTAACTCCAGTGTTCAAACTGGGTGCAACCTTCTACATCCATAACCGTAGAGTGGCGCTGGGTTGCCTCTTATTTTGGAGTGGGGAAAAATTTCCTCACCATGACCCAATTCAATAATGATCCCTCCACCCTCGTGTCGACCAGCAGCAGCACCTCCTCGCCATCCAGCATCACCTTGCAGAACGTGAACCCGTTGGTATTCGGAGACTGCATGGACAGTTGACAGGGCGGGTGAAGTTTCTTTTTCTCCGTGGGCTCTCCGGCTTGGACATACACCCTGGCATAATGGTTCAAGCATCCACACTTGCCACAGTGCTTCCCTCTAGCCGGGCAGTCCCTAGCCTTGTATTGGTACTTTGCAGACCCACAACCCATACACAAGGGTTTTCTCGGGGCAGACCTTCGGCTGATAGTGTTAGTTTCCGTGTTGTCATCGGTCATACTATCCTCTCTGCCTGGGTCCACTACTAATGCTGTGGCGGCAGGCCCCAGCTGCCGTTGTGATTGTTGCCACTTTAGCTCTGAAGCTAGCTTTTCTGTGGTCTCCACTTGGAGAGCTAGCTCGACAGCCTCAGATAACGTCAGGTCACTCGGCACCGAGAGTAGCCTAGCTCGTAAAGCATTGCTGGTTGTGTGCTCTGACAGCTGGTCACGTACCATCTCTTCCTCCAGTGGCCCAAAACGACACTCACTAGCTGCCTCAGGTCGGCAACGAACTGGTGGACAGGCTCACCCGCCCTTTGGTGTCACTGCTAAAACCTAATCCTCCAGACGCTGTCCGGGGTGCTGAAATGGCGCGCTAGCAACTCAACCACATTCTCATACGAGTTGGAAGCCCCTAGTGTAAGCAGGATACGTTGGTCCTCGGACCCCAAATTATGCACCAGAAGCGCACGTGCCTTCAGTTTCTCTAGCTTATCCAGGTCGAGCACCACAATGTAGTTTTGAAAGGCGGCAAACCACCTTGGCCAGGGCACAAGTGGCTTGCCCGGGAGCTCCAGGAAGGGCCAAAACGGTGAAACACACCCCTTCATGTTTATTCTCGTCGCCAAAATTTTATGTCAGAATTACCTCTGTGATGATGAGGCCAGGTGCACAGTTGAACTTCACTTTATTACAAGGGTTGGTCACACACAATACAGCCACCAGGCAGGGCCCTCGCCAAAGAAGCTGAACAAAGATGCCCGCTGGTATTTATAGGGCGGTGCAGTGGCAGAAGAGGAAGTGGCTGCCACTACACTGCACTTCACAATAAGACAACAATATTACTATATCACACTTTGCACTGGTGAGTTGACTTTAAGAAGTGAACTGTTAACTTTTATGCATCATTTTGCCAAGTGATAGCAGTGCTAATGGTAACTGCACATGTTACACTATGTGCTGTTTTGCTATTTGATGCAGTGAAAACTATTGATGTAGCAGTGCCAATGCTAACAGCACGTGTTACACTGTGTAGCATTCAGCTAATTAGTGCAATGTAAACCAACGGGGACTCATAAAAAGCACTTTTGGTGTCTGAAAGTGATACCTGTCCTTAGTTTGAGAGAAAAAAAATGTGATGTGTGAGTGTTTTGTTTATTTGTGAAGTGTTTAAAATAATGTTCTGTATTTTCTGGACTATAAGTCGCACTTTTTTTTCATAGTGTAGCTAGAGGTGCGACGTATACTCAGGTGTGACTTATATATTAAAACATTTCACATGTTTGTTATTTTCACACTGACAGCTGCGAGAGGGCACTCTAGGCTTGTGTACCAGCATCTGCTGCACCTGTACCACTGACAATTTAAAATGTAAACATTACCGGTAACAACTTAGGCTATAAAGACAACTGAGAAAGACCAAACACAAATGCCCCCCAAAAGAAAATCATATTCTGCAGATTACAAGCTGCAAATAGTGAAATATGCAGCCGAAAACGGTAATCGAGCAGCAGAAAGAAAGTTTGGAGTGAGCGAGAAACTTGTGAGGGACTGGCGGAAAGCGGAGATTACTCTTACTGCAATGAAGAAAACAAAAAAAGCTAATTGCGGGCTAAAAGCTAGATGGTCACAGCTAGAGGAACGAGTTCACAAATGGGTGCTTGAACAACGTGCTGCCGGGAGAGGCTTGTCAACGGTGCAGTTACGTCTCCACGCTCAGGTAGTTGCCAAGGAGATGAATATAAATGACTTTGCGGGAGGACCTTCTTGGTGTTACCGCTTCATGCAACGCAAAAGCCTCTCAAACGAAACCATCCTGTCGGGATTCAGAAAGGCCGGAATAATTGGAAATGGAACTGATGCTGAGTCTGACGACAGCCACACAGAGAAGGAAGTGGCGCTTCGTCTAACTCCGGAGTTGGGGGAGTTGTTCAGAAGCGACACAGAGGATGAAGAATTTAAAGGATTTAGTGATTAGGAGTGAGATCGTGAGTTTGGTGAACTTGTTATATTATGTTCTTTATGCTATAGTTATGTGAATAACTGTTAATATATTACGTTAACATACGAGACACCTATTCAGTTCATTGTTTATGCTTCATGTAGCTGAATAACCATCAATGTGTTACGTTAGCATACCGCACACCTATTCAGCCTGTTGTTCTCTATTCTATTATTACTATAACTTGCCTTTCAAGATGAAATGTCTGTTCTTGGTGTCGGATTTTGTAAAATAAATTTCCCCCCAAAAATGTGACATAGTCCAGTGCGACTTATATACGTTTTTTTCTTCTTCATTATGCATTTTTTGCTTGTGCGACTTATACTCCGGAGCGACTTAAAGTCCGGAAAATACGGTTATAATGTGTCTTGCTAGCAATGTGAATGTTAAAACTGCATATAGATATTTTTCATGCACTGAATGTGTGAAAACTATTTGCATGAGTTCAGAAACTAATTACTTGGTTTCCAAACGTGTGAAGAGAAAAGAATTTGAATGTTATAATGTTATGATTTAAAGTTATACAACTGAGACTTGTGAAAAGTATTTCAGTTAGGTTGATGCTGTAACCAGTAATGTTTATAGCCAGTTAACGGCATAAGTGTAATTCTATTATGACCTTGCTCGTAGCTCAGGTTTTTTGGTTTGTCTAGACTGAGTGGGAGTCCACATTGGAGATTCCTCAGTCTATGTTGGAGAGTCCTCAGTCCGTGTTGGAGGATCCTGGTTTCTGCAGACTCCTGGAGACTAACTGGAGAGTCCAGAGAGCCACTGAGGATTTCAAGATTTCCATTTAATGGATGGCGAGCCGCAGCCCATTGGCACTGAACCTTGGAACTGGAGTGATTGATATGTGGTAGGACAAACTGCACTGCACCACATTGAGGACCGGGAAGATTGAACACATATGAGAATTGAGAGAACCCAGTGCACTGAACAAGCAACAGTAGAAATTAGAAAAATTAGGCCAGAGTCTGAGTTAAATTGAACTTGTCTGATTTAAGTTAAGTGTTTCATTTGAATTTTTTTTAAATTTTATTTTATTTCCTAAGGTGTGCACAATTTTATTTGCAACTATGTAACAGCTGTGAACAAATTTGTTTTTTCATTAAATGAACAAAGTTTATATTTCACCAGCATATGTCTGAGTTCATTATGGTTGTTCAATTCATGGGCTCCTGATAAACCTAAATCTTCTGAACTTGGTCCAAACCTTAACTTAATTTCATTTACAGGTAACCTCCCAATCTGTAAATTCCTGGTTCGGGTTAATGTGCTTTCCCAGCGCTCCGCCGATGATAAATTACACCCCTGTGCATATTAATCTCGGCAGTTGTCCCCAGCCGAGAGGAATTAATGCATCAGTGACCGAGAGCTGCTAGCAGTCAAACTGGCATTAGAAGAGTGGCATCACTGGTTGGAGGGGTCCACTTGACCCTGCATAGTTTGGACAGACCATAAAAATTTGGAATACATAAAGTCCGCCAAACATCTGAACTCGCAGCAGACCACGTGGACCATGTTGTTCTCCAGATTTTAGTTTAGCATCACGAATGGACCCTGCACCAAGAACACTAAACTGGACGCCCTCTCCCACCAGTCTTCTGTCGACCCACCATCCTAGGGCTAAGGGGTGATAGTGAGGGCACTCACCTGGGACATCAAGTGGTGCATCATGGAAGCACAAGCCAGCGACCTGGACCCTGGGGGGGTGGGTCCTCGAGGTCAGCTATATGTTCCAGAGGCCGCAAAGGGAGAGATCATCCACTGGGCGCATGCCACCAAGCTCTCCTGCCACCAAGGGGTGGCTAGGACCCTCTCTCTGCTTTGTCACTCCTTCTGGTGACCCTCTATGGACAATGATGTGCGGGAATATATCAGAGCCTGCCCTCAGTGTTCCACAGCTAAGACCCCCCCACCAGTCTGCTCCATCCTGGTCGGCCCTAGTCTCACATCGCCCTTGACTTCGTCACCGGACTAGCCCTCTCCAACGGCACTCAGTGATCCTCACCATTGTGGTCTGCTTCTCCAAAGCTGCACACTTCATTCCCCTGAAGAAGCTCCCATTGGCCTTGGAGACAGTCCAACTCCTCTCTCCGTCCATGTGGTCAGGCTGCACGGCATCCTGTTGGATATCATTTCTGACTGGGGCCCCCATTTCATCTCCAACTTGTGGCGAGCGATTTGCAAGTCCATCGGGGCCACAGTCAGCCTATCCTCCGGTTACCATCCCCAATGCAACGGGCAGTGTGAGCAGACCAACCAGGAGCTTGAGTCCATGGTGCGCTGTGTCACGACCTCAGACCCCTCGTCATGGAGCTCCCTTCTCCCATGGGCCTAATACGCCCACAATTCGGCCACCTCCGCTGTTTATATCCGAGGCATCCCTCGGATATAAACCGCACCCCCTCTCCATCACCGAGAAAGAACTGTCTGGCCTGTGCATTTCTGCACATACAGTGGTGTGAAAAAGTGTTTGCTCCCTTCCTAATTTCTCTTTTTTTTTTGTATGTTTGTCACACTTAAATGTTTCAGATCATCAAACAAATTTAAATATTAGACAAAGATAACACAAGTAAACACAAAATGCGTTTTTAAATGAAGGTATTTATTATTAAGGGCAACAAAAAACCCTATATTTCTCTGTGTGAAAAATGACCCCCCACACACCCCGTTAAAATATAAATTAACTGTGTTTTATCACATCTTTGGAAAGCTGAGTTCAATTTCTCAAACCACACCCAGGCCTGATTACTGCCACACCTGTCCTCAATCAAGAAATCACTTAAATAGAACCTGCCTAACAAAAGGAAGTAGACCAAAAGATCCTCAAAAGCTAGACATTATGTTGTGATCCAAAGAAATTCAGGAGCAAATGAGAAACAGAGTAATTGAGATCTATCAGTCTGGAAAAGGTTGTAAAGCCATTTCTAAAGTTTTGGGACTCCAGTGAACCACAGTGAGAGCCATTATCCACAAATGATGAAAACATGGAGCAGTGGTGAACCTTCCCAGGAGTTGGCCGGCTGACCAAATTTACCCCAAGAGCACAGAGACGACTCATCCCAGAAGTCACAACAGACCCCACAACAACATCCAAAGAATTGCAGGCCTCACTTGTCTCAGTTAAGGTCAGTGTTCATGACTCTACCATAAGAAAAAGACTGGGCAAAAATGGCCTGCATGGCAGAGTTCCAAGACGAAAACCACTGCTGAGTAAAAAACAGCATAAAGGCTCGTCTCAGTTTTGCCAGAAAATATCTTGATGATCCCCAAGACTTTGGGGAAAATACTCTGTGGACTGACGAGACAGAAGTTGATCTTTTTGGAAGGTGTGTGTCCCACATCCGGCATAAAAGAGGAACACAGCATTTCAGAAAAGGAACATCATAACAGCAGTAAAATATGGTAGCAGTAGTATGATGGTCTGGGGCTGTTTTGCTGCTTCAGGACCTGGAAGACTTGCTGCTGTAAATGGAACCGTGAGTTCTGCTGTCTACCAAAAATCCTTGAAGAGAATGTCCAGCCATCTGTTCATGACCTCAAGGTGAAGCGCACTTGGGTTCTGCAGCAGGACATTGATCCAGAACATACCAGCAAGCCCACCTCTGAATGGCTTAAGCAAAACAAAATAAGATAAGATAAGATAAGCCTTTATTAGTCCCACAACGGGGAAATTCCAGGATTGCAACAGCACAGGGATAGCAACACTCAGAGCAACAATCAGAAAAATGAAGACTTTGGAGTGGCCTAGTCAAAGTCCTGACCTGAATCCTATTGAGATGCTGTGGCATGACCTTAAAAAGGTGGCTCATGCTCAAAAACCCTCCAATGTGGCTGAATTACAACAGTTCTGCAAAGATGAGTGGGTCAAAACTCCTCCACAGCGCTGTAAAAGACTCACTGCCAGTTATCGCAAATGCTTGATTGCAGTTGTTGCTGCAAAGGGTGGCCCAACCAGTTATTAGGTTTAGGGGGCAATCACTTTTTCACACAGGGCCATGTAGGTTTGGATCTTTTTTTTTTTTTTACCCTTAATGATAAACACTTTCATTTAAAAACTGCATTTTGTATTTACTTGTGTTATCTTTCAGGTTCAGGCTCAGGTTACTTTATTTGTACCCGTAGGTAGATTTGTTTTGCAGTCTGGTGACATCCATATTTACAAACCACAATTACATTAACATAAACACAAATGCAGGCACACATGAAGCTGACTATAAACATGATAAAAATACTCAAGGCTAATATGTCTAATATAGGCTAATAAAATGGCTAATTATAGCCATTATGGCCATTATTATGGCTAATTATAAGGCTAATAATGTCTAATATATAAATTTGTTTGATGATCTGAAATATTTAAATGTGGCAAACATACAAAAAAATGAGAAATCAGGAAGCGGGCAAACACTTTTTCACATCACTGTATGTCATGGTGCAAATGCTTTTGGAGGGACACTAAGACCGCTCTGCTTTGGTCCATGGAGGAGAATGGCCAATGGGCCAACAGGAAGAGGCGGCCTGCCCCCGCCTACAGGATTGGCCAGAGTGTATGGCTTTCTACGAGAAACTTCCCCCCTCAAGACCGACTCCAGGACCCCCCCCCCCCAGTTGTTGGACCCTTCACAATCAAGTCCATCATCAACCCTGTTTCTGTGACTCTCGACTTACCTGCCTCCTTTAGGGTCAATCCCTTCTTTCATGTATCCCATATCAAGCCCATTTTTGCCAGCTCTCAGTGCCCACCATCCAAGCAATTCCCACCACCACCTCAGATGATCGACGGTGGGCTTGTATATGCCATTACCCGCATCCTGGATTAGGGATGGGCAATATAGCCTAAAAATGATATCACAATATTTCTGTTAATTTTCATGATCACAATATTTTTCGTGATTTGCAGCATACAGTTTTTTTTTCCTTTTAAATTTATGCAAAAAGAACTGTTTCACAGGCCAGCATTATTTACCTTCAACATATTCAGGAAAAACAAAACAAAAACGTATTTCTTCAGTTTATAAACAGCAGCTCAGACTTAGTTTAAATAGATTTTAGTTCTGTATCAAATATTACAGGAAAACATCTTAACGGCACACAGATGTCGGGTTTTATGCTGAATCACTTTAACTGCATTATCTTTGTTGCACAGACCTGTCCTGGGGCTTTTTGGTTCTTGTTGCAATGAATGGATGAGTTTTTTTTTTCTTCTCTCTTGGGGTGGTTGAATAAAATCAACAAGAAGCTGCCAAAACAGAACTGAGATACAACTACAGCCACTTCGAGCAGCATATTGTCCAGTGTTAATCCCGCTCTACCGGTGTTGTAGACATGTGGCAAAAAAATGCAGGCAGATTATCCACACTGCTGCACCATTTTTTATTTTTTTTTAACATGACAGCAGTCTGAAACAGAAAGAGAAACAAATATTTCCACTCAACTGGATATAGACCATCTGATTTCGGAGCTGCAGATTTCCTGCATCATGTTTGTTTTGCTGTTTCTATGCTGACGCGCAACTTCTGTCGGCAGCATAACAGTGTGATGTCGTCATGCCGCAGACCCCAAATATTGCGATATTCATTTTTACACTGGTATGAAAATTTATACTGGTGTTATCGTGAACGATACGATATGGCACACCCCTATCCTGGATTCCTGCCACAGGGGGCATGGCATCCAGTTCTTGGTCGACTGGCAGGGGTATGGTCCTGAGGAACACTCCTGGATCCCCGGGTCCTTTGTTATGGACAAGTCCCATATCATTGACTTCTACCAGTGCCAATCTGACAAACCCCGAGTTACGGCAAGAGGTGTTCATGAGGTGGAAGAACTTTAAGGATCCTTGTCTGACAAATGTGTCTGCCTCTATTGCCCCCGTTAATTAGCACCCTTCCTACAGCCTTGATCACCACCTGTGGCCCATTAAGGTGCTCCTTCTAAGAGAGGCTCTTCTACTGCTCTGTTTGGTCGTGTAGCATTGCACTTGCCTGTTTGCTCCTGCCTAACTCCATGTACTTTGCCTGCCTGCCGTGTCTGACCTTTGTTTGCTCTAGACCCTGTTGCCTGCCTCACGTCTTGGACCTTGTCTGCCCTGTTCCTGCCTGCCGTGCTCTGACCCCCTGCTTGTTACTGGACTCTGGATCTTATCTTATGCACTAGAACTGGATTTACACAGTTAAGTGCACTTCACCGACTTACCCATGCTTGTCACCTGTGTCTTCTTCCTTCACTCCCCACCCCCCAGGCCTGGCCAGCCTGTCACCTGAATTACCCTTAAGCTCCATGTTGCACCTCTTCACCTCTTCTGCTGGCAGCCCACTCGTCACCTCTGGAGGATCCTCGCCCTGTCATTACAGCTTTTCCCCAGAGTGCCTGTAAGCATAAGACAATGCAATTCATCATCCATATCTACCCAGTTATACAAACCTCTGCTTCTGTTCTTCCCCCACAGCACTGCCAAATCTTCATGCACATTTATTCACCATTTGCATTATTTTTGTAATAAAGATTATTGTTTAAACTCGACTTACTGTTTCCCCCCACGTTGTTTTTTGGTCTTAGTCTCAGATTCCTTGTCACTGTAAACTTGCAACTTTTTTTTGTAAATTTGCAATGTATTAATTCATGCAATGGTTTAATTTTTCATCTGTTCATCTCTAGACATTGAATCATTTGTATTTTGGAACTCTCTCCCATTCCAACATATTTGCCCTCAAACACAGTCTTACCTAGTGCCCCCCAAAATCTACAAATGGCCCGACCACAATAACACTCATGGTGTCCCTCTCAGTATTTCCTCTGGAGAAAATGTTTTGTTCATCTTCCCCCCAGCAGTGGGATGAAATATCCACCCATGGAGGGTTATGAATTGCTCCCTGTCTACAGTTTTGAAGATAATGAATTTTAGGTTTATCAAGATCTGTTGTTGAAGCAATGTCTTTTGTCCACTGAGGTCTCATCAAATAGAAATCTCCCTCAAACTATGTAATTTTAACATTTTATTTGCTTTTCTTTGTACAGATGCTGCTTCAAGGAATACCATCAACCCAAGTACTGAACAATTGAAGACTTTTTCCTCTCATGAAAATGTCCATCCTTTCCTCTGCAAACAAAAGAGCAGACACTGAAGGATCCTTTGCACATTAATGTCCTTTCTTGATCGTATGAACTGAAAGCATCTTTTGGCCTCAGCTCTGATTTTTTTTTAGTGTGCTAGGTAGCTGCTTACAGGAGTTTAAGCACTGCTGAGACAAGGTTTGAGCATGTTTAAATTAAAATTTGCATCCCTTGGCCTTTCTAAATGCTGACTCCAAACAAGAAATAGCCTTAATCAAGTTAGACAGTGATGTTTAATTTCTGGCTTATTGCTTTATCATCAGAATCTACAAAAGTTGCTTTTTCACAGTTTGTGTTTCTATGGCAAGGGTGTCCAATCATGTGCCATGAAGAGCCAAGACCCTGCAGGTTTTCTCTTCTAGTCTCTTCAGCAGGTGCTTTCAGTTATCAGCAATCAGTGGAAAGAAATTCAGTGGAATCTGCTGTTGAAGACATTGATTGGAGGTAAAGCCTGCAGGGTCTTGGCCCTCCATAGCACATGATTGGACACCCCTGTTCTATGTAATCTGTTAGTAGGCAGTTTATTATTTTTCAAGCAGAATGGGGGATATACAATAATTTAGCATAAGGTACAAATGTATAAATGTAAATTAGATACAAATTTACAAGAATAAAGGTGCATAAATATGTAAAAAGACTGCATTTAAAATTTTTTTTTAAAAAGTTGCAAATTATAATTTAATTACATAGACCAAAAAATTTAACCCCTTGCACTCTGGTCAATTTCCCTAAAAACGCCTAAAAATAACGTACCCAAAGTAAATCAAAAGCTGTTCTTCAACCCTTTGCAGCATCTTCATGGGGTTGGTCTCATTTAAAAGAAAACACTTTGAATATTTTGGCAAAACAGTCATAATCTCTCTAAGTGCTCCTGCCACTGAGTAACAGTCATCTAAACATACTGAACTTGAAGAATAAAGTTTGCCTGGGTGTTTTTTTAGATACAAATGCTTGCAAATAACACACAGCTGTCAGATCCTGGCTGGAAAATGCAACAGAAATGTAGAACCAAGTGTTATCCAGCTGAGGTCAAAATTTTGTAACAATACCACAAAAAATGAATATATTACACAGCTTTTTTCTCAGGTTGTTCCCAGGCGTTTTTGAACTGTGCCAAATTGTGCCAAATGGCACAGTTTGGAAAAACGTCTGTAACTTTTGAATGGTTCAACATAGAAGCTCCATCTTGGGCTCTAATGAAAGGTGACACTTAGGGCTCTGTGTGAGTGGGGGATTGTTTATTCATTCATGAATGAATGAATGAACAAACAAGCCCCCCCACACACAAAGAAGCATGCCACGTAAAAAATGTGTGGCCTTTTTTTACAAGAAAAAATAACCTACAGTGCAATAAAAATTATACTAAAATATCTGCAATGTAGAGGATAACAACTCCCCCCTCCCGCTACAGAGGAGCGCGGCGCACAAAAAAATGGTCCGTCATTTGGCGATGACGCACCGTTGTAATTACCAATCGGTCAAAAGTCATTTTTATTACTATTTTCAGTGATAAAGAATAATTTAGCTTATAACACTTACCTGTCCACAACAGCAGTGTCGCTGGCGAACATCTGTTCCTCACTGTCAGACGAACATGAAGCTGGTCCGCTTGTTACGACTCGTGGTTCTGGTCACGCGATCCGGTCAAACCATGATTCCATTATTGCGGTTTTGCGCTTCCATGATTGCGGTTTTGGCGAACGATTTTTCAAAACAAATAAGAACAGTAGTAATAAAAAAAGACTGGCGAACGCTACCGTTATACACAGCAGCTTAGACAAAACAGATTTTACGCACGGGATGCACGCTTTCATTCGTCGAACTTCTCTGCTTCAATTGGCTCGCTGTATTCGCAGTCGTTGGAAGGCGGGTCCTTCTTGCTAGGTTTTCAGTCATTGGTTCTTCAAGGTTTCAGAAACCCAATTCAAGGCTCTTACTAGTCGAATGAGAGGTCAATCAAATCTAAACCAATCAAAGCACTCCTTTGGCTTTCTGTTCGCGGCTGTGTCTGTAGTGGAAGAACGGAAATGCAGCTTTTTTTTTTTTTTTCAGTGCGCACTGACACGCACAGTGCGCACTAGGACACACAAGGATGCACTAGGACGCAGAGAAGTGACCGCCCGCGGTATCCCGGAGTGCAAGAGGTTAACCAGAATCCAGATCAACATTGCAAATTTTCAAGGAAAAATACAGGAGAAAAGTTTGTATGAGGAAAAAAGCTGCAGATTTATGGAAATAAATTGCAAATTCACAAGAGAAAAATCACAAATTTATGAGAAAAAAGTGGCAAATTTCGATGAGAGGTCATTGAAAGATCGTTGAGAGAATTGGGGCCTCATGTGTAAGTGGTACGCGTGCAAAAAAAAAACATGACGTACGCCGATTTTCACGCACACAGTGGAATGTATAAAAACAAACGTGACGTGAGAATGTATGGGCCGAGCCGCAAAGTTTTCACTTGCCGTGAGAAGTCGCTGTCCCCAAAAGTCTGTTTGGCTGTATCAGGTGTGTCTGTTAAACTACAAAACAGCTGAAGCTCACAAAATATGTCAACATAACGTTTCCACTTCAGTTAAAATGCTTTATGAATTTGTCTGTGAAAAACATGATTATTGTTACATGATTTATCTTCATAACTCAGCTCATTCAGCGCAGTGAAACCCTGATGAATTGACCTGCCTCACTCATGAACCAGCCAGCGCCACTGTTAACTGGATCCTGTTTCTATAAATGTGTCATTTTGACCTGAAGAAAAAGGGAGAGATCCTCTGAGTTAATGTTGAATAAAAGGAGGACCATGGGAAATTCCGGGCTGCAATTTACCCAGATTTCCAGGGACCCTTAACGGATTCCTCCTGACATTTCAGCCTCCTCAGACCTTGGGAATTGGGTTGGGGGAAACTGTTATAACACCTTGTAGTGAAGAGGTTAATACTAGGGAGCGGCGTGATGACACAGCCGGCTGGTGCCGACATCACGCCAGCCTATATAGGGAGAGAGCTACCCATCTTGGGCGTCTCTCAATACACCACTACAAAGGAACTGAGTGCTCAGTCATATGTGTTGTGCTAGTAATCATTTATGTAATAAAGTTCCAGTTCCAGCACAGCTCTCTTGTCCATTGGTCATTGCCAGGTTTGTAGACATAACATTTGGCGACAAGAATTAAACCATGGAGGCATGCCTGAGGCCACTGAGACCGTTTCTGGAGTACCCCGGCGAGACACCTGCTCCTTGGCCATGTTGGCTCAACACTTTTGAGACATATATAGCAGCCTTGGATTTTGGAAAATTGGACAAGGGACAAAAGCAAGCTCTGTTAGTCCACAACCTGGGCATTGAATGTCAGCGCATTTTTCATACGCTTGGGCCAGCGGACTCGATGGGGCTGTGGAGCTGCTAGCTAGCTACTTTGCTATACCGGGCAACGTGTTGGTGCAGCACATAACATTCCACCAACAGCGACAGGGAATTGGTGGGTCCACCCAGCAATTCGTCGCAGACCTGTCTAGCATGTGCAGATTTGGGCTTTTGGAGGACGAAATGGTGTGGGACCAATTAGCCGAACACATGAACAACCCGTGGCTGCACGTGAAGATGCTAACACCACCAAATGATGTGATGCTAGTGATATGCACCCCTCCATGGGGAATTAGTCAGTGGTGCACTTCATGACATCGTCAGAGTACACCTCGGTTACTAGCTGAGAACTATTGAGGAATTTCTCTTTGGCTCAGTGGTAGATTGAGAGGTTTGAGATCATGGTGTCATGGGTTCGAATCCCAGCCTAGGATGTAGGTGTTATTCTGCCTGGCTGTGAGCAAAAGAGACCATGTATGTGTCAGTTTCCCTAAGAGCAAGAGTGTTAGTGAATTGGGCCACCTTGATGTGGGGTTGAGGTGGACTTGGTGTTCTCAGGCTGGAAGAAAGGTGGTTCTTTCCTTGGCCCAAGGATTGGGTCGTAACAATAGCTAACACAATTGAGCTAGTGTTCCAGCTTGAGTCAGCAGACAAGTTAGCATCGGAGTTAGGTGTGTGGCAACAGCAGTGACAACCAGGACAGATGCCTTACCTACCTATGCAACGGGCATGGAGGAATGTGATGGCAAGGCAGAAGTGTTTGAGACAAATGCTGTGGACTGGAGGACCACTTTGAGAGGCCCCACATGTGGCAACTGTGATTCCCCGACACACCACAAGACAGCACTTTTTACCCGGCAAGAGTACAGCGGTGCAAGAAGTGTGGGAGATTTAATCACTTTGCCAAGGTTTGCCGACGCCGTGGAGCCCACCTATCAAGTAAAGCTGCCCGCCCGTGATGACCATCTACGTGGTAAGCCCAGAGAACATTCTGTACGCATACAACATGGTAGAGTTGGACGACACTGCTTTACCGCTATTGCTCGACACCGCTGCAATGAAGTCAATGTTAAACTGGGCCACAGTGAAGAAATTTTCTCCAACCACCCAATAAGGAAGAACCCAGCGGCACTGTATGTATATGGTGGTCACAGAGTTTGCAAGGTAAGGACCATCATGCTAACAGTCTGTTATGTGTCAAGAGTGATTGACTTCAAGTTTTAAGTGGCTACACATGGTGACAACATACTGGAATGTGACCTCTTGTTCCGACTGGGTTTCTCCATCTGCGACAGTAACGGGCTCAACTTGACTGGCCACGGTGGTTGGGACACGACTTACATTGGTGACGATGATTTGGAGTGGGACGAGATTTAAAAGGGTGAAGCCGATGAGAAAACAGCCGTCCCATGTGCACAGGAGGAGCGCTGCCTGGAGGGGGGGGGCAGACTTGTCCAGCAAGAATCTGTAGGAGTCGTCGCGGAGTTGCAGGGGAGGGAACCCACACACACAGATAATCTCGGAACATAGCGACCCGGTATGGATGTTATCAGTGATGATGGTGACACAACACGACTACATATATTAGGTAAAGGAGAAGAGGAACCAGACTGCTTCAGAATCCTCGCTCAACACCAGTCTACGGGAGCCACGGCTGAGCCAACGGATGAGGAGTCCGTGACACTGAGTGACACAGGAGAGACACCGGACGCCTTCAGGACCCATGACCAGCTTTAGCCTCCAGGGACTGCTACTGTAGCATTGGGTGAAGACTCCGTGACCAACTTGGCAACAGCGGAGCTGTTTAACCCGACAGATGCCCCACAACGGACATGGATGTGGCATAACTGCAACCACAACAACATGTACAGCCGAGCAAGATGCCCCTTAAGGTAATGGACTGGGTTCGAGTTTGTAAAGTTGAGTGACTGGGCCTGCAGCCAACCACATCACCGCCTACGGTACCGCTGACACCCATGAGGGTCACAGCACAGCTGGGACCAGCGAGCTTCAAGCTGATGGACGGTTCGGTGTGGCATCGTCTCCGTCGCGCTCGAGTGGTTGCTCCAGATGGTGAGGCTGCTTGTGCAGCGCAGGACCTGGACTGTAGCATTATGAAGAATGGTCCCGGACCGGAGGACCTAGCATCTCAAGGGGCGTGTCCACCGCGGGACCACTACAAGGCCCCTCCGACAGAGCTGCCTTACCCATGGAAGACTGTCAGAAAGAAGGACTGATTAACTAGGAGCGAGGCTGCCAGGATGAGTGGCAGAATAATCCACTCAGCCACATTGGGTTGAGCAGCGGTCCATCCGCTAACCCTAGTTATTATTATTTATGCCAAATTGGGGAGGGTTCCAAGGAAGGGAGGATGAATGTAGTGAAGGGGTTAATACCAGGGAGTGGCGTGATGATGCAGCCGGCTGATGCCATCATCCCACCAGCCTATACAGGGAGAGAGCCGGCCATCTTGGGCCTCTCTTGATACACCACAACATAGGAGCTGAGTGCTCAGTCACGTGTTATGCTAGTAATCATTTATGTAGTAAAGTTCCAGTTCCAGCACAGCTCACTTGTCCGTTGGTCATTGCCAGGTTTGTAGACATAACACACCTGTTGCCTTCGAGTCATTTTGAACCGAAGACAACAGGAGGATCGCCGTTGCAATACGTGCTGTACCTTGGAGGATATAATTTGGAAATAAAAGGCTTTTATATTGCGCAGCTCCATGTGTTCTTCCTGGCTGTTGTGTGTAATTTGGATTCTGACAGATGTGGTTTGTAACTTGTATAAATTCAGCTGTAAGATTGGAGTGGTATTCAATAGTCCATCCATCCATCCATCCATCTTCTACCGCTTTTCCGGAGGTCCGGGTCGCAGAGGCAGCAGTTCAAGCGGAGAAGCCAAGACTTCCCTCTCCCCCACCACCTGCTCCAGCTCTTCAGAGAGGATACCAAGGCGTTCCCAGACCAGCTGGGAGACGTAGTCTCTCCACCGAGTCCTGGGTCTGCCCCGGGGTCTCCTCCCAGTGGGACGTGCCCCAAACACCTCAAGTGGGAGGCGTCAAGGAGGCATCCTAATCAGATGCCCATACCACCTCAACTGACTCCTTTCAATGTGGAGAAGCAGCGGTTCTACTCTGAGCCTCTCCCGGATGACTGAGCTCCTCACCCCATCTCTGAGGGTGGGTCCAGCAATCCTGCGGAGAAAGCTCATTTCAGTCGCTTGTATCCACGATCTTGTTCTTTCGGTCATTACCCAAAGCTCGTGACCATAGGTGAGAGTAGGAACGCAGATTGGCTGGTAAATCGACAGCTTTGCCTTAGAACTAAGCTCCCTCTTCACCACAACATACCGGTACAACGTCCGCATCACTGCAGATGCTGCTCCAATCCGTCTGTCAATCTCTCGCTCCATTTTCCCCTCACTCGTGAATAAGACCCCAAGATACTTAAACTCCTCCACTTGGGGCAGGAGCCTGTCCCCAACCCAGAGAGGACAATCCACCTTTTTCCGGCTGAGGACCATGGACTCGGACTTGGAGGTGCTGATTCATCATCTGCAAACAACAGAGATGAGATCCTGTGGTCACCATTCCCTGGCTGTGCCTAGAAATCCTGTCCATAAAAATTATGAATAGGATTGGTGACAAAGGGCAGCCCTGGCGGAGTCCAACTCTCACTGGGAATGAGTCTGACCGAGTGTTGGCAATACGAACCAAACTCTCACAACGGTAGTACAGAGACCAAATAGCTCATAACAACAAGCCCGATACCCCATACGCCCGAAGCACCCCCCACAAAAAACCATGAGGGACGCAGTCAAATGCCTTCTCCAAGTCCACAAAACACATGTAAACTGGTTGGGCAAACTCCCACAAACCCTCGAAAATTCTCGAGAGGGTAAAGAGCTGGTCTGATGTGCCACGGCCAGGACGAAAACCACATTGCTCCTCCTGAATCCGAGGTTCGACCAACGGCCGGACTCTCCTCTCCAGTACCTTGGCATATATCTTCCCAGGGAGGCTGATGAGTGTGATCCCTCTAAAGTTGGAGCACACCCTCCGGTCCCCTTTTTTGAAGAGAGGAATCACCACCCCGGTTTGCCATGCCAAAGGCACTGCCCCCGACCTCCACGCAATGTTGCATAGGCGTGTCAACTGTGACAGCCCTACAACATCCAGGGCCTTGAGGTACTCAGGGCGAATCTCGTCCACCCCCGGGGCCCGGCCACCAAGGAGAATTTTAACCACCTTGGCGACCTCAGCCCCTGTGATAGGCGAGTCATCCCCCTCGTCCACAAACACTGCTTCCTCTGTGGAAGGCGTATCAGTGGGATTGAGGAGATCCTCGAAGTATTCCTTCCACCGCCCAACGATATCCCCAGTCGAAGTCAACAGCACCCCATCTGCACCGTACACAGTGTGGACAGGGAGCTGCTTTCCTCTCCTGAGTCGCCGGACAGTTTGCCAGAATCTCTTCAAGGCTGACCAAAAGTCTTGTTCCATGGCCTCACCGAACTCCTCCCATACCCGGGTTTTTGCTTCAGCAACCACCCGAGCTGCACTCCGCTTGGCCTGCCGGTACAACTCAGCTGCTTCAGGAGTCCCACAAGCCAAAAAAGCTTGATAGGACTCCTTCTTCAGCTTAATAACCCCCCTCACCACTGGTGTCCACCACTTGGTTCGGGGGTTGCCACCACGAGATGCACCGACCACCTTGCGGCCGCAGCTCTGGGCCGCTGCTTCAACAACAGAGGTGGAGAACATGGCCCATTCAGACTCCATGTCTCCAGACTCCCTCGGAATGTGGTTGAAGTTCTTCCGGAGGTGGGAGTTGAAGACCTCCCGGACAGGGGCCTCAGCCAGACGTTCCCAGCACACCCTCACTATACATTTGGGTCTACCAGGTCTGAATGGCTTCCTCCCCTGCCATCGGATCCAACTCACCACCAGGTGGTGATCAGTTGACAGCTCTGCACCTATCTTTACCCGAGTGTCCAAGACATACGGTCGCAGATCTGATGACACGATAACAAAATCGATCATTGACCTGCGGCCTAGGGTATCCTGGTGCCAGGTGCACATATGGACACCCTTATGCTTGAACATGGTGTTCGTTATGGACAAACTGTGGTTAGCACAGAAGTCCAATAACTGAACACCACTCGGGTTCAGATGGGGCAGGCCGTTCCTCCCAATCACTCCCCTCCAGGTTTCACTGTCGTTGCCCACATGTGCATTGAAGTCCCCCAGTAGGACAATGGAGTCTCCAAGAGGAGCACCCTCCAGCACCCCAGTCACATACTCCAAAAAGGGTGGGTACTCTGAAACATCATTTGGTGCATAGGCACAAATGATGGTCAGGACCCGTTTCCCAACCCGAAGGCAAGGTGGGGGGATACAAGAATATCCACCCCTGCTCGTCGCCTCTCACCCAGGGCAACTCCAGAAAAGGCCAAGCAACAGCCCCTTCCCAAGAGACCGGTTCCGGAACCGGAGCTGTGTGTTGAGGTGAGGCCGACTATATCTAGCCGGACACCAGCTCAGGCTCCTTCCCCACCAGAGAGGTGACATTCCACATACCAAAAGCCAGTTTAGAAAGCCTGGGATCAGTTCGCCAAGGTCTCCGCCTTTGACTGTCACCTAATCCACATAGCACCGGACCCCCATGATCCCTCCTGCAGGTGGTGAGCCCACTGGAGGGCGGACCCATATAACTCCTTCGGGCTGAGCCCGGCCGGGTCCCATGGGTGGAAACCCGGCCACCAGATACTAGCCATCGAGCCCCTCCCCCAGGCCTGACTCCAGGGTGGGGCCCCAGTAACCCCATACCGGGCGGGGTACACTGAATCCTTGATCTAGAATTTATCATGAGAGTCTGTTGGATCATTCTTAGTCTGGCCCTTCACCCAGGACCAGTTTGTCTTGGGTGACCCTATCAGAGGCAAATTGCCCCGGACAACATAGCTCCTGGGATCACTGGGGCACGCAAACCCCCCAACCACGATAAGGTGACGATCCATGAGGGGGGGTATTCAATAGTGTTTATTTATTTTACTAACATCACGTCTGTGTGCGGATTACCAAGAGCTTTTTTTCACAGTATTTTTTTTCCGTGTGTCAGCACTACCCCCCCCCCCCCCCCCCGCTGTCACACTGTCATATAGTGATCCGTCTATAGACTTTAACTTTAATGCCATTTTATTCTATTTCAGTCTGAGCCAGCTGCATTAACTGGGGGGTCGGCACAAGCCGTTGCTTCAGCCTAAACCCTTTGTGTCGGAAATATGTTGTCTTTTTCTCTTCCCTTTTCTTTTTTGTCTTGATCCAACAGAAATTTTTAAATAATGAACTGTCATTGTAACACAATCCACTTGGTAAACTTGGGTTTATTGTTAATTCCGGAAGGTCACAACAGAATAAAATATTTTTTCTGACCTCCACCTCCATTATCAACACCTCACCGTCACACTCCGTGAAGTTATTTTTTTCTTACGTTGTGCTTTCCTGCAGGATTGACGATCATAGTTTGACAGAAGAGAGACAGAAGGGGTGTTTTTTTATCATTTACATAGTCATTAGTGGGAGGAACCGAGGTGGGGTAAAGAGAATGTGCACGTGTGCTGACTTTTCAAGTGAGGTGGGATGTATAAAGAGAAGGAGTGGAGAATCGAGCGTGCACACAGTTTTATACATCTGAAAATTTTTCGTACTTTTCAAATTTTGTGAGTACCCCATCTTTCAGTATGAAAACTGTGCAATCCTTTATACGGTGCATCCAGAAAGTATTTGCAGCTCTTCACTTTTTCCACATTTTGTCACGTTACAGCCTTATTCCAAATCGATTAAATTATTTTTTTTCCTCAAAATTCTACACACAATACCCCATAGTTACAATGTTAAAAAAGTTTTGAGATTTTTGCAAATTCATAAAAATAAAAAGTAATGGAAGAAGTTTGGGACCACCAGGACTCTTCCTGGAGCTGGCCAGCCATCTAAACTGAGTGATCGGGAGAGAAGGGCCTTAGTCAGGGAGGTGACCAAGAACCTGATGGTCACTCTGCCAGAGCTCCAGTGTTCCTCTGTGGAAAGAGAAGAACCTTCTGGAAGGACAACCATCTCTGCAGCAACCCACTAATCAGGCCTGCATGGTAGAGTGGCCAGATGGAAGCCACTCCTTAGTAAAAGGCACATGGCAGCCCACCTGGAGTTTGCCAAAAGGCACCTGAAGGACTCGCAGACCATGATAAACAAAATTCTCTGGTCTGATGAGACAAAATTTGAACTCTTTGGCATGAATGCCAGGCGTCTTGTTTGGAGGAAACCAGGCACCGCTCATCACCTGGTCAATACATCTTTACAGTGAAACATGGTGGTAGCAGCATCATGCTGTGGGGATGTTTTTCAGTGACAGGAACAGGGAGACTAGTCAGGATCGAGGGAAAGCTGAATGCAGCAATGTACAGAGTCACCCTGGATGAAAACCTGCTCCAGAGCGCTTTTGACATCAGACTGGGGTAACTGTTCATCTTTCAGCAGAACAACAACCCTAAGCACAAAGCCAAGATATCAAAGGAATGGCTTCAGGACAACTCTGTGAGTGACCCTGAGTTGCCCAGCCAGAGCCCAGACTTGAATCCAATTTAACATCTCTGGAGAGAGCTGGAAATGGCTGTGCACCGATGCTTCCCATCCAACCTGGTGGATCTTGAGAGGTGCTGCAAAGAGGAATGGGAGAAACTGCCCAACTATAGGTGTGCCAAGCTTGTGGTATCATATTAAAAAAGACTTGAGGCTGTAATTGCTGTCAAAGGTGCATCAAAAAAGTATTGAGCATCATCATCATCATCATAGCAGTCTGTCGTGGGCAACAATGACTGTTTCATTTAGGTCTGATCAGATTCCGCCACACAGCTCTGTCCTTAGCCTTCCACTGCCAGGAACTCCTGTCTATGTCCAACTTCTTCAAGTTTCTTTTTACAGTGTCTTTAAATCTGAGCCTTGGTCTGCCCTGATTGCATTTGCCCTCGCAAAACTGTGAGTAGAGTAACTGCCGAGGGAGATGCTGGTGGTCCATCCTCTCAACATGTCTGAGCCATCTCAGGTTCATCTGTATTAGCATGTCCTCCATTGATGGTAGACCAGCTCGTTTCAACACTTCTATGTTGGTTATCTTGTCTTTCCATGAGATGTTCATTATGGCTCAAAGGTGTCTCATCATGTACGTGTGGAGTTTCTTCACCTGCTCTCTGCAGACAGTCCAAGTTTCAGCACCGTACAATAGAGTAGCCAGTACTGTCACGCTGTACACTTTGCATTTCACACAGATAGTCACATGTCGATTGTTCCACAGTCTCTCCCTCAAGTTTCCAAACACAGCACTCTCTCTTCCCATTCTGAGAGATAGTTCATCCTCCAGCCTAGCATTCTCTGAAACAGTACTCCCTAGGTACTTGAAAGTCTTGCACTTGACTAGTGGCTCTGAACCAATGCTGATCTCTTCTGGTAGTGATGTTGATAACTGGAACTTTGGTGGCTGATAAAGGCACTCTGTCTTCTTGATGTTGATTTGGAGGCTGAATTGGCTAGCTGCTCTTGCAAATTTCTCCACTAAAGATTGCATATCTTCCACGCTGTGTGCAACTAGATCACTGTCGTCGGCAAAGAGCATTTCTCTTACTACCTTTATCGATGTCTTACTCTTGGCTTTGGACTGTGCCACATTGAACAAGTCTGCTTCTTTCCTTGTTTGACTGTATATTCCTTCTGAAGTTTCTTTGAAGGACACCTCAAGCATGGCTGCCAGATATAGCGAGAAGAGTGTAGGTGCAAGCACACACCTTTGTTTCACCCCGTTGCTTACTGGAAAGTCTTTAGATACTGAACCACTCATTGCCACGTTTGCTTGCATACCTGTATGGAGTGCCTCGATCAGGCTGACAAACTTTTCTCTACAACCATATTTCTTGAGTACCTGCCAAAGTCTTTGTCGCGAAACAGTATCGAAGGCTTTACTGAAGTCTATGAAGACTACATAAAGCGGCATGTTCTGTTCGATATACTTTTCTTGAACCTGTTTCAAGCAGAAAATCATGTCCATTGTGCTTCTTCCACTTCTAAAGCCGCACTGGGTTTCCGGTAGTACATTCTACAAGATGTGTTCACTGAGTCTGTTAAGTAGTACACATGAGAGAATCTTACCAACAGTGGCTAGCAGTGATATACAGTGATCCCTCGCTACTTCACCTCACCTCACCTTTCGCGCCCTCAGTGCATCGCAGATTTTTCAAAAATATTCATCAAAAATTCAAAATTGAGAAAAAATGGGCGGGCGCTAGCAGAAGGCAGGGAGACTACATTAGAGCATCAGATATCAACACGGAGAGCCCGTACAACTCAAAATCCACCTCTCTGTTCGCTGTTCTCGTGTTGGCTCGGCTCGGGAATCTCGCAAGCTGATTGGCCGAGACGTTTTACCCAGCTTCTCTCCCTGCCGAGCGCCCATACCCAGCGAAGGAAGACCGCATTCATTGTTCTTTATCGCTCGTGTTGCTTACTCTCGCCGCGTGGAACTTTTCGCTGTTCTCTTGTGCCTTTTTGTGCGAAATAGTCTTCCCGTCGAGCCACTACGCCGCCTCCTGCAGCTACTCCAGCTCTATCGGAAGCTGCCCTCGACGATGCTGCACCTCTAGCACCTGACGATGAGGCGTCACCTGAGGAGCAGTAAAGCTCTCATTAACCTGTGCAGTAAATCATCTTCATCTTGAGTTACGTATCTTGTTATAAGAATAAAAGAGTTCTAAAAACATATTTATGTACACTTTATTTACATCTACGTATGTATGTACACTTACACACACAGACACACACGTATCATATGAGAGAGAGTGAGAGAATGAACGTATGTATTATTTATGGGTGACGTCATTAGGGGTGACGCTACTTCGCAGTTTTTCACTTTTCGCGGTCAGTTCTGGAACCCATTAACCGCGATAAGTGAGGGATCACTGTACCTCGGTAATTTCCACAATCTTTCCTGTCACCTTTCTTGAACAAAGGCACAATACTTGCATCCTTCCGGTCTTGAGATACTTTCTGGGCATCCCATATGTCTTGGATGAGCTTGTGCAGACAGTTGGTCAGCTGAACACCACCAAATTTACACATTTCTGCTGGAATTCCATCCCTTCCTGGAGCTTTACCATCCTGTGTTGTCCTGATAGCTGCCATTAGTTCATCAAAACTTGGTGGTTCATCCAGACTTGATACAGCTGGTCGCTGCACTAGAGCTTCTTTAGCCTCTTCAGTGAGGTCTCCAGGGTTGTTTAGTAGTTGGTCAAAGTGGTCTGCAAGCTTGTCCAGGATCTTGTCTTTCTCCTGCAAAACTGTTTCACCATCCATAGCCTTTAGTTGGATCATCCTCTTGGTTTAGAGCCATAGATTTCTCTCAAATCTGTGAAAAATGTTTTCATGTCCTTCCTGTCTGCTGCAGTTTGAAGTTTCTCTGCTTTTTCATCCCACCAGTTGGACTTCATCTCTCTGGTGTACTTCTGTCACTCACTCTGAGCCTTTGAGTATTTCTTCTTCTTTGACCTTGTGTTACACTGTAGGTTTTCCTGCCTAGCTGTATTCCTCGCTTCTAGTAGTTTCTTCAGGTGTTCATCAAGCTCATCAAACCAATCTTGATGTTTCCTGTCAGGGTAGCCTGATACATCACTCGCAGTCTGATACACCATATCCTTCAGTGTTGCCCATTTCTCTTCTATGTCAATCTCTGAGTTGTTGCTGTCCCCGTCTTTCAATTTTTCATCCATTTCCTGTGTAAGTTCTTCCTGTTTTTTTTTTTTTTTTTTTTGGCCTTTCAGTGCACTAGTGTTTAGCTTCCGTGGTGGCTTCGCACCCGTCCTGCAGTGCTGTTTTCGTCTCCAAATCCTTAATCTAGATCTCAGCATAACATGATCAGTACCACAGTCCACGCCTCTCATTGCTCTGGTGTCCAATACATCCTTTATGTCTCTCTGCCTGACTATGATGTAGTCTAATAAGTGCCAGTGCTTGGATTTTGGGTGCATCCATGTCTTCTTGTGTGTGTCCTTGTGCTTAAATAGAGTGTTGGTCATCACAAGGTTGTACTCTGAACATAGTGCAAGTAGAAGTTCTCCAGTAGCATTGCACTTGCCTACTCCATCACTGCCTAGCACTCCTTTCCATTTCTCAGTGTCCGAACCAACTCTGTCATTAAAATCTCCAACGAGTACCAGCCTGTCATCAGTCGGTACACGCCTGATAGTCTCACGTAAATCACTGTAGAACTCTTCCTTCACCTTCTCTGTGTTGGTCATTGTTGGGGCATATACACTGATGAGTGTGGCATACATCTTCCGCTGTAGTGGGAGTCTTATAGTCATTATCCTGTTGTTGATTGGCACCGGTTCCTCAAAAAGCATTGCTGCTATCTCCGTCCTGTTCATTTTCCTTCCAGCAGTCTAGCATGAGCTCGTACAACACTTTGGGGAAACTGCAAAGCCCCCTCCTGCTTCTCTCCTTTCTTGAGTTGATCTCCCACTCCAAAAGAAGATGTAACTATGGTCTCCCAAGCTGTCATATCCAGGCAATCTTGTTTCACTAAGTGCAGCTACTGTATGTCTACAATATACCTGTTCGTTTCCAGGGCCACAAGCGCGGTCTGTCTTTCTGGGCGCTGATGAGGTTCTGTCCAACAGAGTGCGTACATTCCATTCTGCTACACACAAGGCTGCTGTTTTCCTCTTCTTTTGTGTTCCTGCTCCTAGCTTACTTTCCGCTGCCTGTCGGAGTGTGAACAGATCAGCGCGGACCTTGTAAGCCCAGGCGACGTCCAAGCCGGTATGAGTTGCTTTTTGATTGACCATTTCATGAAACTGCTTGCAAAGTATTTGAGTACTGATAGCTTTTGCTGGACTAGCAGCACATTCTTGGCAGATAAAGGTATTATTAGTGGCAAGGACAAGCCAAGACAAACTGACTCCAGTATCTGTTGCAGTGACTGACCAGATGATAGGTTTGTTTATCTCTGCTCTTTATGTAGTGCATGTCACAATGCACCAAATGGCACAGTCCACCACAGACCTTGCGACAGATGTGTTTATCTGCCAGGATGTCCAGTCTCACCCTGTGTAACTGGGAGTGGTCCACCACAGACCTGTGGCAGATATTGTTTTTAGTTCTGCCAGGATGCCCTGTTTCATCCTTCATGCCCTTGGAAGGGCGGGGATGCCGTTTGAGTCGCCGATGACCCAACCCATGAGACAGGTAGTACCGGTTTTCATGGTTATCCAGTAGCAAGTAAGCCAATGCCTGACCTGACCAAAGGCTGAGCAAAGGCTGTGAATACTTATGCCCATGTGATTTCTTAGTTTTTTTTTTTATTTTTAATACATTTGCAAAAATCTCAAAAAAGCTTTTTTCCACCTAGTCATTATAGGGTATTGTGTGTAGAATTCTGACAAAAAAAAAAAATAAATAATTTAATCCATTTTGCAGTAAGGCTATAACATAACAAAATGTGGAAAAAGTGAAGCGCTGTGAATACGTTCCGGATGCACCGTACATACATGAGGCCCCTGGACATTTTTCATCTTTTAGTGATCTCTCAACAATCTCTACCAGTGTGTAAAAGGGGGGGAGAGGAGCAATAAAAACCTTATATATCATCACCATCTGCCTCTGGCCACTTGGTGAAGTAATCCATTGTGACCAGAATGTAACAGTTCTCCCAATCCATGGTCGGAAAAGGACCCAGAATGTCCACTCCCACGTGCTCCATGGGTGCCCCTACATGGTACTGCTGCAAGGGGGCGTGGGATTGTGAGTCAGTCCTTTCTGAGCTGTGCAGGTGTCACAGCAGTGGACATGAAGCTCCATGTCCTGACGACATCACAGCCAGTAGACCTTGAAGACGCTGCATGGTCTTTGTCACCCCGAAGTTGCCCACCCCCGTCGACCCGTGGACCAACTGGAGCACCTTGGGGCGAAGCCGTCGGGGGACCAGCAGCTGCCAGACGTGATGCTGCCCAGCTGGAGACTGCCACTACCGGTAGACAACACCCTCATGACAGCAGAGGTTGGACCACTGGGAATGTAAGGCCTTGGTCTCTGAGTTGAGCACAGATACAGCCTCCCAGGCAGGCCATTGGCTCGTGTCCTACCACTGCCAGACCTGGGAGATGATAGGATCTCCATTCTGCTCAATCTGAAGCTGCTGTGCACCGAGGACCACTGTGACATCATTGCTGGGGAGAGCTGGCTGGTGATCTGAGGATGTGCTGTGAGCCATTGCACTATCCCCGACCACTGCAGTCTGGAGAGCAGCAGCCCATGAGACTGCTGGGTTACGATCCTCTCCTCGCTGGCAGTGCCCACAGTCCTCCACAGCACAGGGGCGCCGGGATGGCACGTCAGCGTTGGCATGGAGGTGGCCTGCACATTCTGAAAGTCATAATCATGCAATGCCTCCAGCCATCTCGCCAACTGTCCATCCGGCTCTTTAGAGTTCAGTAGCCAAGTCAGGAAAGCATGGTCCATCCTGAGCTGAAACCTCCCCCTGTAAACATACGGGCGGAAATGGTGAAGCCCTTGGATGACTGCCAGCAGCTCTTGGTGGGTGATGCAATAATTCCTCTCGGCTCTGCTGACAGTGCGGCTGAAAAAAGCAACCGCCTGCTCTCCGTGTTCTCCTTCCTGGGATAGCACCGCCCCGACACCCTGGTTGTTAGCATCTGTGTCCACGATGTAGGGTTGGTTCGAGTTGGGATACCGCAGCACAGGGGCTTCGATAAGAGCTAAGCAGGGCTGTGAAAAAGCAGCAGCACAATCCATGCTCCACTCAAACGTGTGGCACTTCTGTGTCTGCTGATACAGTGAGCTGGCAATGGTGGTGAAATCCTTTACAAACCTCCTATAATAGAAGGCCAGTCCGAGTAAGCTCCGCAGTTCTCCTACGTCCCACAAGACCGGCCAATTTCTCACTGCTGCCACCTTCTCTGGGTCGGTGGCGACTCCCGCAGTGTTGATAAAGTGGCCCAGGAGGTGGTTTCTCATCAAAACAGGTGGCATGTCTGAGGATGGAGCTGCAGCCCGGCCTGGTGGACAGTGTCCAATACCTCCCAGAGGTTGGATAGGGTGCCACCAAAATCAGCTGCATGAACCAGCAGGTAGTCAACATAAACCATGCAGTGGCTCCAGAGGACGTGAGCCAGCACTTGCTCCATCAGGCATTCAGAAGTGGCCAGGGCATTGCAAAGTCCAACCTTGAACTGCCACAGTCCCTGTCCAATGGAGAAGGCTGTTTTCTGGCTGGCCTCTGGTGACAGCTACACCTGCCAATATGCACTGCTGAGTTTGAGCAAGCTGAACCAGCTGGAACCAGCTATGTCATCCAGGGCATCGTCAATGTGGGGCAGAGGGTAGAAGTCCTTATGGGTGATGTCATTCAGGCACCGGTAATCCACGCAGAACCACTACGAACCGTCCTTCTTGACCAGAACCACCAGTGCCACCCAGGGGTTGCTGGAGGGTTCAATTACATCTGCCTCCAGCATCTCCTGAATCTTTTGCTCTGTCGCCGCCCACCTTGAAAAAGGCAGATAGCGGGGCAGAGCTGGATTGGCCTGGTCTCACGTGTCAATCTGGTGCTGCCCCAAGCTGGTTTGGGTGCACTCTTCATCCCTGATGTTGCAATTCATTCTGGTGACAGCCCCCTTGCTCCTGTCTCTAGTGGCGATGACAATCCCTCCACTCACGCTGGTGGTGCTGCAGCAGTTGGATCTGACAGCAATCCCCTCAGTTCAGCCTGCGCTGATGGCCCCTCGATTGCACAGGTCCCCTTTTTCCCCATCTGGCTCTTGCCGCAGACCGTGATGGTCTTAGCCCCCAGCAGGAGAGAAGAGCTGGCAGTGTCGATCTTTGCGCCCCGTGCTGCGAGCAGATCCAGTCCGATGATGCAGGCGTCTTGGATGTCAGCCAGCCAGAATGGGTGGTTCGTGTTCTGACTAGCCACTCCCATGACAAGGACTCATCACCCTCCCAATCTGTCATGCTCACTGGTGTCTGTGGCGATGCAGTTCCTGGTAGGTTCCCACTCCTGCAGTCTGAGTTCATCTGTCCCGGGCAGCGCCCCGGGTGAACTAGGGAGATGGTGGAAAGAGTGTCAATCAGGGCCCGGATTGCAGTACTGTCCACAGATATAGTATAGTATATACTGTAGGTATAGCCCTGGTGAGTGTTCAAGTTGGCCCAGATGTGTTGAGAGTTCATTGGGGAAAATGTCTGTGAGAGGCGGCAGATCCTGGTCTGTGCCACCTCACTCTAGTTTAAAGCTGGTGAAGAGGCTGGTTGTCAAGGGGTGGGTGCAAGGCAGTGGCACGTAATGTGGCCTGGCTCCCCGCAGCAGAAGCATCCCTTCTTCTTGTGCTGCCATCGTATTATCATTGGTCGTGCAGCTGTGGGCTGGCGCAGCTCCTCCTCGTCCTCGCTCTGAGCCATGGCCTGGAAAGCTCTTTACCTTGGTGATGAAACATCAGCTACATGCTCCAGCATCGGCTCCACCTGCTCCACCTCTGCCACGGCCATTTCCCAGCTGTTCACGGCGTGAACCCGGACATGTTCTTGGAGCTGGGCCAGGTGGAACCCTCAGATGAAACCCTGCAGGGCAAGCTTCTTCACCGCCTCTGGCTCAAAGTCCGGGTAGCTGCACTGTGTCAGCAGCTGAATATCTGCTGCATAAGCCCCCAGCCTCTCTTGGTCGCATCGCCGGTGACTGGCCAGCTGTTCCCCAGCGTGGTCAGCATGGGTCACCCTCCTGAACTGCCTCCGAAGTGCTCCCTGTAATGCTGGCCAGCTGTAATTTTCCTCAGGCTGGAGATTGGACAGCATGCAGATAGCTCTGCCCTCCAGAGCCATTGCAACCTGCACAGCTGTCTCTTCAGGTGTCCAGCTGTTCAGTGTGGTTGTTAGTTCAACCTGGTCGAGGTAGTCATCCAGCAAGGTTTCACCACCAAAGTGGGGAAGCTTGGCTGGTTGGCGGGTCGGTGGTACTGGGGTTGGGACAGTCGCCTTCGTGCTGATCACTGCCCTAGGCTGCAGTAGGATCACTGGCTCATAGTTTCCCCGCTGGTGCTCCCCATCCTGCCTTGAAAAAGGCGGGACACGGAATGTACTTGCTCCGTCCGGCCCACTTCCCCATTCTCTGTGGCGAGCAGCTCTGGGGACTGGCGTGCCTGCTGTGCTGCCCATCTCCATCTGGACGATGAGTTGTTCGAGCTGTCGAATCTCTGTCTTGATCCTCGCTTCCACCTCTCAATAATCCCACTCCTGACACCAGTGTGACGTTTCAAGGGTTCACTGATGAGAGAGGATTTGGAACATAACAGACATTTATTTCTTCTCTGACTAATTACACAGAACAGAGGGGAGGTCATCCCCACACACACTCACTTCACTCAGGGTGACAGACACAAAATATCTCACATGCAGGGAAAACAACACTATCACAAGCAGACTCATAACACAATTATGACTCTACAACAATAATGCTCAGAACACAAGAATTATAAGTCTTTGAACACCTGTGGCACAAAGCATGCCGGGAGAATCCCCGCCCCTTATCACAGTCCTGATGTTACACTATTCCTTTTTCACAAGGGTAATTTCATTTGTTTATGTGTATACTAAATCAATTTATATTCACAAAATAACGTCTGTGTAGTTGCGCTTCCTACCTGGACTGGACATAGGCCTACTAACAGATGTGTCAAAGGACAGTGAGCTTTTTTTTCGGGAGGTTCAGGCACTGAGTGTGTTCTGAGTTTTTCCTTTATCCATATTTGCTTCTTGATATCTGGTGAATAAAATGGTGGTTCCTCTCCCTCTTCTCTCTCGTTCTCTCTCCCAGATCAGGATATACTGTATAATGTAATATTAGGAGGAAAACAACAACAACATTTTAAGAAACAGCCCAGACCGTGAAAACATCCCTGGAAATTGAAACACTCTTAATATGGATCTACGTAATACCTTATATAAGTTAATCCCTTCCATAGTATGTGGTGGCGCCTATTTCCTTTTCACTTACCCTAGGACACACAGCTACTGTGAGTAGTGAAAGCTACAGTGGGGGGGTCAGTCTTCTGGTAGCTCTGTGTGTTAACTTTCCTTTCCCATTATGCTGAGGACCAAACTAGAAGGCAGAAAATACCATTTTTATATGGTGCTTGGTATGACCCCGCCAGGATTTGAACACACGACCTCCTGGTTGTGTGCACTACCAACTAGGCCACCACTCCGGTAATACCTTATGAGGTGAGATCTAAATGACAACAGGTGGCAGTCAAAGAAATAAATGCACTGAGATCATCTGTGTTTTATTTTAATACATTTCAGACATCAGAAAACATAAAACACATATTTAGGAAAAGTCATAGACTGGGAGGTATGAAGATTTTGTTCAAAGTGATTCACATAATAAAACTCCAGACTACCAGTCAGATCGTCTAGTGATTCATGTTCACTACTTGGTGAACCAAAAAGATCTACAGCAGCATATGTTACAAGCATTTGCAAATGCTCACAACATTTTTTTGCAAACTTTTGCAACTGTTTGTGGAAAAATACATTTGCCAAAAAAATTCAGAACATGTTCAAAATTTTTTGGTAATAAAATCTGTTTGGGACCTTAAAACCTGTTTGGCAACCTTTTACAAACCCTGACCAAACCCAAAAAATTACTACATTCACCAGCATTCGTGGCTTTGTGAGATACATGGGTCAAGAATCTTTCAAAGATCTTCATAGATTGCCATGAAAATCATACAATGATCTCCCAAAATTTTAGACAGAAACTGCTTTTTTTCTAGGCTTTTGGAGATCGTTGAGAGATCAGGTCATTTTTTTTTTTTTATTTCAGTGGTCACACCAACAGTCTTCTGTGTAAAGGGGCCCTTAGTGTTATGGGATAAGAATGTGTATGAAGGGGCTCTCAATATTTTCACATTTATAACATTTCAAAATTTCAAAAACTTGCAAATTTATGTGAAAAAAGTTGAAAATTTACCATAAGTTACAAATCTACAAGAAAAAAGTGTCAAATCTATGAGAAAAACACTGCACATCTACAAGAAAAACATTGCAAATGTACAAGAAAAGTCGCAAATCTACAACAAAAAGTTGCAAACCTACAAGAAAAAAGTTGCAAATTTATGACAAAAACTGCAAATCTACAATAAAAAGTTGCAAATCTACATGTAAAACGTTACAAATCTATAAGAAAAAAGGGTCAAATTTATGAGAAAAAACACTGCCAATCTACAAGAAAAAAGTTGCAGATGTACATGAAAAAAGTTACAAATTTATGAGAAAAATGTTGCAAACCTACAAGAAAAAAGTTGCAAAATTATGAGAAAAAACACTGCACATCCACAAGAAAAACATTGCAAATGTACAAGAAAAGTCACAAATCTACAACAAAAAGTTGCAAACCTACATGAAAAAAGTTGCAAATTTATGACAAAAACTGCAAATCTATAATAAAAAGTTGCAAATCTACATGTAAAAAGTTACAAATCTATAAGAAAAGAGGGTCATATTTATGAGAAAAAACATTGCCAATCTACAAGAAAAAAGTTGCAAATGTACATGAAAAAAGTTACAAATTTATGAGAAAAATGTTGCAAACCTACAAGAAAAAATGTTGCAAACCTACAAGAAAAAAGTTGCAAAATTATGAGGAAAAAATGCTGCAAATCTACAAGAAAAATGTTATAAATCTACAAGAAAAAAGATGCAAATTTATGAGAAAAATGTTGCAGTTCTACAAGAAAAAATTAGGAAATCTACAAGTAAAACGTTACAAATCTACAATAAAATCTGCAAATTTGTAAGATTTTTTTTACATTTCTGCTTAGAATTGTTGTTTCAGAGCACCTCCCAAACCAATTTCTACCACTGAATGGGGATGGGGAATGGCAGCTTAACAAGGGGGATAATTTGGCATCATTTTGCTAACAAGGGCGATGGCGTTCCCTCTCACATTACCTGTTGGTTTCAGCTCTTATTTTCATCTCGTTTCACACATTCTAATCGGACACCCCCTAACTTTAGCTAGTTTACGGCAGTCAAATTGACTGACTGAATGTCTTCTGAAGGGCAGTGGTGACTCCTCATCCTCCATGTCCCGGCCTCCCGCTCCGCTGCCACATCTGTTGTCTCCTGTGGGAAGCGTTCATTCTCAAACTCAAGCATTTAAAAAGCCAAAAGGTCAAAGCACTAATCAACTTCTTAAACTGCCTTCGGAGACGCTTGGGCTTCCTCTGCTGCCGGTTTCTGTCTTTCATTTTCTCGCCCTTCCCAGAAATCAAGAGAGAGGGAGAAGGAGATGATACAATTCGTTTGGCAAGCGGGTTAATAACTTGCTTTGCTGTGGACGCCTTAAATTGGTTTCCATTGACACCTGCTATCGCCCCGGCCGATGGCGGCGAGGACCTCATCAAGTGTAAAAGGCGCCGATGGCGTGGAGCCAAACAAGGCACTATAGAGCAATAACTTCAATCCCAGATATACACGGCTTGTACTGTCGCCATGTCAAATCCACAGTTCTGTTCCTCCTGTGGTGACAATGCTGCCTTTCAGCTCCTGTACCGCAATCACTCCTCCACCACCCTTGATGCTTTTCTGAGATAAGCCATTCATTTCCATTCATGTGTTTTAATTGCCTTGCCATGAGGTTGGCCTTATCTCATATTAGCCATTCAAATATTGAAATATTTGTCATTACTGGGATTTATTTTTATTTTTACTCATAAAGAGGAGATTATGTGAGAAGAAATAATGAATATCTGCTGAGAAAGAAAGAGTGGAAAAATTCAATAAAGTTCACACTCAGCAATTTTTAATTCAATAGTTATTTCACCCCCACAAGCTCTAAAACAGGCCTATTCAATTAGCAGCCCATGGGCCACATGCGGCCCAGAACCAACCTCCGAGTGCCCCAGCCACACTAAGGAAATATAAAGTTTAGAAAAAAATATGAAGGAATGACGGTCCACAAGTGTGCACACGAACATCGCGCGTGACCGTCATCCATGCGGAGCTCAGAAGTGCCCTGCCAGTGTGACAGTTCCAGTCGGCAGGCAGAGCCTGTCGCTCATTGTCTGAGAGAAGCATGAGCTTATTAAAGTAATTTAAATGTGGAAAAAATCAGAAGAGGTATGTAAGCAGTGGAGGGATTTATGGTGGTTTTAACCCGCTGGTAATGGGAACAATAATGAGTCGCTGAGCAAACAGGTGTGGTTAAGCTTCATATGAAGGGAAAGAGGCAAGAATGACTGAATAGCTGAGGATTTACATCACCAGTCATTACAATAATTTGTGTTCATTATTATGCATCTGACAAGTTAAGATGACCGAAATTCAGGAAGTCAATGACTTTAATCTGTCAGCAGCCTTCAAACTAAACCTACCAACATTTGGATTTCAAAATAAGGGAGGTTTTTCCTGCTGTCTGGTTGGTGAGGAGAGTTCTAAAGAACTATAAATATATAAAAATATTATTACAGAAATAACTGCATCTTTGGTAATTTATGTTAATTTTGTCATTAAATGTAATTTTATGATTTTTTTTTTCTTTGGAATCAGAGTTAAATTATTGTTCTGTTCTGGCTCTGCAAAATTATGGTCAAAAGTGTAAATTGAAAAAGGAAAAAAAAGCCAAATTTTTTACCACAATCTGTTTCAAACTTATAAAAAAAAAAACAGTAACTTTATTAAAAAAATAGACAAAAACTAGGCATAAAATAATCCACAAATGTATAATTAAGTCTCAAATGTACAAGAAAAGTCCATTTTACAAGAGGAAATTATAAATTTGAGGAAAATTGTTTCAAATTTAGATAAATTTACAGAAAAAAAAATAGAAAACTATAAGAAGATTGTTATAAATTTTGAAGAAAAACCTCAAACCTTCAAGACTGAAGTCATTACTAAAGTTTTTAAGTGGGTCCTTTCTGCATCCTTAACTCTACTAGAAAATTTTGTTGATTGTTATGTGTGTGTAATGCAATGTGTAGCTATAAAAACTAGGTTCCTACACACACGTGGTGAGTTAAAACAAAACAAACCACAATAGTGGATGTGCAATGTTTGTTAATGTTTTCAGTCTTTCCTTGGGGGTTTGTGCACTGAAGTGTTTGACAGTTCATTTTTTATTCAGCTAAATGCACTTTGGGATGTACCAAGGTCAGTTATAACCAGGATGTAGTACATTTTATTTCAAAAGGAAAACAAATGTTAATGCTATTCACGGTGCACATTCACTTTGAGATATGCCTGAGTAAGATGTGACCAAAATGGTTATATACAGAAAAAAATTCCCCCCATTCTATTTATTTAATTGTTGTTCAAAAGAAAAAAATATATATATTTCTACTACTTCAGTTCTGCTCAACCCCAGCACTGTTATTGTGTTTTGATGCACTTTTGATGTGCCTTTGTCATGTGCCAAACACACATTTAAAACCAAGACAATGAATAAAAAGTGCGTATTTTTCATTTTTCTCACAGTGAGTGTGAGAGTTTTGAGTGGTTTAATTATCCCAGACGTACATTCTGTAAAACTTACAACCAAGAGACCTTATTAAGCATCAAGGTAACGTACGTTGCAAGAATTGCGGCGCTCGGGTGTGATTTGGACATTCTACGCAAGCATGGAATACTATTGGGGGTTTCGCTGGCAGCTACCCGGGACAGGAGGAAGCGTAAGCGGCATGAACGCAAACAAAGGAGAAGAAAGTGAACCGGAATTCATGCTAGGCTAAAGGCTAACCCCTCCAGACCAGCAGTACTGTCGCTCCTACTTTCCAATGTCTGCTCCCTCGACAACAAGCTGGACGAGCTGTGTCTGCTGAGAGAAACCCGTAGAGAGTGGAGGGACTGCTGTGTGTTTGCTTTCACGGAGACATGGCTCCATGACAACATCCCTGATGCGGCCATTCAGCTGGAAGGGATGACACTGTTCCGGGCGGACAGGGAGGCTTCTAGCTCCGGTAAGAGCCGAGGGGGGGGCTATGTATCTATATTAACAAGAACTGGTGTGTTAACGCCACATTAGCAACTAAACACTGCTCTCCATTGGCGGACTTCCTTGTTGTGAATTGCCGGCCATTCTATCTGCCGAGGGAATTCACCAATGCTGCTGTTTACATAGCTCCTAGCGCTAATGCTAAAGCTAATGCTAACGAGGCACTTGGAGAGCTGCACGATGCTATCAGTGAATTTCAAACTTCACACCCGGACAGTTTTGTGGTTGTTACAGGGGATTTTAATCACACCAGTTTAAAGACTGTGCTCCCCAACTTCAAACAATTTGTGGACTTTAAGACCAGAGGAGAGAATATGTTGGACTTGGTGTACACAAACTTCCCAGATGCATAAAAGGCAACACCTCGCCTCCACCTCGGCCATTCTGACCACCTATCCGTGATGCTGGTGCCTGCCTACAAACCTTTACTGAAGCGCAGCAGGCCAGTAGAGAAACAAATCAGGACTTGGCCAGAGGGTGCAGCCCTGACTGGGAGGTTCTTAAAATAGCAGCCTCCCAGGGAGACAGGACAGATGTGGAGGGGTACGTTGAAACGGTCACCAGCTACATCGCCAAGTGCACAGAGGATGTCACTATAGTGAAGACCTTCACTGCACGGGGCACCTATAAACCCTGAATGACTGCAGAGGTGCGCTCACTGCTCACAGCCAGAGATGCAGCCTTCAGAGCGAAGGACAGGATGGCCCTCCGCTCAGCTAGGTCTGCGCTCTCAAAGGGAATTAAGACGGCGAAATGCGCCTATGCGGAGAAAATCCAGGGACACCGCCGTGACACAGGGAACAACAAACGGATGTGGCAGGGAGTTTGGGCGCTGGCAGATTATAAGTCCTGGCAGGGGGTCGATGATGATGACGCTTTGCTTCCAGACAGGCTCAACAACTTCTTTGCTCGTTTTGAAGCATCAAACCCGACAAGGAAACTTGCACGCTTCCAAAATGACCGAATCATAATGATAATGTTTTATCGGGCTTTTATTGAATCTGTTTTATCCTTTTCTTTAGTGTCATGGTTTGGTCAGATAAAACTGAAACAGAGGAAATCCTTGGATCAGGTAGTTAGATGGTCCAGTCGTTTGCTTGGTGAGTCACAGCTGAGCCTGACATCCCTGTACACCAGACAGGTACAGAGGATTGCTGCCACCATTTTAAATGATGACTCCCACCCTTTGCACTGCCACTTTCAGCTTCTTCCCTCCAGACGGAGGTTTGCTGTCCCAAAAAGTAAAACCCAGCGCTACAAAAACAGCTTTGTTCCTGCTGCTGTCAAAGAGTTGAACAAGATGTAACAATATATTGCACATAATTTAGTTACCTATTTATTAATTTCATTTTATATTTACTTATTTTTGTAGGTTTTTTATTTGGGTTCTAAATCTTTTATTGGGTTTTAGACTTTTGAGTTTTTAACCTCTTTGACTAGTCTTTAACTTTTTAATATGACCCTTCTCTCTTATCTCTGTTATTTTTCTCTCATCTCTTTGTCTTATATCCTGATTGATGGAGCCTTGAGTGTTTTTATCATGTTTATAATCAGCTACATGTGTGCCTGTGTTTGTTGAATGTAATTGTGGTTTGTAAATATGGATGTCACCTGACTGCAAAACAAATCTACCTATGGGTACAAATAAAGTAACCTGAACCTAAACCTGACAATCAGAGGGAGGGCTGGCCCATCTCCACCATCTGTTGGGCCAGCTATCACCATCAACGCAGTGGACACATGGAGGACCCTAATCAGGGTCAACCCACGTAAAGCTGCAGGTCCAGACAACATCCCGGGACGTGTGCTCCGAGTCTGTGCGAGTGAGTTGGCGGATGTCCTGACTGACATTTATAACATCTCCCTGAGCCAGGCCATCGTTCCCAGATGCTTTAAGATGTCTACCATACTACCGGTGGTAAAGAAACCAGTTGTGTCTTGTCTGAATGACTATTGTCCTGTCATACTGACACCAATTGTGATGAAGTGTTTTGAACAGCTTGTCAAACCACACGTCACAGCCTGCCTCCCTGCATCATATGACCCGCTCCAGTTTGCGTACCATTCAAATTGCTCCTCAGAGGATGCCGTAGTCACCACCCTGTACTCTGTCATCACCCACCTGGAGAAGAAAGGCACTTACGCCAGACCCCTGTACATTGATTTCAGTTCAGCATTCAACACCATTATTCCCCAGAAACTGATGGAGAAATTATTCCTTCTTGGTCTGAACACTGCAACATGTCTCTGGATCCTGGACTTCCTGACCGAGAGACCTCAGTCTGTCCGTGTTGGAAACAACATCTCCAACTCTATCACGCTGAGCACTGGATCCCCTCAAGGCTGCGTACTCAGTCCACTGTTGTTTACACTTCTAACACATGACTGTGTGTCCAGACACGAGAGGAACCATATTTTTAAGTTTGCGGATGACACCACAGTGGTGGGACTTATTCAGAGGGATGAGGAATCTACACTACCATTCAAAAGTTTGGGGTCACCCAGACAATTATTTTGTGTTTTCCATGAAAAGTCACACTTATTTACCACCATGAGTTGTAAAATGAATAGAAAATATAGTCAAGACATTGACAAGGTTAGAAATAATGATTTGTATTTGAAATAATAATTTTTTCCTTCAAACTTTCCTTTCGTCAAAGAATCCTCCATTTGCAGCAATTACAGCATTGCAGACCTAACATGATTGCAAAAGGGTTTTCTAATCATCCATTAGCCTTCTGACGCAATGAGCAAACACATTGTACCATTAGAACACTGGAGTGATAGTTGCTGGAAATGGGCCTCTATACACCTATGTAGATATTGCACCAAAAACCAGACATTTGCAGCTAGAATAGTCATTTACCACATTAGCAATGTATAGAGTGTATTTCTGATTAGTTTAAAGTTATCTTCATTGAAAAAAAGTGCTTTTCTTTTAAAAATAAGGACATTTCTAAGTGACCCCAAACTTTTGAACGGTAGTGTATGTACAGGGAAGAAGTTAGAGACCTGGAGGGCTGGTGCAGGGAGAACAATCTGGTGCTCAATGTGGACAAAACAAAGGAGATGATTAGCGACTTCCGGCGGTCACGGCCTGAACACGTCCCTCTCAGCATCAGTGGCTGTTCGGTGGAGAGAGTGGAGAACATCAAGTTCCTTGGAGTGCAGATCTCGCAGGACCTGACCTGGAGCAAGAATTCCTCAGGGATCAGGAAGTGGGCCCAGCAGAGACTGCACTTCTTGAGGAAACTCAAACAGGCCTGTCTCCCCATCTGCATCCTCAGGACCTTCTACAGAGGTGTGGTGGAGAGTGTTCTGACGTACTGCATTGCTACATGGTACTCCAGCTGCAGTATGTCAGACAAAAAAGCCCTGCAGAGGATAGTCAAGGGAGCTGAGAGGGCAACTGGAGTTTCCCTCCCCTCTGTCCAAGAACTTTTTCAGAGCCGTTGTAGGAGCAGGACACTGAACATTGTCAAAGACCATTCTCACCCTCTGCGTAAACACTTTGAACTGCTGCCTTCTGGCAAACAATTCCGGAGCATCAGAGGCAGAACCACCAGACTGATTAACAGCTTCCTTCCACAAGCTGTTAGGATACTGAACAGTTGAGCCAGAATCTTTCATACATGCTACTGCACCTTATGGACATAATGTATATTTATGTATATTATAGTTCTAGTTAGTTTCAAGTAGCCACTTTGACTCACTCAGCCACTTTAATTGGTATTTTATACATAGGTAGTTATCACTTTAAACTGTGATTGTAATAAGTTAATATTACTGTAATAACTAAATGTGTCTTAGGGATGTGTGAATGGCTGTGTTGGGGTGGGGGGTAAGTGAGTGTGTTTTAAATTATGTTCTTTTTACATACAGTATATGGATGCCTAGAGAAATGTAATTTCATTTTGCCTGCACTACAGTTGTATGTACAGCAACATGACAATAAAGGTTGATTTGATTTGATTTTGATCATATTGATCTGTGTTGGTTTGAAGTTTGTAAAAATCAACAGATCACTGAATATGTGCGGCCCAGTTACATGTCTTGATTTCAAATTGTGGCCCAACTGATTTTGTAACTGAATAGCCCTGCTCTAAAACAAAATATATATACATATATATTATATTAGCAGGTCACAGGTTTCCTTTTTTCTTTTTTCAAATCTATATGCATTTTCCCATGATTCTAGGCTAATAAGCCCCAGTTTACTCAACCCTGCCTCTAATTTCTCTGACATTCAGATTTTGATGGTGACGCCATGTTTGAAACAAATAGCTTTTAAGCTGGATTCATGCTGCATTTCCCCTCTGGTCCGCTTTGGTTCGCGTGCGCTTTAGATGAGCCTGGCGTGCACGCGGCGCTGTACACGCTCATTTTTTTCGTCTGCCAGACCAAGCAGTTGACGCATGCGCACAACTGTTATTTGTAGTTTTGCCCCAGCCCTGTGGGTCACACAAAAGCACTAACATGCCAGTTTGTTCACCGGCTATAAATGCGAGAGTGACGCACATTTTTTTGTAGCAACAACAATGCCGTTGTTTCAAGGAAAAGGAAGAATTACCGTTTTCCAGTGCTCTTCTCCTCTCAAGCTGCTGCTGATGCAAAATGATTCATGTATGTTTATTCTCATCTTCCACTTCCTCTTCATCTTCTTTGTCTACTTTGACTTTGTATGCTGTGTCGGTAGCGCCACCTCGTGAATGGAACATTCAATCTTGCACATGGGTAGTCAACGCGGCCAGGCTGTGCGGTCAGAAAATTTGAGGGGCACGTGGTCTGTGGACACTAGTGGACTGGAGATCTGACGTAAATTTTGTCACACAAGCCTTGTGGTTGCACGTACTTGGACAACAGAGGTGCAGCATGAATAGAATAGAATAGAATAGAATAGAATAGGCTTTATTGTCATTGTACAGTTGTACAGTACAACGAAATCATGGGTGTTCCACCAGGCTACTGCACAATAAAGTAAGAGAGAAGGAATAGATAAAACACGGTTACAGAACACACGATTAAACACACGACTGAAATAAAAATAAAAATAGCCTAGGATTATGAAAATATACACAGGTATGGTAGTGGCATAGTGGCGGGTGGAACTATGGACATACGATTGTAGAATGCAGAACACACAATTGAGTAACATGGCCAAAGGATTATGGAAAATATACACAGTAGTGGTTTCATGGATGGGTCAATGTGCCCAGCTTTAGCCAGTAGGTGACTACCCCTTTGCTAGCAAAATGACCCAAAAGTGTCCCCATCTTGTTAACCTGTCATCCCAACATCCCCATTAGGTGTAAATCAAGGGGGGACAGTGAGGACATTACCCCCACCAACCTGGAAAAAGAGAGAATTGTCCCCCCAGTATCATCATAAACCTTTCTATATCATGTTACAGAACTGAATAACATGACTTTGAATGACCAATTCTAAGCAGAAATTTTAGATTTTAAAGTTTTTCTCAAAACTATGTGACTTTTTCCTATAAATTTTCAACTTTTTCCTCATAAATTTGCAACTTTTTTTCTCATAAATTTACAACTTCTTTTCTCATAAATTTGTGACTTTTTTCCACATAGCTCTTCAAATGTTTCTCATTTGCAACTTTTTCTCAAAAGTTTAAATAACTTTAAATAATTTAAATATAACTAACAAGTAAATTTGAATTTTTTTTTTTGGAGACTTGGAACTTTTTTAACCATAAATCTGCAACTTTCTTCTTGTAGATTTGCAACTTATTTCTCATAAATTTGCAACTTTTTTTCTCAAAAATGTTGCTTTTCTCATAAGCTTTGAACTTTTTTCTTTCGGCGCCACACGAGTCGGCTGCCTTTTTGCAACAGCCGCTCAATCCTGAGTTTTTCTTCCTCTTTCTTATTTACTATCTAGCTTCTCTGGTCAAACTTTCTGATTCAGCAACACCTTATCCATCACGGACACACAGATCACCCCAAATGTCTCCCAAGTCGGTGGACGGAGCCACTGTTTATAGCAGGAGACGGTACAACAGGGACCAGCTGTTAGTACTTAACCAGCCCACGGCGCTAACGCAAAAACTCAACATACCGGGACAAATCAGATGGAAATGGCGTGGATGTCGAGCTGGAGTAAGACGGCGGGTGAGGAAAATAAGGTATAGACCCGTCCTTCCATTCGTTATCATGGGGAACCTATGATCGCTATTCAATAAGACAGACAAGCTAGCGGCCATGTGCCGCTACGAGAGCGTCTTCAGAGAGATTAGCATGATGTTGTTTACCAAGACGTGGCTAACAGAACTAGCAACAGATGCTAACATCGAACTGGAGGGTTTCCATGCAATACGGGCAGACCGGACACCAGACAGTGGGAAGGCAAGGGGCGGAGGAGTGATAATGTATGTCAATAACAGCTGGTGTAAACCGGGACTCATCACGGTTAAAGAGCAACACTGCAGCGAAGACACTGAGTTGCTAGCTGTTAGCAAGCAGCCTGTTTACCTCCCGAGGGAATACTCACATGTGGTCTGCATTGTTTCTTATGCGAATCTGTCGGCGAATGCTGGGGCAGCACATGACTTCCACTCAGTCACTTGCAGGCTTTTGACAGAACATCCAGATGCTCTCCTCCACATCTCGGGTGATTTTATCCATATCTCACTGTCCTCCATTCTGCCCACATTCACCCAGTATGTCACACCAGAGACAATAAAACACTGGATTTATTCTATGTGAATACTAAGGAGGCGTACACCTCATCGCCACTCCCCCTACACGGGAGATCAGATCACAACTTGGTTCATCTCCTGCCGGTGTACAAACCCCTAGTACACAGACAACCTCTGGTCATGCACACGGTGAAGATATGGTCTGAGGAGGCAATGGACGCTTTAATGGACTGTCTTGAAATCATTGCCTGGGAGCGGCTCTGCGAGCCACATGGTGAGAACATCGACGGCCTCACTCACACCATCACAGACTACATCAACTTCTGTGTGGACAACACCATACCCACCAAGATCATACAGTGTTGCTCGAACAACAAATCCTGGATCAACCCTGAGATAAAATCACTAATGAGAGAAAAGAAAAGGATCTTTAGGTCGGAGAAAAGGGAGATGCTGAAGTCCATACAGAGGGAGCTAAGGAGGAAGATCAGAGAAGGCAAGGACAGCTGCAGGAAGAAGATGGAGGATAAGCTGCAACAGAGCGACATCGGCGGGGTCTGGAGAAGCTTCAAAACCATCTCTGGGCTCCAGAATACCTCCTCCCAGGCCACGGGGGCAGGGAGTGGGTGAACAATCTGAACTTGTTTTTAATAGGTTTGACTAACCGCCCTCCCCTCCACCTGCACAACAACACTGCTGCCTCTACCATCATCAAGACCTGCTGTCTACCCCCCACTCCCAGCGCACAGCCCCCCAGCCCCAACCTGACCCTCACTAAGACTAACTAACTAACTAACTAACTAACTAACCTGCACTTATATAGCGCTTTTCTAGTCACAAAGACCACTCAAAGCGCTTTCACTAGTACTAACCCTCTATTCTAAGGGCCTATAGGAAACAGATATCTAGGGACAATTTAGAACAGCCAATTAACCTAACATGCATGTCTTTGGATTGTGGGAGGAAACCGGAGCCCTCGGAGTAAACCCACGCAGCACAGGGAGAACATGCAAACTCCACACAGAAAGGTTCCAACCCCTGCCAGCCTGGGGATTCGAACCAGGAACCTTCTAGCTGTAAGGCAACAGTGCTAACCACTGCACCACCGTGCTGCCCTCACCTAAGACCCAGGTGAGGGCGGAGCTGAGGAAGATCAAAGTGAGGAAGGCCTTGGGTCCGGACTGCATCAGCGCGATGCTCCTCAAGTCCTGCGCAGTCCAGCTGTGTGGGATTGTGGAGCACATCTTCAACCTGAGCCTGAAGCTGAGGAGGGTACCACAGCTGTGGAAAACATCTTGTGTGATACCCGTACCAAAGACGTCCCACCCCAAAGACCTGAACAGCTACAGACCAGTGGCCCTGACTTCTCACCTGATGAAGACCCTGGAGAGACTGCTTCTTGCTCACCTCCGCCCCCTGGTGGGACCAGCAATGGATCCACTCTAGTTCACCTACCAGCATGGCATCAGGGTGGAGGATGCAGTGATCTTCCTCCCACACCATTCCCTGTCCCACCTGGAGAAGCCTGGGAACAGGGTGAGGATCATGTTCTTTGATTTCTCCAGTGCTTTCAACACCATCCAACCAGTGATTCTGAGGGTCAAGCTGCTGTGCGCAGGGGTGGACCAGCACCTGTTATTGTGGATCCTGGACTCCCTCACAAACCGGCCACAGTTTGTGAGAACCCAGGATTGTGTGTCCGACACGATCATCAGCAGTACGGGGGCCCCCCCAGGGAACAGTTTTGGCTCCCTTCCTGTTCACCCTTTACACTACAGACTTCTCACACAACACACTGCCACCTACAGAAGTTCTCTGACGACTCTGCAATCGTCGGCCTCATCTCCAACGGAGATGAAGCTGAGTACAGAGGACTTATCCAGGACTTCGTGGACTGGTGCCATCGGAACTGCCTCCAGATCAACGCGAGAAAAACTGAGGAACTGGTGGTGGACTGCCACAAGCAAGGACAACCCCCCACAGCACCAGTAAACATCCAGGGAACAGACATTGAGATGGTGACATCCTACAAGTACCTGGGTGTTCATTTGAACAATAAACTAGACTGGTCACACAATACCGACACACTCTACGAGAAGGAACATCGGAGGCTGTTCCTACTGAGGAGGCTCAGGTCTTTTGATGGACAAGGGGTGCTCCTGAAGACCTTCTATGGTTCAGTGGTGGCATCAGCCATTATTTTTGGAGTGGTCTACTGGGGCAGCGGCATCACAACAGCCAACAGGAAACGACTGAACAAACTGATCAAGAAAGCTAGCTCTGTCCTGGGGCAGCGCCTCGACCCAGTGAAGGAGAGAGGAGAGAGAAGGATGGTGGCTAAGCTGTCGTCTCTGCTGGAGTCCGAGTCCCACCCTATGCAGGACACGCTGAACGCACTGAGGAGCTCATTTAGCAGTAGGCTACATCATCCTAGGTGCGTGACCGAGAGGTTTCGCAGGTCCTTCCTACCGATGGCTGTCAGACTTTGTAACCTAAGCAGGGCTGCTTGCAGAGATTGTAAAAAAACATTATGACCTAATAGTATTGAATGCAAAAGACGCAACAAACTTACACAAAATGGTCCCCCTCCAGTATACAACTAGGACAATATTAATGCTACGGAGGGGGACAATATGTATGGGTACATAGTCATACTATGTGGGGTAACTAAATAGACTGTTATGCTGTTTATTCCATCTAGCTACAATGCTCCGCACTGTGTATATATATATTTATATATTTATGTGTACATATGTATGTATATTCACTTTTTTTGCTAAAGTTGCAGTTTTTTACCCATAAAATTCCACTTTTTTGGTCAGAAATTGGCAGTTTTTAACTGAGACTTACATCCCCCTTTGTGTGTGTGTGTGTGTGTGTGTGTGTGTGTGTGTGTGTGTGTGTGTCAGGTCAGGCATTGGCTTGCTTGCTACCATGAAAACCGGTACTACCTGTCTCATGGGTCGGGCCGTCGGCGACTCAACAAGCATCCCCGCCCTTCCAAGGGCATGGAGGGTGAAACAGGGCATCCTGGCAGAACTAAAAACAATATCTGTCACAGGTCTGTGGTGGACCACTCCCAGTTACACAGGGTGAGACTGGACATCCTGGCAGATAAACACATCTGTCTCAAGGTCTGTGGTGGACTGTGCCAGTTGGTGCATTGTGACATGCGCTACACAAAGAGCAGAGATAAACAAACCTATCATCTGGTCAGTCACTGCAACAGATACTGGAGTCAGTTTGTCTTGGCTTGTCCTTGCCACTGATAATACCTTTATCTGCCAAGAATGTGCTGCTAGTCCAGCAAAAGCTAGCAGTACTCAAATATTTTGTAAGCAGTTTCATGAAATGGTCAATCAAAAAGCAACTCATACCGGCTCGGATGTCGCCCGGGTTTACAAGGTCCGTGCTGATCTGTTCACACTCCGACAGACAGCGAAAAGTAAGCTAGGAGCAGGAAGACAAAAGAAGAGGAAAACAGCAACCTTGTGTGTAGTAGAATGGAATGTACGCACTCTGTTGGACAGAACAACATCACAGCGCCCAGAAAGACAGACCGCGCTTGTGGCCCTGGAATTTTTTTTATTTTGTATACTTTATTGATCCCCAGAGGGGAAATTGAGGGCATCCACCTGGATGGATGAAGCAGCCACGGTACGGCGCTATCCCTTAACCATTCACACACACATTCACACCTAGGGCCACTTTAGAGTCTCCAATTAACCTAACCTGCATGTTTTTGGCCTGTGGGAGGAAACCAGAGAAATCCCGGGGTAAACCCACACAGATACGGGGAGAACATGCAAGCTCCACACAGATCACTGTTGATCAGGGGATGGGATCGAACCAGGGATCCCATGGCCAAGGGTGAGTTGCTGTGCTGGCGCAGTGCCAAATGAACAGGTACAATGTAGACATAGCTGCACTTAGCGAAAAAAGATTGCCTGGATATGACAGCTTGGAAGACCATGGATACATCTTGTTTTGGAGTGGGAGATCAACTCAAGAAAGGAGAGAAACAGGAGTGGGCTTTGCAGTTAGAAAGGAGGTAGCAGCAATGCTTGATGAGGAACCGGTGCCAATCAACGACAGGATAGTGACTATGAGACTCCCACTACAGCGGAAGATGTATGCCACACTCATCAGTGTATATGTCCCAACAATGACCAACACAGAGGAGGTGAAGGAAGAGTTCTACATGTGATTTACGTGACACTATCAGGCGTGTACCGACTGATAACAGGCTGATACTCATTGGGAGATTTTAATGCCAGAGTTGGTTCGGACACCGAGAAATGGAAAGGAGTGCTAGGCAGTCATGGAGTAGGCAAGTGCAATGCTAATGGAGAACTTCTACTTGCACTATGTTCAGAGTACAACCTTGTGATAACCAACACTCTATTTAAGCATAAGGACTCACACAAGAAGACATGGATGCACCCAAGATCCAAGCACTGGCACTTATTAGACTACATCATAGTCAGACAGAGAGACAGAAGGGATGTATTGGACACCAGAGCAATGAGAGGCACGGACTGTGGCACTGATCATGTTATGCTGAGATCTAGATTAAGGATTTGCAGACGAAAACAGCACTGCAGGATGGGTGCGAAGCCACCAATGAAGCTAAACACTAGTGCACTGAAAGGCCAAAAGAAGCAGGAAGAACTTAAACAGGAAATGGATGAAAACTTGAAAGACTGGGACAGCAACAACTCAGAGAATGACATAGAAGAGAAATGGGCAACACTGAAGTACTATATGGTGTATCAGACTGCGAGTGATATATTAGGCTACCCTGAGAGGAAACATCAAGATTGGTTTGATGAGCTTGATGAACACCTGAAGAAACTACTAGATGCGAGGAATACAGCTAGGCAGGAAAAACTACAGTGTAACACAAGGTCGAAGAAGAGAAAGTACTCAAAGGCTCAGAGTGAGCTACAGAAGTACACCAGAGAGATGAACTCCAACCGGTGGGATGAAAAAGCGGAGAAACTTCAAACTGCAGCAGTCAGGAAGGACATGAAAACATTCTTCACAGGTTTGAGAAAAATCTACGGCCCTAAACCAAGAAGATTGATCCAACTAAAGGCTATGGATGGTGAAACAGTTTTGCAGGAGAAAGACAAGATCCTGGACAGATTTGCAGACCACTTTGACCAACTACTAAACAACCCTGGAGATCTCATTGAAGAGGCTAAAGAAGCTCTAGTGCAGTGACCAGCTGTATCAAGTCTGGATGAACCACCAAATTTTGATGAACTCATGGCAGCTATCAGGACAACACAGCATGGTAAAGCTCCAGGAAGGGATGGAATTCCAGCAGAGGTGTGGAAATTTGGTTGTTTTCAGCTGACCAACTGCCTGCACAAGCTCATCCAAGAGATATGGGATGCCCAGAAAGTGCCTCAAGACTGGAAGGATGCAAGTATTGTGCCTTTGTTCAAGAAAGGTGACAGGAAGGATTGTGGAAATTACCGAGGTATATCACTGCTAGCCACTGTTGGTAAGATTCTCTCACGTGTACTACTTAACAGACTCAGTGAACACATCTTGCAGAATGTACTACCGGAAACCCAGTGCGGCTTTAGAAGTGGAAGAAGCACAATGGACATGATTTTCTGCTTGAAACAGGTTCAAGAAAAGTGTATCGAACAGAACATGCGGCTTTATGTAGTCTTCATAGACTTCAGTAAAGCCTTCGATACTGTTTCGTGACAAGGACTTTGGCAGGTACTCAAGAAATATGGTTGTACAGAGAAGTTTGTCAGCCTGATCGAGGCACTCCATACAGGTATGCAAGCAAACGTGGCAATGAGTGGTTCAGTATCTAAAGACTTTTCAGTAAGCAACTGGGTGAAACAAGGGTGTGTGCTGGCACCTACACTCTTCTCGCTATATCTGGCAGCCATGCTTGAGGTGGCCTTCAAAGACACTTCAGAAGGAATATACATTCAAACAAGGAAAGAAGCAGACTTGTTCAATGTGGCACAGTTTAAAGCCAAGAGTAAGACATCAATAAAGGTAGTAAGAGAAATGCTCTTTGCCAACGACAGTGCTCTAGTTGCACACAGCGTGGAAGATATGCAATATTTAGTGGAGAAATTTGCATGAGCAGCTAGCCAATTCAGCCTCCAAATCAACATCAAGAAGACAGAGTGCCTTTATCAGCCACCAAAGTTCCAGTTATCAACATCACTACCAGAAGAGATCAGCATTGGTACAGAGCCACTAGTCAAGTGCAAGACTTTCAAGTACCTAGGGAGTACTGTTTCAGAGAATGCTAGGCTGGAGGATGAACTATCTCTCAGAATGGGAAGAGTGAGCGCTGTGTTTGGAAACTTGAGGGAGAGACTGTGAACAATTGACATGTGTCTATCCGTGTGAAATGCAAAGTGTACAGAGCGACAGCACTGGCTACTCTATTGTACGGTGCTGAAACTTGGACTGTCTACAGAGTGCAGGTGAAGAAACTCCACACGTACGTGATGAGACACCTTTGAGCCATAATGAACATCTCATGGAAAGACAAGATAACCAACATAGAAGTGTTGAAACGAGCTGGTCTACCATCAATGGAGGACATGCTAATACAGATGAACCTGAGATGGCTCAGACATGTTGAGAGGATGAACCACCAGCATCTCCCTCGGCAGTTACGCTACTCACAGTTATGCGAGGGCAAACGCAATCAGGGTAGAACAAGGCTCAGATTTAAAGACTATAAAAAGAAACTTGAAGAAGTTGGACATAGACAGGAGTTCCTGGCAGCGGAAGGCTAAGGATAGAGCTGTGTGGAGGAATCTGATCAGACCTAAATGAAACAGTCATTGTCGCCCATGACAGACTGCTATGATGATGTATATTCACTGCTCTTATTTTCTTATCTTCTAAATTATTGTTCTGAGTGTTGCTATCCCTGTGCTGTTGCAATCCTGGAATTTCCCCATTGTGGGACTAATAAAGGCTTATCTTATCTTAAATTTTTGTACCTTTTTTTCGTAAATTTGCAACATATTTTCCCATAAATTGTCATCTTTTTCCTCATAAATTTGCATTTTTTTCCTGAAAATTTTCAACATTTATTTGTAAGTTTGCACTGTGTTGTGTAGAGAGTGCGGTGAGAGTGTGTGGCCCTTAGGGCTTGCCGTAGCTGCCCTGGGAGTGACGTCAGGCGGGCTGTGGCACTTGTATACTGTATAGTTCTGTGTTTCTCATAATAAAGAGAGTTTGCTGCATGGCATAAGACCGACTCCAGACTCTGATTACCAACATAACATTTTGGCAATGAGGATAAAAAGGATTAGGAAGGTATGGAGGTGTGTGGGCTACCTCCACCTCTGCTGTTGTTTCTGGAGTGTCTGGGAAAGCCAGCGATCCTGTGGCTGGACTGGATGGCCATGCTTGGGGGATACATCGCTAGGCTGGGCCTGAGTAGACTCAACGGAGACCGAGGATGGGCACTCCTGGTCTGTCGGCTCGACATCGAGGGTCAGAGAAATCTCGGCATGTTGGGAGAGACAGAGCTTTATGTGGATACTGTGGGGCGGCTGGCTCAAGATTTTGCCAAATGTACAAGGGACACAAAGCGGTGGGTAGTGAGGCTGTTGGCGCCAAGGGAAGGTGCGCACCAAAACCAAGCTACAAGCTACCAGCTAGGTTTCGAGGGGGACTGGAGCCACGAGTGGGGGAGCCCCTGGTCACCGACGACAGCAAGCCAGTCGAGGAGCTCAGTTACGTGTGTGACCATAGCGCTGGTGGTGATGACGGCACGGTGAGCAACGGCAGCATACAGGGACAGCAGCGACCAGACTCAACTGAGTCTTCCTTGCAGCTGAAGTCTGGGCAGCGGGAGAGTGGGAGCAAGCATGCTGAAAGTCCCGGGAAACAACAGTGACAGCCGGGCGCAGAGGCAGCACAATGGAGCACCTTGGACGAAGGTGCTGGGCACAGTGGCAAGGCGCCTGGGTCGACGAGTGACGCCGACAAGAGTGACTCTGAGAGCCCCAGGAGAGAGCAGCGACATCCGGGCACAGAGGCAGCGCAGCGGAACACCTTGGTCAAGGGTGCTGGGAGCAGTGGCGAGGCACCTGGGTCAATGAGCGACACTGACAAGTGGGCTACAGTCTTCCCCGGAGTTCAGCCACAGGGGGCCGGAGAGTCTGGGGCTGCAACGGCGACAGCTGCAGTAGTGTTGAAGGCGGTCGGGGGCGGACCAACAGGCATGGAGATACTGTGTGCAACACAGCAGATTGAAAGGAGAGGAGGCGCGCTGGCGGGCTATGGTGTTCAGAGATAAGATAAGATAAGATAAGATAAGCCTTTATTAGTCCCACAACGGGGAAATTCCAGGATTGCAACAGCACAGGGATAGCAACACTCAGAGCAACAATCAGAAGGCAAGAAAAAAAACAAGCAAGCAAGAGCAGCTAATAAACATATGTACGTATTACTATAAAATATATATATACACACACACACACAGACACACAGTGCAGAGCATTGTAGCTGGATGGAATAAATATATGAATATATGAACACACAGTGCAGAGCATTGTAGCTAGATGGAATAAATATGTAAATATATAAACACCCACAGTACGGAGCATTGCAGCTAGGTGGAATAAATATGCAAGTATATAAACACACACAGTGCGGAGCAATGTAGCTAGATGGAATAATATGTAGATATATAAATATATAAACACACCCAGTGCTGAGCATTGTAGCTAGATGGAATAAATATGCAAATATATAAACACACACAGTGCAGAGCATTGTTGCTAGATGGAATGAAACAGCATAACCGTCTACTTAGTTATCCTACATGGTATGATTATGTGCCCATACATATTCTCACCCTCCATAGCGACCGGTATGTTCCTAGTTGTATGCCGGAGGGGACCATTGTGTAAGTCTATTGCATCTTTTGCATTCAAAAAACTATTAGTTTGTTACGTCTTTTTGCTATCTCTGCGAGCAGCCCTGCTTAGGTTGTACAGTCTGACAGCCGTTGGTAGGAAGGACCTACGAAACCTCTCGGTTGTGCACCTGGGATGATGTAGTCTGCTGCTAAATGAGCTCCTCAGTGCATTCAGTATGTCCTGCATAGGGTGGAACTCGGACTCCAGCAGAGATGACAGTTTAGCCACCGTCCTTCTCTCTCCTATCTCCTCCATCGGATCAAGGCGCTGCCCCAGGACAGAGCTAGCTTTCTTAATCAGTTTGTTCAGTCTCTTCCTATCGGCTGCAGTAATGCCACTGCCCCAGCAGACCACTCCAAAAGTGATGGCTGATGCCACCACCGTGTCATAGAATGACTTCAGCAGCGCCCCTTGTACACCAAAAGACCTGAGTCTCCTCAGCAGGAACAGCCTGCGCTGTCCCTTCTTGTAGAGTGCATCAGTATTGTGTGACCAGTCTAGTTTATTGTTCAGATGAATACCCAGGTACTTATAGGATGTCACCATCTCGATGTCTGTTCCCTGTATATTTACTGGTACTGTGAGGGGCTGCCCATGCCTGCGGCAGTCCACCACCAGCTCCTTAGTTTTCCTCGCGTTGATCTGGAGGCAGTTCCGATGGCACCAGTCCACGAAGTCCTGGATAAGCCCTCTGTACTCAGCTTCATCTCCATTGGAGATGAGGCCAACGATCGCAGAGTCATCAGAGAACTTCTGTAGATGGCAGTGTGTTGTGTTGTGTGAGAAGTCCGCAGTATAAAGAGTGAACAGGAAGGGAGCCAGCACCGTTCCCTGGGGGGGCCCCCGTGCTACTGATGATCGTGTCGGACACACAGTCCCGGGTTCTCACAAACTGAGGCCGGTTCGTGAGGTAGTCCAGGATCCATGATGACAGGTGCTGGTCCACCCCTGCGCGCAGCAGCTTGTCCTTCAGGATCATCGGTTGGATGGTGTTGAAAGCACTGGAGAAGTCAAAGAACATGATCCTCACCATATTCCCGGGCTTCTCCAGGTGGGACAGAGAACGGTGAAGGAGGAAGATCACCGCATCCTCCACCCCAATGCCATGCTGGTAGGCGAACTGGAGTGGATCCATCGCTGGTTCCACCAGGGGGCGGAGGTGAGCAAGGAGCAGTCTCTCCAGGGTCTTCATCAAGTGGGACGTCAAGGCCACCGGTCTGTAGCTGTTCAGGTCTTTGGGGTGGGAAGTTTTTGGTACAGGTACCACACAAGATGTTTTCCACAGCTGTGGTACCCTCCCCAGTTTCAGGCTCATGTTGAAGATATACGTCACAAACCCACACAGCTGGTCTGCACAGGACTTGAGGAGCTTTGCGCTGATGCCGTCCGGTCCCGGCGCCTTCCTCGCCTTGATCTTCCTCAGCTCCGTCCTCACCTGGGTCCTGGTCAGGGTCAGGATGGGGGGCTGTGTGTTGGGAGTGGGGGGGTGTTGGTGGAGTGGGGAGTGGGCAGCAGGACTTGATTTCTTTAGAGGCAGCAGTGGTTGTTGTGCAGTCAGGGGGGAGGGCGGTTGGTCAAATCTATTGAAAAACAGATTCAGGTTGTTCGCCCACTCCCTGCCCCCTGTGGCCTGGGGGGAGGTATTCTGGAGCCCCGAGATGGTTTTGAGGTTTCTCCAGACCCCGCTGATGTCGCTCTGTTGCAGCTTGTCCTCCATCTTCTTCCTGAAGCTGTCCTTGCCTTCTCTGATCTTTCTCCTCAGCTCCCTCTGTACGGACTTCAGCATCTCCCTGTTCCCTGACCTGAAGATCCTCTTCTTCTCTCTCAGAAGTGTTTTTATCTCAGGGTTGATCCAGGGTTTGTTGTTTGAGTGACGCCGTATGGTCTTGGTGGGAACGGATTTGTCCACACAGAAGCTGAGGTAGCCCGTGAAGGTGTGAATGAGGCCATCGATGTCCTCACCATGTGGATCGCAGAGCTGCTTCCAGGCGGTGGCTTCAAAACAGCCCTTTAGGGTGTCCATTGTCTCCTCAGACCATAACTCCACAGTGTGCATGGCCGGAGGTTGTCTGTGCACTAGGGGTTTGTACACCGGCCGGAGATGAACCAAGTTGTGATCCGATCTCCCGAGTGGGGGGAGTTGTGATGAGGTGTACGCCTCCTTAGTGTTTGCGTAGAATAAATCCAGTGTTTTATTGTCTCTAGTGTGGCATGTGACATACTGGGTGAACGTGGGTAGAATGGGAGACAGTGAAACATGGTTGAAATCGCCTGAGATGAGGAGAAGAGCATCTGGGTGTTCTGTCTGCAGCCTGCTGGTTACTGAATGGATGACGTCACGTGCTGTCCCAGCGTTCGCCGTCGGATTTGCATAAACAACAATGCAGATCACGTGTGAGTGTTCTCTCGGGAGATATGTAGGCCTCATGCTAACAGCTAGCAACTCAATGTCTTTGCTGCAGTGTCGTTGTTTAACAGTGATATGTCCCGGTCTGCACCAGTTGTTGTTAACATACATTATCACTCCACCGCCCCTAGCCTTGCCACTGTCTGGTGTTCGGTCAGCTCGTATCATGTGAAAACCCTCCAGCTCAATGTTAGCATCTGCTGCTAGTTCAGTTAGCCACGTCTCAGTAAACAAAAGGAGAGAGCACTCCCGGTATGTGCTATCATAACGGGAGATAGCCGCTAGCTCATCTAACTTTCCCAGTATCGACCGTACATTTCCCATGACAACAGATGGAAGGGAGGGTCTGTACCTTATATTTTTTGTCCTCCGCCTTACTCCAGCCCGGCAGCCGCGGCGTTTTCGCCTCAGTTCTCTCGGTATGTCGAGTTTTTCCAATGGGACCGGGTGGCGGTTGAATGCTAGCAGCTGTTCTCTGCTGTATCGTATCCTGCTATAGACAGTGGCTCCGTCCACCGGCTCAGGAGACATTTAGGACGATCTGTGTGTCCGTGATATAAGTGGGGTGAAAAAAAAAGACGGATCAAAAGAGAGAGGAAGGGAAAAAGACTCGGAATCGAGCCGCTGTTGCAAAAGGCAGCCGACTCGTGTGGCGCCGAGAGAAGAAAAAAAAACACCTCCTCCCGAGAGGAGGTGTCAGATGGCGGGTCCAGACGAGAGAAGCGGTCAGCGGTGAGACGAGACATTCTCGCCATGGAGGTCAGCTTCGACCCCGGGGGCAGACGGCGTCCAGGGGCACACATGCCGTGGGGCTGCCCTGGGCCTCCAAGCTGGCTCTATCTTTGGCTCCCCATGGACTGTGGTGTAACATAAATAATAATAATAATGCATCGGTTTTATATACCGCTTTATCATATATACTCAAAGACGCTTTACAAATAGGTACATTATTCATTCACTCCAGACAGACAGTGGTAGTGGCAAGCTACTTCTGCAGCCACAGCTGCCCTGGGGCAGGCTGACCGAAACGTGGCTGCCAATCTGCGCCAACGGCCTTTCCGGCCACCACCGAACATTTTATACACATTCATACCCAGTGTTATGGGCACTGGAGGCAATGCGGGTGAAGTGTCTTGCCCAGGGACACAACGGCAGGATATCTGGGGAGAGCGGGATTCGAACCGCCAACCATCGGGTTATTAGACGACCTGCTCTACCTCCTGAGCCACTGCCGCCCCAAACCTTGCTGTAAATATGTTCATGTTGTAAATATGCTGTAAATATGTTCATGCTGTAAATATGTTCATATGGCGTGCATGTGAATAAGTGTTATGATATGGGATTATTTTACGTATTTTACAGACACGGTTCTATTTTAGTTGTTTTGTGTGAATGTGTTAACGTGACTCCGGTTCATTGTTCCCGTTATTTCCCTTAGTGCATGATTCGGGTCCTAAACTGGGATGGGTCTGAATTGTGTTTGTGTGTTTTGAACTTTTGTAAGGGGGAGGGGAATGTTGTGTAGAGAGTGTGGTGAGAGTATGTGGCCCTTAGGGCTTGTCCTAGCCACCCTGGGAGTGACGTCAGGTGGGCTGCGGCACCTGTATATAGTTCTGTGTTTCTCATAATAAAGAGTGTTTGCTACATGGCATAAGACCGACTCCAGACTCTGATTACCAACATAACACAGTGGTCATCTGAATGCTGGTTACATTATCATTATGTGTAATTAAATTGTAATTTGTGACTTTTTAAAATTTTAATTGTTCTCTTTTATCATGTGTTTTCACCTTTATTCTTGTAAATTTATGCCTAATTTACATTTATACATTTGTACCTCATGCTAAATTGGTGAATACCTCCCCCTCCCCCTTGTTAAAAAATACAAATTACCTACCACTTTTAGCATTGGTTATCAAACTAAGTAAAATACTAACAGATATTGGCTGAATGTTAGAGTTCAAAAGCCCCAGTAAAGCATTTTAGGAGATGGGGCTGCGTGGTTTGAGTAGTGAATAGCATATGAGAAGTCCCTTGGGGGTGCAGCACAGAAACAACCCTGAAAAAGTGAAGGGCTAACTCTGCTAATGGCAGCTAACCACTGCTAATCAAGGAGGCGTCCAGTTCAGAAATTAGTAGAATGTGATAAAACAACATCTATGAATGAAACAGTCAAGGGACAACTGGTTGGTGGACTTGAACCCACAACCTTCTTACTGTGAGGCAGTAATGCTAACCACTACAACATCCACACTGCCTATTGTAGATATCAAAGATGGGAGTTATAAGGGGTTAACCATGATTCATTCATTCACTCATAAGACATATTTATATTAGTTGGCTCAGGCTCGCTACCCAAGCTAGGAACTAGTCAGCTAACATTAGAAATAGTGACAAAAAATGGAGGGGGGAGTTAAAGAGACATGCACTGCAACTAGCCTTTCTGAAGAATACTTGCTATGGATTTTCTTTATATTAATAAATGTCCCTTGTTGATCTGGTGAATAAATAAGGTGCAGTGTTAAAGATGCCTTTTCTGGGTATTTATTACCACATCTTGGCCAAGAAGGGAAAATATCCCGTACACAGGCGAGTGCCACGAGAAGATTCAGAGTCTCAGAACTGAGCAGAGCTTTAATACAACAGACCAAACAGATAAGCATTGTTCTGAGAATGCTGGGTCAGCAGTGTTTAAGGCCGGGCTGAATCCTGGGTGTAACGTCATTTATGATTACAGGAGCTACAACGAGCGGAATCCATAACAGGCTGCAAAAGATGGTTCACAATGATGCTGCAATAACTAAATAATTAAGGGCAAATTGACCAAAGTACATCACAAACATTTCATTCAGAAATGTGGCAGCTGTCAACATGTGGAAAAAGTGACCTGATTGCCTTTATCAGTGAGCAGAGTTTTATATTCTTCTTTATTTGGCCCTTGTGTAGGACCCATCCCAAAAAGAAAGCAATTAAATATAACCAGTGGCGGTGGGTGTTAAAACATTGAGGGGGGGGGCAACTTGGATGTGATGGGTGAAATCATCTAAGGATCCTCACAGACCAGAGCACAACACACAAATATAAAATCATATTCTTCAAACCATTCCCCCTGAAGCAACGTGGCACTGACCAGGTGGTCTGAAAATGCAAAGCGTTCCATGGTGTGTCCTAGAATGGTATCACAGACCTATGGGGACAGGGAGATTTTAAAAAATTAATGCTGAGAAAAAAATGGCCAAATTTATAGACCTACTGGCAACAGCTAAGCTTTTAAAAGGGAAATTATTTTCTTAAGTTAAAAAAAGTTATTTAATTAAAAAGTTATTTCAAAAGCCTTCACCTGGATCAAATGTGAAAATGTGAATACTATTGATTAAGACTACTCAGTAAAATCCGAGTTTTAGATTCACAATTCTAGCCTTTTTTTCTAAACTTTCTACAACACAACCTCACCTCTGCAGCAGTTCTTTTATGGTCGCATTCTGAGACAAGCTCCTTATATAAGTCCTGCTGCAATCTTTGGTCTGTTGCTGGATGATTAAATCTGGACAATCGGTCCCAGCTCCTTTATCCTCTTTTTTTTCCGCATCAAAAAGATGTTTGTTTTAATCAAACGTGTTTCCTGGCAAGTGGAAAGGATCTGATGATTGACGGCTTTTACTCCAAATCACATTAAGATAAAAATACAAAAAAAACTTCCGATTGGCTCCAGGGCACCTAGCTATGCCTCCCAGATTCCAGCTTTGGACGTCCAATGCAAAGCTGCTCCTTCTCACATGGGAAGGAAGAAAAGTTTGCCTGTGTCCCTAACCAGGAAGTGGTCTATAATGCAAGCCTATATATTGAAATGTTATTTAAAATGGCTGCTGCTACAGAAGCTTACATATCAACTACAGAAGAACAGCGGAAGAAGATGGATGGATATTTTTTCTCTGAATGTTTTAAGTGGGCAGTGCACTTGCGCCCTCTATTGACGCACCACCTCTGAATATAACTTTAAAATATACTTAAAAAAAACAACAACAAAAAACCTTCCTATCATGTTAGCAATACTGTACTTCCCTCTTTCCATCCTTTAAGCCTCTAAATTAGTTTGAAAACTTTTGGAATGTGACACCAAAATTGACCCTCATTACAGGATCCTCGTGGAAAAACTGAATGTTAAACGAAACAACGCTCATAATGAACTGAAACCACAAACAAATATTTGATTCTTCAGTGAGAACATTGTAGCCTCGAGGTCATTAAAGAAGTAATAAAAAGAGAATAATACATTAAGGAATCTGCTCCGTTTGTTTCTTCTGCCCAGCTTTGTCTCTTGACTGCTAATTTTTCAGGACAGGAAACACACCCAAGATCACTACTTAGGGTCCTCTTACTAATTAATGCCAGAGTTTGCAGCCGGATGTTTTTCGCTCACTGTTTTTGCTCCTAGATAAAAACTTTTCTCCATTATTATGCAAGTCGAACAAAAAAGAAGGTGCATTTTCCACTGCAGTGGCTACCGTAGCGCGTTGTCAGCATGTTTTTGCGCTGTGAGGATATCAGTCGTAATACAACTGCTGGCATCTCATCCTTCCTCACAGAAACGCTAATTGGTTTGGCGGTGACTAATCTAATTGGACACTGAGGGTTAGTTATGTGAATCCGCACAGAGCCAGCCCTCCCCCAAACCGCTCTTATCTATCGCTCAGAAATAGAGTCAGAGACAGGCGGGGAGGAGACGGAGGGCTCCGATCCTGCTCTATCATTATTTCCAGAGGATTCAGCGTGACAGAGAGGGAGGGGGAGACAGGGGGACAACAGAAGAAACACTGACTAATCGTGCAGTGATGAGAAAGACAGAACGGTAGAAGTTTCAGTCCGCTTTCATGATATAAAGTTTGTCTTTTCTAATCCCTTGGAGATTTGTTTCCCCATTTTGCCTTTGTCCAATCTCTTATAATCAGTCTAATGTGATACTGCCACACAATATTGCTACAGTTTCATCTAAAAACTCAGTTAAGCTAAATGATGCTGTTTCCGCCTTCACTCATGGTAGGCCTCAGTAGGTGTTGTGACATTTCGGCGTACCTATCAGAATAGCATACTCTGGGTTACTGTGCATGCGTGGGCAAGCCTTCAACAGAAATGCACTGTACTGAATGAAAGTCCATAATTTCAGCATACCGCCAGACTTTATACAGCTGACCAAAGGTAAGCAATTATGTAATGTTATAACCAAGGCCCGTTATACGCAGGGGCCCCTCAAACAAATGTCCTGCCCCCTCAAATCAATTTTGAAATTAAGAAAAGGTGTTGTTGACATGTTTTAGTAACAGACCCAGAAGCAGACTACAGACCCGGTTATAATTGCAGTAATCTTTATTGAGTGTGAATGTGTGTAAGTGCAGAGCGGGAGGAGTCTGGCAACCCTGCAGAGGAGAGAGAGAGGCAGTAGTGAGTTATTTGTTGCCCACAGTGGAATAATGAGGTGTTAATTATAATCATACAGGTCGAGGAGCGGTTGGAATGAAACAACAAGTGGCTACGTTCTCTCCTGGTTGCCGTGGTCCACTGAGGTGAAGAGGTGCTGGTGCAGGTATATACAGTGCAAGGTACCAGGGGAATTCCTCAGCTGAAGGGAAATGGAAAAGTTCAGGCTGAAGACTAAAGGCACTTACAGGACGCTGGAGGGAATGAGGAGGTGCCGGCCCCGGGAAAGGATCCAAGTTCGCCACCAGGTGAGGTGCCGCCACAAAGGAGAAGGTCCACCTGTGCACAAGGAATCCAAGACAAGCAGAAGGGAGATGCAGGGAGGTGAGTACAAACTGAGAGGTAGCTTATGGTATGCCGGGTCTGAAGCGAGGTCCGAAGCTGGAGATGAAAAGGTAGCACAAGCATAGAGGAGCACTCTGACTACATGTGAGCGTAGACGTCTCCGTGCAGGAGTGGAGGGCCCCACTCCATATAAAGGCTGCTTAATTAAGGAGCGCAGGTGTGGATGAAACTGCAGCTGTGAGACATAATTAATGACAGGAGAGAAAATACAACACACAGCTCGGCCACCACAGTTGTTATGTAAAATCCACTGAAAAAATGTTATCCCTTTCTCCCTCTGCACTCTGCCCCTCTGTGCATCAGAGCCAGTGTTGCCAGGTTTCACAAGAGAAACAAGCGACCAGCTCTATGGAAACAAGCCCAAATTCGCTTATAATAAGCGGACTAGGTAACTATGATCAGAATGCTTCGAAGCCTGTCTCCCTTTGCCCAGGCGGAGCCCTCAGTAAACATCCAATCAAATGTTAGTATCCAAACGAACTACAGAGTAGCCCGGTGTCAGGTTTCACATTGAGCAGGGTGGAGAAAAACCGAGTTAAAGGAGCGTTCATACCAAACGCGAATGGGCAAATTTTTCGGGCGGCGCGATTATGTTATAACTCAATGTAAATGCGTGAATAAACATGAATTCAGCGTCTGTGTGAGATGCAGACAGGCGAAGTTACCTTCATAACTTCTGCAGCAGTGTTCAGGCTACTGTGGAAATCCCCAAAATAATCTCATGCTTTAGGTTTACATTATTCGACGGAGGGCTTACCTGAAAAAGTTGTCCCTGTCGCCAAAACTTTATAAGATGATGAGTGTTTCCATTGCTAGCTTACTAGCCTCATCAGCACGTCCGTGGCAGGAAACCATGGGTAAATAACTCCGAAATCCTGATTCAGCTGAAGAGGTCCTGGTCCTCCTGTTTCCAGGAGAGTAAGTTTCATTTTCAAACTAGTTTACTCTGTAATGGTGATGCTTTTACTCCGGTGACGGCAGAATCTCAAAGCTAGCTAGCTAGCTAGCCTCAAACGTGAAAGCGCGAATGCACAATTTCGCATGTACTCGTCTCTTTCCATTCACTTTATATGGATTTGCGCCAAACGTTTGCGTTTGGTGTGAACACACCTTAAGTTTAGCAGTAAAACTTTGAGGGGGCAGTGATGCACCGTCAATTTTGTTGGAGCGACTAGAGAGATAAGAAAAATTAGGACACTGCAATGAGGACAAAGGATGGTGGAATTAAATAATAAACTCAGTAACTGTTTATTTGTTATTTAGCAAACGCAAAGTTCTCAAGCCAAATAATTGCTCCCTTGTCTGCGGCATGGAGGGCAGCCAGCCCTCCTTTCAGTCTGTGGAGTGAACAGGCTTCAATGATATGTTCCATTGTTTGCTCTTCTCCACAAGTACACAGTGGGCTTGGGGTGCTGCCCCATTTGTAAAGGCTACCCAAAGCAAGGGTCACCAGGCCCCTGGTTGTCACCAAGGACTTTGAGTGGATCTGGGCTTCTCTGCTTCAACTGCTGCCTCCGCGACCCAGACCTCTGGAAAAGCGGTAGAAGATGGATGGACGGATGGATGGATGGTTATTGTAAGTTTTTTATTTGTTATTTTTCCCCTTAAAAGATTTTGGTTTGTTTTCAATTGGGTTGTACAGGTTATAGGTCGCATTAATGGTGGAAAAACTTTTGAAATGATTTATTGTGGTCTCATTTTTTTACATCACAAAAACCTGGCTTCATAGGCTGACTAGTCATGCATTAAATTTAAACTTTTCTGATACTAACTGCATTGTTTCTTTTCAGATACACTGACGTTGGAGACTATGTTAAAAATAAACCACATTTGGTCAAATTTGACCTCAGCATCATGGTCAGTCTATGAACTTTTCAGCCCCCCCCCTTGCATGTTAGGTTTTACAAATTAGTTTGAGAAAAGGCTTGGTAATTTTTTTAATAAGAACACCTTGTAATTTTGTAAATAATGGCTAGAGGGAGTCTTACTGGTGAATTCAAATTATTTGAGAATTAGAGAATTAGAATAGGATATCTCTGATTCAGTGCATTTGAAAAACACTATTGAGTATTGAGTGCTCAAATTGTGTGTTCAGATTTGTGGCAGTACTCAGTGCAATAACAGCTCTTAAAAGCTGTTTCTTCATCTGTTTATCTCATCCAATTCAGTTAAGTTATGTTGTTAGTTGTTAAAATCTGGATTAAGGATCTTTTAGTTATGTTATTTTTCATTTTTTAAATTGTTTTTTTTTTTTTTCAGTTTCCTCCCTGAGGCATTGCCACCTCATCATGGTCAGGGGTTTGCATGCCTCAGTGACCCTTAAGAGTCTTAGGATAGAGGCTTTACCAACTGCAATCCAAGAAAGGAAAGAGAAAGGTATGAGGATATGGAGGCAAAGAAAAAAAAAAAAAAACACTCCACAAATGTGTGCCCCCCACCCCCACCCAATCATCATTGCTGCGAGAGCATGAAGTGAATCCATAAGGCCTCCTTCGCATTTCTGACTGCCCCCTCATATACGCATGCCTAGAACCAGTCCTGGTTATAACTATATAGAGTTGCATATTGTTAGTTCTGTTGTTGCAGTACATCTGTTATATATAACTGTAGTTAGGGTGCAGTTAACTTAAATGTAAAAAAATGTAAAAATGCTGTTGTTCTAGAGAAAATAAATGGTATATAGACCATTAAAATAAATGGTATATAGACTGTTAAAAAACACAATTGTACTGGAGAAAATAAATTGTATATTGATCGTTTAAAAAACACTGATGTACTGGAGAAAATAAGTGGAATATAGATCAATAAAAACATGATGTCATATTGGAAAAAGTAAGTGATATATAGATGTTTTTTTTTTCTTTTAAACCCTGTTATACTGGAGAAGAACAAAGCACCACAGGCGCTGATGCCTCGGTGTCTGTGGCATGGTAGCGTGGTGTAAAATAATTTTTGGACAGTTTAGCAGAATCTTTTCAGTTAACCAACCAATAATCTCAGAAGAAATACTATTTCTCAACTTAACTTTTATTGAATCACGCAGGTAGTCAAAGATGGCCGAGTCTCAGCAGCTCAACCTGGTCCAAGACCCCGAACAAAGGGAGTCCCTCCTACATATAGCTTCTGAGTTGGTGGGCGGTTCCCATCCATTCTCCAACAATCCATGTCCATTTGTCCACACTGGTCTTCTCAGGATCAAATAGCTCCCACATCACGTCCTTCCTCTAAGCGTCTCAATGGTTCCAGATGGCTTTTATGGCTTCCACCTCTTTCCTTTCAGCGTTCAGATGTCTCCTCTTTATGGCTTTATGGCTTCCTCTCAGCGTCCAGATGTCTCCTCTTTTAGTTCATTTATGGCATCCACATCCTGTTCAGGACTCTTCAGCTCTGCGTGACCCCCATGCCCATATGTGGATGTGGGAAACAGAGACTAGAGATTATTTGGGTGTGCATGTTTGCGTGTGCATGTGTGTGTGTGTAGAGCTGAAGCACTTTTTGTGTGTGTGTGTGGGGGGGGGGGTGTTTGTGAATGTATGCTTGTAGCTTGTGTGTGAGAGCACTTTGTGTAATATATACCTAACTAATCTTCACTATTTATTTTATTCTAACAATGGGATAGTAAAGTTTTGTGTCAGGCCATCCATGCACAGTTTTGAAATACTTTGTATGTGTTTATGGAGGAATGACACTGATGCCAGTGTCACAACACACATGAGGTGTAGCTCATCCCAGGGCTGTACACTGGTATCTTTGTCAAGGAGATCATAAAAGAAAAAATAGTGGTGTTGGCGTTATCACATTTATCACCCGTTAACGCTTTGCCCCCTTTAACAACGACAACTGTTGTGATCGCGGTTAATGGCAGTTAACAGCAGAAAGCGCAAACAGTACTTTTTGGCCTAGCGGCTCTCCATACCAAAGCCGTTCTGGCCACAGACACTGTGCGCGCCGTGCAGACATTGCCAAGTCAAACAAACTGGATTACAGCCATGGAAATCCCCCAAAGTTCTGTCATGTTTAAGTTTACAACATTATTTGTCGGCGCTCTCACATGGATAATTGATACAGCCTCCTCCAAAACTTTGCCTGGATGTTGTGTTGTTCCTCTTCTGTGGAAGCTAGCTAGCTAGTAGCTAGTAGCTACTAGCTACATGCTAGGTTATAGCTGAACTCTGGCAGCTGACACGGACAGAAATTTGCCTGTTTTCATCCTCACAGCTTTGGGTACAACTGTTAGTGAGTACTAGTATAAAAAAAATCTCAAGCTGTGCTCGTAATATCCATTCATTCCCCCGCCATTTTTGCAGCCTGGTGGGGTGTCATCACGAGTCAGATAGTTGTTTCTTTATGTTTGCAGTTTTTCTGCAAAAAGGGAAATTGTGTCTGTTTTGACACAAGAGGTTTTGTGCTGATCTCCTTAAAAATGGTGGATGTTTGCCTCCCTTACCTTTTATTTAATTGATTTTATTGACTGTGGTTTCTACTCATGCTGAGTTTTATATTTTTTTGTTGGTTTTATATTTTTTTTTTGCTAGTGTCCTGCTCCTTGCTTTTATGTTTTATGTGTGTTCTTGTTGTACAACACTGTGTGTAGCGAGTGTTGCTTCTTAAAGTGCTTTATAAATAAAGTTGATTGATTGATTGATTGATTTGCTTGGGGAGAAAGAGCAAGCTCCTTTTGCTTTGGTTGACTGGTAGTTGTTCAGTGATGTTATTGAGCCCTGGCATTCTGTTGTTTGCACATGCAGTGATACTTTTGAGAATTTTCTGGAGAATATTCTGGATAGTTTTTGTCATTGTGGATATGTTGAGAGCTTTAATAAACCTGTAGGTGAAGACAGCAAGCATATTTGTCCACTCCCATGTTCATGACAGTATGACAAACTTGAAAAATTACCGACTTAAGGTACACTGTATCTGTATGGAAAAACTTGTGATTAGCGTGTTATTAATCACAAATAAGATAAGATAAGATAAGATAAGCCTTTATTAGTCCCACAATGGGGAAATTCCAGGATTGCAACAGCACAGGGATAGCAACACTCAGAGCAATAATTAAGAAGATACGGAAGATATAAATAAGAGCAGTGGATATGCATACATACACATCAATATATAAATATATATACAAAGTACGGAGCATTGTAGCAAGATGGAATAAACAGCATAACCGTCTACTTAGTTATCCTACATAGTATGAATATGTAACCATACATATTGTCACCCTCCGTAGCGACTGATACTGTCCTAGTTGTATACTGGAGGGGACCATTGTGTAAGTCTGTTGCATCTTTTGCATTCAATACTATTAGGTCGTCACGTTTTTTTGCTATCTCTGTGAGCAGCCCTGCTTAGGTTGTACAGTCTGCCACTAGAAAAAATATAGAAGTACAAGAATGAAATCAGGAGTACAAAGAAAAATACTGGAGTAACAACTTTTATTAATTGAATGCATATATAATTACATGATGGCATGCAATAGCAGGTAAAAATATCAAAATTTCCCAAAGTAAAAGCATAATTATGAATATTAAATCAGAATGGTTTGGAATGTGTCACACTTATGTGTAATGAATATTGAGAGTTTCTTAAATATTTTTTTTTTAAAAAACTAACTTTCAAAAAAAATAATTTATTGAAATACAGTAGCAGTTTGTTGTATAAACAGTAAACATTCAATATTTGTGTTAACCTTCAAGCCCATTATCTTTACATCTGCTCTGACTGCTTACCCTCAGGCATAGGCATAATTTTATTGGGGGGAGGGGTTATAACCCCCCTAATAAGCATATAATTATAAATAATTTTAAAAAAAATCTACAACCCAAGCAAGTATGAAGAAGTTGTCATTTTTTCATTTGCAAGCAATGAAAAGTAACATTTTTAATAATCAGACAGTGTATCCCCCCCTGCTGCAGACTTGGTATTGCCCAACCAGTACTTGCGCCTTCTCTGAGTAGGAGTCAGTTGTAAGGGCGGCAGGTCGGGATGCTCGTATGAAGTGCATTCAGCTCAGTGAGAGAACATGAAACGACCTCTACAAGGGCAACAAACCATTTTTAATTGGTTAAACTTGTCAAACAAAAGGATCAAACCCTCTGCCCAAAACAAGGTAAATATCATTATTGATTTAGCTTGTGAATTATTGTCTGAAGTTAGCTGGTTGCTAGTTTGCTAGCAACCAGCTGAATAACTGTGCTGCCTGGTAGGATTTAGCTGATCTGAGAAATGATTAGCTTTTCTTGTGCAAATTTGATCTTTACATTGTATTAATCATTCATGAAATATCGATCAGAATGGACTTTTTCATCAACTGTTAGGGTGAAATATATGTGATTCAGCATTCATCAAAATTTTAGCAGCTCCGAACATTTATCAAATATAAACAAAATCTACTCCAACCACTGGTCTTTAAATATAAATGCGTTTAAATATTGCTTGTCATCCCCACGAAATTCAAGTTAACCTTCAACGTAATTCAAGTTAACCTTAAACTGTTCTGTATTTTTAAAATGTCATGATTTTGATGATTATAGAATTCAATTAGTATGGATGCCGGCACATGCACCTGGTAGTGCGCATGTGCCGGCGTCTGTAAACGTCTCGGTGTGTCAAAGCGTTATCTTGTCCGCTTCTGTTTGTTTTTATTGACTTCGTTTTTAATTTTTTATCTCTTTTTGCTGATATTAGCTTTTGCTTGGTGTTAGCTTAGTGCTGGCCTAGCAGAAAGCCTGATCAGACACACGGGTGGATCGGACCCCGAGCGGGGCTGTTCACCGGGCTAGGCTAACCTGTTTTTAGCTGTTTTTGGCTGGCTGGCTATCCATTTTTCACCTGGAACATCATGGCTTCATCCCCCGATGTGTGTCAGCTGTGTGTCCCTCCTTAGGAAGGTTTCTGAGTTGGAAGTGAGACTCTCCAACCTCTATAAGATTCGGGAGGCTGAAGACCACCTTGACACTATAATTTTCGGGCGAACAACGGCCCTGGCAACCGACTCGCAGCTGGCAGAGACGGCTACTTACCTGGGTGAATTCAGCACATCGCCATCCACTTCCACCCCTGCTCCGGTCTCTTCAGATGTCTAGGACCCCAGCAATAAACACTGGCTTCAGCTTGGAGCTATACCCAAAGCCCCGGGTTGTTTTTCTTATCCTCAATTCGCACCCTGGACATTGGTTGGGCCAACTAGCAAACATCAGTGATTGACCAGACAGGGCCACGCCTCTTCTCTTCTCTTGCTTCTGGAAAACAGATTCGACATCCTTTCTCTGGAAGATTTTCCCCACCTAGACATAGATCATCCGCCCATGGCTGCCCCTCCTCCTCCTCCTCCTCCTCCTCCTCCTCCTCCTCCTCCTCCTCCTCCTCCTCCTCCTCCTTCAGTGGCGGCCCAAACCCCGGATTAAAACTATTTAAGGTGTGCCAAATTATACACAAGCTCCAAAAAGAAGAGAGCGCATCACCCCGCCACCACAACAACAACATCAATAAAATTATCCTCCACTTCAGAAACCACCGACAAAGCCTCCCCAGACGACGTTGGTAACTGGTGACGCGATTATGAGTAACGTCAGAAGCAGGTACTGTGTCACTAAATTTTTTTCTGGGGCTAAAGTGTCTGACATTGAGGCTCTTACCCCTGACCTATTAAATGAATTCCCCCACGCTAAAACTGTCATTGTACATGTTGGATGCAACAACATCCCAGATGAAGCATCGGAGATCTTAAAGAGTGACTTTAAGAACCTTCTGTCCACTTTTATGAACTGTGGCAGACGTGTGTTTACTGTATCTCTGGGCCTTTGACACCTTTCAGACGAGGTTGCAATTATTTTAGCAGAACTCTCAGCCTTAATACCTGGTTGTATTCTACATGTCCTACTTTTAACATTGGTTTTGTAGACAATTTCAACCTGTTTTGGAACCGCCCATCACTTATGAGGTCAAATGGCATCCATCCAAATAGACTTGGTGCACATGTTTTAAGGGACAATCTGTTCTATTCCATTCAGTATTTTTTAGTACAGTGACTGAAATTTGGTGCGTTAACTCACTCCGAAGTTCCTGGGTCTGCCAACCAGCCCTTCTTTGTTTCCACTTCGCATATTAATCCTATTAATCCAAATAATCCTCACTGTTTAGATCAGTCTTCAATTTGTAACCCCATAGAGATTGTGTCTGCCTCCCGTTACCCAAAATATTATAACCCAAGACAAATACAACATAACTTGATAAATACACGCCTTTCTGCAGCTCCACCCCTCACTTAGCCCCTGTCTTCCCCCTTAGAGAACCTTTGTCTACTTCCCCCAAAGATAATAAAAATATAATGCATAAACATCCCAAAGTGATTAAACAAAATGTTGGTAAAACTCAAATTAAACATCAAGTCTCTAAATTTAATAATTTGGCCTCTGTTCCTCCTCATAATTTAAAAATAAAATGTGGTTTGCTAAATATTAGGTCTCTAACTCCCAAGTCTCTACTAGTTCATGATCTATTAATTGATCATCAGATTGGTTTAATATCCCTTACAGAGACTTTGCTAGGGCAAGATGATTATGTTGGTTTAAATGAATCAACTCCTTCTGGTTATCTAAACTATCATAATCCCAGAAGTTCTGGTCGTGGAGGTAAGTAACGGCAATTTTCCATTCTAAATTACTAGTTAATGTAAAGCAAAAATCATGTTTTAATTCCTTTGAGGGCCTGGTCCCCAGTATGGGGCATGTTAGCAGTCTTAGCTTAAACCTAATTTTCTTTGCCATAGTTTTTCCTTCCTCCCTCAGACTACTCAGAGTTTTTATCCGAATTTGCCTAATTTTTAGTTGATTTAGTGCTGAAATCATTAAAATTATAGTAGGGAATTTTAATATACATGTTAATGTAGATAGTGACTGTCTTAATAAGGCATTCAATTCAATATTAGACTCAGTGGGGTTTTCCCAGGAAGTAGAAAATTCTACCCATTATCTCCACCACACATTGGACCTTCTTCTGACTTATGGTATAGAAATAGATATCTGGTAGTGTCTCCTCATAATCCTGTACTGTCAGACCATTGTCTGTTAACCTTTGATTTCACTATTTCTGATTATTTGACTCCTAAAGAAAAATATTACTACAGCAGATGTCTTTCAGATTACGTTGTTACCAAATTTTTGCAGATTGTCTCCTCTATACCATGGGTCAACACAACAGAAATAAAAGATGGAGAGCCTGCTCCTTCCGTAGTTGATAGCATGGTAGATTGTGTTACAGCCTCTCTGCATCAGACTCTAGACTTAGTGGTCCCTTTAAAAAAGAAAAAAGTCTAACCAGAAATTTCTAACCCCTTGGTTTAACACGGAAACTCGTAGCTTAAAAAAGAAGACTCATCAATTAGAAAGAAAATGGCGTCCCGCTAATTTAGATGAATTCTATTTAGCGTGGAGAAATCATCTCCTAATTTATTAAAAAATCTCTTAGAAAAGCTAGAACAAGTTATTACTCTGCATTAAAAGAAGAGAATAAGAATCATCCCAGGTTTCTTTTCAACACTATAGCCAGGCTGACAAAGAGTCAGGACTCTGTCAATCCTTACATCCCCCTAGAGCTTTCTAGTCAGGACTTTTTGAACTTTTTCAATCATAAAATGTTATCTATTAGAGATAAAATCAGTCAGATTCTTCCCACTGTAAACTTAAGTACAGCAACTACTACAACTCCTTCAATTGATATCTGTTTAGATAAGTTTACTCCAATTGACCTTTTAGAGTTCCATCCATCCATCCATCCATCCATCCATCTTCTACCGCTTAATCCTTTCGGGTCGCGGGGGGGCTGGAGCCTATCCCAGCATCTTTGGGCGAGAGGCAGGGTACACCCTGGACAGATCGCCAATCCATCACAGGGCCCCTTTTAGAGTTAGATAAAATAATCTCCTCATCTAAACCTTATTGATTATTTGAAGACTACAGCTACCAATAAAGGGGATTACTTTTTTAAATAACCTGTTAGGAATAAGGTCTAAAAGACAAGTGGAAGGTTTAGATGAGGAGATTATTTTATCTAACCTTTTAGAGTTAGATAAAATAATCTCCTCATCTAAACCTTCCACTTGTCTTTTAGACCTTATTCCTAACAGGTTATTTAAAAAAGTAATCCCCTTTATTGGTAGCTGTAGTCTTCAAATAATCAATTCTTCTTTAACATTAGGCCATGTACCACAGGCTTTTAAAATTGCTGTAATTAAACCCTTACTCAAAAAGCCAATGCTTGATCCAGGAGTTTTGGCTATCGACCAATCTCTAATCTGCCTTTCATTTCAAAAATCTTAGAGTTGTTGCTGCGCAATTATTTGACCACTTGCAAGGAAATGGTTTATTTGAAGAGTTTCAATCTGGGTTCAGAATTCATCACAGCACTGAAACAGCCTTAGTGAAGGTCACTAATGACCTCCTTATCGTATCTGATAATGGACTCGTTTCTGTACTTGTCTTTTTAGATCTTAGTGCAGTCTTTGATACTATCGATCATGATATTCTACTTGATAGATTAGAACACTATGTTGGACCAAATGGAACTTCCCTGCAGTGGTTTAGATCTTATTTGTCCGATAGACTTCAGTGTGTTCATATCAATAATGAGTTTTCTTCCAACTCTAAGCTCAGTCATGGAGTTCCACAGGGATCTGTGTTAGGCCCTACTCTTTTTAGTTTATATATGCTTCCGTTAGGCAACATCATTTGAAAGCACTGTATACATTTTCATTGTTATGCAGATGACACACAATTATACCTGTCAATGAAGCCCGATGATTGTAATCAATTAGCCAAATTAGATGCCTGACTTAAGGAAATCAAAGCTTGGATGACTTGTAATTTTCTGCTATTAAACCCAGATAAGAATGAAGTCATTCTTGTTGGTCCAAAAAACCTTAGAAATACCTTTCCAAATCAAACTCTTAATTTGGATGCCGCTACTCTTACTCTGAATAGTTCTGTGAGGAACCTTGGCTCAAGATCTGTTCTTTAATTCACATATTAAATTTGTTTCTAAGACTGCCTTCTATCATCTGTGCAATATTGCCAAGATTAGGAGCATCTTGTCTCTGAACGATGCTGGGAAACTGATCCACGCTTTTGTTAGCTCTAGATTAGATTATTGTAACTCGTTATTATCAGGTTGTCCTAAAATATTTTTAAAAAGTCTTCAGTTGATCCAAAATGCTGCTGCAAGAGTTTTAACTGTTTCTAGAAAGAGAGATCATATCTCTCCGGTTCTGGCCTCCCTTCATTGGCTTCCCATAGAGTTTAGAATTAAGTTTAAAATCCGTCTTCTCACTTTCAAAGCTCTTAATAATCAGGCCCCCTTTTATATAAAAGATCTGATATTACCCTATCATCCTAACAGAGCACTACGCTCCCAAAATGCTGGATTACTTGTAATACCTAGAATCTCCAAAAGTACAATGGGAGGCAGAGCCTTCTGCTATCAAGCTCCTTTCCTGTGGAACCAGTTACCCATCTGGGTTCGGGAGTCAGACTCAATCTCTGTTTTTAAGAATAGGGTAAAAACCTTCCTCTTCAATATAGCCTACGATTAGGGAGGGATCTTGTGTCTCTTACCCCCCCCCCCTGTTTTGCTGTTAATAGATTTAGACTGTCGGGTGACCTCCAATAATGTACTTGGCTTCTCTCCGTTAATGTTTGCTCTCTTTATGTCTGTTCTTTTCATCCTCTCTATGCCCTCACCCCCCAGCCAGTTGCAGCAGATGACTGCCCCTCTCTGAGCCTGGTTCTGCTAGAGGTTTCTTCCTGTTAAATGGGAGTTTCTCCTCTCCACCATCGCTAAGTGCTTGCTCACAAGGGATCGTCTGATTGCTGGAGTCTTTCTGCAATTGTGGGGTTTTCCCTACATTTGAAAGTGCTATGAAATGACTGTTGTTGTGATATGGCACTATATAAATAAAGTTGAATTAAATTGAATTGAACTGAATCAAAAAACAAGTTTTACCACTTTCGATTATAGACTAAGTCACTGTGAAGGATATTCTTAAATATCCACGTTAAAAGAAATTGATTATTTTTCCTACAAATCATTTTAAGATCTTATATCCTCTGTTAAAATACCACAACTGCACAACAGAGTATCCAAACAAATACAGTATATAAGAAACAAACACCAAATAGATGAAGGAAAGAACAGATGCACTTCATATTCCTAAACTTTATAAACTTTTTTACATGTGCTAAAATGAGTCCAAAAGCACAACAATACAGCCTCACTGATTTATTTATTTTATTTTATTATTGAGCTTAAAATCACATTTCTAGTTCTCTGTTCCTATTTTATTTAATCATGAGGCAGCATTATACAAATTAGGCAGTGACCAAACTCTGAGATATTGATGGCTTATTATCACTGTATAGTGATTTAGCCCCTAGTATGATTCATCACCTTAACACTGTATCCTTTCAGTTTGTTGGTGTTTAATGGTCCATTTGCAATAAAGGGAATACTAAAAATAATAAATAAATTGATAACTAAAAAGTTGCAATGTTTCTTTCAACTTTTTTTTTTTTTTTTTTTTTTTTGCAGCATTTGTGACTTCCTTCAGCCTGTTGCTTTTCCTGTCAAGTAGGGGTCTCTGCAGAACGCTGCGCTGCACCTAGAGCAAGCATATTTTTACCTCATTTAAAGTTAGAGCTGTCCTCACTACCAACTTTTTGGGCTCCAAATATTCGGTCTAATCTTTTTTCCCCCTTAGTAAACTTCATCAGTATTTTATGTAGCACTGGGATGTTTCTAATGTCACTTTTTCGTGTGTGCAACTTTTTTGTCATAGTTTTACAACTTTTCTTGAAAATCAGAATTTTTTTTTCTTGTAAATTTGCCTACTTTTTGTATAAAAATGCAGCAGTTCCCCCATGTTGATTTTCCCCTAAATCCAATTTCTCTCAAAAATGTAGCATTTTTCTTAAATTTGTCATGGAAAATAAGCATTTTTCCTTACATAGTTGCAAAATAATTTAAATTTCAGATTTTTAAATAATTTTATGACTATCATCAAGTTGCTGTTTTTTTCTTATGGATTTATACTATTTTCTCCTAAATTTGTACATTTTTTCTGGTAAATTTGGTACAGGTATATTTGTTATTTAAGGGGAGGGGGGCAAATACCTGAATCCTAAATTTGAAAACTGAATGCCACTGTAAAAAACTGAATGTCTAGGTAATGAATCCAGAGTAAGTTTTTAATACCAGAATGATTTTGTCACAACTTTCACAGATTTATTATCATTTAATGAGTGAAATCTAACACACCTAAGGTGTGGTGGGCTATGTTCATAATATCTGTGCAGGCAGGCTAACTGTTACTTTTGTCATAGTCTAGCTGACTAAATCACACACAGTGTCCTTAGTTCATCTACTTGGTAAAAAATAGCTACACAGTGGTCAGCCTCATCCACATTCAGCAGCTGCATTAACCTCAGTTCTGTAGCTAGAATAATGGTATCAAAATAAACTAGACGACCTAATGCACCTGCTAATAGCACTGTTAAGATGCTATTCAGAGGGAAGGGGGGGGGGTCATTTTATATCTTTCAGTTTTTTGCGTGGGAAATTCTTGCATGAATTACATCTTCCAAAATTGTCAGTGAAGTACCTCTCTTTAACCATTTGAACATTAATTAAGCTTATTTTATGTCAGGAGCAAGAATGTGAAAGTGACAGCAGCAGGGATAACAAACCTGTTTTCCACTAGCCCAGCACACCTCGGTACGGCTCGATTCACTTCAGTACGGCTCGGAATGCTTCTGTCTCCATTAGCACGGTGTTGTGCTTGTGCTGTGATGGTTTGTTAGGAGGTTTTAGAAGCGGGGCAGCAGCAGATTCTCAGCGAGGCGGGGCCACACTCCCGTGACGTTACGCACCCGACTGAGTCCTTATTTACACGAGACAAAAAAGGATCCAAGGATTATTGCCTTGCTCGCTCTGTGGATTTATCTCACAATTAACTTTATCTCATAATTAAGCTGCAACAACACAAGTCACTTTTGTTTTGAATTAACTGCCAAATGACCTAGAAATAATGAGCTGAAACTTGTTTTTATTCGTATTAAATAATGAGACGGTGGCACACTGCCCAACACCAAATTATTATTTTTTACATCCTAGGGCATTTTGATAAGATAAGATAAGATAAGCCTTTATTAGTCCCACAACGGGGAAATTCCAGGATTGCAACAGCACAGGGATAGCAACACTCAGAGCAACAATCAGAAGGCAAGAAAAAAAAACAAGCAAGCAAGAGCAGCTAATATACACTCACCGGCCACTTTATTAGGTACACCATGCTAGTAACGGGTTGGACCCCCTTTTGCCTTCAGAACTGCCTCAATTCTTCGTGGCATAGATTCAACAAGGTGCTGGAAGCATTCCTCAGAGAGTTTGGTCCATATTGACATGATGGCATCACACAGTTGGCGCAGATTTGTCGGCTGCACATCCATGATGCGAATCTCCCGTTCCACCACATCCCAAAGATGCTCTATTGGATTGAGATCTGGTGACTGTGGAGGCCATTTGAGTACAGTGAACTCATTGTCATGTTCAAGAAACCAGTCTGAGATGATTCCAGCTTTATGACATGGCGCATTATCCTGCTGAAAGTAGCCATCAGAAGTTGGGTACATTGTGGTCATAAAGGGATGGACATGGTCAGCAACAATACTCAGGTAGGCTGTAGCGTTGCAACGATGCTCAATTGGTACCAAGGGGCCCAAAGAGTGCCAAGAAAATATTCCCCACACCATTACACCAGCCTGAACCATTGATACAAGGCAGGATGGATCCATGCTTTCATGTTGTTGACGCCAAATTCTGACCCTACCATCCGAATGTCGCAGCAGAAATCGAGACTCATCAGACCAGGCAACGTTTTTCCAATCTTCTATTGTCCAATTTCGATGAGCTTGTGCAAATTGTAGCCTCAGTTTCCTGTTCTTAGCTGAAAGGAGTGGCTGAAAGGAGTGGTCTTCTGCTGCTGTAGCCCATCTGCCTCAAAGTTCGACGTACTGTGCGTTCAGAGATGCTCTTCTGCCTACCTTGGTTGTAACGGGTGGTTATTTGAGTCACTGTTGCCTTTCAGAATCAGAATCAGAATCAGAATCAGGTTTATTGCCATTGTTCATGTAGTACACAAACTAGGAATTTGTCTCGGTACAATGCTGCAACATTAAACATGATAAGATAAGAGAAATAAACTATACATGTAATAAAGTGTAGGATAAGATTAAGTGATACTGGTCAACAGTTAAAATATATATATATATTAGCCAGCAGCAGATACTGTGGAGAACTATATAGTGCAGTCGGTAATGCAGGAAGAAAACAGTGATGATTGACATGAGTCTGGTTGAGCTGCTGTACATGGTGCACGAGAGTCACTTAGTGTTCAGCAGTCTAATGGCAGAGGGGAAGAAGCTGTTCATGTGACGGGAGGTTTTAGTCTGGATGGACCGAAGTCTTCTACCAGAGGGGAGGGGGGCAAACAGTACATGACCAGGGTGTGAGGGATCGGCTATGATCCGGCCAGCACGCCTCCGGGTCCTGGAGATGTACAGATCCTGGAGAGATGGGAGCTTGCAGCCTATCTATCAGCTCGAACCTATTCTATCAGCTCGAACCAGTCTGGCCATTCTCCTCTGACCTCTGGCATCAACAAGGCATTTCCGCCCACAGAACTGCCGCTCACTGGATATTTTTTCTTTTTTGGACCATTCTCTGTAAACCCTAGAGATGGTTGTGCGTGAAAATCCCAGTAGATCAGCAGTTTCTGAAATACTCAGACCAGCCCTTCTGGCACCAACAACCATGCCACGTTCAAAGTCACTCAAATCACCTTTCTTCCCCATACTGATGCTCGGTTTGAACTGCAGGTGATTGTCTTGACCATGTCTACATGCCTAAATGCACTGAGTTGCCGCCATGTGATTGGCTGATTAGAAATTAAGTGTTAACGAGCAGTTGGACAGGTGTACCTAATAAAGTGGCCGGTGAGTGTACATATGTACATATTACTATAAAATATATATATATACACACACACACAGACACACAGTGCAGAGCATTGTAGCTGGATGGAATAAATATATGAATATATGAACACACAGTGCAGAGCATTGTAGCTAGATGGAATAAATATGTAAATATATAAACACCCACAGTACGGAGCATTGCAGCTAGGTGGAATAAATATGCAAGTATATAAACACACACAGTGCGGAGCAATGTAGCTAGATAAGATAAGATAAGATAAGATAAGATAAGATAAGATAAGATAAGCCTTTATTAGTCCCACAACGGGGAAATTCCAGGATTGCAACAGCACAGGGATAGCAACACTCAGAGCAACAATCAGAAGGCAAGAAAAAAAAAACAAGCAAGCAAGAGCAGCTAATAAACATATGTACGTATTACTATAAAATATATATATATACACACACACACAGACACACAGTGCAGAGCATTGTAGCTGGATGGAATAAATATATGAATATATGAACACACAGTGCAGAGCATTGTAGCTAGATGGAATAAATATGTAAATATATAAACACCCACAGTACGGAGCATTGCAGCTAGGTGGAATAAATATGCAAGTATATAAACACACACAGTGCGGAGCAATGTAGCTAGATGGAATAAATATGCAAATATATAAACACACACAGTGCAGAGCATTGTTGCTAGATGGAATGAAACAGCATAACCGTCTACTTAGTTATCCTACATGGTATGATTATGTGCCCATACATATTCTCACCCTCCATAGCGACCGGTATGTTCCTAGTTGTATGCCGGAGAGGACCATTGTGTAAGTCTATTGCATCTTTTGCATTCAAAAAACTATTAGTTTGTTACGTCTTTTTGCTATCTCTGCGAGCAGCCCTGCTTAGGTTGTACAGTCTGACAGCCGTTGGTAGGAAGGACCTACGAAACCTCTCGGTTGTGCACCTGGGATGATGTAGTCTGCTGCTAAATGAGCTCCTCAGTGCATTCAGTATGTCCTGCATAGGGTGGAACTCGGACTCCAGCAGAGATGACAGTTTAGCCACCGTCCTTCTCTCTCCTATCTCCTCCATCGGATCAAGGCGCTGCCCCAGGACAGAGCTAGCTTTCTTAATCAGTTTGTTCAGTCTCTTCCTATCGGCTGCAGTAATGCCACTGCCCCAGCAGACCACTCCAAAAGTGATGGCTGATGCCACCACCGTGTCATAGAATGACTTCAGCAGCGCCCCTTGTACACCAAAAGACCTGAGTCTCCTCAGCAGGAACAGCCTGCGCTGTCCCTTCTTGTAGAGTGCATCAGTATTGTGTGACCAGTCTAGTTTATTGTTCAGATGAATACCCAGGTACTTATAGGATGTCACCATCTCGATGTCTGTTCCCTGTATATTTACTGGTACTGTGAGGGGCTGCCCATGCCTGCGGCAGTCCACCACCAGCTCCTTAGTTTTCCTCGCGTTGATCTGGAGGCAGTTCCGATGGCACCAGTCCACGAAGTCCTGGATAAGCCCTCTGTACTCAGCTTCATCTCCATTGGAGATGAGGCCAACGATCGCAGAGTCATCAGAGAACTTCTGTAGATGGCAGTGTGTTGTGTTGTGTGAGAAGTCCGCAGTATAAAGAGTGAACAGGAAGGGAGCCAGCACCGTTCCCTGGGGGGCCCCCGTGCTACTGATGATCGTGTCGGACACACAGTCCCGGGTTCTCACAAACTGAGGCCGGTTCGTGAGGTAGTCCAGGATCCATGATGACAGGTGCTGGTCCACCCCTGCGCGCAGCAGCTTGTCCTTCAGGATCATCGGTTGGATGGTGTTGAAAGCACTGGAGAAGTCAAAGAACATGATCCTCACCATATTCCCGGGCTTCTCCAGGTGGGACAGAGAACGGTGAAGGAGGAAGATCACCGCATCCTCCACCCCAATGCCATGCTGGTAGGCGAACTGGAGTGGATCCATCGCTGGTTCCACCAGGGGGCGGAGGTGAGCAAGGAGCAGTCTCTCCAGGGTCTTCATCAAGTGGGACGTCAAGGCCACCGGTCTGTAGCTGTTCAGGTCTTTGGGGTGGGAAGTTTTTGGTACAGGTACCACACAAGATGTTTTCCACAGCTGTGGTACCCTCCCCAGTTTCAGGCTCATGTTGAAGATATACGTCACAATCCCACACAGCTGGTCTGCACAGGACTTGAGGAGCTTTGCGCTGATGCCGTCCGGTCCCGGCGCCTTCCTCGCCTTGATCTTCCTCAGCTCCGTCCTCACCTGGGTCCTGGTCAGGGTCAGGATGGGGGGCTGTGTGTTGGGAGTGGGGGGGTGTTGGTAGAGTGGGGAGTGGGCAGCAGGACTTGATTTCTTTAGAGGCAGCAGTGGTTGTTGTGCAGTCAGGGGGGAGGGCGGTTGGTCAAATCTATTGAAAAACAGATTCAGGTTGTTCGCCCACTCCCTGCCCCCTGTGGCCTGGGGGGAGGTATTCTGGAGCCCCGAGATGGTTTTGAGGTTTCTCCAGACCCCGCTGATGTCGCTCTGTTGCAGCTTGTCCTCCATCTTCTTCCTGAAGCTGTCCTTGCCTTCTCTGATCTTTCTCCTCAGCTCCCTCTGTACGGACTTCAGCATCTCCCTGTTCCCCGACCTGAAGATCCTCTTCTTCTCTCTCAGAAGTGTTTTTATCTCAGGGTTGATCCAGGGTTTGTTGTTTGAGTGACGCCGTATGGTCTTGGTGGGAACGGATTTGTCCACACAGAAGCTGAGGTAGCCCGTGAAGGTGTGAATGAGGCCATCGATGTCCTCACCATGTGGATCGCAGAGCTGCTTCCAGGCGGTGGCTTCAAAACAGCCCTTTAGGGTGTCCATTGTCTCCTCAGACCATAACTCCACAGTGTGCATGGCCGGAGGTTGTCTGTGCACTAGGGGTTTGTACACCGGCCGGAGATGAACCAAGTTGTGATCCGATCTCCCGAGTGGGGGGAGTTGTGATGAGGTGTACGCCTCCTTAGTGTTTGCGTAGAATAAATCCAGTGTTTTATTGTCTCTAGTGTGGCATGTGACATACTGGGTGAACGTGGGTAGAATGGGAGACAGTGAAACATGGTTGAAATCGCCTGAGATGAGGAGAAGAGCATCTGGGTGTTCTGTCTGCAGCCTGCTGGTTACTGAATGGATGACGTCACGTGCTGTCCCAGCGTTCGCCGTCGGATTTGCATAAACAACAATGCAGATCACGTGTGAGTGTTCTCTCGGGAGATATGTAGGCCTCATGCTAACAGCTAGCAACTCAATGTCTTTGCTGCAGTGTCGTTGTTTAACAGTGATATGTCCCGGTCTGCACCAGTTGTTGTTAACATACATGATCACTCCACCGCCCCTAGCCTTGCCACTGTCTGGTGTTCGGTCAGCTCGTATCATGTGAAAACCCTCCAGCTCAATGTTAGCATCTGCTGCTAGTTCAGTTAGCCACGTCTCAGTAAACAAAAGGAGAGAGCACTCCCGGTATGTGCTATCATAACGGGAGATAGCCGCTAGCTCATCTAACTTTCCCAGAATCGACCGTACATTTCCCATGACAACAGATGGAAGGGAGGGTCTGTACCTTATATTTTTTGTCCTCCGCCTTACTCCAGCCCGGCAGCCGCGGCGTTTTCGCCTCAGTTCACTCGGTATGTCGAGTTTTTCCAATGGGACCGGGTGGCGGTTGAATGCTAGCAGCTGTTCTCTGCTGTATCGTATCCTGCTATAGACAGTGGCTCCGTCCACCGGCTCAGGAGACATTTAGGACGATCTGTGTGTCCGTGATATAAGTGGGGTGAAAAAAAAAGACGGATCAGAAGAGAGAGGAAGGGAAAAAGACTCGGAATCGAGCCGCTGTTGCAAAAGGCAGCCGACTCGTGTGGCGCCGAGAGAAAAAAAAAAAAAAAAAAAAAAAAAAATGATGGAATAATATGTAGATATATAAATATATAAACACACCCAGTGCTGAGCATTGTAGCTAGATGGAATAAATATGCAAATATATAAACACACACAGTGCAGAGCATTGTTGCTAGATGGAATGAAACAGCATAACCGTCTACTTAGTTATCCTACATGGTATGATTATGTGCCCATACATATTCTCACCCTCCATAGCGACCAGTATGTTCCTAGTTGTATGCCGGAGGGGACCATTGTGTAAGTCTATTGCATCTTTTGCATTCAAAAAACTATTAGTTTGTTACGTCTTTTTGCTATCTCTGCGAGCAGCCCTGCTTAGGTTGTACAGTCTGACAGCCGTTGGTAGGAAGGACCTACGAAACCTCTCGGTTGTGCACCTGGGATGATGTAGTCTGCTGCTAAATGAGCTCCTCAGTGCATTCAGTATGTCCTGCATAGGGTGGAACTCGGACTCCAGCAGAGATGACAGTTTAGCCACCGTCCTTCTCTCTCCTATCTCCTCCATCGGATCAAGGCGCTGCCCCAGGACAGAGCTAGCTTTCTTAATCAGTTTGTTCAGTCTCTTCCTATCGGCTGCAGTAATGCCACTGCCCCAGCAGACCACTCCAAAAGTGATGGCTGATGCCACCACCGTGTCATAGAATGACTTCAGCAGCGCCCCTTGTACACCAAAAGACCTGAGTCTCCTCAGCAGGAACAGCCTGCACTGTCCCTTCTTGTAGAGTGCATCAGTATTGTGTGACCAGTCTAGTTTATTGTTCAGATGAATACCCAGGTACTTATAGGATGTCACCATCTCGATGTCTGTTCCCTGTATATTTACTGGTACTGTGAGGGGCTGCCCATGCCTGCGGCAGTCCACCACCAGCTCCTTAGTTTTCCTCGCGTTGATCTGGAGGCAGTTCCGATGGCACCAGTCCACGAAGTCCTGGATAAGCCCTCTGTACTCAGCTTCATCTCCATTGGAGATGAGGCCAACGATCGCAGAGTCATCAGAGAACTTCTGTAGATGGCAGTGTGTTGTGTTGTGTGAGAAGTCCGCAGTATAAAGAGTGAACAGGAAGGGAGCCAGCACCGTTCCCTGGGGGGCCCCCGTGCTACTGATGATCGTGTCGGACACACAGTCCCGGGTTCTCACAAACTGAGGCCGGTTCGTGAGGTAGTCCAGGATCCATGATGACAGGTGCTGGTCCACCCCTGCGCGCAGCAGCTTGTCCTTCAGGATCATCGGTTGGATGGTGTTGAAAGCACTGGAGAAGTCAAAGAACATGATCCTCACCATATTCCCGGGCTTCTCCAGGTGGGACAGAGAACGGTGAAGGAGGAAGATCACCGCATCCTCCACCCCAATGCCATGCTGGTAGGCGAACTGGAGTGGATCCATCGCTGGTTCCACCAGGGGGCGGAGGTGAGCAAGGAGCAGTCTCTCCAGGGTCTTCATCAAGTGGGACGTCAAGGCCACCGGTCTGTAGCTGTTCAGGTCTTTGGGGTGGGAAGTTTTTGGTACAGGTACCACACAAGATGTTTTCCACAGCTGTGGTACCCTCCCCAGTTTCAGGCTCATGTTGAAGATATACGTCACAATCCCACACAGCTGGTCTGCACAGGACTTGAGGAGCTTTGCGCTAATGCCGTCCGGTCCCGGCGCCTTCCTCGCCTTGATCTTCCTCAGCTCCGTCCTCACCTGGGTCCTGGTCAGGGTCAGGATGGGGGGCTGTGTGTTGGGAGTGGGGGGGTGTTGGTGGAGTGGGGAGTGGGCAGCAGGACTTGATTTCTTTAGAGGCAGCAGTGGTTGTTGTGCAGTCAGGGGGGAGGGCGGTTGGTCAAATCTATTGAAAAACAGATTCAGGTTGTTCGCCCACTCCCTGCCCCCTGTGGCCTGGGGGGAGGTATTCTGGAGCCCCGAGATGGTTTTGAGGTTTCTCCAGACCCCGCTGATGTCGCTCTGTTGCAGCTTGTCCTCCATCTTCTTCCTGAAGCTGTCCTTGCCTTCTCTGATCTTTCTCCTCAGCTCCCTCTGTACGGACTTCAGCATCTCCCTGTTCCCTGACCTGAAGATCCTCTTCTTCTCTCTCAGAAGTGTTTTTATCTCAGGGTTGATCCAGGGTTTGTTGTTTGAGTGACGCCGTATGGTCTTGGTGGGAACGGATTTGTCCACACAGAAGCTGAGGTAGCCCGTGAAGGTGTGAATGAGGCCATCGATGTCCTCACCATGTGGATCGCAGAGCTGCTTCCAGGCGGTGGCTTCAAAACAGCCCTTTAGGGTGTCCATTGTCTCCTCAGACCATAACTCCACAGTGTGCATGGCCGGAGGTTGTCTGTGCACTAGGGGTTTGTACACCGGCCGGAGATGAACCAAGTTGTGATCCGATCTCCCGAGTGGGGGGAGTTGTGATGAGGTGTACGCCTCCTTAGTGTTTGCGTAGAATAAATCCAGTGTTTTATTGTCTCTAGTGTGGCATGTGACATACTGGGTGAACGTGGGTAGAATGGGAGACAGTGAAACATGGTTGAAATCGCCTGAGATGAGGAGAAGAGCATCTGGGTGTTCTGTCTGCAGCCTGCTGGTTACTGAATGGATGACGTCACGTGCTGTCCCAGCGTTCGCCGTCAGATTTGCATAAACAACAATGCAGATCACGTGTGAGTGTTCTCTCGGGAGATATGTAGGCCTCATGCTAACAGCTAGCAACTCAATGTCTTTGCTGCAGTGTCGTTGTTTAACAGTGATATGTCCCGGTCTGCACCAGTTGTTGTTAACATACATTATCACTCCACCGCCCCTAGCCTTGCCACTGTCTGGTGTTCGGTCAGCTCGTATCATGTGAAAACCCTCCAGCTCAATGTTAGCATCTGCTGCTAGTTCAGTTAGCCACGTCTCAGTAAACAAAAGGAGAGAGCACTCCCGGTATGTGCTATCATAACGGGAGATAGTCGCTAGCTCATCTAACTTTCCCAGTATCGACCGTACATTTCCCATGACAACAGATGGAAGGGAGGGTCTGTACCTTATATTTTTTGTCCTCCGCCTTACTCCAGCCCGGCAGCCGCGGCGTTTTCGCCTCAGTTCTCTCGGTATGTCGAGTTTTTCCAATGGGACCGGGTGGCGGTTGAATGCTAGCAGCTGTTCTCTGCTGTATCGTATCCTGCTATAGACAGTGGCTCCGTCCACCGGCTCAGGAGACATTTAGGACGATCTGTGTGTCCGTGATATAAGTGGGGTGAAAAAAAAAAAGACGGATCAAAAGAGAGAGGAAGGGAAAAAGACTCGGAATCGAGCCGCTGTTGCAAAAGGCAGCCGACTCGTGTGGCGCCGAGAGAAAAAAAAAAAAAAAAAAAAAATGGATGTACTGAATTAAAAAAAAATCATGTTTTTCACCTTCAGGTCAACATTTGGAACAACAGAACGGTGGTACCTCTACTTACGAACGTCTCTACATACGGAATTTTCAGGTTACGAGACACCTCAACGGGAAAATATTGCCTCTAGTTACGAACGAAATTTCAGGATACGAAAGGCAAAAAAGTACGCGCTCCTCGCAGCTTCCGTAGTTTACCGAACGTAAACATACCTGTAGCTGCTCTGCCATTGGCTATCGCCTAGCATCTTCCTGGTATCCCATTGGCCACGAAGTTTTTTTTTTTTACAAAACTTTATGCGTTTGGTTGATCTCACCAAAGAATATGGCCGTAATACATCAACAATCAGCACGGTATTAAAACAAAACGAAGCACTTACAAGCCGACAAAAGCAAACGTCCTTGGATCAGAACATGAACCAAAGAATGCAAAAGGTGACAACGTCGACGACGATAGCAGTTAAAGGGTAAATGAACATAATTTTTATTATTCTTTCTCTTTTATTATTCTCTTTTATTATTCTTTCTCTCATTTTAAACTCTCATTTTATGTTTATTGTGCAGTAATCTAATTGTAACATGTATTTGTTACATGTTTTGATGCGTTTTTACGATTTATAAAAAATTTATGCCCGAATTTTGGGGGCTTGGAACGGATTACGGCATTTACATGTAAAACGCGCCTCTACTTACGAATTTTTCACGTTACGAGAATTCTTCCGGAACGAATTAAATTCGTAAGTAGAGGTACCACTGTATTATTATTTTCCGTTTAGATGATGCTACACTCCTTCTAAAGTATTGTAATTCTCTGAATTTGGAATGCCGATAGACCATTCAATTTACATATACTTACTTTTTTACCTACTTTGACTTGTAAGCTTGATCAGTCTCTCCTGCTGCATTTTAAAGTCCAACTGTGCAACTTCTTATAAGTTAACATAAAAAATGTACCCAAAGTTTAGAACTGGATCATGTGGGGCTAATTTTTTTATGATATTTCAATAAAAAGAACAGAAAGCTTACAAAAACATTTGTTTTTTGGTCTAGTTAAAAATTACATTACCTTTACAATGGTTGACCCCTGACAGGAAGATCAGTATCATTTTGATCAGATTAGGCAATGGAATTTCTATGTAATTATACTGTTTTATAATTCAGTGTTATAACAGACAAACCACACTTTCCAAAACAATTCCATTTTATTATATACAAAATATTAAAAGAAAAAAAAACTTTGCAACACAACATGAAGGTTAATCGACATTTTATACACGCCGACCACTGAGTGTCTACACCAGCTTCCCAAACTGGGTCACGACTCGGATGAATGAAGCTGTCTCTGCCAGCTGTGGGTCAGGAAGGCTCGGTTGAATAATCCGTGCGGGCTGTCGCGGCGGACGCGTGGGATGATTCTACAAGGAAAATGCACACAATAAAATACAGCACGAAAGTGCAATATATACAGAAAAGACAATAGTTTTTAACAAGAATACATAAGCTTATTTCAGCGTATTGTTCACATGAATAATTAAAATAAAAGCTTTAGTCGGCAGTGTGCTGCAATAAAGCAGTGATCATCCACAAATGAACAGCTTTTTTATTGCATAAATAAACTGAGCATCTTACCGAATATATTTGCGAAAAAACGCACAATAAAAAAAAAATTAAAACTCACCGTTAAAGGACTCCGATGTCGAGACCTCCCGGTATATTTTTTCATTCCGGGCGGCTCCGTCTAACTCGCGCTGCATACGTTCGTCTGACAATGCAGTGAGCAGACACTGCAGCTCCTTATTGGTCCATGGAACACCCTTATTACGCGAAGCCATTTTTGATAGAGAATAAATGAAAATAGCACAGCAATACACTGAAAAGGAACCGCCAACAGTGGTTGTGTGCTGAGTAAAGGCGGTCGTGAAGATTCTTTTTTTTTTTTCAAAAACTTTATTGAGAAGGTCGTGAAGATTTGGTAGATGAGGAGGAGGAGAGGGGCGGTTACAACCTGACCAATCAGCACCGGTTACGACCTGACCAATCAGCGGCGACCAGTCTGTTAACGTCACAACACGGCACAGCTCAGCACTGCTGTACCCTGCCCTGGAGCGGGGCTGAGAATTGCGGCTGTTAAACCGTGTTGGGGCTTGTGGAAAAGCGTACAAAGCGTGCTGAGCCGTCCCGTATCGCGCTAAAGCGTGCTAGTGGAAAAGGCCCTAAGAGGGAGGAGACTTTGCACCTTTGAGAACAGGCTGCTGACTAGATTGTCATAATAATGTTCTGTTGGACAAACTAATGAATTTTATACTTGTCCTGATAAGTCATTGACATTTTCTTTTTGTTCATGTGACTTCCTCACAGAGAGACACAGGGTGAGGCCAGCAGTCAGGCCAATCCATTCTGTTATTACCACTGTATAGTGGTTTAGCTAAGAGTCAGACTAAGATTAATCCTAATGACTTGTCTGTCAGTGCAGAGGTCAATGCTATGGGAAATCAGTGCTTTTCACATCACTAAAATGTAACTGTGTTTAGAGATGTGGGATGATGGGAGTTGTTGTCTGCTAGTCATTTAAACAAAAACTAAATATTACTCTGTTATTATATGACAGCCAACAACTTTAATTATGTGGCAAGTTATCTTTTAAATTGACAAACATCATATGTCTAACTCATGGCAAAATTTGATCAGGATCAAAATATAATGTCACTCTTGCCATTCATTTCAATAGAGATTTTTTTTTTTTTCAGTTCAAGGTCCAATATGCAGAAATGGAGGGAGCTGACAGGCTCTCTATACAGGCAGAGATCTCAACCCCCCCCCCACCAATGTTTGAAACAAAGTTACGCCCTTGCCCTCAGGTTCACCACCACGGACCTCAGAGAGACAAAGAATTAAAAAAAAAACAGCATAAAAATGTGATTATTGTTACAGATATGATAGAAAAATTTCAAAGTCAGCATAATAAAAACTGATTACAGATGTCATGTTTCTCCTCACGTAACAAAAGCTTTGAGATTGTTGCAGTCGTAGGATCTATTGATCTTTTAATATTGAAATTGTTGCATAAATTAAGTACAAAACTACTTTTAATGGTTTTTCCTTCGCTCAGCCATCCGCTGTGCTCCACCATGTTTTTGAGGCGAGGAATGTGGAATGTGTAGGTTTTCTTTCTTTCAAAGGTCTTTTTATTATTATTAATTGAAGTATCAATACAATACAAAGTATTAGAAATTTTCATTTTTGTTTCAACCAAACAGTAAAAAACTAGAACTTAAAGCCAACAAATGTAAATGCTTCAAAGCACAAAAACCTTTAAATAAACAATAAAAAAAAAAAAAAAAAAAAAAAAATTATGTGTGTGAAGTGGGGTTGGGGTAAAGGGGATATGAGCTACTCAGAAACTATAATCGTGGGTCTTTCAAAGAAATCAAGAAACGGGCGCCATAATTTATAGAATTTGTTTTCAGAGCCACAGACTGTATATCTGATTTTTTCTAAATCCAAACAGGACATTATATCTTTTATCCACTGTAAATGTGAAGGGGGCGAAGAATCTTTCCACTTCAGTAATACAGCACGTCTGGCCAATAATAATGAAAATTTGAATACTTTTAATTTGGAACTTGGCAAGACAAGTTCTGGAGCCACACCAAAAATGGCGCATAATGGATCAGGTTTAATTTGATATTGCAGGACTTCAGACATAGTGATAAAAACAGAATGCCAAAAATTCATCAATGCAGGGCAGGACCAATACATGTGAAGCAAAGTGCCAGGAGCGCTACCACACTTTTCACAAGTTGGGTCTATATCCGAGTAAATGCGTGCTAACTTAACCTTGGACAGGTGCATCCGGTGTACAATCTTAAATTGAATAAGAGCGTGACGAGCACACATTGATACAGTGTGAACCTGGCCAAGAATAGAGTCCCACAGTTCATCAGTAAAAGTAAAATTAAGATCTTGTTCCCAGTTCAATTTGATAGCGGCCAGAGAAGAAGATTGTAAATTTGAAATTAAATTATATAAAACTGACATTACCCCCTTAGAAGTTGGTTTAACTAATAAAAAATCATCTAGAGGATTATCAGAAGGTTTTTGAGGGAATTGTTTTGTCATGGTTTGCACATAATGTCTGACCTGGAGGAAGCGGAAAAAGTGTGTAGAAGTGATGTCGAATTTGGTGGAAAGTTGAGAAAAACTTGCAAATTGACCATCAAAATATAAATCCGCAAAAGATTTTAAACCTTTTCTGTGCCATATATGAAATGCACTATCAATAGTTGATGGGGTAAATAAATGATTTGCGGCAATTGGACTTCTAATGGAAAAAAACTGAAGACCGAAATTTTTCCTGAATTGAGACCAAATTCTAAGAGACTGACGAACTACTTTATTATTACCCAGTGTAGACAAAGCAAGGGGAAGTGGTGAACCTAAAATTGCCGGTAGGGAAGTTTGATTGTCCACATGTGACTCCATAAGGATCCAAATAGGTGATTTGGGTTCCAGATAAAAATGTTTCCAATATAACATGCACCTGATATTTGCTGCCCAGTAGTAATATTGAAAGTTAGGCAGAGCCATGCCACCTACTGATTTGGGTCTTTGAAGAAAAACTTTCCTCAATCTCGGATGTTTACCATTCCAAATAAATGAGGTAATCAGAGAGTCCAAAGACTTAAAAAAGGATTTAGGAATAAAAATGGGGAGACATTGAAACAAATATAAAAACTTTGGAAGTAACATCATTTTTACAGAATTGATTCTGCCAATTAAAGACAAGGATAATGGGGACCATTTGGAAAGTATTAACTTGCACTGGTCAAGTAAGGGGAGAAAATTATTTTTAAACAAGTAATTAAATTGTTTAGTGACACATATCCCAAGATAATTAAAATGATCAATAACAACCTTGAAAGGAAAATGTTCAAAATCCTGAACTTGAATCTTTTCATTAATCAGAAACAGTTCACTCTTATTAAGATTAATTTTATAACCAGAAAACCTACTAAAACTATCCAAAATATTAAGTATAGCGGGTAATGAAGTAAGTGGGTTGGAGAGAAATAATAAAAGATCATCAGCATAGAGTGAAACCCTATGCTCAATGCCACCCCTACGAATGCCTAGAAAGTCCCGGCTCCCACGGATTGCAATAGCTAACGGCTCAACTGCCAAGGCAAAGAGCAACGGGCTCAAAGGACAGCCTTGCCTCGTACCACGGTAAAGTCTAAAATAGTCAGAATAGCGACAATTAGTTAACACTGAAGCTAAAGGACTAGCATAGAGAAGTTTAATCCAGGAACAGAAGGAAGGACCAAAACCGAACCTCTCCAAAGTAAAAAACAAATACTCCCACTCAACCCTATCGAATGCCTTTTCAGCGTCCAAACTAATAAGACATTCAGGTATGTTGTGGTGAGGAGTATAAATAATATTAAACAACCGCCGCAAGTTAAAAAAAGAATGGCGATTTTTAATGAAACCGGTTTGGTCCTGTGAAATTATAAAAGGAAGAATCTTTTCCAACCTTGAAGCTAACAACTTTGACAAAATTTTAACATCGGTATTTAACAAGGAAATAGGCCTGTAAGAAGCACAATCAACAGGATCCTTATCCTTTTTAAGCAACACAGTGATACAGGCCTGATAGCATGAAGGAGGAAGTGTACCAGAGTCAAGCGACTCTGTAAAAACTTGACAAAGGAAAGGGGCGAGGTCATCAGAGAATTTTTTGAAAAAATCAGCGGAAAACCCATCAGGTCCTGGAGATTTTCCTGATTGCATGGATGATATTGCCAGCTGAATTTCTTCTTTTGTGATGGGAGCTTCTAAAATTTGCCGAGATTCTGAAGAAATCGAAGGAATATCAATAGAATCAAAAAAAATTTCCAAACCCTTTAAGTTTGTTGTATATTCTGAGGTATATAATTTGGAATAAAATGACCTGAAAATATCATTAATCGCTTGTTGGTCAGATGTCACCTCTCCTTTATCTGTCCTAACTCCAGTAATAATTTGCTTAGCTCTAATACCACGTAGTTGATTAGCTAGAAGTTTACTGGTTTTTTCGCCATGTTCATAAAATTCACTCTTGTTCCTTATTAAACAACCTTCAATTTGTCGAGTAGAAAGTAAATTAAATTTAGTTTGTAATGTCATACGTTCCTTGTACAGAGCGGGTGATGGAGATTGAGCATATTGTCTGTCAATGTCCAGGATTTGATCTAAAATAACCTTCTGTTCCTGTATTAAGGATCGTCTTTTAAATGCTGCCAATGAAATAAATTCCCCCCTAAGAAATGCCTTCATGGCCTCCCATATCGTTTTATTTGACATACCAGGAGTTTTATTTTCTTTCAAAAAAAAATTAATTTTAGAAGAAATATTCGCAACCAATTTTTCATCTGTAAGTAATAATGGATCCAATCTCCAATGCTTTCTCATGGAGTCACATCCATGGAGGATCATTTTAAGTACAAGAGGGGCATGATCAGAAACCGAGATGCTATCATAACTGCAAGAGCAAAGGTTATTAATTAATAAATTGTCAACAAAAAAATAATCTATTCTGGTATAAGTATGATGTACGTGAGAGAAAAAAGAATAGTCCCTGCCGTTAGGATGTAAAAAACGCCAAGGATCTGTAAGGCTATATTCCTCAAGAAAAGACTTAACATAAGTTGCAGATTTATTAAGACTAGCAGGTTTTGAAGATGAGCGATCTAAGATCGGATCCATATACAAATTAAAGTCACCCCCATGAATTAGAGAATGAGTATTTAAATCTAGAAGTTGCGAAAAAAGGTTGCGAAAAAAGTGCACATCATCAAAATTCGGTGCATACAGATTAGCCAAAGTGACATGTTTATCGCCAAGTTTACCTGATACTATTACAAATCGTCCATTTTTATCTGATACAACATTAGAGGGAATAAATGGGATATTTCGATCAATAAGAATAGCAGCGCCCCTGGCCTTAGCTTTAAAATTTGAATGAAAAAATTGTCCTGACCAACATTTTGACAAACGCAAGTGGTCGGAATCCTGCAAATGGGTTTCCTGCAAAAACAGTACCCCAGGCTTAAACTGCTTTAGACGTGACATGACTCTCTTTCGTTTAATTGGATGGTTCAACCCCTTCACATTCCAGCTTACCAAAGTAAGATTACTATTCATTCAAAGAGTAAAATTTATATATTATGTTGTGTAGCCCAAAGAAGAGTAAAGTGAGGTACGGGTAAAAAAAAAAAAAAAAAAAAAAAAAAAAAAAAAGGAAGGGGTAAGGGGGGTGTAAATAAAACCATAACAAAAAAAACAAAACAAAAAAAAATAAATAAAAAAATAAAAATTAAAAAAAATAAATAAATAAATAAAAAAATCCAACAACCAAACCTATAACAACACTCCAGCCGGTTGCAAAAAAACAGCAACCGCTCCATCTCCTGCTCTATTTTCATCCTAACAGAATGCTCCCATACAACTGGCTTCAATCCTGCATAATATGAACGTTTTACCCTAAAAAAAAAAAAAAATAAATAAGATAAAATTAAAAAAAAGAATTAAGTAAACAACAACGTATAGGGAGCCAATTTTACCTTGTTTTTAAACATCTGAAAATGCATCAATGTCCAGTCAGTGCAGCTTCAATGAAGTAACAAGCAGCCCAGCGCAGCAGCTGGTCAACCCAGAAATGTCCAGTTCAAGGCGAAAATTGCTGGTTTCTCTCCATAGTTTGCATGAAGCGGGTGGCCTCTGAGACGGACGCCAGCCACTGGTTTCTGCCGTCTGGAAGAGTTATCCGGAGCCTGGCGGGGAAAAGAAGAGAAGGACGAAAACCTCTCTTGTACAACTCGGACATAACCTCCTTATATTCGGCTCGTTGCTTCTGAACGTCGGCGTTATAATCCTCGTAGAACTGAAGTTTATGCCCACGATATTCCAAAGTCCCACGGCGTCTCCGCGCTTCTCTCATCACCAAGTCTTTGGTCCGAAACCGGTGGAAACAAATAATGACAGTGCGCGGCTTCCCATTCGGACCCGGCTTGGACATGGGGCTGCGGTGGGCTCTATCCAGCTCTGGGGGAGATGGCAAAGTTTGTGCGCCAAAGACGTCCACCAACAGCCGAGAAAAAAATTCAGATGGCCGTGGACCCACATCAAAGGACTCCGGCAGACCCACCAGACGAATATTCAGCCTCCTGCTTCTTCCCTCCAGGTCAGAAAGTTTGTTTTTCAAAAGTTTGTTCTCCTCCTGTATTGACTCGCATGTAACTTCAAGCGCCGCTAGGCGCTGGCTGACGTCCTCCGCGTTGTTTTCAAGGTCGCCAATGCGTTGCTCCTGGTTCGCCACATCTGCTTGAATTTTGTCCAGCTTACCATTAATAAGTTCAAATGAAGCTTTGAAGTCAGCAGCTATGGACATTCTGTGTTGCTCTAGCAAGGCAACAAGTGCAGGGTTAAGGCTGATACTAGCATCCTCAGCTAAGCTGGTGTTAATATTGTTCCCTGCTGCCTCCTTTTCAATCTGCTTTCTTGTTTTGGACATATTTCAAAACAGATTCTGCATGTATTAAATGTCCAAAACATTAACAGCTTACAGCAAAGTAGGGTTTAAAAAGTAAAGGAAAAAAAATATAGCAGGAGCCAGCAACGCACACACCTACTCCATTGCCAGCACACCTGAAGCCAATCCGAATGTGTAGGTTTTAACTGATGAACTGAAAACTACAAGAAGAATACGTTTTGCTGTAGCTTTAAAACTAAACAGCGAAACAAGTCTGGAAAACAATTGATGTGATGAATATATTGTGTAGCTGCTGAATACAATTGCTATTTTAAAAGTTCAGCATGAGCTCGACTGTGGAAAGGAAGTCATCTTTGGGCTGTAAAAAAGTCACACTGCCACCCCTACTGGCCGGGCATAGTTATTACAATACCTTTTTTTTTTTTTTTTTTTTTTTTTTGCTGCTCCATTGACAGAAATGGTGAGTTAAATTTGTGTTTATTTTGAAAATAAAGCCTTATATTGAAATTCTGGCAATTTAAAAATCGAGAAAATATGGCAATATAATAATATAATAGCCTTTAATTCCACTTAATTTTTGGCAAGCTGAAAAGCTGGTAACAGACAGACAGATACAACCACAGACACATCTGTAGACTACTGCATGCCTCTGTCTACACCGAGGCATAATAAGTGGTACCTAGATCGTTTTTTGTTTGTTTTTTTTTGTATGTGAATGTATGATTGATTGTCTTGTTTAGTTCTACCACTGTATTAAACTATAGGGTTGTCTACGCTTATGTCACCAATCATGTGAACGCACATTAGCCTTAGTGGCAGAGCAAGGTACGGTATAAACAATCCCCATTCTCAATGTATTTCAAAGGAAATGTGAGCTAAATTTAAACAAGGAATATGCCAAAATTGTGCGCAATTGGTTCATGTAGCCATCACCATCTTATGAAAGATGATAATGGCAATCAGAAAAACAAGTTTTTTTAGATTCTCATCAGCCAGCAGAGATTACCGTAGGAGGATGTTGTGGGCTAATGCCTGCCGAAGGAGAATCACATTTTGTAATGAGATGTGGAGGCCAAGGGATGATGTGACCTTCGTCTATGTCTGTTCAGACCATTTTATAACAGGTATGTCTATTTACCAAAACTATAGACTCTTATTTGGGATTTAATGTCATTTGCCAACATGTAAAGCTAATTCAAACATGCGGAACGATGTGAATTTGCATCTGAGGGAGTTGATAGCTAGAATAGAATAGAATAGAATAGAATAGAATAGAAAAGTGTTGGCCCTGGTAGGAATATTCATTCCAATTTGAGCCACCAATTTGAGCCACTAATCAGCCTCAGAGTAAAAGTATCAAGACTGCAATTAAACTAGTTAAAAAATAAGACTGCCCCTCACCTGCAGACAAATTGACCGGAGCTCTGTAGAGCTGAAACGAAGCTCATCATAATATTAATATGACATATTGTTTCAGTGGTAAACTGGCAGTTTTTAGTACCTCCATGCATTTTTCCCATGGGATGTGCCCACAAAGTACCCGGATGTGTAGACAGCCCCATAGATATGCCATTCTGTCGACGTAAATTAATCAGAAAATCATACCACTGTATTAAACTGTTATTCTTTTCTGTTAACTTAAATGTGCCTACCAGAATATCATAACTTACATGTTATTCTAACAAAGTAGGCTAAACTGAGCGCTAAATCTATCAATTTGCCATATGGGTATGCTATTCTGACAAAGTATGTTAAAATGCCAGAACACCTGTCCTTTCCCATTACTGCTGTGTCAGCAGCTACTGGCATGTCTTTTTTAGGCAGGTGTCCTTTGGTGTGGACCACAAGCTGAATTAGGTCTGACTTAACAGAACTGGGCTGGCTCTTTAGGTGTTTTTTTTTTCTTTCTATTTTTGAGGCTGATTAATGTTCCCTTTCGGTCGGTTCACTTGGTACAACACATGAGTATGGGAATTGCTCCCCCTTGCGTTACCAACTTGAAGAGAATTTATCAACATGCCTGTCAAGGCCAATGAGAGTGCAGCATACCCGGGGAGCTCCGTCCTCCTCCAAGGGTATAAATTATGCCATCTAGTCTCATATCCTCATTCTACTTGCACTTCACCTCACTAACCTGTGTAGCAGAACCCCTGTCAGTGGCTTAACTACTCACTTTGGAGGTGAGCTTACTCCCTGTCCATGGTGCCACTGGGAGGCTGTTCCTATTTGGCACTTGTTTAGCTTGCTAACTTGTCACATCCTCCAACATTTAGCTTACAAACATTATATTATTGTTTAGCCTAGCTAACAATTTCCCATCTGTTTAGTGTGCAAATGACTCTCTCCTTTTTCTTGTCAAGTGTTTTGCTTGCTAACATTCCCACCATCCAAAATGGCTTTGGGAAAAGGAGGAAAAATTGATACAACCGCCAGCTTGTTGAGCAAGGCTAGCAGGTCTGGTAACCCTGGTTCTCGACCGTGCCCTAGCAGTTGTGGCTTCTCCCTCTCTGAAACAGACAGCCACAAGGCCTGCCCATTGTGTCTTGGCATGTTGCATGTGAAAGCTGCACTTGCTAATGCTGAGATGTGTGCATTGCTGCCATCTCAGGAAGTTGACCCTGGAAAGACGCATTGCTTTTCTGCCGAAGGTGTTGGAAGACTCAGCTGCAGCTAATGACCCCCTTCTGTCCCAAGCCCAGGAGCCTCCTGAAGTGGGGCTTGAGGGAATGGAAGATGAAGTGGCGCATTCATGGGGCAACCACATGGATCACGTTATCCCTCTTGATATCACGGAGGAAGGGCAGTCTGACCTGTCCATTACCATCCATACTGGGGACCCTCGCACCGGTGTGGATGATGAATTTCCCTCACAGTCTCTGGTGCCTTTTCTGAAGGTGAAGCAGATGCTCAGGAGGAGGATCTGTAATTGCTACATCTATTCGACACCTTTAATGCCCCAGCGGAGGTAGATGGCTCCACTCCGGCCCTTATCGAGTTGTGTTGCAGGGTGACCGAGTGACTCAAGGTGCCATGGCCCACTCCTCTACCCCTTCAGCTCCAGACTAGGCTTGCAGGGAATTATTTCCTCCTGAAGCAACAGTCCACAGTGACGCATAAGTTACTGGTGTTCACGGACTTCCATGCGGAGCTCACTCGGTCCTGGGTGTCCCCCAAGGCATTGCTGTTACTGCCCTTCTCGCAGTTTCTGGATCTGGAGGACATGGAGTAGTCAGGGCTCGCTAAGATACCCCCAATGGATCAGACTCTGGTGGTTCATTTCACTCATAAACCAAAAATGCCCACGAGCAGACCAACTCTCCCCAGCAAACAATGCTGTTTTTCAGCCTCTCAGCAAGAAAAAAAAAATACTGCACTCAGGGGCTTACCACTCATGCACTAAACACAGCATCTATGCTGCAGCCTTATCAGGCGGAGAAACTACGAGAGCTGCATGATGCTTTACACATGAAGGACAACTCGGCTGGACTACTCGATGAGGTTCGGAGAACAGCTGACTTTATTCTGAGGTTGTCAAGCTTTATGGCCACATCCTTGGGGAACGGAATGGTGGAGACTGTGATAGCCCATTGGCACCTATGGCTAACTCTCATGGAGCTGCCAGAAGCACAGCGATCGGAGTTCCTCCACTAGTCTATTGATACCTCAGGGCTCTTCAGACAGGCTCTCGAGAAGACTCAGTCCCGCTGTGACCAGAGTGGAGTGGCCCGCTGACTCCCTATGTCAGAGAGCCTCTTGACCCACAAGGCAAAACGGGAGGTCTGTCTCTTTCTAGCTGGCGTCGAAGTCAAAGAGACCTTGGTTAAGCAAGCAGTTACACTTAAACACAAAACAGTTCCACTCACTGGCACACAAAATAAAGGGAAAACATTCCCCTGGTGTGAATTTAATAAAGGGCAGTTTTTTTTCCCTATTATAAAACCTCACTCAGCCACATTATATGGGGAAAAATCACAGCGTCTTCTGAACATCGCAGTTTCAAGCCCCAATCGTCCAGTCAAGGGCACCCTTGGCCAGCAAATGCCCATGCTTGGCAGGCTTTCCGTCAGGGAGATGATGTGGCCAGCTTGCACGGCACCCCAATGGGTGATGGGAATTGTAGTCAATGGCTACAGTCTCTAATTCAAAAGATGCCTGCCTATGTTCAGAGGCATTGCGACGTCAATTGTACCATCAACATCCACTTCAGTTATGAGAGAGGAGATTTGCTCTCTCTTGGAGAAACAAGCAATAAAAGTTGTACCTCTAAGCGACACCCATGGAGGTGACTACAGTCAATACTTTGTCATTCCAAAGAGAGATGGGGGTCTCTGTCCCATTTTGGATTTGAGTAAATGCCCGAAGTCATTCAAATTCAGAATGCTTACACTGCATCAGGTCATGCAGTATCAGGTGCGATACAGCCAGAAGCATATGTTCACTACAGTGGACCTAAAGGACACATTTCCACATCCCAATCTGGCCCAAGCGCAAGCAGTTTCTACACTTTGCGTATGAGGGAGTAACAGTCGAGTATCAGGTCCTCCCCTTAGGCCTGTCAATTGCCCCTCAGGTGTTCACCAAATGTCTGGAGGCAGCTTTAAGTCCCCTCAAAAGCCAGGGTGTTCAGGTTCTCAATTACCTGACTATTTATTAATTTTGGTAAACCCCACTCATCAGGCCAGAGTGGACACAATGCTCCTGGTGATGCACCTACAGTCTTTAGGCTTTGTTATAAACAGAGAAAGGAGTCTCCTCACACCCACTCAGAAAATCTGCTTTCCAGGTCTGGAGTTGGACTCGGTGCAAAACTCGGCTCAGTTATCCAAGCAGACAATAACAGCCTTTTATCAAGGCCTTTCACGCATCCAGATGGACCGCGCTGTATTTCTACACCAGTGCCAGCGTCTGCTGGGATACATGGCTTCGATGATAGCAGTGGTGCCGTTAGGCCTACTTATGATGAGGGATTTTCAGAGATGGTTTCTCTTGAAGCAGAAATGCTCCCAGAACCTGACAGGTCTGACTCGGGTCTCCCCAGCCTGTGTGCATGCGTTGTTTCCCTGGACAAATGCAGCATTTCTCTGTTCCGGGATGCCCATGGGGTGAGTTTCATTGCGCATAATGGCCACCACAGATGCGTCAAAAAGGGGCTGTGGCGGCATTTGCAACAACATACACATGAACAGACTGTGATCAGCCAAACAGAGACAGTGGTACATCAACCTACTGGAACTGTTAGCATTTTTTCTCTCGCTGAAACATTTCTACAGTGTAGGTCTCCTAGCCCTCAAGCATGTTCCGGTGCGTTGCGACAATACATGTGTGGTAGCCCATATAAACAGGCAAAAGGAACACGTTCCCTACCCCCTTTTGTCCCTCACTCGCAGAATGTTGGAGTGGTGCAGCCCCTGGTTGCGGTCACTCAGGGTGACTCATGTCCCGGGGGTTCTGAACCACGGAGCAGATCTGTTTTCCCAGGCCCTTCCCCTGGCAAGAGAATGGAGGCTGGACCCGGAGGTGGTACAACAGATTTGGGATCGGTTTGGCAAGGCCAACGTTGATCTGTTCATCTCCAGAGAAAATGCACACTGTCCTATGTTCTTCTCACTATGGGACAAGAGCACACCACTAAGGCTGGATGCGCTGTCCAACATCTGGCCATGGACACACTTGTGTGCATTTCCCCCAGTGGTGCCAATAGGAGCCACGCTGGAACGGGTGCATGTGGCGGGACATTTGCTGATCCTGATCATGCCTCGTTGGCCCAAGAAGACATGGTTTGCAGAAATAGTGTCACTGTTGGACAGAGAGCCCTGGCATCTCCCAGTGCACAAAGACCTGCTGACCCAGGCACAAGGCCAGATTTGGCTCCTGTTCCCTGAGATCTGGGACCTGTCGGCCTGGCCCCTGAAAGGGAGAGGCTGATGTCCACAGAGTTACCTGATAATATTAATGATACCATCCAAGGTGACAGAGTGGCATCTACTCAGAGCATTTACATGCTTAAATGGCATGTTTTTGAGCACTGACGTCAAAGGAGAGCTGTGATTCCTTTCCAAAGCTATTTAATAGATATTGACCTTCCTGCAGGAACTGCTGGATAAAGGCCAAGCGTTTTCTACTCTTAAGGTCTACTTGTCCGCTATTTCAGCATGACATGTGGGATGGGACGGGAAATCTCCTGGTTCTCACCCCCTTGTTAGGCGCTTTATGAAAGGTGACCTCTGAAAGAGACCTCCATCTAAGGAAATAGTTTCCCCTTGGGATTAATCCCTGGTCCTGGATTCTCTATGTGAAATACTTTTTGAACCATTTAGTCTATCGGCTCTAATATGCTCTTGTATAAAACTGCGCTTCTGTTGGCTCTATGCTCAGCCAAGCATGTGAGCGTCATTCATGCACTCTCGGTTCATCCTTCATGCATCCAATTCACCCCAGATGGCTCCAAAGTAGTCCTGCGCACAAACCCTCCATATGGACCCAAGGTGCCAGCCGCCTATACATAAATCCATGCCATTCGAACTGACAGCGTTTTTGCCTCCCCCCTTCACATTGCCTGCACAAGAGCGGTCGAATTGTCTTTGCCCAGTGTGCGCTTTACGCATGCACATTGACCAGACCCAAGCGGTGCGGAAAACAGATCAGCTGTTTGTCTGCTTTGCGAGCCCAGTGACAGGGAATGCCCTGTCAAAGCAGCGCCTCTCTCATTGGATTGTAGACGCTATCTTGTGGGCTAACGCCAATAAGGGGGTCAACATGCCAGGCAGAGTGCAGGCCCACTCTTCTTGGGACATGACTGCATCTTGGGTGCTGTTTAAAGGTGTTCCAGTCGGGGAGATATGCTCAGTGGCAACCTGGGCTTCCCACAATACATTTGTGAACTTTTACTCCCTGGATGTGTCGATGCATAGCCTAACCCAGGCAGTGTTGTCAGCGTTAAATTGATGTCCTCACCATCACTTTCGCTGCTGCACCATGGCCACATTTCCTTGTGATATCTGCTATAGTGGCTCAGGGGGTGTTCCATGTCCCCATACTCATGTGTTGTACCGAGTGAACTGACCGAAAGGGAACGGAAGGCTATTTACATAGCCATTGTTCCTTGACGAAGGGAACTGAGGTACAACACGTTGGCCCCTGACCGCCTAAGGGCTTGGTGAAGGGCAATTTAGAATGAGGATATGAGAGTGGACAGCATAATTTATACCCTCAGAGGAGGGCGGAGCTCCTCGGTTATGCCACAGTTTCATTGGCCTTGACAGGTGTGTGCTGCCTGACGCTGCCTATGTAAATACAGTGGTGTCAAAAAGTGTTTGCCCCCTTCCTGATTTCTCATTTTTTTTTATGTTTGTCACATTTAAATGTTTCAGATCATCAAACAAATTTAAATATTAGACAAAGATAACACAAGTAAACACAAAATGCAATTTTTAAATTAAGGAGCTTATTACTAATGGTAAAAAAAAATCCAAACCTACATGGCCCCGTGTGAAAAATTTATTACCCCCTTCCCCATCCCTGTTAAAACATAAATTAACTGTGGTTTATCACATCTTTGGAAAGCTGAGTTCAATTTCTCTAGCCACACCCAGGTCTGGTTACTGCCACACCTGTTCTCAATCAAGAAATCTCTTAAATAGGACCTGCCTGACAAAGTGAAGCAGACCAAAAGATCCTCAAAAGCTCGACATCATGCTATGAACCAAAGAATTCAGGAACAAATGAGAAACAAAGTAATTGAGATGTATCAGTCTGGAAAAGGTTATAAAGCCATTTCTAAAGCTTTGGGACTCCAGCCAAACAGAGTGAAAGCCATTATCCAAAAATGGTAACAACATGAAACAGTGGTGAACCTTCGCAGGAGCGGCCAGCCAACCAAAATTACCCCAAGAACGCAATAACAACTCATCCAAGAGGTCACAAAAGACCTCACAACAACATCCAAAGAACTGCAGGCCTCACTTGCCTCAGTTAAGGTCAGTGTTCTTACTCCACCATCAGAAAGAGACTGAGCAAAAATGGTCTGCATGGCAGAGCTCCAAGACGAAAACCACTGCTGAGCAAAAAGAACATAAAGGCTCATCTCAGTTTTGCCAGAAAACATCTTGATGATCCCCAAGACTTTTGGGAAAATACTTTGTGGACTGACCAAACAAAAGTTGAACTTTTTGGAAGGTGTGTGTCCCATTACATCCGGCGTAAAAGTAACACAGCATTTCAGAAAAGGAAGATCATACCAACAGTAAAATATGGTGGTGGTAATGTGATGGTCTGGGGCTGTTTTGCTGCTTCAGGACCTGGAAGACTTGCTGTGGTAAATGGAGCCATGAATTCTGCTGTCTACCAAAAAATCCTGAAGGAGAATGTCCTGCCATCTGTTCGTGACCTCAAGCTGAAGTGCACTTGGGTTCTGCAGCAGGACAATGATCCAAAACACACCAGCAAGTCCACCTCTGAATGGCTTAAGAAAATCAAAATGAAGACTTTGGAGTGGCCGAGTGAAAGTCCTGATCTGAATCCGATTGAGATGCTGTGGCATGACCTGAAAAAGGTGGTTCATGCTCAAAAACCCTCCAATGTGGCCAAATTACAACAGTTCTGCAAAGATGAGGGGGCCAAAATTCCTCCACAGTGCTGTAAAAGTCTCATTGCCAGTTATCGCAAACGCTTGTTTGCAGTTGTTGCTGCTAAGGGTGGCCCAACCAGTTATTTGGTTTAGGAGGCAATCGCTTTTTCCCACAGGGCCATGTAGGTTTGGATTTTTTTCGCCTTAATAATAAACACCTTCATTTGAAAACTGCATTTTGTGTTTACTTGTGTTATCTTTGTCTAATATTTAAATTTGTTTGATGATCTGAAACATTTAAGTGTGGCAAACATACAAAAAAATGAGAAATCAGGAGGGGGGGCAAACACTTTTTCACACCACTGTAGCCTTCCAGTTTCCACCTTGTATTGAACTGTTTACAATCACTCTCATGATTTTTTTCTTGTTATGGTAGACTTAGATACTGATACACCTACTTCCTGGACAATGTTCACTGTTATTTCTGGAAGCAAGGACCAGTGGATATGTTCTGGGTGTTGAAGGTTTGCTTTATTAACGCGTGGAACATGTAGGGCAGAGTGTGGTACAGGCAATGCAGGCAAGGTAGAGGCGAAGCATCAAAGACCACGTTTCCCATCGTCAGCCCCTTAATATACCCACGGCGTGGTGACATCATCCAGTGAATGCATCCCCATATCCATGGGACTTAAGGTGGTATTAGCAGTATGCGACATTTACCTCCCCCTTGGATAAAACCAGAACTACTGGTGATGGTTTCACCTTAGCTGGGTGTGGTGATGCAGTGGCATACAGCTAGCACAGCACAAACAAGATTAGAACTATTTCATGTAATGTAGCACAGAGCTAGTTAACAAACAAGCATGGCCTGGCTATCGGCAGGCGATATAACCCTGTGTTGTACACATGTATGTAGGGAGCAGCTGTGGCACAGGTGTAGCGTGGCTGACTTCTGATCGGAGGGTCAGGGGTTCAATTTCTGCTCTGTCTGCAGTCTGCATGTTGAAGTGTCCTTGAGCAAGATGTTGAACTCCCAGTTGCTCCTGGTGGGTCAGGCCAGTGCCTGTGTATGGCAGCTCCACCGCCATCAGTGTGTGAATGTGTGTGTGAATGGGTGGATAGCAGGATCTGTAAAGCGCTTTGGTCATCAAGAGATAAGAAAAAGCTATATAAGTGAACGCCATTTACCATCTATATGGCAGTATACTGTTACCAGTGCTGTGGCTAACATTAGTATGATGTTAAGTGCTATGTTTAACCAGCATTTGGGTACACATATTTGCCTGATGTCAATAGCACAATATGGTTGATTAGCCTCTAGACGCAAACCATAAATTACTCAAGGTTCCATACACCATGAACTATTACTATGAACCTGGGCAACCAGGTAGACATCTGGTAAGACCCTGCATGGTGGAGTGGATTATTCTGCTACTGTTACCAATTATGCTCTGTTTAAACATTTTCTAATACAGAGTCACTTTACAGTTCCACCTCAGAGGCCTTCTGGCGAGCCCCTGGTGGGTGCGGCCCTGGAGGTGCTGGATGAGCCGGACCTGGGTGCCATCTTGCTGGAATCACTCTCTTGTCAGCAAAGTCCCAGTCCGGGTCCCACACTGGTTGGGTCAGTTCCAGTGTCACATCTTGATCTGGGGCAGCTGTTACTCTTACCTTCCGCAGACGGCTAGCATACCATCTGGAACCATCTGCCATCTGGAAGGTGTTTGGCCCAAACTGCGTGGTGATCTGCATCAACGGGGACAGGAACATCTGCAGGTCGTCTGGGCATTTGGATCGGAGGACCTGAACTCAATCGAGCACCATGAGTCCGGACCTAGTTGACTTCATGCGGCGCGGCTGCTGCTCTCTCATCCCTGATGCTGGTTGCTGTCGTGGCGGTGTGATGTTCTTGCCGGACACAGGACGTTGTCCAGGTTGGTGTTGTTCTCCGGGATCCTGGTCAGCCACAGACTCTCTCTCTTGCAGCTGTATGGCGGCTCCATGAGGCTTATGCCGGGTAAGGATCTGAGACAAGTCCAGATTATGCCCTCTTTCCCCTGGTGCTGGTTGTGGTTGCAGCAGCATGATGTTCTCGCCGGCGGCAGGACGTGCTCTGGATTGGCGTCATTCATCAGGGTCCTGCTTGGCCACGGACTCTCTCTCCTGCAGCTATACGGCAACTCCATGTGGTTTGTGCTGGGCGAGAATCTGAGTCGAGTCCGGATTATGCCATCTCTCCGTGTTCTGCTCTCCTTGAGGTGTCAAGCTTGGAGTGGTTGTACCCACGTCTGGGTGTCACGTGCTCCGGTCATCAGCACTCAAATAAAGTCCTTTGTGGTTGTGAATAGTGAAACCCAATTCGTAAAAGAGGTTTCACCCCAGAATGTTGTCGCTGTGTGTCGCTATCTGGAAGGTGAACACTGGGAGGACTTTGGACCCGTAGCAAACCGTCAGCGTGATGGTTCCTACGAGTCTGATTCTGCTGTGCCCGTAAAGATACGCTGTGTTCTTCTCGATTGAATGCCAAGGGAAGAATCTTTTCAGTATCACGCAGTTCATCAGTGATCCCGTAGTGACAGTGTCCAGTGGTAATGGCGGAGTGACATCATTGAGCCTCACTGTGCACCATTTGTACACCTCATAGGTGGAGTCCGCTGCATGGATGGTGGTTGTCAAAGGCAGTCCAATTGAACTGAGTGGTGAGCTTGTTGTTGACCGTGTTGAATGGCATACTTTAGCAAAATGGTTAAGCTTACTGCAGCACTTGCATTGCTGTTCCCTGGCCGGGCAGAAGTGCGTGTGCTTTCAGTGCACAGGGAAACCACAGTTACCACACATTTGGAGTCTCATGATGTCCTGCTGTCCCATGGCATTCTCCTCAGCATCCTTCAAGCAGGTCATCCGGCATCATTAACAGCTTCACCCGCAGCCTCAGGTTATTGGTGTGCTCCACTGGCTGGTCCCGCAACATCTCGTCCTCTAGCTGCTCAAACCTGTACATGCTCACCAGATAGCGGAGGTCTGCAACGTATTGCTGAGTCATCTCTCCCACTCCCTGTCGGCGTTGGGGGAACTTGATTCTCATTGCCAGCACAACGAGGCCATGGGATTGGCAGCTCACCTGGTTTTGCTGCCAAGTGAGGATCGTCACTTCCTTGTGGTAACGTAACGTATCGTCACTTCCTGTTTTGCTGTCTGCCTGTGTGGTTGCTCTCCAGCTATTAGCTATGGCTACTAGCTCTCTTTCCTCTCCTCTGGTGTGCTCTCTCTGTCAGATGTTTAGCTACACCTCTGCCTCTTTTAGCGATAACGGTAAATGTAATAAATGTTGTCTTTTTGAGGCGCTCGAGGCGAGGTTGTCTGATTTGGAATCCCGGCTCCGCTGCATTGAAACACCGTCTGCGCCAGTTAATCTCGACGGACGCCCATTAGCTGCAGCGGAGCTAGCTAGCTTAGGCCCCCCTGTCAGCGGTTCCCCGGCTCTCCTCAGCAGCGAGGAGACTGGGTGGGTGACGGTGAGAAGGAAGCCTAGTCGCAAAGCCCCGGTTCACCACCAACCTGTTCACGTTTCTAATCGTTTTTCCCCGCTCAGCGACACACCCGCTGAGGAAAAAACTCTGATCATTGGCGACTCTGTAGTCAGAAACGTGAACCTAGAGACTCCAGCGGTCATAGTCAAATGCATTCCTGGGGCCAGAGCAGGCGACATCGAGTCAAATTTGAAAATGCTGGCTAAAAGTAACTGTAAATACTCCACAATTGTTATTCACGCCGGCATTAATGACATCCGTCTCCGGCAGTCGGAAGTCACCAAACTTGATGTAGAATCGGTGTGTGACTTTGCAAAAACGATGTCTGCCACTGTAGTATTCTCTGGGCCCCTCCCCAATCTGACCAGTGATGACATGTTTAGTCGCTCGTCATCCTTGAACCGCTGGCTGTCTGTGTGGTGTCCTGCAAATGACGTGGGCTACATTGACAATTGGAGCTCTTTTTGGGGAAAACCTGGTCTTATGAGACGAGACAGCATTCATCCCACTTTGGATGGTGCTTCTCATTTATCTAACAATCTGGCATCTTTTTTATCCAAATTTCCAAAACCATGACTACTCAGAGTTGGGACCAGGAAGCAGAGTCGCAGTCTTACACGCCTCTCTGCAGCTCCTCTTCATCCGCCACCCCTCAGCTTAGCCCCTGTCTTCCCCATCAGAGAATCGTTGTCTGCTCCCTCCAAAGTAAATAAAAATATCATGCATAAGCATCCCAAAGTGATAAAGCAAAACATTGGTAAAACTCAAATTAAACATAAAGCCTCTAAATTGAATGATTTGGCCTCTGTTCCTCCTCATAATTTAAAAATTAAATGTGGTTTATTAAATATTAGGTCTCTAACTCCCAAGTCTCTGTTAGTCCATGATCTGTTAATTGATCATCAGATTGATTTAATTTCCCTTACAGAGACTTGGTTAGGGCAAGAGGATTATGTTGGTTTAAATGAATCAACTCCCTCTGGTTATTTAAACTGTCAAAATCCCAGAAGTTCTGGTCGTGGAGGAGGAGTAGCAACAATTTACCATTCCAAATTACTAGTTAATGTAAAGCAAAAAACATGTTATAATTCCTTTGAGGGCCTGGTCCTCAGTATTGGGCACTTTAGCAATTTTAGGTTAAACCCAATTTTATTTGCCATAGTTTATCGTCCCCCATCAACCTACTCAGAATTTTTATCCGAATTTGCTGATTTCCTAGCTGATTTAGTGCTGAAATCTGATAGAATAATTATAGTAGGGGACTTTAATATACATGTGGATGTAGATAGTGACTGCCTTAATGTGGCATTTAATTCAATATTAGACTCGATTGGGTTTTCTCAGAAAGTAGGAAATTCTACTCATTACCTCCACCATACATTGGACCTTGTTCTGACATATGGCATAGAAATAGAAAATCTTGTAGTGTCTCCTCATAACCCTGTACTGTCAGACCATTGTCTGTTAACCTTTGATTTTACCATTTCTGACTATTTGGCTCCTAAAGAAAAATATTATTACAGTAGATGCCTCTCAGATGATGCTGTTTCCAAATTTATGCAGATTGTTTCCTCTATGCCATGTGTCAACACAATGGAAATAAGCTATAGACAGCTTGCTCCTTCTGTAATTGATAACATGGTGGATAGTGTTTCAGCTTCTCTGCATCAGGCTCTAGACTTGATGGCCCCCTTAAAAAAGAAAAAGTCTAATCAGAGATTTCTAACTCCTTGGTTCAACACAGAAACTCGTAGCTTAAAACAGAAGACTCGTCAGTTAGAAAGAAAATGGCGCTCTACTAATTTAGATGAAATCTATTTAGCTTGGAGAAATCATCTTTTAATTTATATAAAATCTCTTAGAAAAGCTAGAACAAGTTATTACTCTGCATTAATGGAAGAGAACAAGAATAATCCCAGGTTTCTTTTCAGTACTGTAGCCAGGTTGACAAAGAGTCAGGACTCTGTCAATCCTAGCATTCCCTTAGAGCTTACTAGTCAGGACTTTATGAACTTTTTCAATAATAAAATTTCATCCATCAGAGATAAAATCAATCAGATTCTTCCCACAGTTAACTTAAATACTGTAACTACTACAACTCCTTCTTTTGATGTCTGTCTTGATGAGTTTACTCCAATCGACCTTTGTGAGTTAGACAAAATAGTTTCCTCATCCAAACCTTCAACTTGTCTTTTAGACCCTATTCCTACTAGGTTATTTAAAGAAGTCTTCCCACTTATTGGTAGCTTTATTCTTCATATAATCAATTCTTCATTAACTTTAGGCCATGTACCGCAGGCTTTTAAAACAGCTGTAATTAAACCCTTACTCAAAAAGCCAACGCTAGATCCAGGAGCTTTAGCTAACTATAGACCAATCTCTAATCTCCCTTTCATTTCAAAAATCTTAGAAAGAGTTGTTGCTGCGCAATTATTCGACCACCTGCAGGGAAATGGTTTACTTGAAGAGTTTCAATCTGGGTTTAGAATCCATCATAGTACTGAAACATCCTTAGCAAAGGTCACTAACGACCTCCTCATTGCATCTGATAATGGACTCGTTTCTGTACTTGTCCTTTTAGACCTTAGTGCAGCTTTTGATACTATCGATCATAATATTCTACTTGATAGATTAGAACACTATGTTGGACTTAATGGAACTTCGTTGCAGTGGTTTAGATCTTATTTATCTGATAGGTTCCAGTTTGTTCATGTAAATAATGAGTTTTCTTTCAACTCAAAGCTTAGTCATGGAGTTCCACAGGGATCTGTGCTAGACCCTACTCTTTTTAGTTTATATATGCTTCCGTTAGGCAACATTATTAGAAAGCACTGTATACATTTTCATTGTTATGCAGATGACACACAATTATACCTGTCAATGAAGCCAGATGATAGTAATCAATTAGCCAAGTTAGAAGCCTGTCTTAAGGAAATCAAAGCTTGGATGACTTGTAATTTCCTGCTATTAAATTCAGATAAGACTGAAGTCATTCTTGTTGGTCCAAAAAACCTTAGAAATTCCTTTCCAAATCAAACTTTCAGTTTGGATGCAGTTACTCTTTCTCTTAATAGCTCTGTGAGGAACCTTGGAGTTATTTTTGATCAGGATTTGTCCTTCAATTCACATATTAAATTTGTTTCTAAGACTGCCTTCTATCATTTGCGTAATATTGCCAAGATTAGGAGCATCTTGTCTCAGAGTGATGCTGAGAAACTGATCCACGCTTTTGTTAGCTCGAGATTAGATTATTGTAATTCTTTATTATCAGGTTGTCCTAAAACATCTTTAAAAAGTCTTCAGCTGATCCAAAATGCTGCAGCAAGAGTTTTAACAGGTACTAGAAAGAGAGATCATATCTCTCCGGTTCTGGCCTCCCTTCATTGGCTTCCCATAGAGTTTAGAATTAAGTTTAAAATCCTTCTTCTTACTTACAAAGCTCTAAACAATCAGGCTCCTTTTTATTTAAAAGATCTGATACTACCGTATTATCCTAACAGAGCACTACGCTCCCAAAATGCAGGACTACTTGTAATACCTAGAATCTCCAAAAGTACAAGGGAGGCAGAGCCTTCAGTTATCAAGCTCCTCTCCTGTGGAATCAGCTGCCAATCTGGATTCGGGAGTCAGACTCGATCTCTGTTTTTAAGATTAGGGTTAAAACCTACCTTTTTGATATAGCCTACAATTAGGGAGGGATCATGTGTTTCTGAACCCTCCCTTAGTTATGCTGCTAATAGGTTTAGTCAGCCGGGGGACCTCCAGTAATGCACTGGGCCTCACTCCTTTCCTCACTCTCTATGAAATATTTTTTTTTGCTGGTTATTAACATTTGTTTGTTCTCTCCCATAGATTGAGTCCCCATCGTGCTGTTTGCTCTCTACATGTCTGTTCTTTTCATCTTCTCTGTCCCCTCACCCCCCAGCCAGTCGCAGCAGATGACTGCCCCTCCCTGAGCCTGGTTCTGCTGGAGGTTTCTTCCTGTTAAAAGGGAGTTTTTCCTCTCCACCGTCGCCAAGTGCTTGCTCACAGGGGATCACCTGATTGCTGGGGTCTTTCTGCAACTGTGGGGGTTCCCCCCTACAGTTGATAGTGCTATGAGATGACTGTTGTTGTGAAATGGCGCTATATAAATAAAGTTGAATTGAATTGAACTGAATTGAATTGAATTTGCGAGGAACAGTGGTAGGGGTGTCAAACACGCTTCCATCTTCAGAAAAATAACTTATTTTCCTCCAGAAGACTGGGTTTTTCCTCATCGCCAATTGTTAGATCTGGAAGCAAGGACCAGCGGATACATTCTGAGTGTTGCTTTATTAACTATTAATTGGTTCATCGAAGCTATTAACAAGCTAGCAACACATGGTACATTTAGGGCAGAGTGTGATACAGACAATGCAGGCAGGCTAGAGGTGGCTCGCCAAAGACCACATCTCCCACCGATAGTCCCTTAATATACCCATGGCGTGGTGACATCATCACGTGAATGCATCCCCACGTCCGTGGCACTTAAGGTGGTATTAGCAGTGTTAGAATAATTTTGAGCTTAAATTATTCAAAGTCAAAAAAATCAGGCAGAAAGTTCGATTTATGTACATTTATTATAAAAATAGATATCCAGTTTAACCTCAATGGCCATTTGAGGGAGAGATTACAAAGCATGGCATTCAGGCACACCTAGAATCTCCAAAGAATTCATTCTTTAGGTCTGATATATATACACTACCGTTCAAAAGTTTGGGGTCACTTAGAAATTTCCTTATTTTTGAAAGAAAAGCACTTTTTTTCAATGAAGATAACTTTAAACTAATCAGAAATACACTCTATACATTGCTAATGTGGTAAATGACTATTCTAGCTGCAAATGTCTGGTTTTTGGTGCAATATCTAGATAGGTGTATAGAGGCCCATTTCCAGCAACTATCACTCCAGTGTTCTAATGGTACAATGTGTTTGCTCATTGCATCAGAAGGCTAATGGATGATTAGAAAACCCTTGTGCAATCATGTTAGGTCTGCAATGCTGTAATTGCTGCAAATGGAGGATTCTTTGACGAAAGCAAAGTTTGAAGGAAAAAATTATTATTTCAAATACAAATCATTATTTCTAACCTTGTCAATGTCTTGACTATATTTTCTATTCATTTTACAACTCATGGTGGTAAATAAGTGTGACTTTTCATGGAAAACACAAAATAATTGTCTGGGTGACCCCAAACTTTTGAACGGTAGTGTAGGTAGGAGAAAGGAGAGGGAGGATGAGTGGAGGAAGGGAGAGAGAGAGAGAGAGAGTCCTGATAACCAGAGCTTATCCAGGGAAACGTCACAGACACTCTGGAGACAGGAGGTCCATAAAACTAACAGAATGTTCATATAACTAATCTATACAACTGATCTATATAGGCTGAGGAGTTTCTGTGCATTCTTGTGACCCAAAACAGGACATGTCAAAGAGATTACAAGAGTAGCTTAGATCATTCCTTACGCATGTACTGATCCTCAGTCTGAATCATCTGAAGGCCAATAATTGCTCACAGAAACATGCCAAGAATATATGAACTTATCCTATATGGCAGGGGTGTCCAACCATGTGCCATGGAGAGCCAAGACCCTGCAGGTTTTCTCTTCTACCCAGTCTCTTCAGCAGGTGTTTTCACTTATCAGCAATCAGTGGGAAGAAGTTCACTGAAATCTGCTGTTGAAGACACTGGTTGAAGGTAAAACCTGCAGGGTCTTGGCTCTCCATGGCACATGGTTGGACACCCCTGCTATATGGAATGCACGTATAAACATTAAACATGGCATATGAAAGGCATGATACTTCTCAAATATAATAATATATTATTAGTGACAATAATAAAGTAGATAAAAATTGGATTTTTCTATCATATCCCCCTTGATTCTTAATAAAGCATCAGGAATAAAAGAAAAATAATCAAAGTTGTAGTAAAATAAAGTGAATGGTATAATATACGGATATGTGTAAGAATTTGTCTTTGCGAGTTAAAAACGTGTGTAGTACATGTCATTAAGGGTGAACATGTGTAATATGATCAAAATTAATCTTGGACTGTGTTAAACAAGAATGTAGAAAATAATATGAAACAGCCTTAAATTATATTGCAACCTTCAAAAACCCTTAGGTTAGTATTACCATGCCACATTCGCTTGGGTGAATGTTGTGAAGGGGTTTTTCTTCACCACAGATTGGACCCTGCGATCAACCACCACTGTTGTCTTCCCTTGATGTCTTGGCCTCCCTTTATTGGCTTGGCCTCCCTGCAATGGCTTCCCATAGAATTTAAAATTAAGTTTAAAATCCTTCTTCTTACTTACAAAGCTCTAAATAATCAGGCCCCTTTTTATTTAAGCGATCTGATAGTACCTTATCATCCTAACGGAGCACTACGCTCCCAAAATGCAGGATTACTTGTAATACCTAGAATCTCCAAAAGCACAATGGGAAGCAGAGCTTTCAGTTATCAAGTTCCTCTCCTTTAGAACCAGCTGCCAATCTGGATTCGGGAGTCAGACTCAATCTCTGTTTTCAAGAATAGGGTTAAAACCTTCCTTTTTGACATAGCCTATAGTTAGGGTTGGATCACATGACCCTGAACCCTCTCTAAGTTATGCTGCTAATAGGGTTAGACAGCCAGGGTGTCACGCCGCGCCGCTCATCAACGGCGCCACCTGCTCACACACCTGTCAGTCATCAGCGGCGAGGGATATAAGCCGCCTCGCCCTGAGCTTCGGTCTGAAGCCGTAGACTTCATTTCCCTTTCATGGGCTTCTACCACATTCTCTTCAGCATCCTCGTCACCGGTAAGAAAATCACTTACCTCATCTCTCCAGTCTGCTCCCCTGTGCACAGGTGGATTCCTCGGCGGCGGACAATCCCGTCCCTCGTCTCTCCTCGCTGCTGCACCGAGCCCTGCAGGTGGCTGTCTCCCGGGCTTCCATCCTTGAAGCGCCAGTCATCTGTCCTAACAAGTAAGCTTCTCTCCCTCGCCTATTCTCCTCCTGTGTTGGTGTGTGCTCATCACCCTGTGTCTGATTTCTCCCATAGGGTTGCCGGCTGAACGGTCTCCTGCCTCTGGGTCCGAAGCAGACGCCACCACCAACACATTAACATTCCGCAGACACGCACCCAAACATCCCTGTTGTTAATAAACAGTTTGAACTACTCTGAGCCTGTGTGTGTGCGTCTCCTGAGCCGAACGTTATGTCAGTACGGCTTCAGCAGAGCGGCTCGGCAGACGGCGAGCTCGCACACCGGTTTACCATCCTCGAGGCTCGGGTGGATCAGATTGTTTATCAGCAACAGGTGGTTCTTAATCAATTATTAGAATTAACTAACCGATTGAACCGCTTGGACCCCCAACAGCCGTTCCTCCCGACTCGCCAGGGTGGCGCGGCTCCTGCTGTTCCAGCGGCCGTCCAGCCGGCTCCAGTGGCACCGGTTCGGCTCACACCGATTCCGACCCCTGCCCGCTTTAGCGGTAAGCTCGGCGGAGCACGGGGGTTCATTATGCAGTGTGAGTCCGTGTTCCACCGTGTGCCTGGAGATTTTCCCTCGGATCACAGCCGAATTGGTTACATAGGGAATCTTCTGGAGGGGCGTGCGTTAACTTGGACCTACGCCGTAATGGCGAGGCCCAGTTATGCCACCCTCACCTATGATCAATTTGTGAGGCGCTTTCTGGAGGTCTTTGACCATTCTCAAACCGAAACGGTCCAGGTCGATCGGCTTCTCGCTCTCCAGCAGGGAAGCCGGTCGGCAGCGGACCACTCAGTCGACTTCCGGGTAGCGGCGGAGGAATTGGGCTGGGAGGAACGCTCCCTCTGTGGCCTGTTCCTCCGCAGCCTCAATAGTGATCTGAGGGATGAACTGGCTGGTCGGGATATCCCTGGGACGCTAGCGGAGCTGACGTCCTTTGCGGTAAGTTTGGATAACAGGCTGCGCGAGCGCTCCTCGGGGCGGAAGTCTTCTTCTTCTCGCCCTCGTGGAGCCTCGCCGCACCTGTTCCAAGCTCGCCCCCTGGCGGCGCCGCCAGCATCGTGCCCCGAGGAGTCGGAGCCGATGGTGACGGGCTGGACTAAACTTTCCCCTGTGGAGAGACAACGCCGCCGTGAGTTGGGCCTCTGCATGTATTGCGGAGGCGACCAACACACCGTGGAGCGTTGTCCACGGAAAGCCAGTTGGTGGGGTCCGCGAGTCACTGTTGGAAGCCTCGCGGACGTCAATCGGTTAGGATCACTCACCCAATTGAAGCTGCCCATCCGTTTCTGCCATAACCCCACTGGGCACCTCACCCACGCACTGGTGGATTCGGGCGCAGAAGGCAGCTTCATTTCACAAATCCTGGCAACCCGATTGGGCATCCGCTGCCAGGCACTCAACACTCCCATCTCTCTAGTCCACCTCTCCTGTGCCACCCTTGGGAGAGTGACACATCAAACTGTCCCCCTACTGGTCATCATCTCGGGAAACCACCGGGAGGAGATGACCTTTTACGTCCTTCCCAACTCTGTGTCGCCCGTCATCCTGGGGTATCCCTGGCTCTGCCTTCACAATCCGGTCCTGGATTGGAGATCAGCTGGGGTATCGGCATGGAGTACATTTTGCCTGGGCACCTGCCTCCAGTCCGCTGCCTGCTCGCTGTCCGCTCCTCCCCCCGCGACGGACGCTGCACCCCCGGACCTGTCCCTGGTGCCTCCGGAGTTTCACGACCTGGGTATGGTGTTCAGTAAAGCGAAAGCTATGTCTCTTCCCCCTCATCGGCCCTACGACTGTGTCATCAACCTCCGCCAGGGGGCGCCGTTACCTTCTGGTCGGCTCTGCAGCCTGTCAGCGCCGGAGAAGGAGACGATGAACACATATCTGAAGGAGTCATTAAACGCCGGGATAATCCGCCCATCATCGTCACCCGTGGGGGCAGGGTTCTTCTTCGTGGGAAAAAAGGATGGGTCCCTCCGCCCTTGCATCGACTACCGGGCCCTCAATGATATCACGGAGAAGGACCGTTACACCCTGCCCCTCATGGACACTGCCTTCCACTCCCTCCAGGGGGCGACCTGGTTCACCAAGCTGGATCTACGCAGCGCTTACCACCTCGTCCGGATCCGGGAGGGAGATGAATGGAAAACAGCCTTCCGTACCCCGAACGGCCACTTTGAGTACCTGGTCATGCCGTTCAGGTTGACCAACGCTCCAGCCGTCTTTCAGCGCCTTATAAATGACGTCCTCCGGGACTTTACTGGCCTTTTCGTGTTCGTCTACCTGGACGATATTCTCATCTTCTCCAAGTCCAGGGACGAGCACCAGGTCCACGTGAGGCGGGTCCTCCAAAGACTGCTGGATAATCGTCTGTACGTAAAGGCAGAGAAGTGTGAATTTTACGCCAGAACTACGTCCTTCCTGGGGTTTATCATCGCCCACGACAAGGTGCTCCCAGACCCAGAGAAGGTGAAAGCGGTGGTGGAGTGGCCTACACCTGCATCTCGGAAGCAGGTGCAACAGTTCGTTGGCTTCGCCAATTTCTACCGCCGCTTTGTACCCAATTTCAGCTCCATCGTTGGGCCACTGACCCGCCTCACGTCCCCGAAGGTCCCGTTCCGGTGGACCGAAGAGGTCGCTGCCGCCTTTAAGGCGCTGAAGGCGGAGTTCTCCTCCTCCCGGGTCCTTTGCCAGGTCGACCCCGCGCTGCAGTGCATCGTTGAGGTGGACGCCTCGGACACGGGAGTGGGAGCAGTGCTGTCCCAGCGGTCGCCGGATGATGGCGCCAAACGACCGTGCGCCTTCTTCTCCCGGCGCTTGTCCCCGGCGGAGAGGAACTACGATGTGGGGGACAGAGAGCTCTTGGCCATCAAGCTCGCCCTGCAGGAGTGGCGCCACTGGCTAGAGGGGGCGAACCTGCCGTTTGTGGTCCTTACGGACCACAAGAACTTGGAGTATTTACGATCTGCCAAGCGCCTGAATGCCCGCCAGGCGCGCTGGTCTCTGTTCTTTGCCAGGTTCCAATTTTCTATCACCTTCAGGCCTGGCTCTAAGAATGGCCTGCCTGACGCCCTCTCTAGGCAGTTCACTCCCGTGGAATCGGAGGAGACGCCCCACTCCATCCTGCCCAGGTCGTGCGTCGTGGGAGCCATCTCGTGGGATATCGAGGCAAAGATCCGGAAGGCACAGGAGGTGGAACCTGATCCTGGCGGCGGACCGGAGGGAAGACTGTTCGTCCCATCTGCGGTCCGAGGAGAGGTCATCCACTGGCTCCACACCTCCCGGCTCACCTGTCATCCCGGCACCTCCCGGATGATCAGCCTCCTCCAACGGTCTTTTTGGTGGCCAGGCCTGCGGAGGGATGCAGCCCGCTACACCCGGGCTTGCCCAGTCTGTGCCACCAGCAAGTCAGGAAATGCCCCTCCAGCGGGTCTGCTCCAGCCTCTGCCCGTCCCCGGCAGGCCCTGGTCGCATATCGCACTGGATTTCATCACCGGACTCCCCGTTTCCAGCTCCTTTAACACCATCCTGACCATCGTGGACCGTTTCTCCAAGGCGGCACACTTCGTCCCCCTGCGAGGTCTCCCTACCACCCTGGAGACGGTGGGCCTCCTCATCCAACACGTGGTCAGGCTGCACGGGATTCCGGTGGACGTGGTCTCGGACCGGGGTCCCCAATTTTCATCCGAGGTTTGGAGGTCCTTTTGCAACGCCATCGGAGCCAAGGTGAGCCTCTCCTCCGGCCATCACCCCCAGTCTAACGGGCAGTGTGAGAGGACCAATCAGGAGCTGGAGGCTGCGCTCCGCTGTGTTGCAAGATCCAAGCCGACGTCATGGAGCAACCATCTCGCCTGGGTGGAGTACGCCCACAACACCGCCCGCTCTTCTGCAACGGGGATGTCCCCCTTCAAGGCGTCCCTGGGTTACGACCCCCTGCTGCTTCCAGCGCAGGAGAGCGAGGTAACTGTCCCGTCAGTTAGGGCGCACGTGAGGCAGTTCCGCTCCACCTGGGCCGCCGCGCGTCATGCGCTTTTACGCACAGCGGAGCGCAACAGGACCCTGGCGGACCGGCGTAGAAGACCTGCCCTGGCGTACAGAGTTGGGCAACTTGTCTACGTTTCCACCCAGGACGTCACCCTAAAAGGCGAGAGGAGAAAGCTGGCACAGCGCTTCATGGGTCCCTTTCCCATCACCCGGATCATCAACCCGGTGGCTGTGCGCGTGGCTATTCCCCCCTCCCTCCGCATCCATCCCACTTTCCACGTGTCGAAGGTGAAGCTGGCAGTTACCGACCCCCTTTGCCCTCCTCCTGCAGCGCAACCCGCACCCCGGATGGTTGGTGGCCATCCGGCCTGGTCCGTCTCCTCCATCCTGGACTCCCGGTGCCGGGGTCGTGGGTTGCAATACTTGGTGGACTGGGAGGGCTATGGGCCCGAGCATCGACAGTGGGTGCCCCCGTCGTTTGTGTTGGACCCATCGCTCATCGCGGACTTCCACCGAGCGCACCCGGATAAGCCATCGCCAGGAGGCGCTGCTAGAGGGGGGAGTACTGTCACGCCGCGCCGCTCATCAACGGCGCCACCTGCTCACACACCTGTCAGTCATCAGTGGCGAGGGATATAAGCCGCCTCGCCCTGAGCTTCGGTCTGAAGCCGTAGACTTCATTTCCCTTTCATGGGCTTCTACCACATTCTCTTCAGCATCCTCGTCACCGGTAAGAAAATCACTTACCTCATCTCTCCAGTCTGCTCCCCTGTGCACAGGTGGATTCCTCGGCGGCGGACAATCCCGTCCCTCGTCTCTCCTCGCTGCTGCACCGAGCCCTGCAGGTGGCTGTCTCCCGGGCTTCCATCCTTGAAGCGCCAGTCATCTGTCCTAACAAGTAAGCTTCTCTCCCTCGCCTATTCTCCTCCTGTGTTGGTGTGTGCTCATCACCCTGTGTCTGATTTCTCCCATAGGGTTGCCGGCTGAACGGTCTCCTGCCTCTGGGTCCGAAGCAGACGCCACCACCAACACATTAACATTCCGCAGACACGCACCCAAACATCCCTGTTGTTAATAAACAGTTTGAACTACTCTGAGCCTGTGTGTGTGCGTCTCCTGAGCCGAACGTTATGTCACAGGGGTCCTCCAACAATGCATTGGGCTTCACTCCTTTCTTCATTCTCAATGAAATATTTTTCCTGGTCATTAACTGACCTGGTCCTGTTTGTTCTCTCCCATAGATTGAGTCCCTGTCATGCTGTTTGCTCTATACATGTCTGTTCTTTTTTTCTTCTTCTCTATCTCCTCACCCCCCAGTCAGTTGCAGCAGATGACTGCCCCTCCCTGAGCCTGGTTCTGCTGGAGGTTTCTTCCTGCTAAAAGGGAGTTTTTCCCCTCTACCGTCGCCAAGTGCTTGCTCACAGGGGATCGCCTGATTGCTGGGGCATTTGTGCAACTGTGGAGTTTTTACCTACAGTTGAAAGTGCTATGAGATTACTGTGGTTGTGAAATGGCACTAAATAAATGAAGTTGAACTGAATTGAACTGAATGTCCAGACCATAATCCGAGGCAAAGTTTTACGAGTAAGCATGGCAAGAGCATGGCATTGAGACATTGATGGTTGGGATGCTGTCTGCCTAGAGCAGGGGCCTGCAACCTGTGGCTGTGGAGGCCACATGTGGCTCTTTTGCCCATAGACACTAGCTCCCTGAGGCCTTGAGAAAAAAAGAGAAAGAAACTTAAATTTCCAGGAAAAGAAGCAATACATTTACAAGAAAAAAGGTTACAAAATTGCAAAATTACAAGAAAAAGTTAGCAAATTTGCAAGAAAAAAGTCACAGATTTATGAGAAAAAGTTGCAAGTTTACAGTTAAAAAAAAAGTTGCAAATTCATGAGAAAGATTAAAAATGTTCAAGAAAAAAATTTTCAAATCAGCTGCGAAAAAGTCATAAATTTACAAGAAAATGGCAAATTTATGAGAAAATAAGTCAAAAATAGCTAACAGGTAAAGTCCATGTGGGCAAACACACATGGGGCCAACATGGAACTCATGGACAAACCCACATGGTACAAATAAGACAGCCCAGTTATAGCCTTTGGTGGGGCCCACATGGGCGTGGTGACAGGGTTGCAGTTTAACATACAGTATCTTTGTAGTAATACGTATTTCACTTTCACTTTTTTGCCACTTTTCTATCCATTTGTTGTAATTTGATGACACTTCTCTGTCCATCTGAGTCATGTGTATCTACAGTGCAACACATTTCATTTTTATTGGTGGTGATTTGACCTTTAGTCCATTAACTGTGGAGGATGACAGCTATTGTTTTATGAACAAGCCAAACCCTGCGTCTTACCACAACTGTTCTCTCCCCAGCTGACACCAAACCCTCCTCCCGACTTTATTTTTGTCCACACTGCAATTTTCACTAAATGCCTCCGACTCTCTGGGGGTATGATTAATTACCCCAAACGCTGCCCATGCACAGCTTTCAGTGAAAAGTTGGTATGCTGCAATTATGGCACATGGATGAGAATCACACCAACGAGGACAGGCTGTGATGTAAATGCTTGATTTCCAGGTCAGAGTTATTTTTCAGTTGACTGTTAGAACACATACAGTATGTATGCTGTTGCATTTCAACTTTATCCACACTATGGTAGTTGACAACATGGCTAAAAAGCAGTTACCCACAGTGAACTACCTTTTTAACCCCTTAGCATTCAGCTTTACCTAAATTTAGGATTAATTAATTAATTCATTCATTCATTCATCTTCTTCCTCTTAATCCTTTTCGGGTCGCGGTGAGGCTGGAGCCTATCCCAGCATCTTTGGGCGAGAGGCAGGGTACACCCTGGACAGATCGCCAGTCCATGGCAGGGCCAACACAGAGAGACAGACAACCATTCACTCTCACAGTCATACCTAAGGACAATTTAGAATCACCAGTTTGATGCCAATTAACCTAACTTGCATGTTTTTGCAAAGATAATTAAATTCTTTCTTCACTGAATGGCAGTAGAAAATTTTAAGAGGTTAAATTTGTTACTTTTTTCTCCTCAATTTGCACTTTTTTCTTATAAATTTACAACTTTTATCTCAAAAATTTGTAACTTTTTTCTCAAAAATTTGCAACTTGTTTGTTGAAAATCTGCAACTTTTTTCAAGCAAATTTGCAATGTTTTTCAAAAAATTGCAACTTTTTTTCTCCTCAATTTGCAATTTTTTTTCATATAAATTTTCAACTTTTTTTCCCTGTAAATTTGCAACTTTCTTCTTGTACATTTGAAACTTCTTTTAATTCCACCGCTTGCAGAATTGTCTTTGGCTTTTACAGCACTGGGGCTGTGAGGATGCAAGGATGTTTAAAATAATGATTGCAAAAATATTACTAAAACTTGCCAGAATATAAGCATGCTCATAGATCCCTCTCTTGCAGAGATAGAAACTAGGGGTGCAGCAATTGTGAAATTTTCAGCGATACCAATATTTAGAATATTTTAAATTGGTATGGAAGTACATTCCTGTCATTGATCAAGAAGTTAGTTCCCAAATTTGAGAGCCCAATTCCTTGTTTTCCTGCTCAAACATTGAAATGCTCACCGTCAAAACTCTGCCCTCGCCTTCACCCTGCTTGTGTGTAAATGTGCTCCCCAAAAACTTAAGTCTTCGTTTCAAGCCAGTCGAATGTCACATATGGCACTGTCCAATCATCACCACCGTTTTTGTGGGTGTTCCCGTTTTACTTCGTAGTGTTCCCTTCTGTAGGCCCCCATGTCTCGTTTGATCAGCTGGGGAATACCGACAGGGTCGTTTCACTGATATCCAAGTGTGAAGACTAGAGATTGAAGGGCAGTAGCTTTAAAAGTTTGAGTGCAAGGAGGAGGGCTCTAACTTGAGAACGGGAGGTTGGTGAAAGGAACTGTATGTCTGAGTGTGGATAAGCAATTTTGAGTTTGAGCGAAGTGCATGTCTACACAAGCAGGAGCTTTTTGAGCGTGAGGTAGTGTCATAGTCAAAACCAGACCAAGACCAAATGGTGTTCACTTATATAACGCTTTTTTACTTATGTCTAGATGACAAAAGCACTTTACAGATCCTGCTGTCCATCCATTCACACACTGGTGGTGGTGGAGCTGCCATGCATAGGCGCTGGCCTGACCCACCAGGAGCAACTGGGGGTTCAATGTCTTGCTCAAGGACACTTCAACATGCAGACTACAGAGAGAGCAGGAATCGAACCACTGACCCTCCGATTAGCAGTCGGTCACACTACACCTGCACCACAAGGGACGGCTATGGGGCAGGTGTCAAGACCAAGACTTTAAAGAGTCCAAGTCGAGACCAAGACCACAACATATTTAGGTCTTAGCTTTGATTTTGGTCTTGACCCCTAATAGTCTTGGTTTTTTCCTGCTCTTGTCTTGGTCTTGGTCATAACACTAGTTTGAGGGCAACGTGTCGAGGGTGAGCAGCACAACTTTTAAGTGTGAAAACAAGGAATTGTGCTCTCAAATCAAAGGAATATACTCTTAATTCTTCTTCTTTCAGCTGCTCCCTTTAGGGGTCTCCACAAAAGATCATCTGCCTCCATCTCACCCTATCCCTGCATCTTCCTCTGTAACACCAACCCTCTCCATGTCCTCCTTCATTACATCCATGAATCTTCTCTGTGCTCTTTCTCTTTTCCTCCTGCCTGGTAGCTCCCTCTTCAACATCCTCTGTCCAGTGTATCCACTATCCTTCCTCTGTGTCCAAACCATCTGAGCCTTGCCTTTCTTACTTAACCTGAGCTGTCCCTCTGATATACTCTTTTCTAATCTTGTCCCTTCTAGTCACTCACAATGAAAATCTTAGCATCTTCAACTCTGCCTCCTGTCTTTTTTCAGCGTCATCATCTCCAAACTATACATCATAACAGGTCTCACTATTACTACCACTCTTGTGAATCTTTCCTTTCACCCTAGCTGCTATCCTTCTGTCAAAAATCACCCCGACACTCTTTTCCACCCACTCCACCCTGCCTGCAATCTTTTCTTCACCTCTCTTGTGCATTGTCCATGGTTGATGGTTGACTCTAGGTATTTAAACTCATCTACCTTCACTACATTTGCTCCTTCCATCTTCACTGTTACTCCTGCCTCCCTCTCATTCATACTCATGTATTCTGTCTTCCTCCTACTGACTTTCATTCCTCTTCTCACCAGAGCATACTGCCACATCTTCAGGTTCTCTTTCACTTGCTCCCTACTCTCACTACAGATCACAATGTCATCTCAAACATCATGGTTCATAGAGACTCCTGCCTGACTTTGTCTGTCAGCCTGTCCATCACCATGGCAAGCAAGAAGGGGCTCAGAGCCGATCCCTGATGTAACCCCACCCCCAACACCTTGAATCCATCTGTCACTCCTACAGCACACCTCATCACCATCTAGTTGTCCTCATACATGTCTTGCACCACCTTCACATACTTCTCTGCCATTCCTGACTTTCTCATACAGTACCGCACTTCCTCTCTTGGCACCCTATCATATGCTTTCTCTAGATCCACAAATACACAGTCCAACTCGTTCTGACCTTCTCTATACTTCTCCAACAACACTCTTAGAGCAAACATTGCATCTGTAGTACTCATTCTTGACATTCTGGACCAACCATCTTTCCATTCATCATCCTCTTCAAAGGCCCTTTTCCACTAGCCCTGCTTAGCCCAACATGGGACAGCTCAGCACGCTTTGTTGCTCTTTCCACTAGCCCCAACACGGTTTAACAGGCACTATTTTCATGCCTGCTCGAAGGCAGGGTACAACCGTGCTGAGTCGTGCCGAGATGTGACGTCAACAGCCTGGTCGCCGCTGATTGGTCAGATCGTAACGTCACGAAAGCGACCATCTTCTGATGAATCTACACGACCGCGATTTGCAATATTTCATGGACTAACTTGGTCACGGAGTAAATACGATATTAATACAGACAGCGTTGTAGGTTTTGCGGAACTCTACACCGTGGTCCAACGAAGAGGTGCAGAGTTTTCTCTGCTTGGTGGCAGATCCACAGTGAGAAGAGCGACCCGTCCCGTTACAGATGCAGCCCAGCATAGAACCGAACTACGGACAAGCTGAAGACGAACGTGAGAGAACCATCAATGGTGAGTGATTTGTAATAATGTGCATCTATTCGCTTATTTATCCTGTTGATGGTAAGCTCATTTTTTTTGAGCCATATAGTGCTGTTCTGTGCTGGCTAACAAGTTTTAGCTAGTAGCTAGTTAGTACCAACTGCTGATTTGCGCTTGTTTTCTCCTAAGTATTCGCTTGTGAAAACAAAACGATGAAATATGTTAATCCTGGTTAAAGTCCTGGTTTGTGTACGTATTGCACTTTGGTGCTGTGCATTATATTGTGTGCAATTTAATGCTAGAATGTGTTTCCACATGCCAGGGGTAAGCTTCCCTCAGTGTTTATATTGTGGATACTGGTGAAATGGACCGCAGGAGCCGAAATCTCGTCATATTAAAATTGCTTTTTCAAACCAGTGATTTATAAAGTCATTCATATAATTTTCTAAAGCGTCAGAATAGACCCACACACCTATTCTGTGGATCCTGCAGTGCTTGTCAGGGAAACGAAGCATTTTTGTCACATCCCACCACTGACTTTCACAGGTGTATTTCCCTAATACAGGTACATCTCCAAAAATTAGAATGTCGTGAAAAACTTCAATATTTTTTGTCACTCATTTCAGAAAGAGAAATCCGTATATTATATAGATTCATTACACAGACAGTGATATATTTCAAGCGTTTATTTATTTTAATTTTGATGATTATGGCTTACAGCCCCTGAAAACCCCAAATTCAATTTGGCAAAAAAATTAGAATATTACATAAAATTAACTTTAAAAAATAGTTTTTAAATATAAATGTTGGCCGCTGAGGTGTTGGTTAATATGGGCTGTAGCCGTAATCATCAATATTAAAATAAACACTTTCAATATATCACTGTCCCTGTAATGAATCTATATATGGGTTTCACTTTCTGAAATGAGTGACAAAAATATTGAACTTTTTCATGATATTCTAATTTTTTAGATGTGCCTGTATAAGTGTTGAACTTGCTTGAAACTAACCACCATCCATTTCTGTCGTTCATCTAGGCAAGAGGAAAGAGGCTGCCCCACAACGGACCTTGCCACTGTGGAACGTACTGAAATCCTTTGCTTTTATAGATAAAGTGTCAAAACCAAAGTAGCACAATTTCCACTTAATATAAAAGGGACTGAACTGAGATTTATTTGATTGTGTGAATATGGCACATCAACTGTAAAATAAACCACTTGTTAATGTAGTTATTTTTTTTTGTCAGATCACTTGTGTGATCCTTTGTGAGTTATGTTCATAACTGTATGTTTTGGCGAATGTGAGATGTTCAGTCGTCAATATAATTTACTTTATATGTGTAGTTTATAGTCTATCATCAATAAACTCATGCAGTAACAGGACACGTTACAAATATTTGAGACCCATTGTGGTGCTTCCTTTTATATTTTAGCAATGCTAGTACAAAACACCGCCCACACTTGAAGCCAGGGCAAGAAGAGACACTTTTACAGACAAGACAAACTTTTATTGATAAAAACTTCATATTTGGACTGAGCAACTCCATACTCAGTGATGCACACCTTCAGTTAAAGTACTAGATTCCATTCAAGTGAATGTATTAATTCATTCTGATTGCTGAGGCCACATTAAAAACAGATGATTTTAAATGTAGCCCAGCCCTTGTAAAATCTACTGATGCGCAGCTACATGAAAATTGTGGTTAAATACAACAACAAAGTACTTTATTGTCACATTCAAATTGTAATCCCTCCTGTTTTGTTTGTCTTTTGAATTCTTGGATGAAATATGGTGGGCAATATAAGCTGCAGCTTCAGCCATCACCCATTTCAGATAACCTATGATGAACTGTATAATCAGAGGAGTTATTGTTTAAATTGACCTTGTTAGATTTTTTCCCCTTTGTTATATTATTCTGTTTTCTTTTAATATTTACTTTTAATCAATCTGAAATAAAGATTCATTCATTAATTCACATTCCACCACTGGCTTTTAGCAACAAGTGTATTTCCCAAATATGATTTACACTTGCTTTAATTAACCACCACCCATTTGTCTGTTGTCTAGGTAAGAGGGAAACTGTCCACCCCAACTGGACCTTGCCTCATATTTACAGAGATGCAGACTTAAAGATCTGCTGAACCAGGACCAGTATGAGGGGCCGATCCAGTTGCTTCTCAGTGAGGCAGCGTGGCTGGCATGTGACCCATTCCAGTTTCTTTTTCTTTTTTTTTTTTTTACAGTTTGAATTTTGCACATTCTGAATAATCTGGAATTTGCTGCTGATTGTAATAAACAATTTAGTGACTTATGTGTTTGCATCATGATTTTCTACTTTGTCTGTTAAGACACCGGTGGGAAAAGAATCAACTGTACAAAGGATTTATCGGTGACCTTGAAAATAATGGCTCATTTTTAAGAAAAAAGTAACCAAAACAATTATTTTATTAACTGAAGACTGTATTGTTGGATGTGCCACTGCAGAAGACCCTGCATACTTTAGTGACAGTACCAGTATATGGAGGAATTCTGGGTCATATTAGCATCTGCTCTTCATCATAATGGGTTTGGGCGGGGGTGTCTAATCATGTGCCATGGAGGGCCAAGACCCTGCAGGCTTTACCTCCAACCAGTGTCTTCAACAGCAGATTCCACTTAACTTCTTCCACTGACTGCTGATCAGTGAGAACACCTGCTGAAGAGACTGGGTAGAAGAGAGAACCTGCAGGGTCTTGGCCCTCCATGACACATGATTGGACACCTGTGGGTTAGAGTTTAATGGGATTTAACATTTTAACACAAACTGCTTTATGGTTCATAATTCTGTTGACAGACTTGCACCAAACCAAAAGTGATTTCTCAAACTGCTGGATTGTTTCATCTTTCAGTATTTAATTTGTGCCACATGGTGGTAACCTTCACATATAAAAAAAGAGACATCTGCAAAAACTTCAGAGGTTTATTGTCAGTGCAATTCCCAGTGCAATACTACATGAATGCATGTATAGTACATTGTTGATGCAGAGAATATATATTTCTACAGTACATGTATCTAGTAAATCAAGTATTTTCCATGTAACCTTGTGACTGCATTATTTTAATTGCTTTTAATCCTAGATCAAGTTTGTTTTGGCCTAAAATACATCATAACTGTCAAATATATCTTATTATACATAACTCAGTACTGTTTACTTTTTGAATATATATTTTGTGGCTAATATAGTTATTAACCTGGCGATCAAGTTGTGTCAGCTGATCATTTTTTGCCATGACACCACCTCAGACTCAGTGCTGCAGAAGCAGGCACGTCCATGATGTCTCAACAGTCTCTCCATGATTTTCACGCAGATCAGAGCAATTTGTTGCACAGGAAATAAAAGTTTCTACAGACATTCTTAAGCTCTACAACCACTGATCGTTTGTGAAGCTGGGGTGACATCAGTGACAGGCTGTGCTGAACGCCAGACCAACCATTTGAAGCGGTAATTTCCCCACAACAGAGCCATCTGAAACACACACACACAGTGTACATATTTTAGTACCTAACAGCGATAACTTGCAGACATTAAAGTGTAGTACGACGTACTTATAGCAAACTAGCATTAGCAACATTAGCTTACCGTCATATATGACCTAGTTTGTATCCTCACGTCTTTGGCTCCCCCAGAAGCTGCAGAACTATTCCAGAGTGTTTCATCTCGCTGCCTGTACCAGTGTCTGGCGGTCCTTTTTGGCATTTACGGTGAAAAAAGCCACAGACCGAGGAGTCGCCTTGTACAGCCGCCATGATGCATGTGTTATGTTTTGCTTGGGTCGTGTGTTTTACGTCACGGGATTGTGGCGCCGCCTTGCTGTAAAAAAAATCCCGCCCACCCCAGCTTAACACGGTTGTAATGGAGACACAACTGAGCCGAACGGTGTCGAAGTGAATTGAGATGTGGCGAGGTGCGCTGCGCTAGTGGAAAAGGGCCTATAGCTGCCCTCACTTCTGCCTTGCTAATCCTCAAGACTCCCTTGTTCACCATCATTCTTTCATCCATCCTCCTCTCTCTCTCATTTTCTTTATTCATCAGCTCTTCAAAGTACTCCTTTCACCTTCTCAACACACTCTCGTCATTTGTTAATACATTACCATTTCTGTCCTTAATCATCCTAACCTACTGTACATCCTTTCCAGTTCAATCTCTCTGTCTAGCCAATCGATACAACTCCTTTTCTCCTTACTTTGTGTTTAGCCTCTTTTACAACTCACTATATGCCTTTTCCTTTGCCTTTGCCACCTCTCTCTTTGCCATGCGCCTAGATTCCAAATACTCCTACTCTACTTTTTCTACATCTACTTTCTTCATCTCCCTGACTGTCCCACTTTTTCTTTGCTAACCTCTTCCTTTGGATACTTTCCTGTACCTCCTCATTCCACCACCAAGTCTCCTTGTCTTCCAATGACAGTGATATACTTCCAAAATTTGGCTGATGGTTGATAGATGAACTGACCATGTCTTTTTGTTAATGCTAGAGAAACCAAGAAATAAGTATTAAGGAAAAACAAGCTGAACTGAAGTATTTCAGCCTTAAATACTTTAACCCCTAAGCATTCCAGTCAATTTTCGTACATTTAGCATACAATAATTTCTTCACTGAATGGCAGTAGAAAATGTATTGTTCCCCCTGGAATTTTAAGAGGTTAAATTTGTAACTTTTTTTATCTCAGTTTACAACTTTATTCTTGTAAATTTGCAACTTTTCATCAAAAATTTGCAACTTCTTTTTTGTAAATTTTTAAAACTTTTTTCTCAGATATTTGCAGCCTTTTCCCATAAATTTGCGACCTTTTTCCTCAAAAATGAGCAACCTTTTCCCTGTAAAATTGCAGCTTTTTTCTCTCAAATTGCAATTTTTATCTTGTAATTTTGCAACTTTTTTCTTGTAGATTTGCAACTTTTCTTTTAACCCCTTAGCATTCCAGCTCATTTCCCTGAATTTAGCATATGCAAAGAAAATCATTTTTTTCTTCACTGAGTGGCAATATAAATATTGAAATGTCCTGCTAGTGGAACACTGGAATTTTAAGGGGTTTATATACATATATATAAACACACAAAAAGTGAAAAAGTGTTTGCCCTCTTCCTGATTTCTCATTTTTTTGTTTGTCACACTAAAATGTTTCAGATCATCAAACAAATTTAAATATTAGACAAAGATAACACAAGTGAACACAAGATGCAGTTTTTAAATGAAGGTGTTTATTATTAAGGGTAAAAAAAAAAATCCAAACCTAGATGCCCTCCCCACATACACATATGTATAGTCATATGAAAAAGTTAGGACACCCCATTAAATATTCAGTTATTTATTAAGAAATATTTGTATATCTGTCTAACACTGTCTTTGTTTTTATTTGCATTTATTAACATATTTTTTTTAGCCATTTTAAGTGGGAATGAATGTGGGGGTGTCCTAAAAAAGATGGGGGGTGTCCTAATTTATTCCTCACTATTTGTTTAGAGTTACATTTTACAGAAAATCTGAAAAAAAGTCTTGAATTCATTTTTATTGTTTAGTTGTACTACATGAACCTGCCAGTATTTTTAACACTAATATTAAATATCCATATGTCCAAATATGTTTAAAAAAAAAACACGCACACAGGCTTTTACAGGGTGTCCTAATTTTTTCACATGACTGTACAGTGCATCCAGAAAGTATTCACAGCGCTTCACTTTTTCCACATTTTGTTATGTTACAGCCTTATTTCCTCAAAATTCTACACACAATACCCCATAATGACAATGAGAAAAAAAGTTTTTTTTTTTTTAGATTTTTGCAAATTTATTAAAAATTTTAAAAAAAACCAAAAAAAACCCTAAGAAATCACATGTAAATAAGTATTCCCAGGTTTTTTCCATGAAGCTCAAAATTGAGCTCAGGTGCAACCTGTTTCCAATGATCATCCTTGAGATGTTCCTGCAGCTTAATTGGAGTCCACCTGTGGTAAATTTAGTTGATTGGACATGATTTGAAAAGGCACACACCTGTCTATATAAGGCCCCACAGTTGACAGTGCATGTCAGAGCACAAACCAGGCATGAAGTCAAAGGAATTGTCTGTAGACCTCCGAGACAGGATTGTCTCAAGACACAAATCTGGGGAAGGGTACAGAAAAATTTCTGCTTCTCTGAAGGTCCTGATGAGCACAGTGGCCTCCATTATCCATAAATGGAAGAAGTTCGGATCCACCAGGACTCTTCCTAGAGCTGGCCGGCCATCTAAAATGAGCGATCAGGGGAGAAGGGCCTTAGTCAGGGAGGTGACCAAGAACCCGATGGACACTCTGTCAGAGCTCCAGTGTTGCTCTGTGGAGAGAGGAGAGCCTTCCAGAAGGACAACCATCTCTGCAGTAATTCACCAATCAGGCCTGTATGGTAGAATGGCCAGACAGAAGCCACTCCTTAGTAAAAGGCACATGGAAGCCCGTCTGGAGTTTGCCAAAAGGCACCTGAAGGACTCTCAGACCATGAGAAACAAAATTCTCTGGTCTGATGAGACAAAGATTGAACTCTTTGGCGTGAATGGCAGGCGTCATGTTTAGAGGAAACCAGGCACTGTTCATAACCATGCCAATGGTGGTGGCAGCATCATGCTGTGGGAATGTTTTTCAGCGGCAGGAACTGGGAGACTAGTCAGGATAGAGGGAAAGATGAATGCAGCAATGCGCAGAGACATCCTGGATGAAAACCTGCTCCAGAGCGCTCTTGACCTCAGACTGGGGTGACTGTTCATCTTTCAGCAGGACAACAACCCTAAGCACACAGCCAAGATATCAAAGGAATGGCTTCAGGACAACTCTGTGAATGTCCTTGAGTAGCCCAACCAGAGCCCAGACTTGAATTCAATTGAACATCTCTGGAGAGATCTGAAAATGGCTGTGCACCGATGCTTCCCATCCAACCCGATGGAGCTTGAGAGGTGATGCAAAGAGGAATGGGCGAAACTGCCCAAAGATAGGTGTGCCAAGCTTGTGGCATCATATTCAAAAAGACTTGAGGCTGTAATTGCTGCCAAAGGTGCATCAGCAAAGTATTGAGCAAAGGCTGTGAATACTTATGTACATGTGATTTCTTTGGGGGGTTTTTTATTTTAATAAATTTGCAAAAATCCCCCCCCCCAATTTTTTTCACATTGTCATTATGGGGTATTGTGTGTAGAATTTGGAGGAAAAATGAATTTAATGAGAGTCTGTTGGATCGTTCTTAGTCTGGCCCTTCATCCAGGACCAGTTTTTCTTGGGTGACCCTATCAGAGGCAAATTGCCCCGGACAACATAGTTCCTGGGATCACTGGGGCACGCAAACCCCCCCCACCACGATAAGGTGACGATCCAATCGAATCTCCAAATCCAAATCCAATCCGATCTCCCTCAGAGATAAGGTGAGGAGCTCAGTCATCCGGGAGAGGCTCAGAGTAGAACCGCTGCTCCTCCACATTGAAAGGAGTCAGTTGAGGTGGTACGGGCATCTGTTTAGGATGCCTCCTGGACGCCTCCCACTTGAGGTGTTTCAGGCACGTCCCACTGGGAGGAGACCCCGGGGCAGACCCAGGACTCGGTGGAGAGACTATGTCTCCCAGCTGGTCTGGGAACGCCTTGGTATCCCCTCTGAAGAGCTGGAGCAGGTGGCTGGGGAGAGGGAAGTCTGGGCTTCTCTGCTTGAACTGCTGCCTCTGCGACCCGGACCTCCGGAAAAGCGGTAGAAGATGGATGGATGGATGGATGAATTCAATGATAGTTTTTTTATTTTTAATAAATTTGCAAAAATCTCAAAAAATAACTTATATAACTCATTATGGGGTATTGTGTGTAGAAATTTGAGGAAAAAATTAATTTATTCCATTTTGGGAAAAGGCTGTAACATAGCAAAATGTGGAAAAATTGAAGTGCTGTGAATATTTTCTGGATGCATTGTATATATACATACAGTGGTGTAAAAAATTGCTTGCTCCGTTTCTGATTTCTCATTTTTTTGTACACACGTGGACAAAATTGTTAGTACCCCTCTGTTAATGAAAGAAAAACCCACAATGGTCACATAAATAACTTGAATCTGACAAAAGTGGTAATAAATAAAAATTCTATGAAAATTAACCAATGAAAATCAGACAATGCTTTTGAATTGTGGTTCAACAGAATTATTTTAAAAAACAAACTCATGAAACAGGCCTGGACAAAAATGATGGTACCCCTAGAAAAGATTGAAAATAATGTGACTGTAGAGAGATTGAAATAAGGAAGCGAAGTGATTTTATAAATCAGGTTTATTGTCGGCTTCCAATCTCCCACATGTCTCATCTCAATGCAGAAGCAGAAAAGAGGCTGAGCGCAGTCAGACCTTCGTACTTATACATCACATAACAAAAGACATCGCATAACAAAAGCCGACATCACACATCCGCGTTATCTCCTTCTATTGTCCTCTCTCTCCTCCACCTGACCCTGGGGGGTCAGGAAGTCCATTCAGGTCTCCACCGCTGAGTCTCTGTCTGCTCGTTGATCTTCGCTGGTGGTCGAGACCTATTGTCCTGCTCTGAGACGTGAGGTCATTCCACATATGCAATCTCTAAACATTCCTCTTGTGTCTATACATATGTAGGTATGGATATATGAATAATATAAGCCACAGTGACCATTTATTACCACTTTTGTCAGATTCAAGTTATTTCTGTGACCATTGTGGGTTTTTTTTTTCATTAACAGAAGGGTACCAACAATTTTGTCCATGGCTGTATGTCTGTCACACTTAAATGTTTCAGATCATCAAACAAATTTAACCCCTTGCACTCTGGTCAATTTCCCTAAAAACTCCAAAAAATAACGTACTCAAAGTAAATCAAAAGCTGTTCTTCAACCCTTTGCAGCATCTTCATGGGGTTGGTCTCATTTAAAAGAGAACACTTTGAATTTTTTTGCAAAACAGTCATAATCTCTCTAAGTGTTCCTGCCACTGAGTAACAGTCATTTAAACATACTGAACTTGAAGAAAATAAATTTCGCCTGGGTGTTTTTTTTTTGGATACAAATGCTTGCAAATAACACACAGCTTCAGATACTGGCTGGAAAATGCAACAGAAATGTAGAACCAAGTGTTATCCAGCTGAGGTCAAAATTTTGTAACAATACCACAAAAAATTAATATATTACACAGCTTTTTTCTTAGGTTGTTCCTAGGCGTTTTTGAACTGTGCCAAATTGTGCCAAATGGCACAGTTTGGAAAAACGTCTGTAACTTTTGAATGATTCAATATAGAAGCTTCATCTTGGGCTCTAATGAAAGGTTAAGGGCTGTGTGTGTGTGTGGGGGGGGGGGGGTTGTTTATTCATTCATGAATGAATGAATGAACAAACAAGCCCCCACACACAAAGAAGCATGCCACGTAAAAAATGTGTGGCTTTTTTTTACAAGAAAAAATAACCTGCAGTGCACTAAAAATTATACTAGAATATTTGTAATGTAGAAGATAACAACTCCCACCCCCCCACCCCCCGCTACAGAGGACGGACATCGCCCATCGCTACATGACGGAAAGCGGTGACGGTGCGCCGCGGTCTAATACGCACAGTTGCACTAAAATATCTGCAATATATCTGCAATCCGCTACAGAAGAGTAGCGGGGGGGGGGGGGGTGTTCACAACATGACGGGGGGGGCCGTTCGCAACATGACGGACCCGGATATCCGGGTCCGTCATGTTGCGATAACGCACAGTTGTAATTTACCGATCGGTCAAAAGTCATTTTGATTACAATTTTCAGGGATAAAGAATAATTTAGCTTATAACACTTACCTGTCCACAACAGCAATGTCGCTGGCGAACTTCTCTTCCTCATTGTCAGACGAACAAGAAGCTGGTCCGCTTGTTACGGACTCGTGGTTCTGGTCACACGACCCGGTCAAACCATAATTCCATTATTGCGGTTTTGCGCTTCCATGATTGCGGTTTTGGCGAACGATTTTTCAAAACAAATAAGAACAGTGGTTAGAAAAAAAGACTGGCGAATGCCTGTGTGTCACCCAGCCTTACACAAAACAGCTTTCGAACTTCTGTGCTTCAATTGGCTGGCTGTATTCGCAGCCGTTGGTAGGCGGGTCCTTCTTGATAGATTTTCAGTCATTGGTTCTTCAAGGTTTCAGAAACCCAATTCAAGGCTCTTATTAGTCGAATGAGAGGTCAATCACATCTAAACCAATCAAAGCACTGCTTTGGCTTTCCCCTTCGTGGCTGTGTCTGTAGTGGAAGAACGAAAATGCAGCTTTTTTTTTCAATGCGCTCTAGGACACAGCGCCCTCGTGCGCCCTCGTGCGCTCTAGGATGCAGAGACGTGTCCGCCCGCGGTACACCGGAGTGCAAGAGGTTAAATATTAGACAAAGATAACACAAGTAAACACAAAATGCAGTTTTTAAATGAAAGTGTTTATTATTAAGAGAAAAAAATTCCAAACCTACTGTGTGAAAAAGTGATTGCCCCCTAAACCTAATAACTGGTTTGGCTACCCTTAGCAGCAACAACTGCAATCAAGCATTTGTGATAACTGGCAGTGAGTCTTTTACAGCACTGTGGAGGAATTTTGGCCCACTCATCTTTGCAGAATTGCTGTAATTCAGCCACATTGGAAGGTTTTCGAGCATGAACCACCATTTTAAGGTCATGCCACAGCATCTCAATCGGATTCAGGTCAGGACTTTGATTAGGTCACTCCAAAGTCTTCATTTTGTTTTTCTTAACCTCTTGCACTCCGGGCAATTTTCCTAAAAATGCCAAAAAATAACGTGCCCAAAGTAAATCGAAAGCTGTTCTTCAACCCTTTGCAGCATCTTCATGGGGTTGGTCTCATTTAAAAGAAAACACTTTGAATTTTTTGGCAAAAAAAAACATAATCTCTCTACGTGCTCCGGCCACTGAGTTACAGTCATCTAAACATACTGAACTTGAAGAAAAAAAAATTGGACACAGTGTTTTTTTTGATACAAATGCTTGTAAATAACACACAGCTGTCCGATCCGGCTGGAAAATGCAACAGAAATGTAGAACCAAGTGTCATCCAGCTGAGATCCAAATTTGGTAACAATACCACAAAAAATGAGTATTTTACACAGCTTTGTTCTCAGGCTGTTCCCAGGCGTTTTGGAACTGTGCCAAATTGTGCCAAATGGCACAGTTTAGAAAAACGTCTGTAACTTTTGAATAATTCAATGTAGAAGCTTTATTTTAGGCTCAAAGGAAAGGTCACACTCAGGGCTGTGTCTGTGTGTGTGTGGGGGGGGTCGCCCCCCCCCGCTACCAAGGACAGAGTTCGGCCCTCGCTACATGACAGATTACACTTGTTGCATGTTTCCACAGCAACGCTGTCACAGCGCCCCCCCCCCCTCGCTACTGTGTGTGTGTGGGGGGGGCTACAGAGGATGGACTTCAGCCATCGCTACACAACAGATTAGCCTTATGTGGTGATGTAGGACAGCAGTGCAGTCACCGCGGCTCCCCCCCCTCGCTGCAGAAGAATAGCGGGGGTGGGGGGGCGTTCACAGCCTGTACACTGCGAGCAACCCCTTGTACCGCGGCGCACGAACTTCAGACTTCGTGAACCGCACAGCTGTAATTTACTGATCGGTCAAAAGTCATTTTGGATTACAATTTTCAGGGATAGAGAATAATTTAGCTTATAACACCTTACCTCTTCACAGCGGAGTCTTGGCGAACTTGTCTTCCTCATTGTCAGACGAACGCGACGCTGGTCCGCTCTGGTTCTGGTCTCACGACTCGATCAAAACATAATTCCATTATTGCGGTTTTGTGCTTCCATGATTGCGGTTTTGGGCGAACAATTTTTCAAAACAAATAACAGTAGCAATTAAAAAAAGACTGGCGAAGGCGTGTGTGTCACTCAGCCTTCGTCGTCAGCCTCCGTCGGTCTATGATGACCATGGAAGAAATCATAACGTCTACTCTGCTGGAACCAATACAAAATAAGCACCGCCTGTGGCCGAACATGCCGATCCACGAATGGCACTCCCTGTCACACAGTTTGCATTTGTGGATGGTCTCCATGCTGCTGGGTCTGTGGTGCTCTTCCTGTGTCCTTTTTTGAGCCGCTGCAGCAGCCAGTCTTCACCCAGCCTTAAAAAAAAACAGCTCACGAACTTCTCTGCTTCAATTGGCCCACTGCATTCAAAGCGTTGGGAGGCGGGTCCTCCTTCCTAGGTTTTCATTCATTGGTTCTTCAAGGTTTCAGAAACCCAATTCAAGGCTCTTATTAGTCGAATGAGAGGTCAATCAGATGAACTAATCTGTTCGCGGCTGTGTTTGCAGATTTTTTTTTCAGTGGCGCTTGGAGGCCACACCACCTACACCACCACCATCAATATCCTTATCATGCGTCGTGCGCCCTAGGACGCAGAGACTTGCCCGCCCGCGGAACAACGGAGTGCAAGAGGTTAAGCCGTTCAGAGTTGGACTTGCTGGTGTGTTTTGGATCATTGTCCTGCTTCAGAACCCAAGTGCGCTTCAGCTTGAGGTCACAAACAGATGGCTGGACATTCTCCCTCAGGATTTTTTGATAGACAGCAGAATTCATGGGTCCATTTACCACAGCAAGTCTTCCAGGTTCTGAAGCAGCAAAACAGCCCCAGACCATTACACTACCACCACCATATTTTACTATTGATATGATGTTCCTTTTCTGAAATGTGTACTTTTACGCCAGATGTAATGGGACACACACCTTCCAAAAAGTTCAACTTTTGTCTCGTCAGTCCACAGGGTATTTTCCCAAAAGTCTTGAGGACCATAAAGATGTTTTCTGGCAAAACTGAGATGAGCCTTTATGTTCTTTTTTCTCAGCAGTGGTTTTTGTCTTGGAGCTCTGCCATGCAGGCCATTTTTGCCCAGTCTCTTTCTGATGGTGGAGTCATGAACACTGACCTTAACTGAGGCAAGTGAGGCCTGCAGTTCTTTGGATGTTGTTGTGGGGTGTTTTGTGACCTCTTGGATGAGTCATTGCTGCGCTCTTGGGGTAATTTTGGTAAGCCAGCCACTTCTGGGAAGGTTCACCACTGTTCCATGTTTTCGCCATTTGTGGATAATGGCTGTCACTGTGGTTTGCTGGAGTCCCAAAACTTTAAAAATGGCTTTATAACCTTTTCCAGACTGATAGATCTCAATTACTTTGTTTCTCACTTGTCCCTGAATTCTTTGGATGATGTCTAGCTTTTGAGGATATTTTGGTCTACTTCACTTTGTCAGGCAGGTCCTATTTAAGTGATTTCTTGATTGAGAACAGGTGTGGCAGTAATCAGGCCTGTGTGTGGCTAGAGAAATTGAACTCAGCTTTCCAAAGATGTGATAAACCACAGTTTATTTATGTTTTAACATGGGGCAATCACTTTTTCACACAGGGTCATGTAGGTTTGGGATTTTTTTTACCCTTATTAATAAACACCTTGGTTTAAAAACTGCATTTTGTGTTTACTTGTGTTATCCTTTGTGTCATATTTAAACTTGTTTGATGATCTGAAACATTTAAGTGTGACAAACATAAAAAAATGAGAAATCAGGAAGGGGGCAAACACTTTTTCACACCACTGTATATATATCATACGTATGCAAACAATAGCCACATTAGGTATCAACTCGGAACAGTTGACAGCAATCTCTAAACAAGCTCCCAAAATAGGCCAATCAAATTGGTTTGCTGCTCCTCAGAAACTATTAAATTAAAAAATGTGTTAACTAATAAAGCATTCAGAATATTAAAGAAAAACGAATTAAACAATCAATCAATGAATAAATCTATTACTTAATTTGCAGGACATTATCCCAGGTTTCCACCCTTAAACTCTTTATGAAAGAGCAGTGTGTTCTTTAACTTGCACTGGGTGTGGTTCTCCCACAAGATAAAACAAAAAAGTTAAAACAGTTCAGTCCTGGACATTTTCTGAATTTGCAGCTTTAGACTGTTGTTCATTTCAGGACAAGATCAGTGCCACACAAATAGACCTCACCAGATCAATATCAGTGAATCTTACTTTATTTGCTTCTATCAGTCAACAAGGCGACTGCTGGCTGATGCCAGTGTTAAGCTAATATACTGATGCATCTCTAACACATGAAGCTGCATTTTTCTTCATATAAGCAGCACAGTTCCAATCTTACTTAATATAAGTATTGCTGTTTGTTCAGGGCTCTTGAGAGTGTATGTTTTAAGGTCACACTTCATGGTAGCGTCAGCCATCATGTATGGAGCGGTCTGCTGGGGCAGCACCGTCACAGCTGCTGATTGGAAGAGACTGAACAGGCTGATTAAAAAGGCCAGCTGTGTTCTGGTGGTGCCGCCTCGACCAAGTGGAGGTGATAGGAGGGTGGCAGATTGTAACTAAGCTGTCATCTCTGTTGGAGTCCAAGCCCCACTTTCTCTGTGACACGTTGAGTGCAGTAAGCAGTCAGTGTTTAGCAGAAAGCTACTCCATCCAAAGTGCACTAGGAAGAGGTTTCACAGGTCCTTCCTACCTGCTGCTGTCAGACTTTATAATCTGCACTGCTCATAGGGACACCACTACTTTGCACAATAAGGAACATTCATCTCTGATCCATTGTCATTATTACTGAAGGTTGCAACAACACTGTGCTCATTCAGCTGTGAAATATCCACCTTATTCTCAAGGGTCCATTTCTCATAATTTTTTTACTTTTTTCCTTGTAAATCTGCTATTTTCATGTAAGTTTGTGAGTTTTTCCCATACTATAAACATACAGCTTTTTCTCATAAATTTGGGACTTTTTTCTCGTAAATTTTCAATTTATATATTCATACAGTTACTACTTTTTTGTTAATTTACAACTTTTTCTAATTTTTTCCTCATAAATTTGACTTTTTTCTTGTGAATTTGTTTAATTTTTCTGGTAAGTTTGCAACTCTTTCAAGAAAATTACAACTTTTTTCTAGTAGATTTTCACTTTGTTTCATAAATTTGAAACTTTTCTAGTAAATTTGTTATTTTTTCTCATAAATTTGATTCTCTTTTTTTTGTAAATTTGTCACCTTTTTCTTGTAAATGTTCACATTTTTTTCTCATAATTTTTTTTTCTTTTTTGCATAATTTTGTCTGTTACTATGTTACTGAAACCTGCTCATCCATATTCAACCCATGTGGGGCCCAGATGGGTTTAAAGCCGGTAAGCAGATTGCTTGCTTACCTGTACCACAGGTAAAGTCCAAGTGGGCAAATACAGATGGGGACAACCTGCAGACAAATTTACATGGGACCCATAAACCTATCTTGAGGCCCACATGGGCATGCTGGATGGGTAGGTTACATTATGTCCCATCAACTTTCAACAATGAAGTGTTAGAATTTCTACCTGTTCTGTGTCCCTGCCTCTCACCCTCTCTCTCCTCTCTGATTAGGAGCCGCTCCATGCAGCTGATTACACCACCTGCTGCTAATAAGAGGAACCCTTTAAATTGGTTGCTGTCCCACCACTCTGTCTTCCTGCGTCAGACTACCTGTATCCTACCTGAGCCTTGCCTGTTTAAATTCTGTTTTGCTTGTCTCTTGTGTTTTGACCCTTTTCCTGCCCGATGCATTGGATTTGTCTGCCTGCTCTGTGATTGCCTGTCATGTGCCGATCCTTGCCCGTTTGACCCCCGAATCCGCCTCACAGATTGGATTGTTTGCTTCCCGGATTGTGCACATTCCCCTCACTCCCAAGTAAGTTGACTTACCACCATGTACCTTCACTGCCTTCTCCACTCCTTTCCCCTGCACTCAGGCCTGGTGAACCTGCCACTGTTTCCCTCAGGAGCTCAGCCCAGTAGCTACCCACTCCACCGGATTCACCTCCTGGCATCCAGTTTCCCTGTGTCATGGTCTGAGTGCCGATCTCGTCCGCACTCGGGTCATGCAGTATTTTCCTCCCATTCCCTATGGCTTCTCAGAGCTCTTATTCTGACAGCATCTCTGCGGAGCTTCCGGCTGTCAGAGCTGAGCTCAGCAGTGACAGCTGGAATTAATTGAGCTGATGACACCCTCATCAGCTGATCAATCCTCTTGCCCTATTTAAGGGAGCAGCTTCGGTCTCTCGGGGCTGCGACGTCGTATGAGTAACGCTGGTCTTCCCAACGTTAGGCTGGTGTCCCCATTTCCCGGCTCCAGTCATCCTCTCGATCCTAGCTACTCTCAGTAAGTTATCCCTTAGTCTGTGTGTATCGTCAGTGTGTCTTAGCCACAGTCTTTATTTGTGTTTTGCCCCACGAGGCTCTTTATTTTGTGCATTGTATCAGTCCTTCAATAAATACGAAAACTCACTGGTTGCCTATAGCGTCTCATTAGTGGTCCACCAGGACCGCTCCACGACACCCTGCACTAGAAGGTTACCATCAGATTCAAGCTTCACCTTCCAGACAAACCTGTAAACACAATTATCCAGTTGTCTCCTTAATATCATCCGCCCATTCACATACTGACCGTTGTTTCTGCTCTCTCCCTACAGGGTTTCCAGATTCTTGCTGCACTATTCTTTACACAGTTATTGTCAATAAAATCATTGTTAAACACTATACAAACGTTCTCATTCGTGTCTCCTTCTGGGTCTGGGTTATCAAACATGTCATGAAGAATAGCAGTATTTCAGAATAAATCAAGTATTATTACACTGTTCTCTAATTTTGATCTCCACTGTAGTACTGGAAGGTGCACCCATAATTCACACAAGGTGTCATGGGGGCTATAGGAATAAGGTGGATACTGTTAATATATATTGCTGAACAATTAAATTTTGCTGCTTATTAGCACTGTAGACATTATTTTACTTAACTGTCAAAACTATTTTACTTTAGCTTCTTGCTCTGTGTAAACACTGTTTTTGCCTTGTTTTATTATTTATTGCGCTTGAGTGGTGCTATCCCTTTGCTGCGGCAATATAGTAAATTTCCCCTTTGTTGGACAAATAAAGGATTATCCTATCTTTATCTTTGACCTGACATCCGACTTTCCTTTAATAAAGGTCAGGAGACAATTTATTTTTTAATAAGGGAATGGGGGGGTATTCAGCATGAGGTACAAATGTATAAATGTAAATTAGGCAGAAATTTGCAAGAATAAAGGTGTAAAATATAACAAATGCTGGTTACACAATAAAAATTTAACCAGCATCCAGATGACCATTGCAAATTTATGAGAAAAAAGATGACAATTTACAGGAAAAGTCACAATTTTTTGAGAAAAAAGGTGCAAATTTATGAGGAAAAAAAGTGACAAATTTTGGAGGAAAAAGATGAAAATTTACAGGGAAAAAGTCACATTTTTGAGAAAAATATCACAAATTTATGAGAAAAACAGTAAAACTTTTGAGGAAAAAGTTGAATGAATGAATGAATGAATTTGTTTATTTCGGATAGTACATTACAGGTTAAAAGAAACTGTATAATATAACAACAAGGTCAAATTAGACAAAGACTCCTTCTACTATACAATTCCACGTGAGTTATCCGAAATGGGTGATGGCTGAAGCCGCAGCTTATATTGCCCACCCATATTCCATCCAAGAATTCAAAGGAGAAAAAAGAGAAAACAAGACAAGAGCGATTACAATTTAAAACAAGGCTAAGACAAAATATGACTGAGAGAAAAAGAAAACTGAGCTAGTCTAAGTTAAGCGGTTACTATTCAAAAACAAATCTAAGACATAGTGTCACAGAGAAAAAAGAAAAACTAAGCTATAACACAACACAGGCTGGAAATGTCAATCCTTATGTGAGTTTACATGTCGTCTTGTAAAATGTTTGGAGTATTTCTTCCTTTAGTTTTTGTTTAAATTGTCCAAGCTTTGTACATGATTTTAATTCAGGTCCAAAATCGTTCCATAATCTGACACCTTGCACTGAAATACAGTGTTGCTTGGTAGTTGTTCTCACTGTAGGCTTTTGAAATATACATGTTCCTCTGAAGTGATATCGTTTCTCCCTTGTTTGGAACAACTTTTGGATATTTGCGGGCAGTGATAGATTCTTCACTTTGAACATTATTATTGCGGTTTTAAAGTCGATCAGATCTTTCAACTTGAGAGTTTTTTGTTTAAGAAAAAGTGGGTTTGTTGGTCCCCTGTAAGCTGCTTTGTTGATTATTCTAATAGCTCTCTTTTGAAGCATAAAGAGTGGATATATGTTTGTTTTATATGTGTTTCCCCATACTTCATTACAATATGTCATGTATGGGAGTATTAATGAATGATACAAGGTGTATAGTGTGGGTTGATTCAGCAAATTTTTCACTCTGTGTAATATTGCAATTGATTTGGATACTTTACCTTTTATATAATTAATATGTGGCTTCCAACACAGTTTGTTATCAATTATTACTCCAAGGGAATTTAGTTTCGGATACCCTTTCAATCTCTACACCATTTACACTGAGTTTGGGTACTGGGTAGTTGTGATGGTTGTTAAAGACTATAAATTTTGTCTTGCTTAAATTGAGCGTTAATTTGTTTGAATCAAACCACAGTTTCAGCTTTCCTAATTCCTTTCCGAGTGTATCCAGAAGTTGTTCCAAGTTGTTTCCACTGCATAGCAGGTTAGTGTCATCAGCAAACAATATTAAGTCCATTTTTTCTGAAACTTTACATATATCATTTATATACATATTGAATAATAATGGTCCCAAAACTGAACCCTGTGGGACTCCACAGGTGACCTTCAGTAGCTCTGAGTTTTTGTTGTTAACACATACAAACTGATATCTATTCTTTAAGTAACTTCTTAACCAGGACAGTGCTACCCCTCTGATACCACAATTTTGTAGTTTCTTTAATAATAGATTGTGATCTACTGTATCAAATGCTTTTTTAAGATCCAGGAATACTCCAACTGAATACTCTTTATTTTCAATGGCTGTTGATATTTTTTCTGTAAATTCCATTAAGGCATATGCTGTTGTCCTTTTGTGTCTGAACCCATATTGCTGCTCACACAATAAATCATTCTTCAGTATGAAGTTGTCAATTCTCTCATAGAATATTTTTTCAAGTATCTTGGAAAATTGCGGTAATAGTGAAATTGGTCTGTAGTTGGAGAGTTCCCCTCTGTCGCCTGTCTTGTAAATCGGAATTACTTTAGCTGTTTTCATTGCATTGGGAAATATACCTGATTGGAGAGACAGGTTACAGATATACGTCAGTGGTTTCACTATGCATTCGATAACAGTTTTGACTAGTAGCATATCAATACCATCGCAGTCAGTAGATGTTTTACTTTTGAACGATTTAACAATTTCAGTGACCTCTCTTTCGTCTGTGTTCTTTATGAAGATGGTGTCTTTTACAGCAGTGTTATTGCATATTGAATCACCCGTTGGCACCGTAGTGGGTATTTCTCGGGCCAGTTTAGGTCCAATGTTAACAAAAAAATTATTAAATTCATCTGCAGGTGAAGCTATATTCACATTCGGAGTCGATTTATTATTTTTTGGAGTGTTAGTTGGGTAGCTGGTATTTCTGCTTTTATTTCCAAGGATACTGTTGATTATTGTCCATGTATTTTTAATATTGTCTTTGTTTTTTTTCCAGTTCTTTACTGTAATAGTCTCTTTTACTACATCTTATTATATATGTTAACTTATTTTTGTATGTTTTATACCGCTGCTCTGCTTCTTTTGTCCTTTTCTTTATGAAAGCTTTATATAATAAATTTTTCTTTTTACACGCCTTTTGTAGTCCTTTGGTTAGCCATGGTTTGTCAGTAAATTTGTGTTTAAGCTTTTTTTTAACTAATGGGCAGTTTTTTTCATAAAGAGTGGTTACAATGTTTGTAAATGTGTCATAGGCTTCATTTACATCTGATACATAGACTTCTGTCCAGTCTTGCTTCAGCAAGTCCTCTTTAAAAGAACTGATTGCGTTTGGTGATTTGTGTCTGAACGATTTTGAGATTTTTTCTGGTAGGGCCCCGTGTGGCCATGGATAAGTGCAAAGATTGGCAAGTGGTCGCTTATATCATTTATCAATAATCCACTTTCTATTTTCTTGTCGAGAACATTGACAAACAGGTTGTCAATAAGTGTAGCAGAGTGAGCTGTGATTCTACTGGGTTGAAAATTGCAAATATATTGAGTATATAAAGTATATATATAAAGTATATATAAATATATAAAGTTGCAAATATATGAGAAAAAACAGGTAATTTTCGAGAAAAAAAATTTGCAAATTTATAAGAAAAAGCTTCAATGGCACAAAAAGAGGAAAAAAAATCAAAGATTTGCAGATTTATGAGAAAAAAAGTTGAAAATTTCCCATCCTTCAAAAGTTTATTTCAGTAAGCAACTCATCTTATCATCATCTCAACCGCCCTCCCCCCTGTCTGCACAACAACCACTGCTGCCTCTAAGAAATCAAGTTCTGCTGCCCACTCCCCACTCCACCGACACCCCCCCCCACTCCCAACACACAGCCCCCCATCCTGACCCTGACCAAGACCCAGGTGAGGACGGAGCTGAGGAAGATCAAGGCGAGGAAGGCGTCGGGACCGGACGGCATCAGCGCAAAGCTCCTCAAGTCCTGTGCAGACCAGCTGTGTGGGATTGTGACGTATATCTTCAACATGAGAAACTGGGGAGGGTACCACAGCTGTGGAAAACATCTTGTGTGGTACCTGTACCAAAAACTTCCCACCCCAAAGACCTGAACAGCTACAGACCGGTGGCCTTGACGTCCCACTTGATGAAGACCCTGGAGAGACTGCTCCTTGCTCATCTCCGCCCCCTGGTGGAACCAGCGATGGATCCACTCCAGTTCGCCTACCAGCATGGCATTGGGGTGGAGGATGCGGTGATCTTCCTCCTTCACCATTCTCTGTCCCAGCTGGAGAAGCCCGGGAATATGGTGAGGATCATGTTCTTTGACTTCTCCAGTGCTTTCAACACCATCCAACCGATGATCCTGAAGGACAAGCTGCTGCGCGCAGGGGTGGACCAGCACCTGTCATCATGGATCCTGGACTACCTCACGAACCGGCCTCAGTTTGTGAGAACCCGGGACTGTGTTTCCGACACGATCATCAGTAGCACGAGGGCCCCCCAGGGAACGGTGCTGGCTCCCTTCCTGTTCACTCTTTATACAGATATGTTTATGCAGAGGGTGAGAACGGTCCTTGACAATGTTCAGTGCCCTGCTCCTACAACGGTTCTGAAAAAGTTCTTGGACAGGGGGGAGGGAGACTCCAATTACCCTCTCAGCTCCCTTGACTATCCTCTGCAGGGCTTTTTTTGTCTGACATACTGCAGCTTGAGTACCATGTAGCAATGCAGTACGTCCTGGAATTTCCCCGTTGTGGGACTAATAAAGGCTAACTAACTAACTAACTAACCTGCACTTATATAGCGCTTTTCTAGTCACAAAGACCACTCAAAGCACTTTCATTAATACTAACCCTCTATTCTCAGGGCCTATAGGAAACAGATATCTAGGGACAATTTAGAACAGCCAATTAACCTAACATGCATGTTTTTGGCATGTGGGAGGAAACCGGAGAAATCCCGGAGTAAACCCACGCAACACGGGGAGAACATGCAAACTCCACACAGATCACTGTTGGTCAGGGGCTGGGATCGAACCCACGATCCCACGATCCCCACAATCCCCCGGCCAAGGGTAAACTGTGCTGCCGCAGTGCTAACCACTGCGCCACCGTGCAGCCAGGCACGGTGTGGCTTATCTTATCTTATCTTATACTGCGGACTTCTCACACAACACAACACATTGCCATCTACAGAAGTTCTCTGATGACTCTGCGATCGTTGGTCTCATCTCCAACGGTGATGAAGCTGAGTACAGAGGGCTTATCCAGGACTTCGTGGACTGGTGCCATCGGAACTGCCTCCAGATCAACGCGAGGAAAACTAAGGAGCTGGTGGTGGACTGCCGCAGGCAAGGACAACCCCTCACAGCACCAGTAAATATACAGGGAACAGACATCGAGATGGTGACATTCTATAAGTACCTGGGTGTTCATCTGAACAATAAACTAGACTGGTCACACAATACTGACGCACTCTACAAGAAGGGACAGCGCAGGCTGTTCCTGCTGAGGAGACTCAGGTCTTTTGGTGTACAAGGGGCGCTGCTGAAGTCATTCTATGACACGGTGGTGGCATCAGCCATCACTTTTGGAGTGGTCTGCTGGGGCAGTGGCATTACTGCAGCCGATAGGAAGAGACTGAACAAACTGATTAAGAAAGCTAGCTCTGTCCTGGGGCAGCGCCTTGATCCGATGGAGGAGATAGGAGAGAGAAGGACGGTGGCTAAACTGTCATCTCTGCTGGAGTCCGAGTTCCACCCTATGCAGGACATACTGGATGCACTGAGGAGCTCATTTAGCAGCAGACTACATCATCCCAGGTGCACAACCGAGAGGTTTCGTAGGTCCTTCCTACCAACGGCTGTCAGACTGTACAACCTAAGCAGGGCTGCTCGCAGAGATAGCAAAAAGACGTAACAAACTAATAGTTTTTTGAATGCAAAAGATGCAATAGACTTACACAATGGTCCCCTCCGGCATACAACTAGGAACATACCGGTCGCTATGGAGGGTGAGAATATGTATGGGCACATAATCATACCATGTAGGATAACTAAGTAGACGGTTATGCTGTTTCATCCCATCTAGCAACAATGCTCTGCACTCTGTGTGTTTATATATTTACATATTTATTCCATCTAGCTACAATGCTCAGCACTGGGTGTGTTTATATTTATATTTATATATCTATATATTTATTCCATCTAGCTACAATGCTCCGCACTGTGTTTTTATATATCTACATATTATTCCATCTAGCTACATTGCTCCGCACTGTGTGTGTTTATATACTTGCATATTTATTCCACCTAGCTGCAATGCTCCGTACTGTGGGTGTTTATATATTTACATATTTATTCCATCTAGCTACAATGCTCTGCACTGTGTGTTCATATATTCATATATTTATTCCATCCAGCTACAATGCTCTGCACTGTGTGTCTGTGTGTATATATATATTTTATAGTAATATGTACATATTTATATTAGCTGCTCTTGCTTGCTTGTTTTTTTTTTCTTGCCTTCTGATTGTTGCTCTGAGTGTTGCTATCCCTGTGCTGTTGCAATCCTGGAATTTCCCCGTTGTGGGACTAATAAAGGCTTATCTTATCTTATCTTATCTTGAAGTTAGTCAAGGTAAAATGAAGAGTTTCCTAGCAGGCAAAGGTGGACTTATTCATGCTGTGATTACAGGGTTGATTGACGTTATTCATTGCAAAGCATGCTTCTGGAGAATTGAGCAGGAGTGCTTTATTCTTTTGATAATGTCATATAATTCAGCAGTACTCAAGTGTTTCCTCACTCCATATTTCTCCTCCATTAGTAGGGAAATATTACTGGTTGAATACTCCATTAAATTTATACTTAGGAGAAAAGGAGACCGGCTTTTGCAGCTTTTCCTTTTGCAGCGAAAGGCAATAGTTGATGTGTTACTATATTTAAAGTATTATGATGCACCTGAACACTTTTTTTTTTGCTTACAGACACGGCCCTTTATTTGACTTGAGGGTGACGTTCCAGGAGGTGGATTATTAAGGATCCCCTCTGGTGACACAGGTATAGGAAAAAAATATGATCTCCATGGCTACAGGATGATATGGTGTGGCCAAATGATAAATGACTCAAGGCCACAATTTAGCCAGGCGTGAGAATGACTTACTTGGTGTGTGGGAAAAAAATAATAAGGCATGGCAAAAATGGTGACTAAATCATGGCCACACTGTTTTCAAGAGTAGGCGCCTGGACGTTTGTGCGGTCTGCATCAGTTTTACTTATAAGGTGATTTGAAGGGGGTGTGGGGGGGATGCTGTCCCCTTGTTAAATTGCCCCCCCATCCCATTTCATAGACATAAGTCAAGGGGGAACAGGAGGGACATTCCCCCTCCAATCTGGGAAAAGACAATTTTATCTCAAGGATATCATGTCTTCCTGTCATGTTACAGAACTGGATACAATGATTTTGAACCACCAATTCTAAACAGAAATGCATAAAAAAATCTAATAAATTTGCAACTTTTTTCTCATAAATTTGTAATTTTTTTTTCTTGTAAATTTGTAACTTCTTCCCCATAATTTTGCATTTTTTTCTTTTTAATTAACATTTTTGACTGTAAATTGTCAAACTTTTTTCTTATAAATTTATATTTTTTTTCTTGTAAATTTGCATTTTCTCAAAATGATCTAATTAATTTGTGGGGTTTTTCCCTCTGTAAAATTTTAACTTTTTCTCAGATTTACTTTTCTTTTTCTTAAAGATTTATACCTTTTTTCCCTGTAAATTTGCAACTTTATTCTCATAAATTTGTGGTTTCTCTTGTAAATTTGCAACTTTTTTCTCATAAATTTGTTTTTTTTTTCTCTCAAAGATTTGTAACTTTTTTTCCCCTCATAAATTTTCAACTTTTTTTCATAAATTTATGATTTTTTCTCTCTGGTGAATTTGTGACCTATTTCTCATAATTTTGCAACTTTTTCTTCATAAATTTGTATTTTTTGTCTTGTAAATTTGCAGCTTTTTTCTCATTAATTTGCAACTTTTTTCCTGTAAATTTTCAGCATTCATCTGGATGCTGGTTAAATTTTTATTATATTTATTTAAAGTGTAATTTGTAACTTTTACATTTTTTTAATTGGCATCTTATCTCATTAATCTGCAATTTTTTCTTCTAAATGTATGTCTAATTTACATTTATACATTTGTACCTTATCTTAAATTTGTGAAAGGGAGCTATAATAGTCATTAAAAGCACTTTAGGAGCTCATTACATAAATATAGGTCATTAGATCCTGCATCTTGGACTAATCCCTATGAGCAATGGCCACAAACTGCATCTCTACAGAGATTCATCTATTTCCTTCAGCTTATCTAAGTGTCCGGGTCAATGGGGTAGCAGTTTGAGTGAAAATGCCCAGATTTGTCTTTCCATAACATCACCAGTTGTACAAAGGGCAATTTGAGGCTTTCCCTGTAGTGATCCCGAGCGTGGGCCTACTCCGTGCTCAAATCACTTATTATTTTCCCTATTTTCTGTCTTTATATTCAGTCTCATTTATTTTCATTCTAGTGTCACTCCTTCCAGGCCTGGATTTCCCCTCTGCCCTCCCAAGGTTGTTTTGATAGTTTTTCTGGTTGGGGATGGGGGGTCCATTTTTCCTTGATGTTACATCAGGATGCCTGGAATCCATCCCTTAAAAGGGGGGCACTGTAGTGATTCTGAGCGCAGGCCTTCTCCATGCTCGAGTCACTTATTATTTTCCCTATTTTCTGTCTTTATATTCAGTCTCATTTATTATGGGGATTATTTGTGCTTTTAGTTTGACAGCGCCGCAGCAGGACTTCCTTCTGTCAAGCCTGCTGGCAGCCTGTCACAGCTGTTTGTATTCTGTAATTACTTTTGGCTCCACACCTGTTTGTAGTTTGTGTTTTGCTCCCTATTTAAGATCACTGACAAGGCTCAGTCCTCGCTGCGACCTCGCCCTACTCAGGCTGGAATCCCCAACCGTGATTCCAGTCCTTTCTTCACCGTCAGGTTTTACCCTCATTATTTATATGTAAGTGACTGTATTGTTTCTTTATTTGTTCAGCTATCTCCCTTTGAGGTCATGTGTATAGCGTTTGTGTTTTGCCCCTCGTGGCACGTTCTTTTGTCCCCTTTTCATTAACAAACTAGAAAAGCACTCGGAGAGCGCAGACCTCCGCCAAGCGCCACAGTTCCCCCCCATACAGTGTTTGTGTGTGGGTTTTCAGATTCCTTGACCATGAAAACATATGACTAGCAATTGGATTCACAATGATAGGATTAGTGGTTCAGTAGTAAAAGCATTACCTCCTTGGCGGAGGTAATAAACTGAAGTGTTGCTGTTGTGTCCATCTCCTCCATCTGCAAAGTGCCAGGCTGCGACCTGTCAAGGCATACCTCATGCATCCCTTATTGGGGGGGCTTTCACACCTGTACTGACCTCATGCCTCCCTTATTGGGGGTGGGGGCTTTCACACCTGTACTGAGTATTTAAAAACTGTATTTATCGGCAGATGAAAGAAAACTGAAGCAAAAACAAACAAACAAACAAACAAAAACTAAGCAAACAGCAACTGCAACATGAACTATTTCAAACATATTTATTCAAATGTACACTTATATGGACACAATCTTGAGCCATAACTTTTTGGTAATGTGAAAATAATAAGCCAAGTAGCACAAAAAAATTGAGTGCTCTTGCTGTCAGGAAACAATGTTGGCACCAAATCACTGAAGTGATCTGCCACCAATGGGGGTAGATTTTGCTCTGCCGCAAAATGACAAACCATCACTTCTGCTAGTGATGCATTGGATTTGGAAGGCGTCGGTTCTCTCACTGGCTGAAAATGTTCATCCATCGATCGAATTTGGCTACACAGTTTTTGTGGCGCTGTGTAGCAAAGTGCGACTTCAGGTGGAAAATCCCTGATGCAGTCACTTTTAGCATTAGAGTCATACATATTAGGCGCAGCATTACTGGTGCCGGGATTCCTCTCTGTTCCGGAGCCGCAGGACCAAAGAAGGTGCGATAATGGTTGCCGTGGGTTTTATTGGGTTTGCGCTCCGCGGAAAAAAGAGGATTTGGAAGCCTCCCCCGGCAGAGAGCTGGTTTTTGCGCAGCCCCTATGGCTGGCCGGGGAATTTCTGCCAAATAATCCGGCTCCGGACAGCTGCCCGTGTCAGCTTTTGCAGCGTAGCGCAAACACAGGCACTCTGGCGGGCCCTGCCCACCACAGTTTTCTGCGTGCTTTTGTGCCTAAAACTTTGAAGAAGGCGGCGTTTGTGTTCATCAGACACGACGACCAGCGCCCTCTATTGCCCCTGCACACATGTTGAAAATGGCCGTATCTCACAATGTTAAAGAATCATTTAAAAAATTCCTGTATCCAGACGGTGATCCGGATCATCTCCAAAATTTAATCAGTTCTTCCTTGTACCATTTCCAACAAGGCCTGAAAGTTTCATCGAAATCCGTCCAAAACTTTTTGAGTTATCTTGCTAACCAACAGACAAACAGACAGACAGACAGACAGACAGACAAACAGGCAGACAAACACTGGCAAAAACATAACCTCCTCCTGGCCTCCGGCCTGGTGGAGGTAACAAGCAAACTCACTGCTGGCGATTGGTGCCTTATTTATGTCCTGAAATGGGCATTCATTACAATAGGTCGCAGCCAAGCAGGTGCCAGTCACAGTGAGTTTGTTTTTTGGCTCTTATTTTTTCCTTTTTCTGGTGCCAGTGTTTTTTTGGGAGTTATGGCGTCGTTCGGCAGGTGGTACCCAATGAGTCTGGGTTTTGAATTATGCCAGGCTCTTATGGAAATAGATGACCTCCTGGCCATAGCCGGTCAATATTCCACACCCAAAGACATTCTATGGTACCTGGGCCTCGCGGAGGCGGCTCTTAAACATCATCCTCGCCTTGCTAAGCATGCTGAAGGCAGGAAGAGGATATGTGAACTATTGGCGCTTCAGCAGACGAACCGTGAGTTGGAGAAGAAATTCTGCAGGAAGCCTAAGACAGGGTCGATGGTGAAGCACTCCCGTTCCTCGGCTCGTTATTAGGTTCCTGCTACAGCTACAGCTCCCATGTCTGCATCACCAGAAAGCCTTTTTCCAGCACGCCGTAGGAGGGCAGCCGGGGTTCCCAGCGAAGATGAACAGTGGGCAGCTGAATTTGTCAGGGGCTGCATGGCTGAGGCTCTCTCTTCCTGTAACCCTGGCAAAGTTCTGAAGAGCATGGTGGCAGTAGTCAGGACTGTGGAGGCACACCCCGGTCTGAACAATTACCCTGAGTTCGCCGAGCTGCTAGCCACTGTCTCTGCTCAGCAGCAGCGTTTTCCTGATTTGACGATAGGTTTGTCCCCAGCCCGAAGACGCTGTCGCCTGGCACAGAACTCTTCTTCTCCCCGTAACATGGCTGTCCCGAAGCAGAAGGAGGAGAACTACCAGGTGAACATGCCGCGAGGTTCCTGTTTGGCTCCAACTACGGGCCGCCAGAAGATTTACCTCCGTCACCCAGCCAGCTGTTTTTTTCTTCACCATGGCAGAGAGGTATGACAGCAGCTTCAGCCTCTGGGTCTTCTTTGTCAGCTGTTTCGCCAGCTCCCCTACCCCAGACTGCCTCAGCTGCTCCTCCCTCCTCTACGATGCTTCCGCCAGCTGCTGCAAGCCCAGTGGTTTCTTCTCCGGCTGCCTCCGTGATTGATCTTTCTGTAGCGGCTTCTCCTTGTCTTCCCGAGGGGCCCACCATCATCGCTACAAGGGGAGAGGGAGGAATAGAGCCTGCTGCAGCAGTGACCACCATTCCCCAGGAAAACAGGCAAGTGTTTTGTTTTTCATTCTTTATCTCTAACTGATGAATTACCTTGTCTAATTCCTGGGGGTGAGACTCAGGTCATGCAGTCCACTGAGCTCTCACCACCTGCTGCAGCCACAAACACATTACCTGCATCCTCTGTGTCTCCTCCTATATCCCCCGAGTGTCCACTGGTGCCAGGATTAGACCGCCAGATGGAGGAGGGGCCTGCAGCCCTGGTGAACCTGGTTCCAGCCCCGCAACCACGATATGGACAGAGGAGGACTACCTGCCAGTTGGAGTCTGAGCCGACGACGAAGCGTCCCCAGGTCTCCATTGAGCAGAGTTCAGTCCCAGCTGGGAATGGATCTCCTGTCACCACGCAGAGTGAGCCATCTGTGTGGGTTGCAGAGCCAGGGAGTCCAGTGACTGCCAAGATCACCATGCCTGCTGTTGGGGCCACCGCAGCAGAGTTGGAGTCAGACCTCCAGAAGGCTGGGCCAGTTGGATCGCCATCCGGATCAACTGAGTCCTGGACAGCGGTGGAACTGGAGCTCAGGCAAGTACTCTCCTTTGTTTTCATTATTTTTGTATTGGAGAGATCTTGTCTGGCTCTTGGAGGGGAGAACCGGGTGCTGCCCTCAGCAGCATCTGAGCTCGCCTCGCGGGGTTCCACTGCTGCCAGTTACTCTGACTTTGAGCCTCTTCTCAGCTTCACTGAGGAACTTCCTGCCAGTTTAGAGGTCTCGGTGGGTTCCAGTCTGGTACCTGAGATCTTCGTGGGTCCAGCTCCGCCAGCCACAGACATGGTGGATACTCCTCAGTCCGGGGTCACCGAGGATGCTGCTACGCCTCAGTCAGGGGCCACCGAGGGTGCTGCTACACCCCAAGCCGGAGCCACTGAGGGTGCCGCGCTGGTGCTCAAGGCTGCTGTGGGTCCGCTATGAACTTCTGTTTCCATCGTGGTTTGTTCCCTGCCAGGGGTCGGCGGTGGTATTCGGTCTCATCTTCTGCCTGCTTGGGGAGGTGAGTGGGGTACCGTGGTCCGCTGGTCTAGTGATGCGGGGAGGCTACCTGATGGACCTTTTCATTTACATTGGCGGTTCTGGAGATCTGGTAGGCCGCCCGACCTTTTCCTTGTGACAGTTGGGTGGAGCTGGGACTCTGGGAGGCCACCGGAACAATTCACTCATGTGACTGATAATACTTGATTTTTAGTGTTTCTCTATTGTTTATTAGCTGAAGGCATGTATTATCAAGTCATCTTAGTCCAGATTTCTGTTCTGGTTTGACTTTTCTGGGAGAAAAGTAAAATTCTCGTTTGAACTCTTAGTTTGGGAATTTGCTATGTTTGTGTTCTCCTACACTGATAAATTTTCACTTTGACTTTTCTAAAAAGAAAAAAGAAATTCTCATTTGTACTGGTAGCTGCGGGTATTGCTGTTTTTGTGTTGGGTACATTGTTTTATTTTCTCATTGTCATTTCTTGGAAAGAAGGATATTCTCTTTTGTCCTTAACCTTGTGATACCTGCTATGTTATTTTTTTGTGTTGAGGTACTTTGACAGTTTTTCATTTTGTCTTATGTCCTAGTATCTTGCTGTTTAGCATTTTTGAGTTTATTTTCATTCTAGTGTCACTCTCCAGGCCTGGAATCCCCCTCCGCCCTCCGGAGGCTGGTTTTGATAGTTTTTTCTGGTTGGGGGTGGGGAGGAGGTTCCGTTTTTCCTTGATGTTACGTCGGGATGCCTGGAATCCATCCCTTTAAAGGGGGGCACTGTAGTGATCCTGAGTGCGGGCTTGCTTCGCGCTCGAGTCACTAATTATTTTCCCCATTTTCTGTCTTTATATTCAGTCTTGTTTACTTTGGGGATTATCTGTGCTTTTATTTTAACAGCGCTGCAGCAGGACTTCCTTCTGTCAAGCCTGCTGGTGGCTTGTCACAACTGTTTGTATTCAGTAATTACTTTTAGCTCCACACCTGTTTGTAGTTTGTGTTTTGCTCCCTATTTAAGATCACTGACAAGGCTCAGTCCTCGCTGTGATCTCGCCCTACTCAGGCTGGAATCCCCAACTCTGATTCCAGTCCTTTCTTCAGTGTCAGGTTTTGCCCTCGCTATTTATATGTAAGTGACTGTATTGATTCTTTATTTGTTCAGTTATCACCCTTCGAGGTCATGTGTATAGTGTTTGTGTTTTGCCCCTCGTGGCACATTCTTTTGTCCCCTTTTCATTAATAAATAAGCAGACTCACTGCTGGCGATTGGTGCCTCATTTATGTCCTGAAAGGTGCATTCATAACATTCCCATATTAGCCACAAAACTCTCCGAGGTGTCCCAGATGAACTCCAGGGTCTCTTCTCGGTTGTACATGCCTCGAAAACCTCATTTTGCTGGCTTTCATGAGGCAGCATAATCACATGCCTAAACCACCTCAACTTTCTCTTCACAGTGGATTTGTACACCATCGGCATTGCTGCAAACGCTATGCCACTCAATCTTCTGCCTCATTCTCCTCTAAACTCAGAAGCAGAACATCGACATACCTGAACTCCTTCACTTGAGGAAGGAACTTATCCGCAGAGGGTGATCCACACTTTTCAGGATGAAAAATGGCTGTGAATATGGTGTAAAGTAACTGATTAGCAAGCTTTTAAAAAGAAATCTGTTACATAAATTATCAGGCTCATCACAAGGCTCTGTAAGTCTCCGCACCAGCGGCTGCCTCATCCACTCATGTGGATGCCCTGTAATTTCCCCTTTGTGGGACTTATAAAGGAATCTAAATTGAGTCAAAATGTTTGTTTTATGGTGCATTCACACAGGATCTGAAGTGAAAATTCGTACTGTGAGTACAGCCCCTAAACATGAGGGCAACAAGTGGAAATTCACCCCATGGTGAGGCAAGATTATCTGTTTAACTTCTGTTGTTGCTTCTACCTGTGGAAATCTTACAGATGTAATGGTGTTTGAGTTTACAGGTGGGATAACAGAAGAACGGTTGTTTTCAGTGTGACCTGAGGCTAACCGGTATCCAGTTTGATGAGCTGCAAAGGGGAATCAGTGGCAGGATTTCATGGATGGATGTAAAATACTGTGGAGTGCCTGTCTATCTACAGTGAGTTTCAGTCCCATTTTCAAGTTTGGTAACACTTCAGCCTCCATTCTTGCTCCTAATGATGTCAGCTGAATCATAACACTGACTGGCTATCATGACCGTGTCAAACCAAAGTTCAACTCACGAGGACACAAATTTCCATGTTTTTGTTTCGACTGGAGCCAATTTGCATGTGTTCATGTCTTTCCATTGACTTTATCTGAACTTGCATCACACACAAATTTGTTGTATCGTTAGCCTTCAAGTGAAACCCAGTAAAGGAAACTGGAACAGATTTTACCAAAACTTGATTTGTGAGGTGTATGTTTCCACTGAAGGAACCGTCCTCAGTAGGAAAATTTTGGAGAACTCGTATGGGCCAAAATAAGTCCCTGCAGGCTCCAAAAACCTCCTGGGCGGAGCTTGAGATGGATTGGAGTGAGTGTCGTGAAAACAGAACCTGACAAGAAATGCCATTTTCAAAAGTTACCAGAAGAATTTACAAAAGAAGATTATGGTGAAGAATGATATTTGATGTTGCTGATACTTGCTTTGGTGTGCTGCTGAATCTTTGTGGTATCTTCTTCTTCAACCTCACGTTATTCCTACATAGCCGCAGGGTCCGTATGTTTGCACGCCCGTCCCCACTTGGCTCGATCAAGGGTGTCCTTGAGGGTGATGCTCACAGTCCTCACGTCCTCCTTGATCCAGTCAAGCCACCATTTCTTTGGGCATCCTCGTGGCCGCTTCCCACTCAGGCTGAGGACCAGGGGCCGTCCTTGCCACCGCTGCAGACAACATGTCCGTACCATTGTAGCAGTACCTCGCACCACTCCCCAGTGATTATTGCCACTCCCATGTGCTTTCACACGTCCTTATTCTTCACATGATCATGTGGGGTCAGGCTGAGGCTTCAGCGCAGCATGCACATCTGCATTCTGTGGAGTGTTTGCTCTTGTTTCGTTGTAGTAAGCCAGCGTTTGCATCCCTATATGGCGACAGGGCAGATCACAGTCTTGTAGATCTTTCCCTTGAAGCACACTGGTGTCCGGCAATCACATAGGACCCCAGTCACCTGTTGCCACTTGGCCCAGGCAGCGCTGACTCAGTCATGGGCACCGGGGGAGGGTGTTGAGAAAAGGTATTTATAGTGTGTACTCTTCTTGAAGGAGGTGCTTATTTAAGTCTATATGAGTCCGAGTCTTTATGATGTGATGGTTGAAAATGCTGCAAAGCGAAGCATGATTAAGAGACCTCAGGAGAGCAATGAGACGTACCACCATGATGGAGACACAGCAGGTGAGAGGAAGACCTACTGGAAAGATCTTTATCAAAGTTACCATCTTGCATGGTTTACCTGTAGTTCCTTTGGTGGAAACAAGGTTAGCACTGGTTTTAAGGCAAGCAGGGATTCTCCGACATCCATCCATCCATAATCTGCCACTTATCTGGGGTCTTAGTCCCTTAGAAGTCCAGACTTCCTTCTCCTCAGCCACGTTTTCCAGCTGTTTAGGGAGGATACCAAGGAATTCCTAGGCCAGTTGGAAGACATAATCTCTCCAACATGTCCTAGGTATGGCCCTGGGTCTCCTTCCAGTGGGATGTGCCAAAAGCACCTCTAGAGGGAGGCGTCCTGGAGGCATTCTGATCAGATGCCCAAACCACCTAAACTGGCTCCTTTCAGTGTGGATTAATAGAGGTTCTACTCCGAGCCGCTCCCAGATAACTGAGCTCCTTCCTTACACCTTGCACTGAAACAAATTTCTTCCTTGTTGGACAAATAATGGAAACCTTAACCCTGTCTCTAAGGGTGGGTCCAGCCACCCTACAGAGAAAGCTCATCTCAGCCACTTGTATCCTTGGGCTCATTCTTTCGGTCATTACCCAAAGTTCATGACCATAGGGGAGGGTAGGAATAAAAGCCTCTTTTATACTGTAGGTCCTTTTTGCAGTTCCTGTAACCTTTTCAGGAACTTGGCTGTTTTATTCACACATACGGACATCATAGATGTTATGGTGTGTAGCATATGACCCAAAAGCACACATGGGAGGGAACGATAATTAAAGTTTAACAATAATCTTTATTACAATAATAGTGCAAGGTACATAATGTGCAATGAATATTTTTCAAGGATCTGAAAACCCTGTGAGGAGAGAGCAAAGGAACAAGTAAGTATAACTGAAGAACAGTATGATGAAGTTTTAATATTAGTTTTGTGCTTACACTTTCATAGGGGAGAGCAGCTGGGAGATCTTGTAGGAGCTCCACGCTGGATGAGCAGATTGCCAAGGAGAGAGGTGCTGCGGTGCTGCAGGGGAGTTTCCCGGGGGTTGTAGGAGACAGGCTGACCAGGCCTGAGTGCTGGGGAGTGAGAGTGAAGAGCAGTGATGACAAACGTTGGTAAGTCAATTTACTTGGGGAGGTGAAGGTGTGATCAGTCCAAGAACATCCAACTCCAATCCGAGAGGCTATTTCCAAACTCCAGAGGCAGGCAGGTGTGAAAGCACTGCAAGTCAGATCCTGGCAGGCAGACAATTCCAAAACAGAAGGAAGGCAGTCTTTGGGTCTAGGATGAGCAAATGGTCAGAAACACAGCAAGGCAGGATACACATGGATTCTGAGCTCAGAGAGGTTACGGCTGTGTGCAGGATTACGTCACCAGGCAGAGTGAAGGGAGAGCACCCTATTTAAAGGGCCTTTCTGATTGGCAGCAGGTGAGGAACAAGGCTGCAGGGTGTGAGTCTAATATTGGTCAACACCAAATTTATTGTCTAAGTTTTTTTTAGCTTTATTTAGGACAGTTTTGATGTGCTGAATCCAAAAGTCACGTTGGTTTTGCTCAATCAGGTCAACTTTTTGAATTATGGCCAAGTTGTTTTATACATTTTTGTTTACATGTACGGGTATTTTCATTTTATATGATGCAAAATTCTTTTTTATGTCTTGAAATGCTCTGAATTTTGAACAATGATGACGTAACATTCAATTTACATGAACTTACCTTTATATAAAGGTAAGTACATGCACAGTACTAAGTAAGTACAGGTTTTTACTTAGCACCTGATCGAGAAAAACGGATGTCATTTTCGGATTCAGCGGTGCAAAATTGTCATAAATCAGTTGAAAAAACACAACTTACAAAAAAATTATTTTTGTAACCCTGTGTAATCAAAGGGAGAGAGGAAGGCAGAGTACACACAGAACCATTACAATAGGAACTAGGGACCACAGACCTCAGTTCCTATAACCACTTCACCTCCTACTCCGAAGCAGGGTCTATTGACGGGAACTCATATGATTCAGATATTTGGTGATTGGTAGAACTCATAAGCTACGCCCACTGCCAGATTTCTTTCTTGCCGTGGTGCCATTTTTAAAAAGCAACTGTGGTGCACCATTTTTGCTGAACATGGACAGAAACACCAACAACAGTCCATGATTAAAATCCCTGAGATGCAGAACATGTATGCTGGAGCCTCCTCGCCCTCCATGCTATCTTCACTGTAGTGTTGTTGTTGAGTGTGGCGCTTAAGACACACGTGACTTTTGCTGATGCTTGTGTCACACTGGTCCCTCCCGTGGTCCCTTACTGTATGTGCGAACCAGTGTTGGAAAACTCAAGGCCGTTTTTTCCTGGCCTCAGGCCTGTCTCGGGAGGAAAATGACTCAGTCTTGTCCTCGATCTCGAGACCCATGGTCCTGGTAACTGCTGAGGCTGGCCCGAGACCATGCTATTTCAATATTATTTGGGTTGGGCTTAAATGACATATTATACACTCTTGTCCAATAGGTGGCGGTATGCACCTTTCAGTTGTTGGCTATCCACCTGTAACCATGAGAATGAAAAGAATTAGCAAGACAAAAAAAGTTTCTTTTCGGACCCTTGTTTTTGCACGAGTTACTCGATGCTGCCTCTTATCAAGAAAAAAAAAAAAGCTGAATCTCTTCGAAATCATGAATCATGACATGTTTCGGGACCCAGGAGACAGACACTGACACGGGCAAATTAGTGAACAATAATCTTTATTAGAGTGAAAGTGTGTGTAGTGCAAGTGTGAGTGCGTGGATAGAGTTCTGGTCACTGGAGCTGAGCACCCTGGACGGAGACCCGGCAACCCTGGAACATACAAGCACAAACAATTACTTTTGTCCCACGCAAATGACAAGCTACAAGTAGTAAGGCTTACTTGGGAGAAGTGCAGGTTACGTCCTGCTGAGAACCAGCGGCCGTGCAACGTGGAGGTGAAAGCGTCCGTGAACGTGCTGAGGCTTCCACCCGTGACTGTGACAAGGGCAGGTTTTCCAGAGACTCCGGCTGTGACACCACAGACCGGGATGATGACAATCCAGATGATGACAAGACGAGTGATTCCACAGAACGTGGTGACGATGACAATCCAGATGATGACAAGGCGAGTGATTTCACAGAACGTGGTGACGATGACAATCCAGATGATGACGAGGTGAGTGATCCCACAGAACGTGGTGACGATGACACAACTGATGCTGATGACGAAAACTCCACCGGTAACGGTGGCCAGTACTCCTGCAACTGATATAGCAATAATTCAGGAATTTGTGGAGCAAGACGTACCGGTAGTCGAGGTGGTAGTGAACCGCTACGTGAGTGTGTTGGCGTAACCCCATCAGCTGGGGACGCAGGTCCGCCGCCAAGGGAGTCCACCTGTGCACAGGGGTAGAGGTTAGGAGTTGAATAGCAAACAGCTATTGCTTGACTCTGAACAGAAGTCCTAGACGAGGTGAAAGAAGTTCTTGACGAGGCCAGAGAAGTTCTTGACGAGACAGTTTCTGACGAGACAGTTTTTGACGAAACAGTTTCTGACGAGACAAGAGAATACCTTGACGAGGCCAGAGAGCGGCGTTCAGGTTCTTTCTCCGACGAGGAGGACAGACGACTCCGTGCCGGGCTGTCAGCAACGGTGGCTTTTAACAGCTGTTGATTAACACCTGTGGATCTGTGCGCAGCTGGAGTTAATGACGCCAGTGACGGCCCAGAGGCCGCCATGACAAATCACTCAGTTTGGATTTTGGATTTACGGCTCATGAGGAATACGAGGAGAAAGGGTGAAAGAAGCACAGGGCGAAATGCAAATTTTGCCAGCCTGGAGCCCCGAAGCTAAATGAGTTCCGTGGAACTACGTCGAACTTCAAACAGTGCATTCGGAAAGCATTCACAGCACTTCACTTTTTCCACACTTTATGTTACAGCCTTATTCCAAAAATGAATCAGTTCATTTTTTCCTCAGAATTCTACACACAATACCCCATAATGACAATGTGAAAAAAGTTTTTTTTTTGAGATATTTGCAAATTTAAAATAAAATACTAAAGAAAAACTAAATAACTAAAATAAAAAACTAAGAAATGACATGTACATAAGTATTCACAGCCTTTGCCATGAAGCTCAAAATTGAGCTCAGGTGCATCTTGTTTCCACTGATCATCCTTGAGATGTTTCTACAGCTTAACTGGAGTCCACCTGTGGTAAATTCAGTTGATTGGACATGATTTGGAAAGGCACACACCTATAAGGTCCCACAGTTGACAGTGCATGTCAGAGCACAAACCAAGCATGAAGTCAAAGGAATTGTTTGTAGATTTCCGAGACAGGATTGTCTCATGGCACAAATCTGGGGAAGGGTATAAAAATTTTTCTGCTGCTTTGAAGGTCCCAATGAGCACAGTGGCCTCCATCATCCATAAATGGAAGAAGTTCAGAACCACCAGGACTCTTCCTAGAGCTGGCTGGCCGTCTAAACTGAGCGATCGGGGGAGAAGGGACTTAATTAGGGAGGTGACCAAGAACCCAATGGTCACTCTGTCAGAGCTCCAGCATTCCTTTGTGGAGAGAGGAGAACCTTCCAGAAGGACAACCATCTCTGCAGCAATCCACCAATCTGGCCTGTATGGTAGAATGGCCAGACAGAAGCCACTTCTTAATAAAAGGCACATGGCAGCCTGCCAGAGTTTGCCAAAAGCCACCTGAAGGACTCTCAGACCATGAGAAACAAAATTCTCTGGTCTGATGAGACAAAGATTGAACTCTTTGGCGTGAATGCTAGGCGTCATGTTTGGAGGAAACTACGTACTGCTCATAACCATGCCAACGGTGGTGGCAGTATCATGCTGTGGGGATGTTTTTCAGCGGCAGGAACTGGGAGACTAGTCAGGATAGAGGGAAAGATGAATGCAACAATGCGTAGAGACATCCTGGATGAAAACCTGCTCCAGAGCGCTCTTGACCTCAGACTGGGGCGACGGTTCATCTTTCAGCAGGGCAGCGACCCTAAGCACACAGCCAAGATATCAAAGGAGTCACTTCAGGACAACTCTGTGAATGTCCTTGAGTGGCCCAGCCAGAGCCCAGACTTGAGTCTAATTGAACATCTCTGGAGAGATCTGAAAATGACTGTGCACCGACACTTCCCATCCAACCTGACAGAGCTTGAGAGGTGCTGCAAAGAGGAATGGGCGAAACTGCCCAAAGATAGGTGTACCAAGCTTGTGGCATCATATTCCAAAAGACTTGAGGCTGTAATTGCTGCCAAAGGTGCATCAACAAAGTATTGAGCAAAGGCTGTGAATAAGATAAGATAAGATAAGCCTTTATTAGTCCCACAATGGGGAAATTCCAGGATTGCAACAGCACAGGGATAGCAACACTCAGAGCAACAATCAGAAGGCAAGAAAAAACAAGAGCAGCTAGTATACATATGTACATATTACTATAAATATATATATATATATTGTATATATATATATATACAATACTATATACTATATAGTACTATACAGTACTATATACTGTATATATATATATATATATATATATATATATATATATATATATATATATATATATATATATATATATATATACAGTATATAGACACACAGTGCGGAGCATTGTGGTTGGTGGATGTGCAGCAGAAAGTCTAAGCTCTCTCTCCGCGGATGCGGCGGGCCAGCTGGATGTCTTTGGGCATGATGGTGACCCTCTTGGCGTGGATGGTGCACAGGTTGGTGTCCTCGAAAAGACCCACCAGGTAGGCCTTGCTGGCCTCCTGCAGAGCCATGACGGTGGAGCTCTGGAAGCGCAGGTCGGTCTTGAAGTCCTGAGCGATCTCCCTCACCAGGCGCTGGAAGGGCAGCTTACGGATGAGCAGCTCCGTGGATTTCTGGTAGCGACGGATCTCTCTCAGATCCACGGTACCGGGCCTGTAATGGTGAGGCTTCTTCACTCCGCCGGTGGCCGGAGCACTTTTTCGAGCAGCCTTGGTGGCCAGCTGCTTCCTGGGGGGCTTTTCCTCCAGTAGATTTACGGGCGGTCTGCTTGGTTCTTGCCATCGCTCTTTATTATTCTGTCTTATATTTCTTGCACGCCGCCTAAACTCCAGCCCGGCACCCGCGTCGTTTTCGCTTCAGTTCCCCGGTATGTCGAGTTTCTCCGTTAGCACCGGGTGGCGGTTGAGTGCTAGCTAGCTCTTCCCTGCTGTATTGTCTCCTGCTGTAAACAGTGGCTCCGTCCGCCGACTCGGGAGACCTTTGGGGCGATCTGTGTGTCCGTGATATATATAGAGTGAAAGGTGTGCCGGATCAGAAAGTTATCACCGGATAGATAAAAAGACTCAGAATTGAGCCGCTGTTGCAAAAGGCAGCTAACTCGTGTGGCGCCGGAACCGGAAGGGTGAATACTTATGTACATGTGATTTCTTTTTTTTTTTAAATTTTAATAAATTTGCAAAAATCCCCCCAATTTTTTTCACATTGTCATTATGGGGTATTGTGTGTAGAATTTGGAGGAAAAATGAATTTAATCTATTTTGCAATAAGGCTGTAACATAACAAAATGTGGAAAAAGTGAAGCACTGTGAATACCTTCCAGACGCACTGTACATCATATCCAAAGCATGCATAAGGCAAAGTAAGTTACTATTGCATGTACATTGGCAATGGCAATGGCAATATTTTTTACAAAAAAAAAAAAATCCAAATTAAAATCATTCGACCAATTTTATGTTAGCTAGCTTGGGCTGCCAGCCTGAGCTAATGGCGAGATGAACATAACTTCAACCATGGAAGTCAGCATTAAGGAAAGATGTGGGGTGAACCGAGATTCATAAGCACTTAGACACTGAAATGGGTCATTTTGAGAAAAGGCATTTCCTGTGGCACTCCAATATTTGATCCCTGAGGTGTTTTTGACCAAAAAAGGTCAGACATCTTATTAACACCTCTGGGAGCTGTGCCAAAATGTGGAAAAGTCTCAAGTCACCTTTACTTAGTGGTGTGAAAAAGTGTTTGCCCCCTACCTGATTTCTCATTTTATTTATATCTTTGTCACAAACATTTCTGATCATCAAACAAATTTAAATATTAGGCAAAGATAACACAAGTGAACACAAAATGCAGTTTTTAAATGAAGATGTTTATTATTAAGGGAAAAAAAATCCAAACCTACATGTCCCTGTGGGAAAAAGGGATTGGCCCCTAAACCTAATAATTGGTTGGGCCACCCTTAGCAGCCACAACTGCAATTGCAATAACGGTCAATGAGTCTTTTACAGCACTGTGGAGGAATTTTGGCCCACTCATCTTTGCAGAATTGTTGTAATTCGGCCACATTGGAGGGTTTTTGAGCATGAACAGCCTTGTTAAGGTCATGCCACATCTCAAGCAGATTCAGGTCAGGACTTTGACTAGGCCACTCCAGAGTGTTCATTTTGATTTTCTTAAGCCATTCAGAGGTGGACTTGTTGGTGTGTTTTGGATCATTGTCCTGCTTCAGAACCCAAGTGTGCTTCAGCTTGAGATCATGAACAGATGGCAAACATTCTCCTTCAGGATTTTTTGGTAGACAGCAGAATTCATGGGTCCATTTACCACAGCAAGTCTTCCAGGTCCTGAAGCAGCAAAACAGCCCCAGACCATCACACTACCACCACCATATTTTATTGTTGGTATGATGTTCCTTTTCTGAAATGCTGTGTTACTTTTACGCCAGATGTAATGGGACACACACCTTCCAAAAAGTTCAACTTTTGTCTCGTCAGTCCACAGAGTATTTTCCCAGAAGTCTTGGGGATCATCAAGCGGTTTTCTGGCAAAACTGAGATGAGCCTTTATGTTCTTTTTGCTCAGCAGTGGTTTTCGTCTTGGAACTCTGCCATGCAGGCTATTTTTGCCCAGTCTCTTTCTCATGGTGGAGTCATGAACACTGACCTTAACTGAGGCAAGCGAGGCCTGCAGTTCTTTGGATGTTGTTGTGGTGTTTTTTGTGACCTCTTGGATGAGTCGTCGCTGCACTCTTGGTGTAAGTTTAGTCGGCTGCTCACTCCTGCGAAGGTTCACCACTGTTCCGTATTTTCGCCATTTGTGGATAATGGCTCTCACTGTTTTTCGCTGGAGTCCCAAAGCTTTAGAAATTGCTTTAAAACCTTTTTCAGACTGATAGATCTCAATTACTTTGTTTCTCATTTGTTCCTGAATTTCTTTGGATCGCAGCATGATATCTAGCTTTTGAGAATCTTTTGGTCTACTTCACTTTGTCAGGCAGGTCCTATTTAAGTGATTTCTTGACTGAGAACAGATATGGCAGTAATCAGGCCTGGGTGTGGCTAAAGAAATTGAACTCAGCTTTCCAAAGATGTGATAAACCACAGTTAATTTATGTTTTAATTGGGGACAATCACTTTTTCACACAGGGCCATGTAGGTTTGAGGGTTGTTTTACCCTTAGTAATAAACACTTTCATTTAAAGACTGCATTTTGTGTTTACTTGTGTTGTCTTTGTCTAATAGTTAAATTTATTTGATGATGTAGCGCCCATAATTGTAACCTTATGTAGCTCACATATTTGACTGCATAGGCCCAAACACAGAAAGACTTTAAGCTTGCAGTGTGTATTGACATCACGCCTCAGATGGATAAGGGGTCTGGACCACCTGCGGACTTGGAAGGAGGACAGAGGATCGGGGGCGAGATCCTGAAAGGGTTGTCTGACCCCCTGGGGTCAGACGGAAGAGCAAAGGGGACTCTGAAGTGATTAATTGTAAATAGAAGGATTTGACTTGAGTGTGTGATTCTGTCTTTGATGTGCTGGTATAAATGTGTGGGGGTTTACCGCAGCTCTCCCTCTTTTTTTCCTGACTGAGAGAGAGAGCTGGGGACGTGAAATGCAATAAACCAATACTGAGAAATAATCCAGTCTCATCATTTCGTGATCCCCGCATTGGTGACCAAGACGTAAGATGCCGGCGGAACGTTACCCTGACCCGAATTCACCGGAGACCGCCCGAGTGCAGGCTCGATTAAGCTCCCCGAGTTCTGGCAAGACGACCCGCACTCATGGTTCCAACACGCAGAATCGTGGTTCGTGCTTGGGGGAATATCAGCAGATGACACCAAGTTTCATAATGTCATCGCAAGACTCGACAGCCTCACAGCTCGATGCGTGCAGAGCCTGGTGCAGCAGCCGCCCGCTGCTGGCAAGTATGACGCACTGAAAGCCGCCCTCATCGAGAGTTTCGTGCCATCAGCCGAGGTGAGGGCCAGGCGGCTTCTGGACCTGCGAGACAGAGGAGGACGCAGGCCGACCGACCTCATGGAGGACATGCTGCAACTGATCGGGACAGACAACGATGCGTTTCTGTTCAAACACATCTTCTTGAGGACCCTCCCAGCACACATGAGGGGTACCCTGTCCGGCATGAGGTGTGTGACCCAGCAAGACTTCCGCGCGCTAGCCAAGGAAGCGCAGCGGCTCCTCGACGCCTGCGACGAGCAGGAGACTTCTGTGGCAGCAGCAGACCTCGGCGCGGCGGCCGGGGGCAGTGAGGAGCCAGAGGCAGCAGAAGCAACCCCAGCGACGATGGCAGCGGCGCGGTCCCGAGGCAGAGGAGGGGACGGCCTCTGTTTTTACCATCGACACTTCGTTGAGAAGGCGTACAGATGCATCCTGCCGTGCAGTTTCAAGAAACAGGGAAACGCCCGGGTCGGGAGTTGTTAGCAGCTTCGACTCTCGGTGAACAGAACAAGCTGCTTTATCTGACAGATACGGGCTCCGGGCGGCAATTCCTCGTGGACACCGGAGCCCAGAGGAGTTTCATCACCGCGACCTATGCGGACCGTGTGGCTGGGCCCCGCGGAGACGGGGCAACGGCGGCGAACGGCTCGTCTATCAAAACTTTCGGGGAAAGGACTCTGCGCCTGTCCTTGCACGGCCGCACCTATGAATGGACTTTCATAGTAGCGGCGGTGAGTTTCAACATGTTAGGTGCTGACTTTTTGTGCTCACATGGCTTGTTAGTGGATCTGGTTAATAGACGCCTAGTAAATGCACTCTCTTTTTATTCTATCCCTTGTGCAGCTCGAGTGTCCCCGCCGACAGTACAGACCAACGTCCCCACAGCAGGTGGTAAGTTTCACACTCTTCTAACCCAGTTCCCAGCACTCACAGTTCCCACATTTTCAGCTAAGGTTGCGAAGCACGGGGTGGAGCACTTTATCACCACAGTTGGCCCACCAGTTTTTGCGAAAGCTCGGCGCTTGGATGCAACTAAGCTCTCCATTGCGCGCGAGGAGTTCGCCAACCCGGAAAGGTTGGGCATAATTCGCCGCTCGAAGAGCCCTTGGGCCTCCCCGCTGCATATGGTTCCTAAGGCTGACGGCTCGTGGAGACCTTGTGGTGATTACCGCAGGTTAAACAAAGCCACAGCGCAGGACCGCTACCCAATTCCGCACATCCAGGATTTTTCGGTGCATTTGGCGAAGGCGCGCATTTTTTCTAAAATAGACCTGGTCCGCGGTTATCACCAGGTCCCGGTCCGACCAGAGGACATTCCCAAAACAGCGGTAATAACCCCGTTCGGACTTTTTGAATTTTTACGCATGCCTTTTGGCCTTAAAGGCGCCGCACAAACCTTCCAACGAATGATGGATGCCGTGTTGCGCGACCTCCCTTTTATTTTTGTCTACTTGGACGACATTTTAGTCACCAGTGCCTCCGAGGAGGAACACAAAAAACACCTCACAACGGTTTTTCAGAGGTTGGGAGCGCACGGGTTGATAATTAACCCGGCCAAGTGCCATTTTGACGTAGCGCAAATCGATTTTTTAGGGCACCGCGTCTCCCCAGAGGGAGCAGTCCCTCTACCGGCCAAAGTACACGCAGTGGCAGAGTTTCCCCAGCCACAAACGGTCAAAGCGTTGCAAGAATTTTTAGGAATGGTAAATTTTTATAACCGTTTCATACCCCACACAGCGCAGCTTATGCAACCGTTATGCGCCGCGCTTAAAAAGCAGAAGCCCTCCAATGTGATCGAGTGGTCCCCGGAGCGGGAGCGCGCATTCACAGAGGTTAAAAAAGCACTTGCAGATGCAGCACTGCTGGCTCACCCAGACCCATCAGCCAGCATAGTGCTAACCACCGACTCGTCAGATGTGGCCATAGGGGCCATTGTGGAGCAGCAGGTCGCCGGGGTTTGGCAGCCGCTCGCTTTTTTCAGCAGATCCTTGCGCGATGCTGAGCGGAAATACAGCGCGTTTGACAGGGAGCTGCTAGTGCTCCACCTGGCCATTCGCCATTTCCAGTTCTGGCTGGAAGGGCGGCGTTTCACCGCGTTAGTTGACTACAAACCGCTCACTTTTGCAATGTCCAAAATTTCAGAACCGTGGTCAGGACGGCAGCAGAGACAGCTGGCCACTATTTCGTAATTTACCACTGATATTCAGCACGTAGCCGGTAAGCTCAATGTAGTAGCGGACTGTCTCTCACGTGCGGTAACAGCACCTGTCCGCGCGGATGCGGATTGTACTACCGCAGCCGCGGGGCGGAGTAACAGCGCGGACGTGCACAAGGCCCCTGTTCACGTGGGGATAGATTATGCAGCCATGGTGGCGGAGCAGAGTGGAGATGCAGACGTGCGCGCGCTCCTGTCTGGACCAACAGGGTTAAGGCTGGAGAGCAGGAGTTTACAAACCGGTTCGCCCCCCCCTAATCTGCAACGTATCCACTGGGCGGCCGCGCCCAGTGGTACCGGCCGCGTGGCGCCGTCGCGTTTTTGACGCGGTGCACTCCCTGGCGCACCCGGGAGTACGCGCTTCTGTGAAAATGGTAGCGGAGAAGTTTGTTTGACCGAGCCTGCGCAAGCACGTGAAAGAGTGGGCGAAAGCCTGCATGGCTTGCCAGCAGGCCAAAGTCCACAGGCACACGAAGGCCCCCTTAGAACCGTTCCACATTCCGGCTAAGTGGTTCGATCATGTGCACGTAGACCTAGTGGGCCCCCTACCGCCGTCACAAGGGTTCACACATCTCTTGACAATGGTGGACCAAACCACACGTTGGCCGGAAGTGGTCCCGTTAACATCGACCACAGCGGCAGAGGTGGCTCGCGCTTTTTTAACAGCCTGGGTAGCGCGGTTCGGGGTTCCGTCGGATATTACATCCGATAGGGGACCTCAATTTGTGTCAGAACTGTGGTCAGCAATGGCCAGCAGCTTAGGAGTGGCAGTCCACCGCACTACCGCTTATCACCCCCAGGTCAACAGTTTATGCGAGCGTTTTCACAGGTCTTTGAAGGCAGCCCTCAGAGTGTCGCTTACGGATGCAGATTGGGTAAACAAACTACCATGGGTTTTATTGGGGTTGCGTTCGGCGCCCAAAGAGGACTTAGATGCCTCACCCGCGGAATTAGTTTTTGCACAACCTCTCAGGCTGCCCGGCGAGTTCCTACCAGCCCATGCGGCACCAGGGCGCCCCCCGGCACGGGGACCTCTGTTTGGCACAGGAGCAGAAATGCTCCCGGGCCCCTCTCATCACTCTTTTCCGCGTGTTTTTGTTCCCAAAGCTTTACAAAACGTTGAATTTCTTTTTGTCAGGCACGACGCTCAGCGACACAGTCTCCGCCCACCATATGACGGTCCATTTCGAGTGCTGGAAACCGGGGATAAATATTTTGTGCTAGATTTGGGGGGCAGGAAAGAAACAATCAGTATTGATAGATTAAAGCCTGCCTTTGTGTTGCATGACGAATCTGTACGACCGGCGAGGGCGCCTCGACGCCGCAGACCCCCCAGGGAATGGCCCCCGGAGCCCCCGCAGGGGACAAATAACCTTTCTCCCCCTCATTCCACAGACTCGCCGCAGGATGGCACAACACAGACTGTGAAACCTGCGTACAGCAGGTTCGGGAGGAGGTTGAAGCCCAGACTACGTGCAGAGTGATGTGTGTTTTGATCAAACTGTGTAGGTTGTACTGTAGATTCTGCAGGTGGGGGGTGACATATGCTGTGTTGCTATTAGGATACTGTTATTGTGTGTCCATTCTTTGGCATTTGGGGGGGGGGGTGATGTAGCGCCCATAATTGTAACCTTATGTAGCTCACATATTTGACTGCATAGGCCCAAACACAGAAAGACTTTAAGCTTGCAGTGTGTATTGACATCACGCCTCAGATGGACAAGGGGTCTGGACCACCTGCGGACTTGGAAGGAGGACAGAGGATCGGGGGCGAGATCCTGAAAGGGTTGTCTGACCCCCTGGGGTCAGATAGAAGAGCAAAGAGGACTCTGAAGTGATTAATTGTAAATAGAAGGATTTGACTTGAGTATGTGATTCTGTCTTTGATGTGCTGGTATAAATGTGTGGGGGTTTACCGCAGCTCTCCCTCTTTTTTTCCTGACTGAGAGAGAGAGCTGGGGACGTGAAATGCAATGAGGTCTGCTGCTGCCACGGAAGTCTCCTGCTCGTCGCAGGCGTCGAGGAGCCGCTGCGCTTCCTTGGCTAGCGCGCGGAAGTCTTGCTGGGTCACACACCTCATGCCGGACAGGGTACCCCTCATGTGTGCTGGGAGGGTCCTCAAGAAGATGTGTTTGAACAGAAACGCATCGTTGTCTGTCCCGATCAGCTGCAGCATGTCCTCCATGAGGTCGGTCGGCCTGCGTACCCACCTGTGGACTTGGAAGGAGGACAGAGGATCTGGGGCGAGATCCTGAAAGGGTTGTCTGACCCCCTGGGGTCAGACGGAAGAGCAAAGAGGACTCTGAAGTGATTAATTGTAAATAGAAGGATTTGACTTGAGTATGTGATTCTGTCTTTGATGTGCTGGTATAAATGTGTGGGGGTTTACCGCAGCTCTCCCTCTTTTTTTCCTGACTGAGAGAGAGAGCTGGGGACGTGAAATGCAATAAACCAATACTGAGAAATAATCCAGTCTCATCATTTCGTGATCCCCACAATGATTTATTTATTTGATGATCTAAAACATTTAAGTGTTTGTGTTTGTGCTTGTTCCTGCTTGTGCTGGAACATTTTCCCTAGTTACTCACCTGTACTATAGAGCATCCTGGATGACTTCACTGTGTTACCCGAACTGCTCACCTATTATTTTGTACGGTTTAATCTCATTTGGCCATCAGCCATTTCCTGCATTGTTGAACTGTGAAAATCCTGAAGCCATCTGTTATTTATCTGTTTGAGTTCACTTGTAATAAAGCGCACAACAATCTCCTGCGTGTGGGTTTTGCTCCTTTCCTCAGTGAGCTGCGTAAAAGTACATGAAGAGAACGTGGCATTAAGTTTGACAAACATACAAAAAAATGAGAAATCAGGAAAGGGGCAAACACTTTTTCACACCACTGTATAAAGCACATTTAAAAACAACCATGTCTGACCAAGGTGCTTCGCAAACAAGATTTAAAAATATACCATAATGATAAATAATACAGCAATAAGTTAAAATAAAACACATAAAATAAAAAGTTAAAGTGGAAAACACAGATTCATAAATAAATAAAACGTATAAGTACATAAAAGTAAATAAAAGCAGATTACATTTCCCCATTGTGGGACTAATAAAGGCTTATCTTATCTTACAAAGATAACATTCCCAACTCATTAAAATGCCAAGGAGAAGAGATGTGTCTTTAAATACACACAGTCTGTTTTAATTTCATAGAAATTGTAATTGATGCTTTCCCAAGCCAAAACTTTGCTTACCCAATACATGGAACAAGTGCAAGCTGACTTAACATATTTTTTGCATATTTGAATGACTCATCCACTTGGTCTATGTTGTTTATGCGAGAGCAACATAAGTTGGAATGCAGGCTTTATATACTATATTGTTCCTCTACAGGTAGGATGAATATGTTCAGGGGAAGCATCTAGCTCGTTTGTGACATTCCAGATACAAACCAATGGCCAGGTTGACACTTACACAGAAGCTGCCTCAACTGAAAGCTAGTGGGAAAGAGAAGATAGTAGAGATGCTGGCAGGATACAGAAGTGTCTCACTAACTACTGACATATGGACCAACAGAAATGTTCCATTTGTCCAGAAATGAGGTGCTTCTTGGGAGTGCAGCACACACCCTTGAGACAAACCCCAAGACTGGCAACTTTGGACTGATGTCCATGTTGCTGTCTTGTCAGCGCTTCCCGGGCCAGCATACCGGTGCAAGCATTTCCCGCGCCTTTGATGCTGTCATTGAAGACTTCAACATCGGATCGAAGGCTGGCTAAATATTTACAATTGTTTTCAATCAATACTACAAATTTCATTTGTCAACCAAGAGATGTTTCTATTTTATATTTTACCTTTAAGAATGTGTCATACTTATTGTTCCAAAAGAAAATAACAAATTGTACATGTGATCATTTAATTACTTTATGTATATATTTCCAATTTTCTCATCATGTTGGCTTTATTGTCACAGGCAATGCTGCAATTATGCGTAAAGCATTTGCAGTTAATTTTCCTGTCGAAGAAATCGATGAACCACAGTAAGGGACAAAGAAGTGGAAGATGCGACACTATGGGAGGAGCTGCATGAAGAAAACAAGGTGCATGTGGGTGCTGCCCTGAGCACAAACTCGTGCAAGAGGCTTGCATGCTTTGCACATACCTTGCAACTTGTTGTTGGAGACGGCTTGAAGGAGATGAAATGTGCTGGCCGCGCAATACCAAAAGTCACAAAGATTTCCACACTGCTACACAAGAGTGCATTGTTCAAGGAAAGGTAACTTCTTAATGTCATCATATTTGGAAAAAAAATGGAGATATTAACAACTTGATGTCTCAGGCTATTGATTGTGCTTTATTTCTTGCTTTTAGATTCGAAGAGAAATTCGGGGCCAATTGAACAATTCCTGCTGCAGTTGCAACCTGGTGAAATTCAACCTACCACCAGCTAAAGGCCCTTATGAGGATCAGAGGGACTGATTGTAAAGTGCTGGCGGAGGCTTGTGACATACTGGAATTTTTGAACATCATACTGGCTCGTCAAGAATGGGGGCAACTCTCTGAGCTATGCAAAATTCTAGAACTGTTTGCAGATGCTACAAACTTGAGCAAAGGTGAAGATTTGTTATTCATGCCAGGCTTTCCTTAAATTCATGTTTTCATACAAACAAGTGCAAATGGTAACAATAGAGGGTATGCACATGATGTCACTGAGCAGAACTCATGGCAGTTACAAAACACAGAGTGGCAAAAATGAGTGGCATCAGTAGGGTTTATGCAGTAAAACAAAAAACATACACAGTATTTGGTCACACGAGTATACAGAGTACCTGTTTGCATTGTGGAGAACTAATCTCATCATTCCACCTTCTATTACTCCCCCCACTCGGGAGATCGGATCACAACTCGGTTCATCTCCGGCCGGTTTACAAACCCCTAGTGCACAGACAACCTCCGGCCATGCGCACAGTGAAGTTATGGTCTGAGGAGGCAATGGACACTCTAAAGGGCTGTTTTGAAACCACCGCCTGGGAGCAGCTCTGCGATCCACATGGTGAGGACATTGATGGCCTCATTCACACCTTCACGGACTACCTCAGCTTCTGTGTGGACGACACCGTTCCCACCAAGACCATACGGTGTTGCTCAAACAACAAACCCTGGATCAACCCTGAGATAAAAACACTTCTGAGAGAGAAGAAGAGGATCTTCAGGTCGGGGAACAGGGAGATGCTGAAGTCTGTACAGAGGGAGCTGAGGAGAAAGATCAGAGAAGGCAAGGACAGCTTCAGGAAAGAGATGGAGGACAAGCTGCAACAGAGCGACATCAGCGGGGTCTGAAGAAACCTTAAAACCATCTCTGGGCTCCAGAATACCTCCCCCCAGGCCACGGGGGGCAGGGAGTGGGTGAACAATCTGAATCTGTTTTTCAATAGGTTTGACCAACCGCCCTCCCCCCTGACTGCACAACAACCACTGCTGCCTCTAAAGACATCAAGTCCTGCTGCCCACTCCCCACTCCACCAACACCCCCCCCACTCCCAACACACAGCCCCCCATCCTGACCCTGACCAGGACCCAGGTGAGGACGGAGCTGAGGAAGATCAAGGCGAGGAAGGCGTCGGGACCGGACGGCATCAGCGCAAAGCTCCTCAAGTCCTGTGCAGACCAGCTGTGTGGGATTGTGACGTACATCTTCAAACTGAGCCTGAAGCTGGGGAGGGTACCACAGCTGTGGAAAACATCTTGTGTGGTACCTGTACCAAAACCTTCCCACCCCAAAGACCTGAACAGCTACAGACCGGTGGCCTTGACGTCCCACTTGATGAAGACCCTGGAGAGACTGCTTCTTGCTCACCTCCGCCCCCTGGTGGAACCAGCGATGGATCCACTCCAGTTCGCCTATCAGCATGGCATTGGGGTGGAGGATGCGGTGATCTTCCTCCTTCACCGTTCTCTGTCCCACCTGGAGAAGCCCGGGAATGCGGTGAGGATCATGTTCTTTGACTTCTCCAGTGCTTTCAACACCATCCAACCGATGATCCTGAAGGACAAGCTGCTGTGCGCAGGGGTGGACCAGCACCTGTCATCATGGATCCTGGACTACCTCACGAACCGGCCTCAGTTTGTGAGAACCCGGGACTGTGTGTCCGACACGATCATTGGTAGCACGGGGACCCCCCAGGGAATGGTGCTGGCTCCCTTCCTGTTCACCCTTTATACTGCGGACTTCTCACACAACACAACACACTGCCATCTACAGAAGTTCTCTGATGACTCTGCGATCATTGGCCTCATCTCCAATGGAGATGAAACTGAGTACAGAGGGCTTATCCAGGACTTCGTGGACTGGTGCCATCGGAACTGCCTCCAGATCAATGCGAGGAAAACTAAGGAGCTGGTGGTGGACTGCCACAGGCAAGGACAACCCCTCACAGCACCAGTAAATATACAGGGAACAGACATCGAGATGGTGACATCCTACAAGTACCTGGGTATTCATCTGAACAATAAATTAGACTGGTCACACAATACTGACGCACTCTACAAGAAGGGACAGCGCAGGCTGTTCCTGCTGAGGAGATTCAGGTCTTTTGGTGTACAAGGGGCGCTGCTGAAGACATTCTATGACACGGTGGTGGCATCAGCCATCACTTTTGGAGTGGTCTGCTTGGGCAGTGGCATTACTGCAGCCGATAGGAAGAGACTGAACAAACTGATCAAGAAAGCTAGCTCTGTCCTGGGGCAGCACCTTGACCCGGTGGAGGAGATCGGAGAGAGAAGGACGGTGGCTAAACTGTCATCTCTGCTGGAGTCCGAGTTCCACCCTATGCAGGACATACTGAATGCACTGAGGAGCTCATTTAGCAGCAGACTACATTATCCCAGGTGCACAACCGAGAAGTTTCGCAGGTCCTTCCTACCAGCGGCTGTCAGACTGTACAACCTAAGCAGGGCTGCTTGCAGAGATAGCAAATAGACGTAACAACCTAATAGTTTTGAATGCAAAAGATGCAATAGACTTACACAATGGTCCCCTCCGGCATACAACTAGGAAAATACCGGTCGCTATGGAGGGTGAGAATATGTATGGGCACATAATCATACCATGTAGGATAACTAAGTAGACAGTTGTGCTGGTTCATCCCATCTATTCAATTCAATTCAATTCAACTTTATTTATATAGCGCCATTTCACAACAACAGTCATCTCATAGCACTATCAACTGTAGGGGGGACCCCCACAGTTGCAGAAAGACCCCAGCAATCAGGCGATCCCCTGTGAGCAAGCACTTGGCGACGGTGGAGAGGAAAAACTCCCTTTTAACAGGAAGAAACCTCCAGCAGAACCAGGCTCAGGGAGGGGCAGTCATCTGCTGCGACTGGCTGGGGGGTGAGGGGATAGAGAAGAAGAAAAGAACAGACATGTAGAGAGCAAACAGCACGATGGGGACTCAATCTATGGGAGAGAACAAACAAATGTTAATGACCAGCAAAAAAAAAATATTTCATAGAGAGTGAGGAAAGGAGTGAGGCCCAGTGCATTACTGGAGGTCCCCCGGCTGACTAAACCTATTAGCAGCATAACTACTCCCATTGTATTTTTGGAGATTCTAGGTATTACAAGTAATCCTGCATTTTGGGAGCGTAGTGCTCTGTTAGGATGATACGGTAGTATCAGATCTTTTAAATCTAGCAACAATGCTCCACACTGGGTGTGTTTATATTTATATAGCTATATATTTATTCCATCTAGCTACATTGCTCCGCACTGTGTGTTTATATACTCATATATTTATTCCATCCAGCTACAATGCTCTGCACTGTGTGTCTGTGTATATATACACTACTGTTCAAAAGTTTGGGGTCACTTAGAAATTTCCTTATTTTTGAAAGAAAAGCACTTTTTTTCAATGAAGATAACTTTAAACTAATCAGAAATACACTCTATACATTGCTAATGTGGTAAATGACTATTCTAGCTGCAAATGTCTGGTTTTTGGTGCAATATCTAGATAGGTGTATAGAGGCCCATTTCCAGCAACTATCACTCCAGTGTTCTAATGGTACAGTGTGTTTGCTCATTGCGTCAGAAGGCTAATGGATGATTAGAAAACCCTTGTGCAATCATGTTAGGTCTGCAATGCTGTAATTGCTGCAAATGGAGGATTCTTTGATGAAAGCAAAGTTTGAAGGAAAAAATTATTATTTCAAATAACAAATCATTATTTCTAACCTTGTCAATGTCTTGACTATATTTTCTATTCATTTTACAACTCATGGTGGTAAATAAGTGTGACTTTTCATGGAAAACACAAAATAATTGTCTGGGTGACCCCAAACTTTTGAACGGTAGTGTATATATTTATAGTAATATGTACATATGTACATTAGCTGCTCTTGCTTTTTTTGGGGGTTTGTTTTTTTCTTGCCTTCTGATTGTTGCTCTCTGAGTGTTGCTATCCCTGTGCTGTTGCAATCCTGGAATTTCCCCATTGTGGGACTAATAAAGGCTTATCTTATCTTATTTACTGACAAAAAATAGATAAATAATTACAGGCCCAGAACCAGTTCTTCACTGATGCATGCTCTTACCCACATATCATTTCAGTCAAGTAAACAGTGTGGTACTGACATCTAAAGTAAAAAAGGCACTTTATGTGCTGTTGTGACTAAATATTTTGTGTAATTTTTGTTTTGCTGCATACAAACTAAAGCTCCAGTGTTTTTTTTTTTTTTTTTTTTTTGAGTGTTTGCCACTCAAAACACATGTGGCAGCTTGTGTAACTATGGCAACTGTCCCTTAACTGCTAAAGGCACGTGTCCACTGGTTCCATCGTTTTTTCCGCTTCCCATTCATTGTGTATTGGAAACGCAGTGGAAAGCATTTGGGTGCAGACGGGTGAAAACTGTACTGTGGTGTGCAGATTCTTCCATGGGTCCCCTACAGCTCATTTGCATACTCAGCACAATCAGTCATGCTATTTTCCGTATGGTCATGCACCGGAGGCAGCACTTTCGTCCTGAACTTTTAAACCAGTGGTTTTTGATGTCAAATGACAGATTCATTAATTGAACTTATTATTTCTCACACAAAGTGGTGTTAGAAACACTTTTCACTGGTTTGCTTTAAATATATATGGAGACCAAGGACACCATATTGTCCGGTAGCAGCAAAGATCTGAAGACCGCCCACAAACGTACTCGTTGACCAATTCATTAAACCAGCCAGCTGGAGGAGAAGATGGGGGGAAGGGGGGGCAGATCTGTACATTACCTGTTGTTATGAAGGCATGAAGGAGAAATTAATAACCACTGTTTCAGGCAACCCGATACTATATGACCACTCCTTGCTCTCATATAGAAACAACATACAAAGGAAGTAGGCGTGGAGAGCAGTGGAACATGGGCTCATCCAGCCGAAGCTCACGAACCAGGCAGTCAAATTCGACATGCATTGTGTAGGTCTGTAGGACTGAGTGAACCCAAAACCAGCGGCAACAACAACAAAGTTGCCTTTTGTAGTGCAAATATACCAGCACTATTAAAAACAATCTGCTTATGGTTAATAATGACTATTCCAGTATTTCCTCCCACACTGCTCGACTCCACCAATCTGCTACATGCCACTTTCTGCACATCACAGGTTCTGGTATCCGATTCTTTTCCAAAAAATCCTGACCAGTGGACACGTAGCATAAGAATTCTGTTCCACTGCATTCCCTCTGTTGTTAAACCTCTGGATATCGTCACTTCTTTGACAATTTTAAGCTTATTTTACAAGTAATATAATTTTGATACATCTCAAAAACAAAACTTTTAACATTGTAGGGGGAATTTTGCTTTGGGACAAATAGTTACGAGACAAATGTACAGACTAACTTCTCTTTTGCCATGTGCAGTATACAACTTCAATTATTTTCCATGTTTGGTAACAGGCAATCAGAGTGTGACTGTCAGTTAGGTGTTGTCTGTAGTGCTGGACCTCAACAGCCACCTGAAAAAGTGGGGACAAGATGGCTGTCACTGCAGAGTTCTTGCAGCAGCGTTTCACACTTCCCTGAAAAAGCAGTTCAGGGGTATATTTATCAACTGTCAAATAGATATGGAGCCGGACAGTGGTAAACATCAGGAGCCTTTCATCCAACATGTGTACCTAATTGCAGCAGTGCTGGACCCACACACATGCTCCATTGGGTGGATGCTGACATAATGACAGGTTCTGATGTAGAGAACACCAGGGCAGGTGTAAAGAATAACTCAGACGTACACTACCGTTCAAAAGTTTGGGGTCACCCAGACAATTTTTTTTATGAATTTTGTGTTTTCCATGAAAAGTCACACTTTTATTTACCACCATGAGTTGTAAAGTTAATAGAAAATATAGTCAAGACATTGACAAGGTTAGAAATAATGATTTGTATTTGAAATAATTTTTTCCTTCAAACTTTGCTTTCGTCAAAGAATCCTCCATTTGCAGCAATTACAGCATTGCAGACCTTTGGCATTCTAGCTGTTAATTTGTTGAGGTAATCTGGAGAATTCTGACGCAGTGAGCAAACACATTGTACCATTAGAACACTGCACTGATAGTTGCTGGAAATGGGCCTCTATACACCTAGTAAATATTGCACCAAAAAACAGACATTCGCAGCTAGAATAGTCATTTACCACATTAGCAATGTATAGAGTGTATTTCTGATTAGTTTAAAGTTACCTTCATTGAAAAAAAAACAGTGCTTTTCTTTCAAAAATAAGGAAATTTCTAAGTGACCCCAAACTTTTGAACAGTAGTGTATGTTGAAGTTGTCACAAATCTGAAATAATAAATTAAACCTTTGAATCATCTGTTAAGAATTTGGAAGTTCAAAGCTTCTTGAAGATGAGATAACTTGTCCATATTTTTTGTTATTTGTACACTATATATTGTTTCCTGTACATGTAATAACAATCCATCCATCTATCTTCTACCACTTTTCCAGAGGTCTGGGTCGTGGAGGCAGCAGTTAAAGCAAAGCCCAAACTTTCCTTTCCCCAGCCACCTGCTCCAGCTCTTCAGAGAGGATACCAAGGCGTTCCAAGACTAACTGGGAGATGTAGTCTCTCCAGCGAGTCCTGGATCTGCCACGGGGTCTCCTCCCAGTGGGACTTGCCCAAAACACCTCAAGTGGCTCCTTTCAATGTGGAGGAGCAGCAGTTCTACTCTAAGCCTCTCCCGGATGACTGAGCTCCTCAACCTATCTCTAAGGGTGAGTCCAGCAATCCTATGAAGAAAGCTCATTTCAGCCGCTTGTATCCACGGTCTTATTTTTTGGGCCTTTAAGCAAAACTCGTGGCTATAGATGAGAGTAGGAACATAGATTGACCAGTAAATCGACAGCTTTGCCTTAGAGCTTAGCTCTCTCTTCACCACAACGGACCGGTACAACATCCGCATCACTGCAGATGCTGCTCCGATCGGTCTATCAATCTCTTGCTCCATTCTCCCCTCACTCGTGAATAAGACCACGAGATACTTAAACTCCTCAACTTGGGGCAGGAGTTTGTCCCCAACTGGGAGAGGACAATCCACCTTTTTCCAGCTAAGGATCATGGACTCGGACTTGGAGGTGCTGATTCTCATCCCAGCCACTTCACACTCAGTAAAAAACCGTCCCAGTAAGACCTGTAGGTCATTGCTGGTTGAAGTCAGCAGGACAACATCATCTGCAAACAACAGAGATGAGATCCTGTGGTCACCAAGCATGACACCCTCCATTCCCTGGCTGCGCCTAGAAGTCCTGTCCATAAAAATTATGAACAGGATCGGTGACAAAGGGCAGCCCTGGTGGAGTCCAACTCTCACTGGGAACTGAGTCCAACCGAGTGTTGGCAATATGAACCAAACTCTCACAACAGTCATATAGGGACCGGATAGCTCGTAACAACAAGCCTGATACCCCATACTCCAGAAGCACCCCCCACAAAAAACCACGAGGGACGTGGTTGAATGCCTTCTCCAAGTCCACAAAACTCATATAAACTGGTTGGGTAAACTCCCACAAAACCTCAAGGATTCTCAAGAGGGTAAAGAGTTGGTCCGATGTGCCACGGCCAGGACAAAAGCTAAATTGCTCCTCCTGAATCCAAGGTTCGACAAACAGCTGGACTCTCCTCTCCAGTACCTTGGCATAGACCTTCCCAGGGAGGCTGAGGAGTGTGATCCCTCTAAAGTTGGAGCACACCCTCTGGTTTCCTTTCCTGAAGAGAGGAACCACCACCCCAGTTTTCCATGCCAAAGGCACTGTCCCCGACCTCCACGCAATGTTGCAGAGGTGTGTCAACCATGACAGCCCTACAACATTCAGGGCCTTGAGGTACTCAGGGCGAATCTCGTCCACCCCTGGGGCCCGGCCACCAAGGAGCTTTTTAACCACCTTGGCAACCTCAGTCCCTTTTCATCTTCTTTCATCAACTTTTCATCACAGTTGTGTACATTCATCCGAGGGCAGATGCTGACTCCGCCTCCAGCACCATCTCTGATGTGATCCAGCGGCTGCAGTCAATTTCTCCAGAGGCGCCAAACTTCATTCTTGGGGATTTTAACCATGTTTCTTTAAAGAAGACACTTAAAAACTTTCATCAGTATGTCTCCTGCCCAACCAGGCGAAAAAAGACATTGGACCTGTGCTATGGATCCATAGAGAGGGCCTATAAATCACTCCCCCTTCCTCCTTTAGGATCATCAGATCACAACTGTGTTCATTTGCTGCCCACATATAAAACTGCTCTCAGAAGAGGCAAGGTGGAGATGAGAGACATTGATGTGTGGACAGAAGATTCAGAGCACAGCCTCCAGGAATGCTTTGACTGTACAGACTGGAAGATGTTCATAATGGCCTGCGGGGATGATTTGGACTCTCTGGCTGAGCTCACATGCTCATACATGGCTCACTGTCAAAATAAGTTTGTTCCACGTAAACGTGTCAAAATATATCCCAACAACAAACCATGGGTTACTAAATCAGTTAAATCCTGCTTACAGAGGAAAGCACTTGCCTTTAAACAGGGGTCTGTTTCTGCGCTACAGGTTGCCACTAAGGAGCTAAAGGCCGAAATTTTAAGAGCAAAACAGAATTATAAATCAGAATTGGAAAGCAAGATGGCAGCAAATAAACTTGGTTCGGCCTGGGCCAGTATGAAAAAAATTGCAGGCCTTCAGAGCACAGAGCGCAGTAATCGTGTGTTTTTAGATGGTTTTAGTTCAGACACAGAGCTGGCTAATGCTCTTAATTGTTTTTATGGTCGTTTTGACTCCTTTGATTTTAGCACAGAAATCCAAGATTTGAAACAGAAACTCAAAGACAATCAGCACTTTAATATTGAGATGCAGGATGTTGAAAGGGAGTTCCGCGCTGTAAAAGTGAACAAAAGTCAGGGCCCTGATAATATATGTGGACGCCTGGTAAAGTCCTGTGCACATGAACTGAGTCCTATATTTCACTACATTTTCAATAAGTCCTTACAGACACAACATGTGCCTAAGATCTGGAAAGATGCCGTGGTTGTTCCCGTTCCAAAATCCAGCTGTCCTAAAACGGTAAATGACTTTAGACCAGTTGCTTTGACTTCAATTTTAATGAAAATTTTTGAAAAACTGGTCAGATGTGAGGTCCTAAAGCAGACTGAACATGCATTGGATCCTCTGCAGTTTGCCTATAGGCCTCACAGAGGAGTGGAGGATGCCACTGTCACTCTGTTTAACATGCTTTTTAAACATCTGGATTTTAATGGGACACACGCCAGGCTTTTATTTGTGGACTTTTCTTCTGCCTTTAATACAATCCAACCTCATATTTTAGTTGAAAGGCTCCTGCAACAATTTGATTTAAGCAATAATCTGGTGGGTTGGATTCTGGATTTCTTAACCAACAGGACGCAGAGAGTAAGGGTCAATGGTACATTGTCTGACCTAAAGTGCTCTTCTACTGGCTCTCCTCAGGGGTGTGTGTTGTCACCACTACTCTTCATCCTGTACACAAACATGTGTCGGAGCAGACATGACAACAGACACATTATAAAGTATGCTGATGACTCAGTCATTGTCAGTCTCCTCCAGGATGGTGAGAGTGGCCATGGCCCAGTAGTTGATGACTTTGTTCACTGGTGTGAGGATTCCTACCTGCAGCTGAATACAACAAAAACGAAAGATATGATTATTGACTTTAGGAGGAAAACTCCCAGGCACAAAGTCACCATACTAAAAGGCCAGACCACCGAATGTGTACAATCGTACAAATATCTTGGGACGATTATTGATAGTGGATTGAACTTTGAGGTGAACTGTGAAAGGGTGTGCAAAAAGGGTCAGCAAAATTTGCATTGTTTGAGGAAACTTGCACGCTTCCAAATTGACCGAACCATAATGACTATGTTCTATCGGGCTTTTATTGAATCTGTTTTATCCTTTTCTTTAATGTCATGGTTTGGTCAGATAAAACTGAAACAGAGGAAATCCTTGGATCAGGTAGTCAGATGGTCCAGTCGTTTGCTTGGTGAGTCACAGCTGAGCCTGACATCCCTGTACACCAGACAAGTACAGAGGATGGCCGACTCGATTTTAAATGATGACTCCCACCCTTTGCACTGCAACTTTCAGCTTCTTCCCTCCAGACGGAGGTTTGCTGTCCCAAAAAGTAGAACCCAGCGCTACAAAAACAGCTTTGTCCCTGCTGCTGTCAAAGAGTTGAACAAGCTATAAAAATTATATTGTACATATTTTATATTTACCTATTTTGTAAGATGTGTGCCTGTGTTTGTGTCTATGTTGAATGTAATTGTGGCTTGTAAATATGGATGTCACCAACTGCAAAACAAATCTACCTACGGGTACAAATAAAGTAACCTGAACCTGAACCTGTCCCTGTGATGGGCGAGTCGTTCCTCTCGTCCACAAGCCCTGCTTCCTCTCTGGAAGTCATGTCAGTGGGATTGAGGAGCTCCTTGAAGTATTCCTTCCAACGCCCAACGATATTCCCAGTCGAAGTGAGCAGTGCCTCATCCGCACCATACACAGTGTGGACAAGGAGCTGCTTTCCCCTTCTGAGCTGCTGGACAGTTTGCCAGAATCTCTTCGAGGCCGATAACAGTTTTTAGCAGTGTTTGATCAGTGTCATCAAAGACAATAATTTTTAAATTATTCTTGTTTGTTTCTTCTTTGCAGAGTTGGTAATCAGTGAGGCTGAACGACGCTGTCCTGACCAGAACAATGAGGAGCAGGCACAATCACTGACTGCAAGCAAAAAGGAGGAGAAAGCCCCAGCCAAAATACCGCAACTGTTGCAGAAGTACCATACCCTGAGACGGAGATGTAAGAGTGAGGAGAAGGAAACAGTAAGATCCCAGGTTGCCAGCTGTCTGCATAATGAAAACCATGGCCAAAATGCTGTTGTTTTCTGGAAGCCAGGTAGAGCTGCAAGGAAGAAATTTTCCTACACTCTATGCTCTGGCTACCAATGTTTTGGCAGTGCCTGCTAGCAGTGCACTTGTGGAGCACATCTTTAGCAAGGGTGGGATTATTTTGCACCCACATTGAGAAAAGTTATCCCCTTCTATGCTCGAGACACTAATGTTTCTAAAATGCAGTGAAGACATTATTTGATTCAGAAACCAATTGAACTGACTTGTTGAAAGGTTTTGATTTGTGGTAGGTGTAATGTTTTGTAATGTTTAGTTAATTTTATTTTTTGGTCTTCTAAAATGAAACCACCTAACCATTTTACAGTTTATGTGCATTTTGATTAAATTTTCTGAAATGTCTGCAAACAGAACAAAATAAATGGGTGTTTGTCAATAATGTACAGTATATTTTTCTTGTGATGGCAATGAGGACCACATTAAAGTATAAAGAGTATACCATAATAATATAGTAAAGTACTTTGAAGTTGGCCTCTGAAAAAAATGTGGTGACCTGGACTTGGCCTCGGACTGTGGTGACTCAGACTCGATCTTGGCCTCGGAATGTGGTGACTCGACAACAACACTGGTGCAAACACAAAATGAAAATGTTTCTTTGGGCAAGGTTAGTTCCAAGAACAAAATTTGAAGTGGACAGTTCTAAGAACTTCTCCGTCTAAAAGTGGCTATAGATTGCCCAGTAAATGAACAGCTTTGCTTTAAAGCCAAGCTCCTTTTTCCCCACGACAGACCAGCACAAGTTCCGCATCACTGCAGAAGTTGTTCTGATCTGTCTCTCAATCTCCCATTCCATTCTCCCCTCACTTGTCCATAAGACCCAGAGATACTTGAACTCCTTGACTTAAGCCTAAAGTCTTAAGGCAAGACCTTGACCCCGACCCGGAGTGGACAGTGCATTCTTTTCTGGCTGAGAACTACGGACTCAGACTTGGAGATACTGACTCTCATCCTGGATGTTTCGCACTCAGTAGCAAACGGTCCCGGTAAGACCTGTACGTCATTGTTCAATGAAGCCAACAGGACAACATCATCTGCAAACAGCAGAGTTGAGATCCTGTGGCCACCGAACATGACACCCTCTGTTCCTCTCAATGGGAACCAAACTCTCACATTGGACATGTAGGGATCAGATAGCTTGTAGGAAGGAAACAATGAGAGGACCCCATGCAAAACATTAGTCAAAGCAGATGACGTTAATGAAGCAAAAACACAAACAGTGAACAGCTCAAACAGGGAAAATATAAAAAAAATAACCAAATGTTTTTAATTTCATGTTGATACATTCTTGGACAACACCACAAAATAGTTGCATGAGTGGCCAAATGTAAATCTCTCCCACAACATTGGCACATAAGCAGCAAGGGCAACATGAATATACTCAGTACAAACAGTAGAAAACATACATGCTTCGTCTTTTTTTTTTCTTTTTAAGCAAGAGTTTTGTTCTTTTTAAATATATACTCATCTTTTTTCCTCCTGAAGTTTCTGAGAAAATAAGAAACCAACCAAAGCCATATTCTGCTGTGAGAGAAAGTATCCAAGGAGTCAACAGTAGAACGAAACCCCAAGGGAAATAAAAATGAAAAAAACGGTACAATTCAGAGCAGACAGGTGGAATCAACTGTGCTGTGGAGATTTCTTTGTTTTCAACACTTTTTTTTCTGATTCGGTTTCAACATCGAACATATCAGGCATGCATTGACAACCTTGACATCAACACCTTTAGTTGTATTTGTCCATGAAATCATCGAGATATTCGCCATGCCTGCCTCCGTCTGACTGGGCTACAACAACACAGTCCGGCGTCGTTTTCAATCGCCGTTATCTTCATCGTACAACGACAAAATAATGTGTGGAGAAGGATCACGCATGTCTGAATGGGGATGTTCTCATTGTATGACCACAAATACATTTATAAAATTAAAATAAAAGGCTTAAAAAGACAGTTTTCTTTTTGGCTTTTTGTTCAATCAAAAATCTGATTTTTACCATATAGGGCACCTAAAAAATGGAATGATGAAGAAGAAACAAAAGGCAGCCACATCACTGAGAAAACAAACAGACAAAAGAAAGAGGCAACTTCAGAGCTCAATCTTACCAGAACCGTTTCTGGCTTTAAGGCAGAATATGCAAAACGCAACAAGAAACTCAGCCACTAGGGGGCGCCCAAGCTACAAAAAGTATTAAAATTACCTTAAATTCTCTTATGAAGTGGCATTTTTTCCTCATCAGATTTCAGCTTTTTTCTGATAAATTTTTCATGTAAATTTGCAACATTTAACTTTTTTCGTGATGAATTTGTGACTTTTTCCATGATGAATTTGAAACACTTTTCTCAAAAATTTAAAAAAAAAAAATCACAAATTTGGAACTTTTTTTGTAAATTTCCTACTTTTTTTCATAAATTTACAGCTTTCTCTCATATTTTTTTTTTTTTGCAAATTTGTGACTTTTGCTGTTAATTTAAAAATTTATCTTCTTAAATTTGCAACATAAATTTAATACCGTTTTCCATTATTATCTGTATAACATGCTATACAAAATTACTTTCTATATAATTTTTTTTTTACTTTTTCTTGTAAATCTGCAATCTTTTTCTTGTAAATTTGTTATTTTCTTGTTAATGTAGAATTTCTTTCTTAAATTTGCAATTTTTTTTGAAAATGTTCACTTTTTCCCATAAATTTACAATTTTTTTTGTTCTAATATTTAACTTTTTTCCTCCAAAATTTGTGACTTTTTCATCACAAATCTGCAACTTTCTTATTGCAAAATTCCACTTTTTTTCCTCATATGTTTATGACATTTTCATCATAACTTTGCAACATTTTTCTAAAAAAAGTTAATCTTTTTTTTCTCTCATAATTTTGGCACTGTTTTCTGTAAATATGCAACATTTTTTTGTAGATTCCCAAATTTTTCCGTCATAAATGTAACAACTTTTTTTCATAAATTTGCAATTCTTTTTGTAATTTTTCTCTTCTTAAGCTTGCAACATATTTCTGTTAAATTTAATACTTTTTCTCCATAAATTTGCACCTTTTTTCTGATAAATTTGTAGACTTTTTACTTTTTGCAGTTTTTTTGTTGCAAAATGTATTACTTTCTCATAAATTGGTGACTTTTTCATCATAAATTTTCAACTTCTCCCTATAAGTTATTAATTTGTTTTCAGTGTAAATTTGCAGTTTTTTCTCAAAAAAATGTAAACTACAAATAAATTTGGGACTGCTTTTTATAAATTCCCAAACACCATGTTGCATAGGGCTGCCAAAAAGCGAGGAACAGCCCTGCTCTGAGCACATAACAAATTTGGAGAAAACCTACGTTTAGACTGACTCATATTTAATAAGTCAAATCCTCCTGAAATGTTGCTTTGTTTCAGGAAGAAAAACCTCTATTTTCACTGTGAAACTGGGACAGCTGCATGCACGAGAAAATGCAGTGTTTAGCCTGATTTCACAACTCGCCCTGTGCTCCAAATGTGCCAGAAATCTCACCTTTTGTTCAAGTCCTGCACAGACAAAACACTGCAGACATATTTTTAGCCTGTGAATTACACCCTCACAAGATGCTATCTCTAATGTCAGGAATGAAGAGTGCATCCTGTCACAGAAACACGGTGCAGATGCTGTTCATAAGTCTGAACACTTTAGGACTGTTTTTCAGTATCACAGCAGTCGTCACTGGAATGATTTTACAGTTGCAGCAAAGAAATTCAGTTGTGGGGCCGAGGACATGTGCGAGCAGTTCAAAGCTGTCACCTTCCTTCTCAATCTGAAACTTTTTCCATCTCAATTTTCAAATTTTGTTAGAAATTTGCTGCTTATCTTGTAAGTTTGAGACTTTTTTCCCTCAAATTTGCCAGAGCTTTTTGTACAGTTATGTAATTTTTTCCTTGTAAGTTTGAAGATTTTTTTTTAAATTGCAGCTTCTTTCATTCATAAATTTTGGGACTTCATAGAGGCAACAAAAAGGCTCCAATTTATCTGTGTGGAAAAAGTAGTAACACGATAAACACTGTGGCTTCTCCTGTGGGCATTTGCAACATTTTTTTTCTTTTAAGTTTGCAACTTTTCCCCCAGAAATATGTGACTTTGAAATAAATTTGTGAATTTTTAGGTACATTTGCAGCCTTTTCTCAAAATTTAAACCTTTTTTCTTTGTAAATCTGCACATAATTTTGCAGCTTTTTTGGAAAAGTTTTTTTTTTGTAAATTTTTTCTTGTAAATTGGTTACTTTTTTCTTAGAAATTCTTAACTTTTTTGTTTAAATTTAAAAAAAAATGTAAATGTGAAACTTCCTTTTTTTGGTAAATTTGTAACTTTTGTTCCTTGAAATGTACAGCTTTCTTCTCATAAAAAGTTGCAAAAAAAATTGCAAATTTTGGAGAAAAAAAGTCACTAATTTATGAAAAAAAGTTGCAAATTTACAAGAGAAAAATCACAATTTTCTGAAAAAAAGGTAAATTTATGAGAAAGAAGTTGTAAATTTGCCACAAAAAAAAGTCACACATTTATTGGGAAATTTTTGAAAAGAAAGTAACAATTTTACAAAAAGTCAAAAATGTATGAAAAAAATTGCAGATTTATGATAAAGATACAAATTTATGAGAAAAAATTGCAGTTATGAGAAAAAAGTTGCAAATTTGAAAAAAGGAGCACATTTATGAGGGAAAAAGTCAAAAATATATGAGACAAAACACATTAAGAGTTTCAAAATGACAAGTTTATGGTACAATACATTGGAAAAAAATTAATTGCGATTAACCTCAAAATTTCACGATTAACATTTTTTTTTTATTGTTGCCCTCCATTTATTTCTTTATTTTTGTTTTAAAGGGTTTGAACATGCCCTCATTCCAAAAATGCCCCTCCCCCCCAAAAAAGCTAGGAACGACCCTGATTTGTCTTTCTATATTTCCGTTCTTCATTTTAGCACTCCAACGACAAAAATCTGAGCACAGGTGGCAGCGTGAGCAAAGCCTTCTCCAAGTAAAGAATATGGCTTTAATTAAAAAACAAACACCAACAAAAAAAAATGTGCATCCAAACGAGAATGAAGCAAAATCGGTCCATCGGCGCTGCCGCCTTTGCCTTACGAACAACAACTAAAAAAAAAACTCAACAGAACACACAACACACGGGCCGACGAGAAGGTTGGCGAAACTGGCAAGTGTGGAAGTACATGAAGAGACGAGGAGGTGGCGGGCTCGTTAGCCGGGCCCAAGTGGTGGCGGCTTCTTCTTTTTTGTTTGACATCAATGCAAGTTTGGAGCCCCGTCAGCACCGCTCGCAGCCTCTAGAGGGCGCCACGCCATCTGCTGATGCTGATCCATGTTCAACATCACTCCCATCAGCGTCACCTCGACAACAAAACACTTAAATTTTATTTTTTTTCTTTTAAAAATCGGGAACATTTTCCTACTCCTTATTTTTTTTTAAACACCTTTCAACCCCTTTTTCCTTCAGTGTTCCGAGGAAAATTCTCACCAGGCTCTGCTTTTTGTCTCAAGTCTCTGGTGGGGAGTGAAGGACATGAGACCAAAAACTAACAAACAAACAAAATAAAGAGAAAGCATCCTTCTCTCCTTCTTCATCTTTTTTTCTTTACTCCCGTCTCACATTTAGCCAACAGGGCAGGAGACCAGCCATCTCCCGCTGTCATCGCCCAGTCTCTCTCGGTCGATCGTGTGGAGGAATGTCGTTAGATCACAGGTTCGTTGTAGCTCACGTATTTCTTCTTCTGTGCTGCCGGACCTATTGGGGGGGGGGGGGGACACAGACATAAAAAACAAGATCAGCTTTGGTCCTTGTGGCTGTCATATTATTTCAGATAAAGGTTAATGGCGGAGGTGAGATCAGAATTAATGACAAAGGGGAATTCAATTATCCTGGGTTTTTAAAATAAGGGCCTGAGTTATGAACTCTCAAGAGCGAGGACAAGTGAGCCGGTTGACTGATGGTGCGGCTTCTTTAATAATAGAGCTGTCTTTTCTTTATTTATAATTTAGCACTATAGTGTTGGGATGTAAATTCATCCAGGCATTGAGAGGTCATAAGTCAAACCCGAAAGCACCGCAACGATAGAGGAGGCGAGATAAGTTATCTTAAAGAGCGCAAGAGCATCTCTTGTCTGCTGCTAAATGGATGAAGGAGGACACAGATCATTGTGTGGTGTGATCAATATATGTGCACGTATCCAGACAACTGCAGTACTGTTGGTGTCCACAGTTGGGTGGGGTCAATGTGTTAGGCACAGTTGCTGCCGCGGCCCTTAGCGTTTCTATGATGTCACTATGGTTGGTGACAAAGAATTACTGAGATACAGTGGGGTAAAAAGGTATTTAGTCAGCCACCAATTGTGCAAGTTCTCTCACTTAAAAGATGAGAGAGGTCTCCAATTTTCATCATAGGTATACCTCAGCTATGAGAGACAAAATAAGAAAAAAAAATCCAGAAAATCACATTGAAGGATTTTTAATGAATTAATTGATAAATTCCTTGGTAAAATAAGTATTTGGTCAATAACAAAAGTTCATCTCAATACTCTGTTATATACCCTTTGTTGGCAATGACAGAGGTCAAACGTTTTCTGTAAGTTTTCACACACTGTTGCTGGTATTTTGGCCCATTCCTCCATGCAGATCTCCTCTAGAGCAGTGATGTTTTGGGGCTGTCGCTGGGCAACACAGACTTTCAACTCCCTCCAAAGATTTTCTATGGGGTTGAGATCTGGAGACTGGCTAGGCCACTCCAGGACCTTGAAATGCTTCTTACGAAGACACTCCTTCGTTGCCCGGGCAGTGTGTTTGGGATCATTGTCATGCTGAAAGACCCAGCCACGTTTCATCTTCAATGCCCTTGCTGGTGGAAGGAGGTTTTCACTCAAAATCTCACGATACATGGCCCCATTCATTCTTTCCTTTACACGGATCAGTTGTTCTGGTCCCTTTGCAGAAAAACAGCCCCAAAGTATGATGTTTCCACCCCCATGCTTCACAGTAGGTATGGTGTTCTTTCTCCTCCAAACATGACAAGTTGAGTTTCTACCAAAAAGTTCTATTTTGGTTTCATCTGACCATACGACATTCTCCCAATCCTCTTCTGGATCATCCAAATGCTCTCTAGCAAACTTCAGATGGGCCTGGACATGTACTGGCTTAAGCAGGGGGACACGTCTGGCACTGCAGGGTTTGAGTCCCTGGCGGTGTAGTGTGTTTCTGATGTAGCCTTTGTTACTTTTGGTCCCAGCTCTCTGCAGGTCATTCACTAGGTCCTCCTGTGTGGTTCTGGGATTTTTGCTCACCGTTCTCATGATAATTTTGACCACACGGGGTGAGATCTTGCGTGGAGCCCCAGATCGAGGGAGATTATCAGTGGTCTTGTATGTCTTCCATTTTCTAATAATTGCTCCCACAGTTGATTTCTTCACACCAAGCTGCTTACCTATTGCAGATTCAGTCTTCCCAGCTTGGAGCAGGTCTACAATTTTGTTTCTGGTGTCCTTTGACAGCTCTTTGGTCTTGGCCATAGTGGAGTTTGGAGTCTGACTGTTTGAGGTTGTGGACAGGTGTCTTTTATACTGATAACGAGTTCAAACAGGTGCCATTAATACAGGTAACAAGTGGAGGACAAAGGATCCCCTTAAAGAAGAAGTTACAGGTCTGTGAGAGCCAGAAATCTTGCTTGTTTGTAGGTGACCAAGTACTTATTTTACTGAGGAATTTACCAATTAATTCATTAAAAATCCTTCAATGCGATTTTCTGGATTTTTTTTTTCTCATTTTGTCTCTCATAGTTGAGGTATACCTATGATGAAAATTGGAGACCTCTCTCATCTTTTAAGTGGGAGAACTTGCACAATTGGTGGCTGACTAAATACTTTTTTGCCCCACTGTATAGTCACTGTTGTGGTTTGGTTTCTTTCATAGTAGCTGCAGTAACGTGATTTGAGGGAGGATGCCATCCTCATTAGGAAAACGAGCAAAAAGCATCCCCCTTGTTAACCTGCCATCCCCCCCATCCCCATTCATACATGGGAATCAACGTCTGCTACTTTTTCATCATAAATTTGCCTTTTTTCTTGTAAATTAGCAAATTTTTTCTTGTAAATTTTTAACATTTTTTTCTTGTAGATTTGAAGAAGAAGCCAACTTTGTCATTCAGTCCATACGGCCAATCATGTTCAGTAGAACAAAATTACGTTTCTCCTGTCTACAATATTAATCACATGCAGAATCAGAGGGGTCTCTGCCACAAACAGCTTTTCCTTCCTCCATTCTATTATGCTGAGCACCAAGCTAGAAGGCAGGAGGCACCATTTTTATATGGTCTTTAGTATGACCCGGTCAAGGCTTGAACCCACAACCTCCTGGCTGTGGGGCGGATGCTCTACCACTAGGCTAGTGGTTTGCGGCTTTTTCCTTAAAAAATTGTATTTTTTTTTTTCCCACGGAAATTTTCAACTTTTTTTCTAATAAATTTGTGACTTTTTCATATATTTGCAACTTTGTTCTCCTGAATTTGACTTTTCTCAAATTTAAATTTCTTCTTGTAAATTTGCATTTTTTTTAAACCTTGTGAGTTTTTTCTCATTTTCAACTTTTTTCACATAAATTAATTTTTTTCCTTTAAATTTTCATCTTTCATAAATTTGCAAATTTGAAACATTTTTCCTGTAAATTTGTAATTTTTTCTCATAGATTTGCAACTTCTCCAAAATTATGATTTTTTCCTCATAAATTTGCAATTTTTTCTTGTAAATCTGCAACTTTTTCCCTGTAAATTTTCAGTTTTTTTTCTCATAAATTTGCATTTTTGTCTTGTACATTTGCAAATTTTTCCTGTAAATCTTCAACATTTTTCTTGCAGATTTACTACTTTTTCCTTTAAAAATTTGTGAATTTTTTTTGTCACACATTTTAAACTTTTCTCTCATAAATTTGTGACTTCTTATCAAAAAATATTTTTTCTTGTAAATTTGCATTTTTTTTTCAAAAAATTGTGACTTTTTTCTCATAGATTTGATAAGATTAGATACTTTTTCGTTAAAAGTCAGTGAATTTTTTCCCATAATTTTTCAACTTTTTAATCAAAAATTTTCAACTTTCTCATAAATTTGTGATTTTTTTTTCCCAGTAAATTGTCATCTTTGTTCTCATAAATTTACAAAAGAGAGTAAATTTGCAACTTTTTTCCTGTAAACTGTCAACTTTTTTCCTCAAAATTTTTGACTTTTCTCTCAAAAATTTGCAACTTTTTTCTCATAAATTTGTGACTTTTTCCTGTAAATTTTCATCTTTTCTCCTCATAAATTTGCAACTTCTTTCTTTGAAATTTGCAAATGCTTCTCAAAAAGTTACATTTTTTTTCTTGTAAATTTTTAACTTTTTCCTCGGAAAGCTGCAATGCTCATCTGCTTGCATTTTTTATTAAACTGTAATTTTTAAATTGGCATCTTTTGTCAAAGCTTAGCACCTTAATTCTTGCAAATCTGTGCCTAATTTACATTTGAATGTATATTTGTACCTCATGTAAATTGGTGAATACCCCCCATCCCCCTTATCAAAAGATAACCAATTGCCGACTGGTAACTACAGAGGTATAAAGTTGATCAGCCACACTGTGAAGACATGGGAAAGAGTTGTTGAAGTCAGGTTAAGGGGAGAGGTGACAATCAGTGAGCAGCAGTACGGTTTCATGCCAAGAAAGAGTACTACAGATGCAATGTTTGCTCTAAGAGTGCTGATGGAGAAGTATAGAGAAGGTCAGAAGGAGTTGCACTGTCTTTGTGGATCTGGACAAAGCATACAATAGGGTGCCGAGTATGAGGAAGTCAGGAGTGGCAGAGAACCATGTGAGGGTGGTGCAGGACATGTATGAGGACAGCAGGACGATGGTGAGGTGTGCTGTAGGTGTCTTTGGGGATCTATTTTAGTGCATTATGTAAGAATTTTGTGACATTATATGGTCTGAAAAGCTAAAAAAAAAAAGAAAAAAAAAATCCTCCTTACACAGAAGTTCTCGTCTGCCTCACTGAAACTAGGACTATAACTCAGCCCAAAACATCTCGCTTGGATTGGCTGTTCTCCTCTGTGATGTCATCATGTCATAACTGAAGAGACCTGATACAGACCTGCCTCCTGGATGGTCTGGTTCAACCTGTCGTTGAAGGGGGACTGGAAGTTTTTCACCAAGCCTTGGAACTCATTTGCTTATGTAGCTAGCTAGCAGCCAGACCATGGATTTTAAAGCTTTTCTCTGTAAATTATAGTCACTTCATTAGATATCCATGGCCGCAGCTCATTTATTAATCCACACTTGATAATATATCTCGTGTCATTCTGGCGTGTTTTGTTCAAGTTTGTCAACATGACATGGGCACAGGAAAATTTGGTTAGCTTAATCAGACCGCCCAGGGATTTTATGGCTTTTTTGTACAAACTTGAGACCAGATCATTCAATAATCTACAGTCAACTACAGCCGTTGACAAAATTGTTGGTACCCCTCTGTTAATCAAAGAAAAACCCACAATGGTCACAGAAATATCTTGAATCTGACAAAAGTGGTAATAAATAAAAATTCTATGAAAATTAACCAATGAAAATCAGACAATGTTTTTGAATTGTGCTTCAACAGAATTACTTTAAAAAACAAACTAATGAAACAGGCCTGGACAAAAATGATGGTACCCCTAGAAAAGATTGAAAATAATGTGACCATAGGGACATGTTCAACCAAGATGTGTCCTCTAATTAACATCACAGGTGCCTACAAACTTGTAATCAGTCAGTTGGCCTATTTAAAAGGTGACAAGTAGTCACTGTGCTGTTTGTTGAGATGGTGTGTACCACACTAAACATGGACCAGAGGAAGCAAAGGAGAGAGTTATCTCAGGAGATTAGAAAGAAAATTATAGACAGGCATGTTAAAGGTAAAGGCTATAAGACCATCTCCAAGCAGCTTGATGTTCCTGTGACTACAGTTGCACATGTTATTCAGAAATTTAAGATCCACGGGACTGTAGCCAACCTCCCTGGACGTGGCTGCAGGAGGAGACGGATAATACGAATGGTAACAAAAGAGCCCAGAACAACCTCTAAACACATTCATGGTGAACTCCAAGGTCAAGGTACACTAGTGCCAGATCGCACCATCCGTCGTTGTTTGAGCCAAAGTGGACTTCATGGGAGACGACCAAGGAGGACACCACTGTTGAAAACAAATCATAAAAAAGCTAGACTGGAATTTGCCAAACTGCATGTTGACAAGCCACAAAGCTTCTGGGAGAATGTCCTATGGACAGACGAGACAAAACTGGAACTTTTTGGCAAGGCACATCAGCTCTATGTTCACAGGCGCAAAAATGAAGCATACCAAGGAAAGAACACTGTCCCTACTGTGAAACATGGAGGAGGTTCTGTTATGTTCTGGAGCTGCTTTGCTGCATCTGGCACAGGGTGTCTTGAATCTGTGCAGGGTACAATGAAATCTCAAGACTATCAAGGTATTCTAGAGAGAAATGTGCTGCCCAGTGTCAGACAGCTTGGTCTCAGTCGCAGGTCATGGGTCTTGCAACAGGATAATGACCCAAAACACACAGCTAAAAACACCCAAAAATGGCTAAGATCGAAACACTGGATTATTCTAAAGTGGCCTTCTATGAGCCCTGATCTAAATCCTATTGAACATCCGTGGAAGGAGCTGAAACATGCCGTCTGGAGAAGGCACCCTTCAAACCTGAGACAACTGGAGCAGTTTGCTCATGAGGAGTGGGCCAAAATACCTGCTGAGAGGTGCAGAAGTCTCATTGACAGTTACAGAAATCATTTGATTGCAGTGATTGCCTCAAAAGGTTGTGCAACAAAATATTAAGTTAAGGGTACTATCATTTTTGTCCAGGCCTGTTTCATGAGTTTGTTTTTTAAAATAATTCTGTTGAACCACAATTCAAATGCATTGTCTGATTTTCACTGGTTAATTTTCATAGAATTTTTATTTATTACCACTTTTGTCAGATTCAAGTTATTTCTGTGACCATTGTGAGTTTTTCTTTCATTAACAGAGGGGTACCAACAATTTTGTCCACGTGTGTATATACTGTATCTAGTACCATTCTGTCTTATTTTGTTATATTTTGGCCTTGGTAGCTGGGTAGACTCGAGCTGATCATTGCTTTGGTGCTTTTCAAAGAGTCTGTTTCAGGCTTCACATTAATTGTATTGGAATTCTTTTCATCTCCCACAAAATTAAATGCAATTTAATTCTGCTGGAAACACAGCAGAGAGTCCGGTGGCAGTGGAGATTTATTTGCATTTCAAGCATGAGTGACTTCATTTTCTCCTACAAGTATCCAGATTGCTGCGACTCATAAAACATGCACATAAAACAAATGTGCAAAACACCACAGAGGCAAAAAGTGAAGAAAAAAAAAGAAGAACAGAGAAAGATTTAAAAAAAAACCTGGATGGATGCATCCTGCTCTGTTGAACAGGTAACCGCCTCAATGATTTCTTAAGCTTTGACCACTGTCCTATCTCCACCCTGCAGCTAAATCTACCCTCTCCCTGGTACTGGTGACCAGCTGACCCTCGGCCTTCATCCAGTGACAAATGGCCTTGAGCCAGAGGCTCATCATCAATCATGCGCAGGAGTTAAAAGAGAAACGGCTGTGTCTGCATACTCCAGCTCTCATATAAACCCAGCCAGTGTGCCCATGTGGGCCCCATCATAGATTTAAGCCGGGCTGTCTTATGGCGCCCATGTGGGGTTGTCCACGGGTTCCATGCTGGCCTCATCTGTGTTTGCCCATCTGGATTTTATCTGTGGTACAGGTGAGCAGGTAAAATGTTCACCTGCTTCAAAGCCAGCTGAGCCCCACATGGCTTTACTGTGGTTAAGCAGGCTTCAGTAACATTTGTGTCACAGGCAAAATTATGCAAAAAAGTCACAAATTTATGAGAAGGAAATTTATAAGAAAAAAACGTGACAAGTTTACAAAAAAAGTAGCAAATTTATTAGAAAAAAGTGACAATTTTACTAGAAAAAAGTAGCAAAATTTGTGAGGAAAAAAGCTACAAATTAACAAGACAAAAAAACTGTAAAATAACATGAACAGAGTTAAAAACTCACTAGAAAACTTTAGCAAATTTACAAGAAAAAAAGTCACAAATGTATGAGGAAAAAAATTACAAAAAGTTGCAAATTAACAAAAAAATAGCAAATATGAGTAAATAAAGTGAACATTTATGAGAAAGAAGAACAAGGCAGCATGGTGGTGTGGTGTTTAGCACTGTTGCCTAACTGCTAGAAGATTTCTGTCACGTTCTGAGCGCGGACAAATTCCTCCGGGCTCAGGTTGTCTGCCTTGGTTCATATTTGTACTGTGTTACCATTTTTTGAGTTATCTCTTTTCATGTATTGTTTCTTAATATCATTTATTTTCCAGTCTACTTTCATTATAGTCTGTTTATTGTGTTTTTGAGTTTGCCTATCTCAATTTGTTGTCATATCATTGTGTGTATTCTGGTGTGTTTTCTCCCTCTCGGGGTTGACAGCTGTCAGTGGATTTCTGGGGTCTCGCTCTGTGTGGGCGTGGCCCTGTCAGCTGCCAGCCCCGACTGCTCCTTTCTTCCTCATCATTCCCAGCTGGTCTAGATTGTTTCTTTTTCTCCTGCCCGCTCAGGTTTACCACACCTGTTGTCACTCATTTTAGTTTGGTCTTAGCCTTATTTAAAGGGCTGTGTGCCATTGTTGGATGTAGCACCCTACTATCAACTATCGACCCTCGCCTGCGCATGTAAGTGTCTTATATTGTCCTTTGTAATTCTCCTAGCGTGTGCTCCACGACTTGTGTGGGTTTATTCGGGGGGCTCCGGTTTCCTCCCACAATCCAAAGACATGCATGTTAGGTTAATTGGTTGTTCTAAATTGTCCCTAGATATCTGTTTCCTATAGGCCCTTAGAATAGAGGGTTAATACTAGTGAAAGCGCTTTGAGTGGTCTTTGTGACTAGAAAAGCGCTACACAAGTGCAGGTTAGTTAGTTAGTTAGTAGTAGTTAGTGTTCCCAGGTGAAGCCGGCGTTTCCCCTCACCTTAGCCGCCGCTATTTTGGCTTCACCGGTTTCTCTCCTTTTGTCAGTTTTTGGTTATATTGTCCTTTGTAATCCTCCTAGCTTGCGTGCCACATCTAGTGTTCCCAGGTGAAGCCGGCGTCTGCCCTTGCCTTAGCCTCTGCTATTTTGGCTTCACCTGTTTCTCTCTTTTGCCAGTTTTTTTTTTTTTTTTGTCTAATCTTATTTGTGCACCTGTGCCTTGTTCTCTATTAAAATTTGCAAACTCACGGCCGGCGTTTGGAGCCTCATTTCTGCCTTAACGAGGGAATTATGACAGAATGGTGATACCTGTGTGAGCTCCAGCAGCTGTGAGTTTGCACCTTTTTTTTTTTTTTTTTTGCTTTCTGTTTTCTTTTTCCTCCAGTGATTAAGGGTGAAATTGCCACCATGGACTTTAGGGTCTTGGGATTAAGTGAGGAGGAGTGTGCGGTGGCGGAACTGGTTGTTGGGCTGCACGGTGGCGCAGTGGTTAGCACTGCGGCAGCACAGTTTACCCTTGGCCGGGGGATTGTGGGGATCGTGGGATCGTGGGTTCGATCCCAGCCCCCGACCAACAGTGATCTGTGTGGAGTTTGCATGTTCTCCCCGTGTTGCGTGGGTTTACTCCGGGATTTCTCCGGTTTCCTCCCACATGCCAAAAACATGCATGTTAGGTTAATTGGCTGTTCTAAATTGTCCCTTGATATCTGTTTCCTATAGGCCCTTAGAATAGAGGGTTAGCATTAATGAAAGCGCTTTGAGTGGTCTTTGTGACTAGAAAAGCGCTATATAAGTGCAGGTTAGTTAGTAGTTAGTTAGTTGTGGATTTTGCCTCTAAGGCTCAAGCCATCCACACTCCCGAGACCATGTTGGGATTCGCGGACATCGCAGCCGGGTTGATTGAGACGTGCCCCAATCTCTGGAGCTACCTGGGTCTAACTCCCCTCCTCACTATGGTGATTGAGTCTAGACGATGACTCGGGGAGTTGGTGAAAGCTTCTCCTTCAGTTCAATCCGGACTGAAGAAGAAATGTTCCCGGGAGCGGAGGGCTTGCCACTCCCGCCTCAAGTCTGTGCCATCATCCTCCCACCAGACAGCCCTCGAGGCTCCCGGAGAGATGGAGCCTGACCCCGGAACAGCAGCTGACTCAATCACCACCCCCCCCAAGGAATTCAAGCAAGTTCTCTCTCTCTCTATCTCTCTCTCTCTCTCTCTCTCAACTGAAACCACTTGCCTAATTCCTGGTTGTGAGACTCAGACATTACAGTCCACTGGGTCCTCACCATCAGCTGCTGTAGCCGTTTTTTCACCTTCTTTTCCTGTCTCTCCTAAATGTCCTCTGGTCCTGAAAGGGAACCGCCAGACGACAGCAGGGTCAGTGGATTCTGAGACCCTTGGTTCTGCGCCACCTCCACGCCCAGCGAGGGAGAGCAGTAGCAGCTGTGTCCCAAAGCTGGTGTCAACAAATGAGCGCCCCCTGGTTTCAGCATTGTGGGATCCAGCACCGAAGAAGCCCGAGTCTCCACCTGTGATCATACCTGTGGGCGCGGCACCTCAATGTTCCTCTGAGGAGCCCACAATCGCCGTAACCACTGAAAGGGATGATCCCGGGCCTGCTGCAGCAAGAACCATCATGCCCCGGGAATACAGGCAAGTGAACTCTTGTTCTCTATTACTTAAAAATGAATATTCTTGCCTGGTTCCCGGTGAGGAAAACCAGTCCCTGCAGTCCAGTGAGTTTTCACCACCTGCTGCAAACAATTGTCTCACACCTGCTACCCTTGTGTCTCCTCCAATCCTCTTTGAGTGCCCGCCGGAACCAGGATCATGCCGCCGGACGATGGGGGGCCTGCAGTTCTGGAGGCCCTGGCCCCAGCCCCACAGCCACAGCCTGGACAGAGGGAAAGCGCTGGCACTGAGCTGGTGTCTGTGCCGACAACAGAGCATCCCTGGACCTCAGCTACATACACCTACCCTTTGTTGATACACCTTTGTTGCCAAAGGTGTATCAACAAAGTACTGAGCAAAGGCTGTGAATACTTATGTACATGTGATTTCTTAGTTTTTTTATTTTTAATAAATTTGCAAAAATCTAAAAAAAAAAAAACATTTTCACGTTGTCATTATGGGGTATTGTGTGTAGAATTTTGAGGAAAAAAACTAAATTTATTCCATTTTGGAATAAGGCTGTAACATAAAATGTGGAAAAAACTGAAGCGTTGTGAATACTTTCCGGTTGCACTGTATATAAGTTATTTAACCACTTGCACTCCGTTGTTCCACGGGCGGGCAAGTCTCTGCGTTCTAGGGCGCACGAGGGCGCACGAGAGCGCCCTCGTGCGCGCTTGGACGCATGACGCATGATGGTGGTGATGGTGATGTAGTGGCGTCCAAGCGCCACTAAAAACAAAACTGCAGAGACAGCCGCGAACAGATTAGTTCATCTGATTGACCTCTCATTCGACTAATAAGAGCCTTGAATTGGGTTTCTGAAACCTTGAAGAGCCAATGAATGAAAATCTAGGAAGGAGGACCCGCCTACTGTGAACGCAGGAGCCAATTGAAGCACAGAAATTCAGGCTGGGTGAAGAGAGATTTACTGTTGCAACAGATGAAAACAAAGGACGCTGGACGAATCTACTACAGACCCAGGCTCACCCAGCAGCATGGAGAACACCCACAAGTGGGACCTGCACTCATTCCAGCAGAATAGATGGAGGCCGACGACAAAAGTCGTAAATCATTCGCCAAAACGGCAGTAATGGAATTATGTTGATAGGGATCCACGAGCGGAGCAACGTCGCGTTCGTCTGACAATGGGGGAAGAGATGTTCGCCACGACTCTGCTGCTTTGAAGAGGTAAGGTGTTATAAGCTAAATTATTATTTATCCCTGAAAACTGTAATCCAAAAATGACTTTTGACCGATCGGTAAATTACAACTGTACTGCGCACGAAGTACGAAGTGCGTGCGCCGCGATAAACGGTTCATTTGCCGTGTTCGGACCGTGAACGCCCCCCCCCCGCTGCAGAAGAGGAGCGGGAACGCCCCCCGGTCCGCGGGGGGAAGCATATGAGTCTATTCCATCATGTAGCGATGGCCCTCTTCTGTAGCGGGGGGGGGGGGGGGGTTCACGGTCCATTCACGGTTCCCCCCCCCCACACACACACACACAGTAGCAAAGGGGGGGGGGGTGGCGCTGTGAAAACATGCAAGGAGTGTAATCCGTCATGTAGCGAGGGCCGAACTCGGTCCTTGATAGCGGGGGGGGGGGAACGACCCCCCGCCCACACACACACACACACACACACACAGACACAGCCCTGAGTGTGACCTTTCATTAGAGCCTAAAATGAAGATTCTACATTGAATTATTCAAAAGTTACAGACGTTTTTCCAAACTGTGCCATTTGGCACAATTTGGCACAGTTCCAAAACGCCTGGGAACAGCCTGAGAACAAAGCTGTGTAAAATATTCATTTTTTGTGGTATTGTTACCAAATTTGGATCTCAGCTGGATAACACTTGGTTCTACATTTCTGTTGCATTTTCCAGCCGGATCGGACAGCTGTGTGTTATTTACAAGCATTTGTATCCAAAAAAACACTGTGTCCAATTTTTTTTTCTTCAAGTTCAGCATGTTTAGATGACTGTAACTCAGTGGCCGGAGCACGTAGAGAGATTATGTTTTTTTTGCCAAAAAATTCAAAGTGTTTTCTTTTAAATGAGACCAACCCCATGAAGATGCTGCAAAGGGTTGAATAACAGCTTTCGATTTACTTTGGGCACGTTATTTTTTGGCATTTTTAGGAAAATTGCCCGGAGTGCAAGTGGTTAAGCAGTTTTGCTTTCCATGGGTAGTCCCTTTGTCTATTATGCTGTGTGTGTTTCTGTTGTTTTGGTCATCTACTGTCATGCTGCTGTTACACTGTAATTTCCCAGTTTGGGATCAAATAAGTATTTCAATCCATCTATATATCTACCCACCCACCCACCCAGGACCCATAAGATGGAACCCGTGTTTAACCTTTGATGGGGCTCACATGGACATGCTAGCTGGGTAGCAACATGTCATTGACACTGACAGTATTTTAGGTCTGCGGAGGTTAAGTGTAGTGCGAGGGTTTGAATGCTTCATGGAAGTTTATATCAAAGGTGCAGTACTTGTATTTTGAGCAACTGAAATCTTCAGCAATGAGTAAGTGTTGTTAGCCACTGCAGTGAACTGACGCCCCCTGGCTGTCTTTCTGTCATTCTCAGACTCTTGTTTACATAGCTGGCCCAGGTACCCACTCATCCAGGCCCTCTCCTTTAAACCTTTGGACTGTCTAGTTCAGGGGTCGGCAACCTGTATTACACAAAGAGCCACTGTGAGTGATTTTTGTATTAAAAAAAATCTACATGGAGCCACAAAAATAACAGAGCCTAAAAACTAAGGTAAAACAGCACAACTACAATTACAATCTGGCCTGAAAACATCAGGATTAATAATTTTTCCTTATAAATTTGCATCTTTTTTATTCTAAATTTGTTACCTTTTCCTCACAAAATTGCTACTTAGCTAGTAAATTTTTGATCATTTGTAAAAAGGTTGTGCCTTTTTTTCTTGTAAAATTGTGGGGGGGTTTTTCCTCATTAAACTGTAATTTTTTTTCAAAATTTATTATATTTCAATGTGTTTTTCTTTTTCCTAAATTTGGTATATTTTTCTTTGCAAATTCAAAACCTTTGAGTAAAACTGAAAACCTTTTCCATGTAAATTTGTGACAATTTTCCTAATAAAGTTATTGTTTTTTTCATAAATTTTGATTGTTTTTGGCATAATCTTCTGCTTTTCTCTTAAGATTGTCTTATCTTATTGTTACACTATTCAGGTAAAAATGCTGCCTTTTTCATATAAACCATTCTTAATAAAAATCATACCTTTTTGTGGAAAATGTGTGACTTTTGTCCTTTAAATTTTCATCTTTTTCCTCGTACGTTTGCAAAAAAAAAAAAAAAAGAAATCAGTAAATTATCATCTTTTTTTTCCTGCAAACATCCAGACCCCTGGCCTAGTTGCTTGGCAATTTGATGTCAGGCACAGAGTTGCTATATTATACAGCTACTGTGTTTTTACTCAAGTGACTAAACATTTGCTTATTCAAAATACCACTTTTTATGCTAGAATGACCCCATGCATCACATGAAACATTTAACCTCCTCCCATTATATAGCATTCTTTATTTATGTGCGTAGCGACCTGTGGCTATTGCTATCATATGTTAGCCCTGATACTATTGTGCAGCAGAGTTATCGTGTTTGCTTACATATCTTACCAAACATTTACCCTTTCCAAATCACAATACCTGTGTTTTAATGAACCTGTAAAACTAACATAGTCATGTCTTAGTCCCAGTGGTTATGTGTCTTCTTTTATTAACTTATGTGCACATTGATTGGTTATTGCTGTTAGCATTACTGTTAACTAGGGAGTCAGCCCACCGCCAACAGAGCTGTGGTTAGGTGGATGACGATGTGGTGACAGCTGGTGTTAGAAGGTGGTGACCAAGCTAAACTCTAAGCTGTTTTTTTTTGATCAAAGAACTCAAGTGCAACATCCAGTTGAGGAGAAAAAAAAGCAGAGATGATTCTATAGAGTCCCCTGGGGCCCTAGGCAAAAATTCACAGGGGGCCCCTCCAACCAGTGTTCCTTATATAACAATCTGAGACTAACAAAAAATATGAAATTTAAACACTTTTTTTTAAATTTCAAAAGTGCATATTAGTATACATAAACATTAAATTTGAAAACAGAATTCTGAAGAGCAATAAAAAGCATAAAAAATCAAATAATTTTAAATAAAAGAACTTTAAAAAACCACGTGCAATGTACAAAGTTGGCACAATAATTATATAGAGAAAATATATAAATATTGTATTATAAATATCATAAAAATATTAACTTTTAACTGAGTAGAGAATCTTAGAATTTCTCAAAGTTCTACTGGACTCTTGCTTTCTTTTCTCTTCTTCCTTCATTTTGATACAGCCACTTTCATTTGTTTGTTTACATACTGTAAGACCCACACCGGTATGTGCAAGAGCAAGAGGTGTGGGTGGGACCCTTTAGGGAGTTCTGTGCCAGCTGGCCTACCACTGTTGTTGCAAACTCTCCACAGTGTGACTGTGGTAGTGACTCAAAGTTGGTCAGCCCTTCTGGCCTGGGGTCGTAAGCATCTGCCTGCCTTGCTTGTCAGCACTCAGCGCCTCTGCTTTAAAGTAGCAAAGTTGAAGAGCTCTTGTCATTATATTAGCAAAAATATACATAAAAATTCCATATATTACAATTTTAAGAAAAAAAGAAAAAGGGATGCAGAATAACCACACTGGTCTGGATCTACCCCAGAAAATAATGGGCTCTTCCCTGGCCCAAGGGTCACATCTGAAGAAAATTTCACCAAAATCCAGCTGCTAGTTTTTGCATTTTCCTGCTAGCAGACAAACAACTGCAATAAACACACAAACTCAATCTGTTTATCTGTTTATTAGTCAATCTGTTTATCTGTTTATGCAGGAAATGCTGCTGTTTAAATAATTTCCAAAAATCATTAAAGTTTCCCTTTTGTTTATCCTCTTATCATGCTGTTAATGAAGTTAAATGTTTTATGTGATGAATCGGTGATTTGCAGCAACAATATTTATGAAATATGTAAAATGCCTCGAGGCGTCTTCACACTCAGTTCTATTTTTCTCTCTTGTCAGAGTAATGTGGCAAAATTAGTTACAATTCAGCATTTGGATTAACCAGTACACATCATAATTTAGTTATTCTTATTAACAGAGTATTTGTCAAGTTTTAAGAAATATATAACTTTTGTATTGATGCAAAAATGCTGCATAATTTATATGAACTTCATACCAGACCCTGTTCTTAAAAGGTCATACTGGTCTGTATTGTGATGATTTAATCTTTTTGCTGTCAAATAGCACAGTCTAAACAGGAATTATCACAGTAAACAACATCGTCTATCATCTGAATCAAAGCTTCAATAGCTATTAGGAAACACAGCAGTCATCCACATCAGGGCACTGTTTTCTTCAGAATAGAGAAGGTTCACAGGGTTCTCTTTAATTATGCCTCAGTGAGACAGAGAAGCATATGGTAATCGCTCAGTGCCTCTGTATGTCTGTCTGCCCGTCTGTTTCAGCTTGCCCGGTTGTATCATTGTATCGCCATATTTTCTCGACTTTTAACTTGCCAGAATTTTGAAATAAGGCTTTGTTTTCAAAATAAACACAAATTTAACTCACAACTGTCGTGTAATGGAGCCACACAAAAAAGGTATTGTAATAACTATGCCGGGCCACTGGTGGCAGCAGTGTGCCTTTTTTGTTGTTTTTTTACAGCCCATACTCAGAGGTCTGCATTAGCTACTGTTGAGTGTTTTTACAACACCAGGTTAATGGATGATTATTAGACCAAAACTAAAAACAGATGTAAGGGCGGGCACTATTATATTAACTTGACTGTCGTGGTATATTTTACGTTGTCAAAACGAGGAGACATCGCCTGCTTTAATTTATGCCATCTTCAACAACTGATTGATGTCTGTATTGAAATGACGGAGCTGCAATTAGCTGTGATGCTAACATGTGCAACAACCATTTATGTATATTAACAATGAAACAGTCTTTTTGAGTCAGAGGGACTGATAGTTCATCAGAAAAAACAGGTCCCAAGTCTGATCCTACCATTCTGATTGATTCTTTTTCTCTGACAAAGTCTGGTGTCCACAGATCACTGCACAGACTGTTAGCATAGCGGTAATGTGTGCTAACGTCAGTTCAACTCTTCAGCTAAATTGAGGCTGAGCAGAAAGTACATCCTCAGTGACAATGTATGCAAAATAATCTATTCTATTTCGATGCTCCAGGAGTATAAGAGTGTGATGTTTCATTGATCAGTCTCTTTTCTTGTTGAGAGATTGCTGGAGTATGTGTTCTGACAATAAAGCTGAACCTGAGAAATAAACTCAGCCTCATCCTTGAGCACATTCTCTACACTGGTGACCCTACGACAAATTATGGCCGGTGACGACCTTCCCGCACCGGACTCTTCAGGAGCCAGCCAGGCTAATGCAGCTACCGCAATCCAGCTGCCTGATTTCTGGCAGCATAGCCCACGCTCCTGGTTTAACACTGTCGAGGGATGCCACGAAATTCTACCATATAGTCGCAAAGCTGGACAGCCTCACAGCCCAGCGGGTGGAGAGCCTGACTAACCACCCACCAGACGACGACAAGTATGGCGCATTGAAAGCCGCTCTCATCCGTGCTTTCACCCCCTTGCTGGGAGAGCAAGCAGAGAGGCTCCTGGTGTTGACTGAAGGCGAGGCAGACAGGCCTGCAGACCTGATGGCGAAGATGCTGAGTTTGAGAGACGACGAAGATGATGGCTTTATCTTCGCCCATCTTTTCCTCAGGACACTACCGTCAGCGGTGAGAGTTACCCTGGCCAGTTCACAGCTGCTGGCCCACCGAGATTACCACGAGCTGGGCCAGGAGGCGCAGCGACTCGTCGACGTCCACAGGCGACACACGGCCACAACGGCAGCAGCGGAGCTGAGCGCAATGCCCAGAGACGGCAGGGGGCCTGAGGCTGCAGCACCAGATTCGCTGACGTCAGCAGCAGCGGAGGCCAGGAGACATGGAGCGGGAGACGCCCTCTGCTTTTACCATCGCCGTTTCGCCGAGAGGGCACGCAAGTGCATTCCACCGTGCCAGTTCAAGCGCTCGGGAAACGCCAGGACCGGGAGTCGGTAGCAGCTGCGGCTCTCGGCGTGAAGAACAAGCTGCTCTACCTGACGGACGCGTGATCAGGGAGGCAGTTCCTGGTGGACACAGGCTCCCAGCTGAGTTTCATCACACCTTCCTACGCTGACCAGCTGGCGCCTTCCAGCGGACCCCTGGTGTCGGCGGCGAACGGCTCGACGATCAAGACCTTCAGGGAGAAGACCCTCCCCCTGTCTTTTCACGGCCGGGCATTCGAGTGGACTTTCGTCATAGCGGCAGTCAGTTTTAACATGTTAGGTGCTGATTTTTTGTGCTCACATGGTTTATTGGTTGATCTTGCTAATAGACGTCTAGTTAATGCACTGTCTTTCCACTCTATTTCTTGCACAGCCTGGGTGGTCCCGCCTACTGCACAGGCCAACTTCACAGCTGCGGGTGGTAAGTTCCAAGCACTACTCACTCAGTTCCCAGCACTCACAGTCCCAACGTTTTCGGCGTCAGTGGCTAAACATGGGGTGGAACATTTTATCACTACAACCGGGCCCCCCGTTTTTGCAAAGGCTTGGCGCTTGGACTCAGCTAAACTGGCCATAGCGCACGAGGAATTCGCCAACCTGGAAAAGATGGGCATCATTAGACACTCTAAAAGCCCCTGGGCTTCACTGCTACACATGGTCCCAAAGGCTGATGACTCGTGGCGGCCTTGCGGTGATTTCCGCAGGTTGAATAACACTTCAGCACACGACCGCTACCTGATTCCGCACATTCAAGATTTTTCGGTTCATTTGGCGGGGGCGCGCATTTTTTCTAAAATAGATTTGGTGCGCGGCTACCATCAAGTCCCAGTGCGCGTTCAGGATATACCCAAAACAGCGGTAATAACTCCTTTTGGGCTTTTCGAGTTTTTGCGCATGCCGTTTGGACTCAAGGGTGCCGCGCAGACTTTCCAGCGCATGATGGATGCAGTTTTACGCGACCTCCCTTTCGTGTTTGTCTACTTGGATGACATTTTGGTAGCCAGCATGTCCGAAGACGAACATGAAAGCCACCTCACAGCGATTTTTCGGAGGCTGGCAGAGCATGGGTTAATAATTAGCCCAGCGAAGTGTCAGTTTGGGGTGGCGCAAATTGATTTTTTGGGGCATCGCGTTTCACCAGAAGGAGCGGTCCCTCTGCCCGATAAAGTACGCGCAATAACAGACTTTCCCCAACCTCAGACGGTCAAAGCATTGCAGGAATTTTTGGGAATGGTTAATTTTTATAACAGTTTCCTCCCAAGCGCAGCGCAGCTCATGCAACCATTGTACACGGCACTGAAAAAACAAAAACCCACAAGTAAAATCGAATGGTCTCCGGAGCGGGAGCGCGCATTCTCCCAAGTCAAATCAGCCCTGGCAAATGCGGTTTTGTTGGCACACCCAGTGCCAACGGCCCGCATGGCGCTCACCACGGACGCTTCCGATTTAGCGGTGGGGGCGGTCGTTGAACAGTTTGTAGCAGAGAGCTGGCAGACGCTCGCATTTTTCAGCAAAACCTTGCGCGATAACGAGCGAAAATACAGTGTGTTCGACAGGGAGCTTTTGGCCCTGCATTTGGCCATCCACCATTTCCAGTTCTGGCTGGAGGGGCGCCGTTTCACCGCGTTTGTGGACCACAAGCCGCTAACGTTTGCGATGGCCAAGATTTCAGAGCCTTGGTCGGGCCGACAGCAAAGACAGCTGGCCGCGATATCGGAGTTCACCACCGATATTCAGCATCTCGCGGGCAAACATAATGTAGTGGCAGACTGTCTTTCGCGTGCGGTAGCAGCGCCAGGCCCCGTGGGGACAGACTCGGCAGCCGTGGCCGCGGGCCAGGGTTGTGGTGCGGAAGCGCACGCAGCCCCGGTCCGCGTGGGTTTAGATTATGCAGCCATGGCCGCGGAGCAGGTTAGCGACGCGGATGTGTGCGCGCTCCAGTCTGGACCAACAGGGTTAAGGCTGGAGCACAGGGTGCAGCAAATAGGTATGCCCCCCTAATCTGCGATGTCTCCACGGGGCGGCCTTGCCCCGTGGTTCCAGCTGCGTGGCGCCGCCGCGTTTTTGACTCGATCCATTCTCTGGCGCACCCAGGGGTGCACGCATCGATTAAGATGGTGGGGGAGAAATTTGTTTGGCCCGGGTTGCGCAAACAGGTCAAGGAATGGGCAGCAGCCTGCGTAGCGTGTCAGCGAGCCAAAATACACAAGCACACTAGAGCTCCTTTGGAGCCTTTTCACATTCCGGCTAAGCGTTTTGATCATGTGCATGTTGACTTGGTGGGTCCTCTTCTGTTGTCGCAGGGGTGCACACACCTTTTGACGATGGTAGACCGCACCACGCGTTGGCCAGAAGTGGTTCCTCTAGCGTCAACTACAACAGAAGAAGTTGCACGCGCGTTTTTAACAGCTTGGGTTGCGCGTTTTGGAGTTCCGTCGGACATAACGTCCGACAGAGGTCCCCAATTTGTTTCCGAACTCTGGTCATCGATGGCCCACAGCCTAGGGGTGAAGATTCACCGCACTACCGCGTATAACCCCCAGGCTAACGGTTTGTGCGAACGCTTTCATAGGTCATTGAAAGCAGCCCTCAGAGGGCTGCTTACGGATACAAATTGCGGATACAAATTGGGTGGATAAACTTCCATGGGTTTTACTGGGGTTGCGTTCTGCACCTAAGGCAGAACGCCTATTTGCAGGCCTCCCCAGCTGAATTAGTTTTTGCACAACCCCTCCGTTTGGCAGGGGAATTCCTTCCCTACAATCCTGCGCCAAATTGCCACCCCGCTCAGCTGTTGCAGAGCAGCACGGGATCAAACACCCTTCCGGGCCCAGTTCATCATAGTTTTCCACGCGTTTTTGTGCCGAAGGCTTTAAAAAATGCGGAGTTTGTTTTTGTTAGCCATGATGCTCAACGCCCAGGTTTGCGGCCGCCTTATGACGGGCCTTTCAGAGTGTTGGAAACAGGGGAGAAGCATTTTTGCTAAATTTAGGAGGCAGAAAGGAGTTGATTTGCATAAACAGACTCAAACCCGCTTTTGTTCTGGCTGATGAACACGTGCAGTTGGCGAGGGCCCCCCGCCATGGCAGGCCACCGAGAAGGCATTCTTCAGAGCCCCCACAGAGATGTGCTAACAGTTCTGATCCACAGGTGCAGGAAGACGCTGCAGAAGGAACAAAGCCGGCTTACAGCAGATATGGCAGGAGGTTAAGACCTAGGCAATTGGTGGATTGATTTTTGATATGTGGTAATGTTTTCTGTCATGCATCTCTGATTATGTGTTGTCCCTTAGTAGATGTTTGGGGGGGGGGGGGGTTATGTGGCACATATTTTGGGTTCATATTTTCCACAATTGTATTGCTGTATGTGTATTGGGTGCTTCACGCGGGACAAAGAAGGTCTGGATCTGCAGAGGTCTGCAGGAGATAACGAGGAGGTGTGAGATTGGGCCTTTGTCTCAGAGAAGATGCCCCAGAAGGATTTCCAGATCATCGAAGAATAAGAGACAATGGTGAAAGATCAAAGAGTTGCATTGTGACTGGGATTAAGTACCATGTGACTGTATGTTTGCTAAAGCACCATGTGACTTAGGTTCCGATGCTCCAGGAGTATAAGAGTGTGATGTTTCATTGATCAGTCTCTTTTCTTGTTGAGAGATTGCTGGAGTATGTGTTCTGACAATAAAGCTGAACCTGAGAAATAAACTCAGCCTCATCCTTGAGCACATTCTCTACAACTGCAGTCTTTAGGATTAAAAATAGAAAAAAAAAAGCTTTTTCTTCCTCTGTTAAAAACTGATCATTTTAACAGGAACATAGATTTTACTTCCCTCCAGATAAATGAATTTATTAAAAAAACAACACTTCAACTAAATCCATTTTGCCAAGAACATAAATCAGTTATTTTATTGATGTCTACAATTCAAAGACTGGCACATAAAAATTACTGGATTGAATATGATAATGGGAAGCCTTACATATTTCAAGGTGAAAATCCGTGTAAAATATACAACAAATTAAAAAAAATGAAGAAGGGAGTGAGAGAAAATAATTAAAACCCATTATATTTGTCTTACAGGAGACAAAAAATATGTCCATTACTATTTGAATGACCAGTTTGTTTAGCTTCAGTTATCAATTCAAAGACAATAGACTGCAATAGATATGGGAAAAAGGACTTCCTGCAAGGTTTTAGTCGTGATTTCTAGCACAACACTCATCCTCAGCCTGCTTAATAAGAGGCTCACACATGAGGAAACAGAAGAACAGAAAAAAAAAACAAAAAACAAAAACCACACACTTCCCCCTTGTGGTTTCCTGCCCTGAACTGTTCAGGTTCTCTCTAAAGAAAGAGAAAATGCAATAAAAGACATTATCTTCCCCTTTGTGATGTCACAAATTGATATCCCAACTGTATTTTTTTCATTTAGAACTGCACTACAGGGCGCCACCGTACTGTGTGTTAACACGAAAAGGCAATGCACTGTTATAGGCCGTGTGTGTCACAACAGTAGTCGGGCCCCATGCAAGAATGTGTTTAGGGCCCCTATATTCGTAATAAATGAGAGTTCAAACCTTTTAAGACAAAAGCTTTATAAAAACAAACGTGAATCATTGTCTAGATGAAGATAAAAGCGCTATATAAGTGCAGGTTAGTTAGTTAGTTAGTTAGATAGAAAAATGTAAGGCATTAGCTAGAATAAAAACTTAACCAGCATTCATATAAGTGTTGTACATTTAAAAAGAAAAGTCACAAATTTACAACAAAAAAGTATCAGATTTTTCATGAAAAAAATTGTGAATTTATGAGAAAAAAATAGCAAATTTATATGGAAAAAGTAGCAAATTTACAAGAAAAAAAGAGAATTTGATTTTAAAAAATTACAACTTTGCAACAAAAAGGTTACAAATTTATGAGAAAAAAGTAAAAAATGGATAAAAAAGTTGCAACTTTACGAAAAATAGCAAATCCATGTGAAAAAAATATCAAATTTACAAGAAAAAAATCACAATGTGATTTTACAAAGTTGGAACTACAACAAAAAGTTGCAAATTTAATGGAAAAAAGTTGCAGATTTATGATGAAAAAGTAAGTGAATTTACGAGAAAAAATAGCAAATTCATATGAAAAAAGTGGCAAATTTACAAGAAAAAAATCACAATTTGATTTAAAACGTTGACGTTTTATAACAAAAAAGTTGCAAATTCAAAAGAAAAAAGTAGCAAATTTAAAATAAAAAGTAACAAATTTATGATAAAGTTGCAGATTTAAATGTTCCAAATTTGCAAGCTTTTTTGCATTTGTTGCTTCAAAGTTTTAGGTAACGTGATATTAAGGTTTATGTTGATACTGGGAAGGTGAGGGGCAATTCTCTGTTTTTTCGGGCATGTCCCCCCGTCCTCCCCTTGATTTCCACCCATGTAAGGACCCACTGGATTTTGGCGGTGGTCAGGGTCAGGATGTGGATTTTGGATCACTTCTTCCCCTTTCTTAACACTGTGAGATAAGGCCTCGGCTAAGCAGAGATCTTAACATTGTGTTAGAGAAAAAAGTGATCCAGAATCCTCATCCTGACCCAGATCACCTCCAGAATCTAATGGATTCATCCGTAGTCCTCACCTCTGGTGAGGATATCATCAAAATCCATCCAGTAGTTTTTGCATAATCAAACAAACCCCCTGAAAACATCACCTCCTTGGCAGAGGTAATAATAAACTGTGTAAAAAAACAAGTTTTGACTGAATTCCTTCATATTTCTTTGCTGAATTCTAACATTTACACATCCTGAGTGAGAAAACTGAAAGTTTTATATGACAAAATCCTGCAAAAATAATTGCAGCAGAAATATTTCCCCTTTATAGGAGCTCAGAGCAGTTTAAAAAAAAAAATGATGGCCATGCTTGCAAGAACTCCTTTCTGAGAGCAGCCAGGGCTATATGAGTTACCAGATATATAGAAGCCTTTGTTGTATAAGAAATCAGATTTTTGGGAAAAGGCAGAGAGGCCTTATGAGGGGAGAATCAGAGAGATTTGGCCTTTTGAAGAGCATTTGAACCCGGGGGAACGGTGAGAGAAAGGAGCCTTTGTTGTCACGGAATCAGCTGTAGGAGCAGAGGGGATGTGTGTGTGTGTGGGGGGGGGGGGGGTGTAAGTGCAGAGAAGAAGAGATGAAGCCATCTTAAGTGACTGAGGGCTATTACAGCATTGAGAAGGGGGGGGGGGCTGCAGGTGAGGAGGAGGAGGTGAGAAACTGAGATTGAAAAGAAAGGATTTTAAAAATTGAGTGAGAAGGGGAAAGCCGATAAACCTGAAGGTGAGAGAATGAGAGAGGAGAATTGGAGGAGTCAGCACGGACCAACAGATGGCTCTGCCAGTCTACGGGGACTCCAGGATGCTCTCCTCCCATACCAGATTCTGACTGAACATGTTGGGGTCCCAAATTGCTGCAAGGACCCCCCGGCTGTGCTATAACCTGACTGACTGATGAGCCCTAATTATGACCGTCCCATGGGTTTCACCAGGGAGGTTTTACTGTAGGGGCTGTAATATTTATAGCTGAAGTCACAGCATCGTGGCGAGGGAAGGTGCAGTCTGTGTGGACGAATGCATGTTCTCACACTATAAAATACAGTCGGTTGACCTTAGGTAGAAAAACATGCAGATTTACTGTATTGAAAAACCCCTTCAGCGGTCTTCACAGCACTGCTTCTCTCCAGTGCTTATCTCCACCATTCATGACCGTTGGGCCATTCATGAACGATTCGTTCCAGTGTACTAGTTCTTTTGGGTGAACGAACTGCACTGAATCGCTTACCGTAACTGAATGAATCACTTAGGAAATAGCAGCCGTTTCATCCTCCGCTTTCGAATCATGTACATGCCATTGGCTGGTAGTTCTCTTAGCCTTCTACAGCCTATTACAGCCTCACAAACCTGGAGCTCTGGAAGGAGCTGCTTTTATTGGACGGATTGTTCATGAAAGGCTTCTCCGGCCTGGCCTGCAGGAACCAGGAAGTAATAATGGATGAATTCAACAAAGTGAAATGAAACAGCAAAGGTGATTTTGAAGCGAGAAATATATCATTTAGTTGCCAGTTCTGTTTTTATATGACACACACATCTGCTCCTTTAAAAGTTTTTAGTTGCCTCAGTTCAACAGCTGAAAAAAATTGTGTGTGACCTGACCAAAATGCACCACAAAGCTTTCCACATAGACAGTGAATGGGGGGGAGTGCCAGGGTAGAAAAACAAACAAAAAAAAAATCAAAAACCGAGTGGTTTTCTTTCAGCCATTATAAGAGGGAGAATGAGCAAACAAAATGTGAGGTAACGGCATACTGCATGTGAGCTGTGATTGAGACAGCTGCTGCTGGAATCGCACTTAGCAAGTCCAAGAACATTAAAAAAAATCATAATAAAACCTGAGGTCATATCTAACAATTGTCAAGCAAGCCTCTAAAATGCCAGACTCATAAAAGGTGTCTGTAACAGGGGCAAAAGTTGCCTAAACAGAACTCCTCTTCTGGGTGCTGCACCTCAGTAAGGAACACTAGGCTTATTACCAATCACTGTCAGGCTATATACAGGAATAATTTAAAATAATTTACAATTGCTGAGGTTTTTTTTAAAGTTATCCTTTAAAAAAAAACACTAAAACACCACAACAAAACATGCAATGATAATAATATGCAACAAATCAACCAGTAAAAAAAAAAACAAAAAGAAAAGGCCAACTCAATTATAACCAATAAAATGCATAAAACCCCCAAGTACTAAAATAAAAGGGTTAAATATACTCTTAAAATAATCCATCATAATAATCCATTACATCTGTTTACCATGTTTAAACACACAACATGAATCCAAGCTGCCTTGCCCGCTGCTGCTTCGTTCGCCAGCCTCCCACTCAGTACACGAACGAACAAACGTGTACTGTGGAGTACTGATGATACTGGTGGATTCATACGGCCGGTGTGTCGTTCAGCAGTTGTCTCCCTCACGTTCTCATCAGTTCAGTCAGTGAAGTACTGAAGAGCTGTGAAGGAGCGAGCCCTGCCCGTTCAGGTCAGCCGATCGGCTCCATGCGTCTGCTCCTTATTGGCGTATTATGGATCTGAGCGGGGATTGGGGAGGAGGAGCGGGCACCTCCAAGTGATGAGTCAGGTTTCTTGATGCCAGAGTGCATGCGGGGCGTGCTACATAGACAATGAATGGGGAGTGTGAAAATGCATGCCTAGGTGGACACATAGCTTTAGAGCTCCAGTTGGTGTACGAATCTTTAGAACGGAGACTTTTAGTGAACGTTCCTTTGAGGGCCTGGTCCTCAGTGTTGGGCACTTTAGCAATTCCAGGTTAAACCCAATTTTATTTGCCATAGTTTATCGTCCCCCATCAACCTATTCAGAATTTTTATCCGAATTTCCTGATTTCTTAGCTGATTTAGTGCTGAAATCTGATAGAATAATTATAGTAGGGGACTTTAATATACATGTGGATGTAGATAGTGACTGCCTTAATGTGGCTTTTAATTCAATATTAGACTCGATTGGGTTTTCTCAGAAAGTAGGAAATTCTACTCATTACCTCCACCATACATTGGACCTTGTTCTGACATATGGCATAGAAATAGAAAATCTTGTAGTGTCTCCTCATAACCCTGTACTGTCAGACCATTGTCTGTTAACCTTTGATTTTACTATTTCTGACTATTTGGCTCCTAAAGAAAAATATTATCACAGTAGATGCCTCTCAGATGATGCTGTTTCCAAATTTATGCAGATTGTTTCCTCTATGCCATGTGTCAACACAACGGAAATAAGCTATAGACAGCTTGCTCCTTCTGTAATTGATAACATGGTGGATAGTGTTTCAGCTTCTCTGCATCAGGCTCTAGACTTGGTGGCCCCCTTAAAAAAGAAAAAGTCTAATCAGAGATTTTTAACTCCTTGGTTCAACACAGAAACTCGTAGCTTAAAACAGAAGACTCGTCAATTAGAAAGAAAATGGCGCTCTACTAATTTAGATGAAATCTATTTAGCTTGGAGAAATCATCTTTTAATTTATAAAAAATCTCTTACAAAAGCTAGAACGAGTTATTACTCTGCATTAATAGAAGAGAACAAGAATAATCCCAGGTTTCTTTTCAGTACTGTAGCCAGGTTGACAAAGAGTCAGGACTCTGTCAATCCTAGCATCCCCTTAGAGCTTACTAGTCAGGACTTTATGAACTTTTTCAATAATAAAATTTCATCCATCAGAGATAAAATCAATCAGATTCTTCCCACAGTTAACTTAAATACTGTAACTACTACAACTCCTTCTATTGATGTCTGTCTTGATGAGTTTACTCCAATCGACCTTTGTGAGTTAGACAAAATAGTTTCCTCATCCAAACCTTCAACTTGTCTTTTAGACCCTATTCCTACCAGGTTATTTAAAGAAGTCTTCCCACTTATTGGTAGCTTTATTCTTCATATAATCAATTCTTCATTAACTTTAGGCCATGTACCGCAGGCTTTTAAAACGGCTGTAATTAAACCCTTACTCAAAAAGCCAACGCTAGATCCAGGAGCTTTAGCTAACTATAGACCAATCTCTAATCTCCCTTTCATTTCAAAAATCTTAGAAAGAGTTGTTGCTACGCAATTATTTGACCACCTGCAGGGAAATGGTTTATTTGAGGAGTTTCAATCTGGGTTTAGAATCCATCATAGTACTGAAACAGCCTTAGGGAAGGTCACTAACGACCTCCTCATTGCATCTGATAATGGACTAGTTTCTGTACTTGTCCTTTTAGATCTTAGTAAGATAAGATAAGATAAGATAAGATAAGCTTTTATTAGTCCCACAACGGGGAAATTCCAGGATTGCAACAGCACAGGGATAGCAACACTCAGAGCAACAATCAGAAGGCAAGAAAAAAACAAGCAAGCAAGAGCAGCTAATATACATATGTACGTATTACTATAAAATATATATATATACACACACACACAGACACACAGTGCAGAGCATTGTAGCTGGATGGAATAAATATATGAATATATGAACACACAGTGCAGAGCATTGTAGCTAGATGGAATAAATATGTAAATATATAAACACCCACAGTACGGAGCATTGCAGCTAGGTGGAATAAATATGCAAGTATATAAACACACACAGTGCGGAGCAATGTAGCTAGATGGAATAATATGTAGATATATAAATATATAAACACACCCAGTGCTGAGCATTGTAGCTAGATGGAATAAATATGTAAATATATAAACACACACAGTGCAGAGCATTGTTGCTAGATGGAATGAAACAGCATAACCGTCTACTTAGTTATCCTACATGGTATGATTATGTGCCCATACATATTCTCACCCTCCATAGCGACCGGTATGTTCCTAGTTGTATGCCGGAGGGGACCATTGTGTAAGTCTATTGCATCTTTTGCATTCAAAAAACTATTAGTTTGTTACGTTTTTTTGCTATCTCTGCGAGCAGCCCTGCTTAGGTTGTACAGTCTGACAGCCGTTGGTAGGAAGGACCTACGAAACCTCTCGGTTGTGCACCTGGGATGATGTAGTCTGCTGCTAAATGAGCTCCTCAGTGCATTCAGTATGTCCTGCATAGGGTGGAACTCGGACTCCAGCAGAGATGACAGTTTAGCCACCGTCCTTCTCTCTCCTATCTCCTCCATCGGATCAAGGCGCTGCCCCAGGACAGAGCTAGCTTTCTTAATCAGTTTGTTCAGTCTCTTCCTATCGGCTGCAGTAATGCCACTGCCCCAGCAGACCACTCCAAAAGTGATGCCTGATGCCACCACCGTGTCATAGAATGACTTCAGCAGCGCCCCTTGTACACCAAAAGACCTGAGTCTCCTCAGCAGGAACAGCCTGCGCTGTCCCTTCTTGTAGAGTGCATCAGTATTGTGTGACCAGTCTAGTTTATTGTTCAGATGAATACCCAGGTACTTATAGGATGTCACCATCTCAATGTCTGTTCCCTGTATATTTACTGGTACTGTGAGGGGCTGCCCATGCCTGCGGCAGTCCACCACCAGCTCCTTAGTTTTCCTCGCGTTGATCTGGAGGCAGTTCCGATGGCACCAGTCCACGAAGTCCTGGATAAGCCCTCTGTACTCAGCTTCATCTCCATTGGAGATGAGGCCAACGATCGCAGAGTCATCAGAGAACTTCTGTAGATGGCAGTGTGTTGTGTTGTGTGAGAAGTCCGCAGTATAAAGAGTGAACAGGAAGGGAGCCAGCACCGTTCCCTGGGGGGCCCCCGTGCTACTGATGATCGTGTCGGACACACAGTCCCGGGTTCTCACAAACTGAGGCCGGTTCGTGAGGTAGTCCAGGATCCATGATGACAGGTGCTGGTCCACCCCTGCGCGCAGCAGCTTGTCCTTCAGGATCATCGGTTGGATGGTGTTGAAGGCACTGGAGAAGTCAAAGAACATGATCCTCACCATATTCCCGGGCTTCTCCAGGTGGGACAGAGAACGGTGAAGGAGGAAGATCACCGCATCCTCCACCCCAATGCCATGCTGGTAGGCGAACTGGAGTGGATCCATCGCTGGTTCCACCAGGGGGCGGAGGTGAGCAAGGAGCAGTCTCTCCAGGGTCTTCATCAAGTGGGACGTCAAGGCCACCGGTCTGTAGCTGTTCAGGTCTTTGGGGTGGGAAGTTTTTGGTACAGGTACCACACAAGATGTTTTCCACAGCTGTGGTACCCTCCCCAGTTTCAGGCTCATGTTGAAGATATACGTCACAATCCCACACAGCTGGTCTGCACAGGACTTGAGGAGCTTTGCGCTGATGCCGTCCGGTCCCGGCGCCTTCCTCGCCTTGATCTTCCTCAGCTCCGTCCTCACCTGGGTCCTGGTCAGGGTCAGGATGGGGGGCTGTGTGTTGGGAGTGGGGGGGTGTTGGTGGAGTGGGGAGTGGGCAGCAGGACTTGATTTCTTTAGAGGCAGCAGTGGTTGTTGTGCAGTCAGGGGGGAGGGCGGTTGGTCAAATCTATTGAAAAACAGATTCAGGTTGTTCGCCCACTCCCTGCCCCCTGTGGCCTGGGGGGAGGTATTCTGGAGCCCCGAGATGGTTTTGAGGTTTCTCCAGACCCCGCTGATGTCGCTCTGTTGCAGCTTGTCCTCCATCTTCTTCCTGAAGCTGTCCTTGCCTTCTCTGATCTTTCTCCTCAGCTCCCTCTGTACGGACTTCAGCATCTCCCTGTTCCCTGACCTGAAGATCCTCTTCTTCTCTCTCAGAAGTGTTTTTATCTCAGGGTTGATCCAGGGTTTGTTGTTTGAGTGACGCCGTATGGTCTTGGTGGGAACGGATTTGTCCACACAGAAGCTGAGGTAGCCCGTGAAGGTGTGAATGAGGCCATCGATGTCCTCACCATGTGGATCGCAGAGCTGCTTCCAGGCGGTGGCTTCAAAACAGCCCTTTAGGGTGTCCATTGTCTCCTCAGACCATAACTCCACAGTGTGCATGGCCGGAGGTTGTCTGTGCACTAGGGGTTTGTACACCGGCCGGAGATGAACCAAGTTGTGATCCGATCTCCCGAGTGGGGGGAGTTGTGATGAGGTGTACGCCTCCTTAGTGTTTGCGTAGAATAAATCCAGTGTTTTATTGTCTCTAGTGTGGCATGTGACATACTGGGTGAACGTGGGTAGAATGGGAGACAGTGAAACATGGTTGAAATCGCCTGAGATGAGGAGAAGAGCATCTGGGTGTTCTGTCTGCAGCCTGCTGGTTACTGAAAGGATGACGTCACGTGCTGTCCCAGCGTTCGCCGTCGGATTTGCATAAACAACAATGCAGATCACGTGTGAGTGTTCTCTCGGGAGATATGTAGGCCTCATGCTAACAGCTAGCAACTCAATGTCTTTGCTGCAGTGTCGTTGTTTAACAGTGATATGTCCCGGTCTGCACCAGTTGTTGTTAACATACATTATCACTCCACCGCCCCTAGCCTTGCCACTGTCTGGTGTTCGGTCAGCTCATATCATGTGAAAACCCTCCAGCTCAATGTTAGCATCTGCTGCTAGTTCAGTTAGCCACGTCTCAGTAAACAAAAGGAGAGAGCACTCCCGGTATGTGCTATCATAACGGGAGATAGCCGCTAGCTCATCTAACTTTCCCAGTATCGACCGTACATTTCCCATGACAACAGATGGAAGGGAGGGTCTGTACCTTATATTTTTTGTCCTCCGCCTTATTCCAGCCCGGCAGCCGCGGCGTTTTCGCCTCAGTTCTCTCGGTATGTCGAGTTTTTCCAATGGGACCGGGTGGCGGTTGAATGCTAGCAGCTGTTCTCTGCTGTATCGTATCCTGCTATAAACAGTGGCTCCGTCCACCGGCTCAGGAGACATTTAGGACGATCTGTGTGTCCGTGATATAAGTGGGGTGAAAAAAAAAAAAAAAAAAAAAGACGGATCAAAAGAGAGAGGAAGGGAAAAAGACTCGGAATCGAGCCGCTGTTGCAAAAGGCAGCCTACTCGTGTGGCGCCGAGAGAAAAAAAAACAAAAAAAAAACACACCAGCTACACTGTTGAGAGTTCATCAGGAACTGAAGGCATTCAAGCACAAGCAACCGTCATCGTTTGGCAAGTAATGGCTCAAAAACAACAACAAAAAACCCACAAACACACAATGTCACATAGTGCAGCTTTTGATACTATTGATCATAATATTCTACTTGATAGATTAGAACACTATGTTGGACTTAATGGAACTTCGTTGCAGTGGTTTAGATCTTATTTATCTGATAGGTTCCAGTTTGTTCATGTAAATGATGAGTTTTCTCTCAGCTCAAAGCTTAGTCATGGAGTTCCACAGGGATCTGTGCTTGGCCCTACTCTTTTTAGTTTATATATGCTTCCGTTAGGCAACATTATTAGAAAGCACTGTATACATTTTCACTGTTATGCAGATGACACACAATTATACCTGTCAATGAAGCCAGATGATACTAATCAATTAGCCAAGTTAGAAGCCTGTCTTAAGGAAATCAAAGTTTGGATGACTTGTAATTTCCTGCTATTAAATTCAGATAAGACTGAAGTCATTCTTGTTGGTCCAAAAAACCTTAGAAATTCCTTTCCAAATCAAACTTTCAGTTTGGATGCAGTTACTCTTTCTCTTAATAGCTCTGTGAGGAACCTTGGAGTTATTTTTGATCAGGATTTGTCCTTCAATTCACATATTAAATTTGTTTCTAAGACTGCCTTCTATCATTTGCGTAATATTGCCAAGATTAGGAGCATCTTGTCTCAGAGTGATGCTGAGAAGCTGATCCACGCTTTTGTTAGCTCGAGATTAGATTATTGTAATTCTTTATTATCAGGCTGTCCTAAAACATCTTTAAAAAGTCTTCAGCTGATCCAAAATGCTGCAGCAAGAGTTTTAACAGGTACTAGAAAGAGAGATCATATCTCTCCGGTTCTGGCCTCCCTTCATTGGCTTCCCATAGAGTTTAGAATTAAGTTTAAAATCCTTCTTCTTACTTACAAAGCTCTAAACAATCAGGCTCCTTTTTATTTAAAAGATCTGATACTACCGTATCATCCTAACAGAGCACTACGCTCCCAAAATGCAGGTTTACTTGTAATACCTAGAATCTCCAAAAGTACAATGGGAGGCAGAGCCTTCAGTTATCAAGCTCCTCTCCTGTGGAATCAGCTGCCAATCTGGATTCGGGAGTCAGACTCGATCTCTGTTTTTAAGAATAGGGCTAAAACCTACCTTTTTGATATAGCCTACAATTAGGGAGGGATCATGTGTTTTCTGAACCCTCCCTTAGTTATGCTGCTAATAGGTTTAGTCAGCCGGGGGACCTCCAGTAATGCACTGGGCCTCACTCCTTTCCTCACTCTCTATGAAATATTTTTTTTTTTTGCTGGTCATTAACATTTGTTTGTTCTCTCCCATAGATTAAGGCCCCATCGTGCTGTTTGCTCTCTACATGTCTGTTCTTTTCTTCTTCTCTATCCCCTCACCCCCCAGCCAGTCGCAGCAGATGACTGCCCCTCCCTGAGCCTGGTTCTGCTGGAGGTTTCTTCCTGTTAAAAGGGAGTTTTTCCTCTCCACCGTCGCCAAGTGCTTGCTCACAGGGGATCGCCTGATTGCTGGGGTCTTTCTGCAACTGTGGGGGTCCTCCCTACAGTTGATAGTGCTATGAGATGACTGTTGTTGTGAAATGGCGCTATATAAATAAAGTTGAATTGAATTGAATTGAATTGAATTGAACGAACTGAAGTGATTCAGTACATTTTAGTGAGCTGTAAATCCCATCACTAGTAGGTGGTTTGAAGCGCTGAGGGGGATGCCACCCCCCTTTGAACAAAATGAATTGTGAATTTTCAACTTTTTTTGGAATAATAATAATACAAATTTGTAATTTACAAATCTGTAACTTTTTACTTTAAATGCTTTTTTCCACATAAATTTTTAACTTTTTTGTAAAATGTTAACTTTTCTCATGAATGTATAACTTTTTTCCTCTAAAACTTCAACTTTTTCTTTTCATAAATTTTCAGTTTCTTTCCTGCAAATCTGAAACTTTTTCCCTGAAAATTTGCAACTTCTCTCCTGTAACTTTGCATTTTTTTCTATGAGGAGTAGCAATTCCTGTGAAATTTGGGTAGACGGATGGCAGCTGCTGCACCATTGCATTAACTCCTTTCATTTTAGCTGGAATGAGCTAAAAATGAACAAGAATGCCATCGATTGCCTTAAAAAACTGAGTAAAGTGGAATACAAACTGTATGTTGCAGGCAAGCATTTGATAACTAGCTAAAGTGGAACAGAAACTGTATGCTAAACAGACAGAAATTTCCGGGCAATCAATCTGCATGCTTTATTTAAGTCAGGCAAACTAATTGGATTTTCCAGCCTATCTGCATCTTTGCAAAGCTTTTTTATAGCTATAACTGATATGAACCAGACATTACACAGATGCTGTCACAATGGAATCTTTGCATTGCACTGACGGAAATTCATAGCTAAAAAGCTGAGCCCTTGCTTTCAACCAACGTCATCAGATTTTTGCTGAACTTGAAAACATTTATATTCCAGTCAATGACCCTAGCACCCAACTACCAACAGTAAATGTGCATACACACAGGAACAGAATAACAATGCAGCGACAGCTGCAGAGAAGAGGACAAAGTAATCCTGCCATGAATTAAACTAATCTCAACCTTGAGGCATGCTAAAAAATGCACCTGGGAGTACAGGATACATGACAGGGTTAGAAAGTGTTACCCAGGCAACTGGAACCTGGAATTCTGACTGGTGAATACCGCCAGCTTTAACGTGGTGTACAATGAGCATACAGTATACCACTGCATTCAGGCTAGTCTAGTAGGCCTGACAGAACCACAGCAGCACATTTTAACAACTATCTGCAAGCTACTGATTAGATGCATTTTTGAGTTTCTTATATTGAGACTTGTACTCCATCAAAGGTACTGGGCCATATTACGATGACGGGGTCAGATGATTAGTTGTCACTGATGCAGAACGTGATTATGGACGTGTCCAGGTTAATTTCCTTATCACAACTGTGTAAAAACGAACCTTCCACTGGCGCATGACACAAAGAGGCTGGTCTAATCATTCAGAGATGAGTTTTGGATAATCCAGTCCAAAGCGCTCCTTCCCATCCCTTTAATGCAAAAGGCACATTATCTAAAGTGAATTGTCATCATGACAGTTTAAGACGTGTTTTGTGCTGACAAAAGCCCATGTGTTTGAGCCAAAATGCACGTGATAGTAATGCTGCTTAGTAATAAGGAAGACATCAACCACAGTTGATGCCCAGTTAGTTATTTTAGAAAGAACAAACAGGGAAGAATGGGCTGAAAAATCAGCTGAATGCGCACTGACGGTCATCCACGCACTTTTCAGACAGACTTTCTGCAGTGCGCCAGTGTTTTTCTGTCAGCGCATTGTCTGTTTTTTAAGCCTTGTGTCACACCATCAAATTACCAGTAGACAGTGTATCCGTCATACGCTCGGAGGAGGCGCATCATTTCAAAGAGGTGTGGTGGCGCATAATCTGATGTGGATTACTATTATGGTGATTTCCATGAGAATCCACTTTTGATCAGGAAAAAGGAGGTCTACTGTCAGAAGTGTATTGTTTAATGATATTTCAGTGGTGTGTTTTGACATCGCGCAGCTCCAGAGCTCAGGAAACGGCATGCACTCGTATCTTGTAACAGTCATAATTGTTATGTCCACAAACCTGGTGATGAACGAGGTCGACAGAGATGTAGCATTGAACACTGCTTTACTAAGGATGGTGAACACAGTACACGGCATGCACCCAGCAGAATCATCCGGCACAAGAGGAAGTGCCTATGGTGGCTGCCCTGCTATATAGGGCAGTGTGATGACGTGACAAGAAGTCAGCGTCATCACACTGCACTTCACATTAAGTGCTGCCATAACACCCCCACCTTACAAAGTCCAAAAACACTCACACAAATTGAACCCACCCCAATTTAGAACCCTAATCACACACTAAATAACGTACACTAAAACACTCAAAGGCCTAACACATTCATCACATGAGGCCGCCAGGTGGTTAAAAATCTCTTTGGTGGCCGGGCCCTGGAGGTGGACGAGATTCGCCCTGAGTACCTCAAGGCCCTGGATGTTGTAGGGCTGTCATGGTTGACACACCTCTGCAACATTGCGTGAAGGTCCGGGACAGTGCCTTTGGCATGGCAAGCCGGGGTGGTGGTTCCTCTCTTCAAAAAAGGGGACTGGAGGGTGTGCTCCAACTTTAGAGGGATCACACTCCTCAGCCTCCCTTGGAAGGTCTATGCCAAGGTACTAGAGAGGAGAGTCCGGCTGTTGGTCGAACCTCAGATTCAGGAGGAGCAATGTGGTTTTCATCCTGGCCGTGGCACATCGCACCAACTCTTTACACTCTCAAGAATCCTTGAGGGTTCGTGGGAGTTTGCCCAGCTAGTTTACGTTTGTTTTGTGGACTTGGAGAAGGCATTCGACCATGTCCCTCATGGTTTTTTGTGGGGACTGCTTCAGGAGTATGGGGTATCGCGCTTGTTGTTACGAGCTATTGGGTCTCTGTACGACCGTTGTGAGAGTTTGGTTCATATTGCCAACACTCGGTCGGACTCATTCCCAGTGAGAGTTGGACTCCACCGGGGCTGCCCTTTGTCACCGATCCTGTTCATAATTTTTATGGACAGGATTTCTAGGCACAGCCAGGGAACGGAGGGTGTCATGCTTGGTGACCACAGGATCTTATCGCTGTTGTTTGCAGATGATGTTGTCCTGTTGGCTTCATCCAGCAATGACCTACAGGTCTTACTGGGACGGTTTGCTGCTGAGTGTGAAGCTGCTGGGATGAGAATCAGTACCTCCAAATCCGAGTCCGAGGCCAGAACCGGAGAGATCATATCTCTCCGGTTCTGGCCTCCCTTCATTGGCTACCCATAGAGTTTAGAATTAAGTTTAAAATCCTTCTTCTCACTTTTAAAGCTCTAAACAATCAGGCCCCTTTTTATTTAAAAGATCTGAAATTACCCTATTATCCTAACAGAGCACTACGCTCCCAAAATGCTGGATTACTTGTAATACCTAGAATCTCCAAAAGTACAATGGAGGGCAGAGCCTTCAGTTATCAAGCTCCTCTCTTGTGGAACCAGCTGCCAATCTGGATTCGGGAGTCAGACTCGATCTCTGTTTTTAACAATAGGGTTAAAACTTTCCTTTTTGATATAGCCTACAATTAGGGAGGGATCATGTGTTTCTGAACCCTCCCTTAGTTATGCTGCTACTAGGTTTAAACAGCCGGGGGACCTCCAATAATTGCACTGGGCTTTACTCCTTTCTTCACTCTCAATTAAATATTTATTTATTTTTATTTTTTTTTGCTGGTCATTAACATCTGTTTGTTCTCTCCCATTGATTGTGTCCCCATCGTGCTGTTTGCTCTCTACATGTCTGTTCTTTTCTTCTTCTTCTTCTCTATCCCTTCACCCCCCAGCCAGTCGCAGCAGATGACTGCCCCTCCCTGAGCCTGGTTCTGCTGGAGGTTTCTTCCTGTTAAAAGGGAGTTTTTCCTCTCCACCGTTGCCAAGCGCTTGCTCATAGGGGATCGCCTGATTGCTGGGGTCTTTCTGCAATTGTGGGGGTTTCCCCTACAGTTCAAAGTGCTATGAGATGACTGTTGCTGTGAAATGGCGCTATATAAATAAAGTTGAATTGAAACTGAATTGAAATTGAATTGAATTGAATTGAGTCCATGGTCCTCAGCGAGAAAAAGGTGGCTTGTCCTCTCCGGGTTGGGGACAAGCTCCTGCCCCACGTGGAGGAGTTTAAGTATCTTAGGATCTTATTCACGAGTGAGGTAAGAATGGAGCGAGAGATTGACAGATGGATTGGAGCAGCATCTGAAGTGATGCGGACATTGTACAGGCTGGTTGTGGTTAAGAGGGAGCTAAGCTCTAAGGCAAAGCTGTTGATTTACCAGTCAGTGTACGTTCCTACCCTCACCTATGGTCATGAGCTTTGGATAATTACAGAAAGGACGAGATTGCGGATACAAGCGGCTGATATGAGCTTTCTTCGTAGGATTGCTGGACTCACCCTCAGAGATAGGGTGAGGAGCTCAGTCATCCAGGAGAGGTTCAGAGTAGAACCGCTGCTCTTCCACATTGAAAGGAGCCAATCGAGGTTGTATGGGCATCTGATCAGGATGCCTCCTGGACGACTCCCACTTGAGGTGTTTCGGGCACATCCCTGTGGGAGGAGACCCCGGGGCAGACCCAGGACTCGCTGGAGAGACTATATCTCCAAGCTGGTCTGGAAATGCCTTGGTATCCTCTTTGAAGAGCTGGAGTAGGTGGCTGAGGACAGGGAAGTCTGGGCTTCTCTGCTTGAACTGCTGCCTCCGTGACCCGGACCTCTGGAAAAGCGGTAGACGATGGATGGATGGATAACACATTCACACAAAGCAACCTAAAATAGAGCTGGTGGGTGAACTACTACATGGCCCGCATGGCACAGTGGGTTATTCTGATACTGAATTTAACTAAAAGAGTCTTTATTTAAACTAAAAATCTGCCATGCTCCTAAGCTAAAAACACTAAAACACACAGAACTATAAACTAAACTGTCACAGCACAGTCACTTGGGTAAAAGAGGTGGAACCGGCATGAGGGGCCCCGGGCAGCCCCGCGGCAAGCGTATCCCTGGAGGCAACAGACCCCCGGAGCGAAGGCTGATCTTCTGGATGCTGGAGCCCAGATCCCAAACCACCTTCATCGACTCCCGTCCAGCCAAGCCACTTGGAGCGTCCGCCTGGACATGCTGTAGCTGGTTGGCATGCCTTATCGAGCCGTCAGACAACCGGAAGCACGCCGCACCCAACTTCGCCACAATCCGCAGACGTGGATGCTGTTTCATCGGCTGTCGTCTGGCCCATCTTTGTTGTGGTTGTTCATCACCCCAAACCCGAACCAAGTCCATAACCCGAAGTGGAACCTTCCTCAGCCTGATGTGCTGCTGCTGAGCATGCGGTAACTCCATGTTTGTCGGTCGTGCCCCGCCCTCTTCTAAGAACATTGCAGTGGTCACCGTCATAGCTGCAGACCCCCCACCCAACTGCGGCCGAGTACCGGAGGCATCTGGGGCTAGCATGGTGTTGTTCATTGGCACGGGTGCCCCGCTGTCACGCTCGGTCCCCCCAACTACTCCTTCACAAGTGCAGGCACTGAGACTTCCCCGCACTGACTCTGAGCGAAGCTGGTCTGGCTCAAAAGCGAAGGTGTCCGTTAGTCCCTCGTCCCACACCACGCTCTCTTCAACCACTGGAGCCCGCAAACCCCAGCAGCCACAACCAGACCATTCGTTCTCAGCACTGTCTTTGATGGCGAAACACAGTCCGTAGAATAGGTCACACCCCATGATGTTATCACCACATGCCGCCACTTGGAAAGTGAAGTCAATAATCGTTTCAGACTTGTAATGAACAGTTAACTCAACGGTCCGAGCAGTGCACAGCCTGCTACCTCCGTAGCCATACAACGGCACCGGGTTACTTCTTATCCTGTGGTGGGGGAAAAACTTCTTCACCATGGCCCAATTCAGCATTGACCGCACCGCTGCTGTATCGAGTAACAGTGGCGCCTCCATGCTGTCTAACTCCACTGCACAATACGTACACCCGTTGGCATTGGGACTCATCAAGTTGATGGTTGTTGGGGACGGGCGGGGTGATTTCTTCTGTGGGCTCTCCGGATCAGATAAGCAGCACACCGTGGCACAGTGATTCAAGCATCCACATCTACTACAACGTTTTCCTCTTGCCGAGCACTCTCTTTCTTTATGGCAGTGTGTCGCAGACCCACAACCCCTGCGACGGGGGTTTCCCAGGGCAAATTTTTGGCTGGCAGCATTGGTTTCAGAACAATCTTCATCCAAGCTATCCTCACTATCAGAGTCCACAACATTAGCTGAGGCGGGTGACTCCGGCGGCTTCTGTGACTGACGCTAGTTTAGCTCCAAAGCTAACTTGTCTGTAGCCTCCAATTGGAGAGCTAGCTCAACAGCCCTAGCTAATGTCTAGTCATTTGTCGCCATTAATAGTCTAACTCACAGCGTTGCATGTGTGCTCTGCTAGTTGGTCGCGTACCATCTCATCTTCAAGCGGCCCAAAATGGCACTTGCTAGCTAGCTGCCCCGTCAGTGACATACTGGTGGATAGGCTCACCGACACATTGACGTCTCTGGAGAAAGTGAATTCTCCAAACAGTCACGCTGCCTGGAGTGGTGAAATGGTTAGCTAGCAGCTCCACGACATCCTACGAGTCCGACGCGCCGTTGTGGATGAGAAGCACATGTGCCCTCACCTTATGGAGCTTCCCAAGGTCCAGCGCCATGATGCAAGTTTGAAAGGCCTCAAACCAATGCGACAATGGCACCGGTGGCTTGCCCGGGAGCTCAAGGATGGGACGGAGTGGTGTAACGCATGCCTCCATACATTAATCCTCCGTTGCCAAATGTTATGTCCACAAACCTGGTGATGAAAGAGGTCGACAGAGATGTAGCGTTGAGCACTGCTTTATTAAAGAAGTGGAACACAGTACACGGCACGCACCCAGTGGAGTCATCCAGCACAAGAGGAAGTGCCTATGGCAGCTGCCCCGCTATATAGGGCAGTGTGATGGCATGACAGTTGTCATCACACTGCACTTCACATTAAGTGCCGCCATAACAATAATCACTAGTCATTTTAATTATATGATGATCATACACTAGGTTTTTTTTTTATTATTCCATCCACACTCTCATTATAATTATAGAGTAGATAGATTAAGCATTAATGTATGATTTTATTTTTTTTTTAGGGGAATGAATGAATGAACAAGGAGCATGTGTTCCAGTGTGTTCCATGTGATGTGCAGTGCGGGGGGGGGGGGGTAATTTTCATTTTCATCATGGACTTATTAGGAATTAATGTGTTTATTTTTAGGGGAATAAATTAATGTACAAAGAGTGTGCAGCGTTTTACTTTTCACTAACTCTCCAGAGAGACAGGAGATGTGTCCACATCTGTGTCGGCTGTGCGCCCCGGTTTTCCAGCCCAGCAAGCTCCCCGACAGCCACCCATCAGCTGGCAGAGGCTGCTGAGAGAAGGCTCGCTTCATGGTGGGGGCCGGAGGCGGCAGATTGCCTCCTTCCCTCCTACCCAGGATAGATAGGGGAAGACCCTCGGTCAGCGAAAGCAACAGGAGAGGGAGCACTCCATCTCTCCACAGCCGGGACTTCCACGCCACCATTAATGAAAGTTTATGAAAATTTGCACAGGTATCATCCTCTTTTCTTCATGTCTGTGTTACATCCTTGCGCACATTAAACAATTCAGCTGATTTTTTAGCCCATTCGTACCCATTTGCTCTTTTTACCATAACTAACTGGACATCAACATCACATTTAAAGCCTCTAAATTGAATGATTTGGCCTCTGTTCCTCCTCATAATTTAAAAATTAAATGTGGTTTATTAAATATTAGGTCTCTAACTCCCAAGTCTCTGTTAGTCCATGATCTGTTAATTGATCATCAGATTGATTTAATTTCCCTTACAGAGACTTGGTTAGGGCAAGAGGATTATGTTGGTTTAAATGAATCAAATCCCTCTGGTTATTTAAACTGTCAAAATCCCAGAAGTTCTGGTCGTGGAGGAGGAGTAGCAACAATTTACCATTCCAAATTACTAGTTAATGTAAAGCAAAAAACATGTTATAATTCCTTTGAGGGCCTGGTCCTCAGTATTGGGCACTTTAGCAATTTTAGGTTAAACCCAATTTTATTTGCCATAGTTTATCGTCCCCCATCAACCTACTCAAAATTTTTATCCAAATTTGCTGATTTCTTAGCTGATTTAGTGCTGAAATCTGATAGAATAATTATAGTAGGGGACTTTAATATACATGTGGATGTAGATAGTGACTGCCTTAATGTGGCTTTTAATTCAATATTAGACTCGATTGGGTTTTCTCAGAAAGTAGGAAATTCTACTCATTACCTCCACCATACATTGGACCTTGTTCTGACATATGGCATAGAAATAGAAAATCTTGTAGTGTCTCCTCATAACCCTGTACTGTCAGACCATTGTCTGTTAACCTTTGATTTTACTATTTCTGACTATTTGGCTCCTAAAGAAAAATATTATTACAGTAGATGCCTCTCAGATGATGCTGTTTCCAAATTTATGCAGATTGTTTCCTCTATGCCATGTGTCAACACAACGGAAATAAGCTATAGACAGCTTGCTCCTTCTGTAATTGATAACATGGTGGATAGTGTTTCAGCTTCTCTGCATCAGGCTCTAGACTTGGTGGCCCCCTTAAAAAAGAAAAAGTCTAATCAGAGATTTCTAACTCCTTGGTTCAACACAGAAACTTGTAGCTTAAAACAGAAGACTTGTCAATTAGAAAGAAAATGGCGCTCTACTAATTTAGATGAAATCTATTTAGCTTGGAGAAATCATCTTTTAATTTATAAAAAATCTCTTAGAAAAGCTAGAACGAGTTATTACTCTGCATTAATAGAAGAGAACAAGAATAATCCCAGGTTTCTTTTCAGTACTGTAGCCGGGTTGACAAAGAGTCAGGACTCTGTCAATCCTTGCACTCCCTTAGAGCTTACTAGTCAGGTCTTTATGAACTTTTTCAATAATAAAATTTCATCCATCAGAGATAAAATCAATCAGATTCTTCCCACAGTTAACTTAAATACTGTAACTACTACAACTCCTTCTATTGATGTCTGTCTTAATGAGTTTACTCCAATCGACCTTTGTGAGTTAGACAAAATAGTTTCCTCATCCAAACCTTCAACTTGTCTTTTAGACCCTATTCCTATCAGGTTATTTAAAGAAGTCTTCCCACTTATTGGTAGCTTTATTCTTCATATAATCAATTCTTCATTAACTTTAGGTCATGTACCGCAGGCTTTTAAAATGGCTGTAATTAAACCCTTACTCAAAAAGCCAACGCTAGATCCAGGAGCTTTAGCTAACTATAGACCAATCTCTAATCTCCCTTTCATTTCAAAAATCTTAGAAAGAGTTGTTGCTACGCAATTATTTGACCACCTGCAGGGAAATGGTTTACTTGAAGAGTTTCAATCTGGGTTTAGAATCCATCATAGTACTGAAACAGCCTTAGCGAAGGTCACTAACGACCTCCTCATTGCATCTGATAATGGACTAGTTTCTGTACTTGTCCTTTTAGACCTTAGTGCAGCTTTTGATACTATCGATCATAATATTCTACTTGATAGATTAGAACACTATGTTGCACTTAATGGAACTTCGTTGCAGTGGTTTAGATCTTATTTATCTGATAGGTTCCAGTTTGTTCATGTAAATAATGAGTTTTCTTTCAACTCAAAGCTTAGTCATGGAGTTCCACAGGGATCTGTGCTAGGCCCTACTCTTTTTAGTTTATATATGCTTCCGTTAGGCAACATTATTAGAAAGCACTGTATACATTTTCATTGTGATGCAGATGACACACAATTATACCTGTCAATGAAGCCAGATGATGGTAATCAATTAGCCAAGTTAGAAGCCTGTCTTAAGGAAATCAAAGCTTGGATGACTTGTAATTTCCTGCTATTAAATTCAGATAAGACTGAAGTCATTCTTGTTGGTCCAAAAAACCTTAGAAATTCCTTTCCAAATCAAACTTTCAGTTTGGATGCAGTTACTCTTTCTTTTAATAGCTCTGTGAGGAACCTTGGAGTTATTTTTGATCAGGATTTGTCCTTCAATTCACATATTAAATTTGTTTCGAAGACTGCCTTCTATCATTTGCGTAATATTACCAAGATTAGGAGCATCTTGTCTCAGAGTGATGCTGAGAAGCTGATCCACGCTTTTGTTAGCTCGAGATTAGATTATTGTAATTCTTTATTATCAGGCTGTCCTAAAACATCTTTAAAAAGTCTTCAGCTGATCCAAAATGCTGCAGCAAGAGTTTTAACAGGTACTAGAAAGAGAGATCATATCTCTCCGGTTCTGGCCTCCCTTCATTGGCTTCCCATAGAATTTAGAATTAAGTTTAAAATCCTTCTTCTTACTTACAAAGCTCTAAACAATCAGGCTCCTTTTTATTTAAAAGATCTGATACTACCGTATTATCCTAACAGAGCACTACACTCCCAAAATGCAGGATTACTTGTAATACCTACAATCTCCAAAAGTACAATGGGAGGCAGAGCCTTCAGTTATCAAGCTCCTCTCCTGTGGAATCAGCTGCCAATCTGGATTCGGGAGTCAGACTCGATCTCTGTTTTTAAGAATAGGGCTAAAACCTACCTTTTTGATATAGCCTACAATTAGGGAGGGATCATGTGTTTCTGAACCCTCCCTTAGTTATGCTGCTAATAGGTTTAGTCAGCCGGGGGACCTCCAGTAATGGACTGGGCCTCACTCCTTTCCTCACTCTCTATGAAATATTTTTTTTTTGCTGGTCATTAACATTTGTTTGTTCTCTCCCATAGATTGAGTCCCCATCGTGCTGTTTGCTCTCTACATGTCTGTTCTTTTCTTCTTCTCTATCCCCTCACCCCCCAGCCAGTCACAGCAGATGACTGCCCCTCCCTGAGCCTGGTTCTGCTGGAGGTTTCTTCCTGTTAAAAGGGAGTTTTTCCTCTCCACCATCGCCAAGTGCTTGCTCACAGGGGATCGCCTGATTGCTGGGGTCTTTCTGCAACTGTGGGGGTCCCCCCCTACAGTTGATAGTGCTATGAGATGACTGTTGTTGTGAAATGGCGCTATCAGAATCAGAATCAGAATCAGAATCAGAATCAGGTTTATTGCCATTGTTCATGTAGTACACAAACTAGGAATTTGTCTCGGTACAATGCTGCAACATTAAACATGATAAGATAAGAGAAATAAACTATACATGTAATAAAGTGTAGGATAAGATTAAGTGATACTGGTCAACAGTTAAAATATATATTAGCCAGCAGCAGATACTGTGGAGAACTATATAGTGCAGTCGGTAATGCAGGAAGAAAACAGTGATGATTGACATGAGTCTGGTTGAGCTGCTGTACATGGTGCACGAGAGTCACTTAGTGTTCAGCAGTCTAATGGCAGAGGGGAAGAAGCTGTTCATGTGACGGGAGGTTTTAGTCTGGATGGACCGAAGTCTTCTACCAGAGGGGAGGGGGGCAAACAGTACATGACCAGGGTGTGAGGGATCGGCTATGATCCGGCCAGCACGCCTCCGGGTCCTGGAGATGTACAGATCCTGGAGAGATGGGAGCTTGCAGCCGATCACCTTCTCAGCAGTGCGCACGACGCGCTGCAGCCTTAGTCTGTCCCTGGCAGTGGCTCCTGCGTACCACACGGTTATGGAGGTGGTGAGGATGGACTCGATGATGGCTGTGTAGAACTGCACTAACATCTTGGTGGGTAGCTTGAGCTTCCTCAGCTGCCGCAGGAAGAACATCCTCTGCTGGGCTTTTTTGATGAGTGAGCTGATGGTCAGCTCCCATTTGAGGTCCCTGGTGATGGTAGTGCCTAGGAAGCGGAAGGAATCAGCAGTGGTGATGGGAGAGCCTGAGAGGGTGAGGGGGGACAGAGGAGTAGTGACTTTCCTGAAGTCTACAATCATCTCCACTGTCTTCAGAGCGTTCAGCTGCAGGTTGTTATTGCTGCACCAGGACGCCAGCTGGGCCACCTCTCTCCTGTAGGCGGACTCGTCGCCGTTGGAGATGAGCCCGATGAGGGTGGTGTCGTCCGCAAACTTGATCAACTTGACAGACTGGTGGCTGGAGGTGCAGGAGTTGGTGTAAAGGGAGAAGAGTAGGGGGGAAAGTACACAGCCCTGGGGTGATCCGGTGCTGATGCTAGTATAGTCTGAGACAGTCTTTCCCAGCCGCACATGCTGCCTCCGGTCCGTCAGGAAGTCGATGATCCACCTGCAGAGGGAGTCAGGCACGTTGAGCAGGGACAGCTTGTCCCGGAGCAGAGCGGGGCGGATGGTGTTGAATGCGGAGCTGAAGTCCACAAACAGGATCCTGGCGTAGGTTCCCGGGGAGTCCAGGTGCTGCAGGATGGAGTGGAGGGCCAGGTTGACTGCATCGTCTACAGACCTGTTGGCTCGGTAGGCAAACTGCAGCGGGTCCAGGAGAGGGGTGGTGATGGACTTGAGGTGGGACAGGACCAGGCGCTCAAAGGACTTCATGACTACAGAGGTGAGCGCTACAGGTCTGTAGTCATTAAGTCCAGTGATCCGTGGCTTCTTGGGGACAGGGATGATGGTGGAGGATTTGAGGCAGGACGGCACGTGGCATAACTTAAGGGAGGTGTTAAAAATGTCTGTGAATACAGGAGCCAGCTGTTTCGCACAGAGTCTCAGGGTGGAGGGAGACACGCCGTCTGGGCCGGGGGCCTTGCGCGGGTTCAGTCTGGAGAACTGTTTGAGCACATCCTGCTCACTGATGATAAGGGGAGGGGGGGAGGTGGGGGGGGGGGTGCCTTAAATGAAGTAGGGAATGTGGAGGCTGTGGAGCTGGAGGGAGGGGGGGAGTTGGACACAGATGACGAGGTGTCAAAACGGGCATAGTGTTGGGACAGTCTCTGACAAAGGGCTTTGTCATCCTGACCTTTAGGAGCCTGAGGCCGATAGTTGGTGATCTGCCTCAGTCCTCTCCACACGGAAGCCGAATCATTAGCAGTGAACTGCTGCTGGAGTCTCTCTGAGTACACAGATTTAGCCCTCTTCAGCTCTCTGTTAAACCGGTATTTAACCTCCCTGTAGCAGTCCCTGTCTCCACTTTTCAGCGCTGCTTCCTTCTCCTTCCTGATCTGTCTGAGCTTAGCTGTGAACCAGGGTTTGTCATTAGAGTAACTCACCCTGGTGCGTGATGGAAGAATGTTCTCTTCACAAAAGTGGATATATGAGTTCACAGTGTCCGTGTACTCATCCAGATCATGCGTGGCTCCTTTAAGCATGCCCCAGTCAGATATTTCCATGCACGTTTCCAGCTTCTCCTCAGCATCACTGGTCCGTATCTTCGTAGTGCTCACAACAGGTTTAGTGAGCTTCAATCTCTGTCTGTATGTGGGAATGAGGTGAACCATCACGTGATCAGATAATCCCAGCGCAGCTCGAGGGACAGCGCGATATGCGTCTTTCACTGTGGTGTAACAGTGATCCAGTGTGTTTAATCCTCTGGTGGGGCATTTAATAAACTGTTTGTAGCGGGGGAGATCGTGGCTCAGATTGCACTGATTAAAGTCGCCAGCCACAATAATCAGCGAGTCTGGAAAACTCCGCTCTGTGTGTTGAATGTGATCCGCGAGCACGCGCTGAGCTTCGCGCGTGTCCGCGTCGGGAGGGGCGTACACAGCGATCAGTATAAAAGAAGCAAACTCCCGTGGGGAATAAAAAGGCTTGCAGTTGATAACAAGAAATTCCAAGGCAGGAGAACAGTGTTTGGAAATTTCCGTTACATCAGAGCACCAGCTACAGTTGATGTAGAAGCAGACACCGCCTCCTGTGGTCTTGCCGGAAAGCTCTGTGTCACGATCAGCACGGAAGAGCTGGAAGCCGTCGAGGCGCAGCGCGCTGTCCGGTATATTTTCCCGGAGCCAGGTCTCAGTAAAGCAGAGGACAGCTGAGGAGGCGAGGTCCTTAAAACGCATCAGCAGTCTCAGTTCATCCACCTTGTTAGAGAGAGAGTTGGTATTGGACAGAAATATGCCAGGCAGCGCCGTTCGCGAGCCTCTCCTGCGAAGTCGTACGAGAGCGCCCGCTCGTCTTCCTCTCTTCCGCCGTCTCACTTTCCGAGCCAAACAATAAACCAGATCGGCGGCAGGGGCTAGAAAAACTGGGAGGAGGTCCGTGGGGGTCAAAGTCCTGATATTTAAAAGTTCTTCACGGGTATAAGTGCAAGCAGACACACAATTGACAAACAAAAACAAACAAAGAGCGCAGCGAAGCACCATGTCGACCGCTGTGGGCGCCATCTTGGATGTGGCTATATAAATAAAGTTGAATTGAATTGAATCAACTGTGATTGATGTCTTCCTTATTATGGATTGGAAGGAGCGCTTTGGATTGGATTATCCAAAACACACCTCTGAATGATTAGACTGGCCTCTTTAGTTCATGTGCCGGTGGAAAGTTTGTTTTTACGCCGTTGTGGAATGAAAATGGAAACACCCATAAACGCGTTCTGCGTCAGACAACTGATCCACCAACCCCGTCGTTGTAATATGGCTCCATGACTGTCTCAGCGCATGCCGTTTCCTGAGCTCCGGAGCTGCGCAATGTCAAAACACGCCACTGAAATATCATTAAACAATGTGCTTCTGACAATAAACCTCATTTTTCCTGATCAAAAGTAGAATCTGATGAAATGCACTCGTCGTCGGCCTCCGTCGGTCTATGATGACCATGGAAGAGAATCCTAAACATCTACTCTGCTGGAACAGCACCGCCTGTGGCTGAACAGGCCGATGTACGAATGGCAGTCCCTGTCACACAGGTTGCACTTGTGGGTGGTCTCCGTGCTGCTGGGTCTGTGGCAGTTCTTCCTGCAGGTCCTTTTTTCATCTGCTGCAGCAGTCAGTCTCTCTTCACCCGCCTTGACCTGTCTGGTCAGGGTGCCTCTCCATTTGGAGCAGTCCGTTGCAAGGTCCTCCCAGCGCTCTGTGTTGATCTCTAGTGCCTTCATGTCTCTCTTGCAGACGTCTCTAAAGCGCAGCTGTGGGCGACAAACGTCTCTCCTGCCAGTTGCCAGTTCTCCGTAGAGGACGTCTTTGGGGATTCTGCCATCCTCCATACGGTGAACGTGGCCTAGCCAGCGGATCCTGCGCTGCCTGAGTAGAGTGAACATGGAGGGAAGGCCGGCGCGGGACAGAACTTCTGTGTTGGGAACTTTGTCCTGCCAGGATATGTCCAGGATGTGGCGAATGCAGCGCAAGTGGAAGGAGTTCAGTCTCTTTTCCTGCCGGGCGTATGTTGTCCACATCTCACACCCATAGAGCAGTGTGCTGATGACGCAGGCATTGTACACTGCCATCTTCGTCTTGACAGAGAGTTTGGGATTCTCCCACACTCTTGTGGTGAGGCGAGCAAGTGTGAAGGCTGATTTTCCAATCCTCTTGTTGATCTCTGCATCAAGGGAGAGGTTGTTACTGATCGTGGACCCCAGGTACGTGAACTGATTCACGACCTCCAGCTCGTAGTCGTCGATGGTGATGGTTGGTGGTGCTTCCGTGCCTTGAGCCAAGACGTTAGTCTTCAGGCTGATGGTAAGCCCGAAGTCCTTGCATGCCTGGGAGAAGCGGTCCATCAGGGTCTGAAGCTCCTGCTGTGTGTGGGTTGCGACTGCAGCGTCGTCTGCGAACAGCATGTCTCTGATTATAGCCTCGCGTACTTTGGTTCTGGCTTTCAGGCGGGCGAGGTTGAAAAGCCTGCCGTCAGATCTTGTGTGCAGGTAGATTCCCTCTGTTGCTGTGCTGAAGGCATGCCTCAGGAGCATAGCAAAGAAAATCCCAAAGAGGGATGGCGCAAGTACACAGCCCTGTTTCACTTCGCTGCGTATGTTGAATGGCTCTGAGACGTTGCCATCGTGCTGCACTATCCCCTGCATGTTGGTGTGAAACGATTTGATGAGGCTTTGCAACTTTGGTGGGAATCCTATCTTTGACAGGATCTTGAAAAGGCCCTCTCTTCTGACCAGATTGAACGCTTTGGTGAGGTCGATGAAGGCGACGTACAGGGGCATGTTCTGTTCTCTGCATTTCTCCTGGAGTTGGCGGATGGAGAATATCATGTCTACCATCGATCGCTCAGCGCGGAAGCCACACTGAGACTCGGGGTAGACACGTTCGGCAAGCTTCTGTAGAAGAACGAGAACAACTCGTGCGTAGACTTTGCCAACAACGCTGAGGAGGGAGATGCCCCTGTAGTTGTTGCAGTCACTTCTCTCCCCTTTGTTTTTGTAGAGGGTGATGATCTTGGCGTCCCTCATGTCCTGTGGTACGGCACCTTCCTTCCAACACTGGCAGAGGACGTCATGCAATGGCAGCAGTAGGGCGGTCTTGCAGTGCTTGATCAGGTCAGGGGGTATGCCGTCGTTGCCGGGTGCCTTGCCAGCGGCCAAGCTATCAATGGCCTTGCTGAGTTCGTCGATGGTTGGCTCGGCGTCAAGTTCGTCCATGGATGGCAGGCAGTCGATGGCATCAAGGGCTGACGGTGTCACGGTGTTCTTTCTGGAGTAGTGTTCCACCCATCTCTCCATCTGCTTGTTCTTTTCTGTGATCATCTCCCCAGTGGAGGATTTGAGGGGGGCCGTCTTGCTCTGAGCCGGACCAAGTGCTTTCTTGATGCCATCGTACATACCACAGATGTTCCCTGTTATGGCAGCGGTTTGAATGTCTTGGCTGAGCTGAGTCCAGTACTCGTTGGCACAGCGCCGAGCAGTCTGCTGAACTTTGCTTCTCGCAGCCCTGAGAATCTGGAGATTCTTCTCGTTTGGGTACTTCTTGTATTCAGCAAGTGCTGAGCGCTTGGCTTCAATGACGGGGGTCATCACGGTCAACTTGGCATCAAACCAGTCCTGTGACTTCGAGGTCTTCCTCCCAAAGACAGCCAAGGCTGTGCGGTGGATGGTGTTTTGCAGCTCTTCCCACTTCTGCTTTGCAGATTCTCCTTCTTGTGGTACACCAAGTTCCTTCTCAAAGGTGGAGGCAAACTGCTCAACAAGTTCTGGTTGAGCCATCTTGCTCATGTCAATCCGTGCCTTTCCAGGGTGTCTAGCACGATGGAATTTCTTCAGCTGCAGCTTGACCTTGCAACACACCAATGAATGGTCTGTGTCGCAATCTGCACTCTGGAACAAACGGGTGATTAGCACGTTCTTCTGTGAGGTGCGCCTGGTCAGGATCAAGTCCAGCTGGTGCCAGTGCTTTGAGCGCGGATGTTGCCAGGAAACCTTGTGTTGGGGCTTGGTCTTGAAGAACGAGTTTGTGATGCACAGATCGTGACATGTGCAGAACTCGAGCAGCCGCTGTCCGTTGTCGTTCATTCTGCCCACGCCAAAAGGTCCAAGACAGGAGGGCCAGGAGTCGTGGTCAGCACCCACTCTGGCATTGAACTCTCCAAGGAGAATGAGTTGTTCAGAGTTGGGGATGATCCTGACAGTTGTTGCGAGATTCTCGTAGAACTCGTCTTTTGCCTCTGGTGTGGCTGTCAGTGTTGGGGCATACACACTGATGAGGGTGACTGGGCCTTGAGTGGTGTTCAGGCGGAGGGTGAGGAGTCGTGCAGAGTCAGTGCTGCCCAGTTCCACCATCTTCAGCAAGGTGTTCTCCACTGCGAAGCCCACTCCGTGTTCCCTGTGTTTGTCACTGCCCTTTCCCTGCCAGTAGAACGTGTAGTCCTTCTCTCTCAGTGTGCCAGCGTCAGCCAACCGTGTTTCCTGGAGAGTGGCGATATCCACTCCCAGTCTCTTCAGCTCATTATTGATGATGGCAGTCTTCCTGGTGTCGTTGATGTCCTTGAGGTTAGCAGCGAGTCCTGTCATCATAGTGTGGACGTTCCAAGTTCCCAGTTTTAGAGTTGGTCTCTTTTGTTTTTTTGTCTTGCCTGGTGCGAAGGTTCTCAGCCTGCTGTTCGGACTTCTCCTCATCCCCATGCACCCAATGAGGAAAGCAAGCTGTGGTGGGACAACACCTTATTAGCTAGGGGCTGCCCAGCTTGAGGCGGGCGGTAGCTGTCCAGTGAGATCCGATGATCCCTCCCACCGTCGGGAACAACCCCTGGCGCTGCGCTCTACGCCAATTGAGCGGTGGCTTATAACCGGTAACTGTCATTCCCCGTGTTTTGTCTACACCAAAGGCGAAGCTGGAGTGTCCTCTCCAGTGATCCGGTGTTCTACCTTCCAGCGTTGTGTGTTGGTAGGATTCAAGCCTGGGCAGGAAGCTATGGAGGACAAGATGTTGCCCATGCAGCATATCCCCCCTCTCCACGTCACTGATGAATCCAAAGGAACAGCAGGGCTGCTACAGTTTGGCACCAGCGCCGTTGCAGGAGCTGCCAGAACGATGTTGAGCACAACATAGAACTGCCTTAGGGGCTCCGACTCCGGATTTTTCCTCAGGGTTGACTCCCGAAGCCTTTCCCGTGACCGGGTATGCCGCAAGGCAGCGGAGGTTTGAAATCAGGGTTTACCTTCCCCTAGATGGGCTACCTTCCCAGGTTGACGAGCCACCATCTACCCAAAGCATCTGGTTTTAAGGCAACAGAGATCCGCCCTATTATAGTATAATAATTATCTACACTATAATAGTGTAAAGCGCATTAGATTGTGCACCGCTACACCTCTTTGAAATGAGGCACCTCCTCCAAGTGCATGGCAGGCACACTTTCTACTGGTGATTTGATGGCGTGACACAAGACATAAAAACAGACAATGCGCTGACAGAAAATAAACACTGGCGCATGGTGGAAAGTCTGTAAAAAAGTGCACAGATGACCGTCAAAATAGGGCCTGCTGTGCGGAATTTTACTTGGGTGTTAGTGACAAGGAACTGCAGCCCTATACCCCCCCCCATTGTCATGCACATGTAAAATGGAGGGGTAGGGCTAAGGGATGAATTGGGACACACCATTAGTAGTATGTAAATGTGCTGAAAAAGGTTTTATGGTGGTGTTTTACAGTTCCAGAGCTAGCAGCTAGCAGGGTGAGGCTAATTAGATATCATGTCCTCCTTGTGCTCAGGCACCTCCTAGTGGCTGATGGGGCCTGCATCATTTGCATACTCTGCTTTATAGTCAGAAACAGCCGTAACAGTTCCACACAGCACCTTTAAGGGAACCAAACCTTTGTTTCACCTCTGTGGAAATTGAAGATGTCCGATCCTGTGTTTAGCTTGTGCTAACACCTAACCAAAATTTAACCCTCAGGGGCCTATGAACACCTTATATTCTTCACTTTTTGATAATCTTGGGTGTGCTTATGCATATGGCATGAATTTTGGCAAGATCATGTATTTTTATTTGATCTTGTTATTCCCCGCTAAGTCTAAAATACACTGTGTAAAAACAAGTGCTCCACTCATAGTGTAAAGTGCAAAAAAATTTGCCTTTGAAACCCATTCAAAATGCTATTTTGGATCTCATTAATACATTCATTTTATTATATCTGAGTGTTTATCTGGGTTTTGGCCTTGGAGTCGATCGTTTTTACTACTCTCCACCAGGTGGCGCCATTTTTTTAATCATATTCAGTATATGGATGAAAAAATCCATGCTATTTCCACTTGAAGGCACTGTCACAACCCCCCCCCCCCCTTGCTGCACATTGACACATCAGCCTGTAATAATTCAACACAAAAAATATGAGCGAAAGTAGAATATTTTTACAGCTACCTTATTAAAAGTACCTTATTTGCACTTAATGGTTTAAGTGTGAGTATTTCACAGTGCACAAAACTGCACAAAAATCAGTGTTGCTGCTAATCATTGGCATATCCCAGGCTGTGATAATTGGACACAAAAAATTACTTTGCATGTGGTATTTTGAAAATAATTCATTTTTCATGTTTTTTTTTCATCTAAAAACATGGTGGCGTTATGATAAAAACCTGGCACTTAAAAGTGTTAAAATCTTTAAAAATTAATTAATATTTGATATCAGTAATTAGATCAGATGTAGGCAATGCTTAACGCTACGAGTGTGACTCATATTTGAAGGGTCCCTGAGGGGTGAGTGCAGTTGATGCTTATTTACCCGAATTCATCCAGGAAAAGGTTTGTACACAAGCGGCGTTTATGTCCATTTAAGTGCAGGAGTGGCGCATTATAGGAAGCCACTTAGGTCAGATGTGCAGTTAGACCTTACAGTATATCTGCCCCTCAAAAAGTTATATTGCACTCTCACAGTGTAAAAAAAAAGTTATGAGTCAGTTAAGAGAGGATGATAAAGAGCTGAGGGCTTATATTGAGCATTCCCACCACACACACAGTTCTTCTATTTAAGTCTCCCCCCCCCCCCACCCCACCCCACCCTGCCCCTTCTCTCCTTCTCTCTCTCTTGGTCAGCTCCCCACTTCTCCTCCTCACACCTCCAGAAGAAAAAAAAAAAAAAATGGATCAAGGTCAGGAAAGCAAAGCAAAAGTAGAAGATTAATTTGCTCTTACCTGGTATAAATTACGAAATTAGCCTGTCGGGGGGGTGGGGGGGAGGGAGAAAAACATGGTTTCGGTGAGTTATCCTGAAGGTAATCCCACTGCAGGATGCTAATTTCATCACACAGCCATGCAATTTCAATTTGTGCACTTGGTATTTCAAAGGACAGGCAAGATGAAGCGCTTCTATTCTGCTTTCAGGTTTTTTTTAATCACAGTTCTATATTTTTATGGAGCAACACGGGCTTCCATTCTGAATATTAAGCTTTAACAGACCTTATGCAGTGGCAGTGATTAGGCTCAGCATGGATTAAAGATGAGCTAAGGTGTAAAATAGCGGCAAGATGACATTGAGGAATTCCAACATCCTTTATGGCAGTACAACCTGCAGCTCCGGGGCCACATGTGGCTCTTTTGCCCATAGACAGCGGGTCCCAGAGGCTTTGGGAAAAAAAAAAAAAAAAAAACCCTCATACATTTACAAGAAAAAGGGTTGCACGTTCATGAAAAAAATATCCTAAAAAGCAGAAATGAGAAAATCTGAAAACTTATGCAAAAAAATCTCAGAAATTTAGGGATCCATCCAGGTAGATGCCCTGTAATTTCCCTCTGGGATTAATAAAGTATACAAAAAAAATCTGCAACTTTCTGAGGAAAACATACCCATACATTTGTAAGAAAAAAAGTCACAAATTTACTGAAAAAAGTTGGACTTTTATGAGAAAAATATAATAAAATTTATTTAAGAAATGCTGCAGTTTTGCCCATGAAAGCTGATAAATTTACAAAGAAAAATATAATAAATTAATGAGAATAGCTGAAAAATTTCTGGAAAAAAAAATCTCCAAATTTAAGGAAAATGTTGCTAAGGGGGGAAAAAAAATACAAATTGGCAAGAAAAAAAGTCACAAATTTACCAGAAAAAAATACAATTTTATTAGAAAATGGTTGCAAATTTATATGAAAAAGGCAGCATTTCACCTGAAAAGGGTAACAGTCACACAAGACAATCTTATGAGAAAAGCAGAAAATTGTGCCAAAAATATCACCATTTATGAAAAAAGCTTATAACTTTAGTGGGAAAACTGTGACAAATTTATATGGAAAAAGTCTTCAGTTTTACTTGATAAAGGTATTAAATTTGCAAAGAAAAAAACGTGCTAAATTTAAGAAAAAAAGGAAAACACATTTATGCCAAAAATATAACAACTTTTGAAAATAAAATACAGTTTATCCTCTTAAAATTCTGGTGTTCCAGTGGGGGGATGTTTCAAATTTTCTACTGCCATTCGGTGAAGAAAGACTTAGATTTTCTTTGCATATTTTTAGAAAAACAACATGAAGCTGCTTGGAGACGGTCTTATACCTTTAACGTGGTTATCTATAACGGTCTTTCTGAGCTCCTCAGACAGCTCTCTCCTTTACCTTCTCTGGTCAAAATAGACAGTAGCATGCCTTTAATCCCCTTAAACAGGCTGAATGGCTGTTGGCAAATGCAGGCGTCTCATTGTGAAGTTACAGAGATCACTTGGCGACAGTGATTGCTGCAAAAGGTGGAGCCACAAATGACTGAATTTAAGGGTAGCATCTTTTTTTCCTCCATGCCATTTTAATTTAATTAATTATATAAAACATTCAACCAAATCAATAATCAAAAGCAACATCTGATTTGTGTTAAATATGATATAAACGATAAGATATGCCATTAAACTTTCAGTCAGTTTGAAGCTATTTCAGAGGTAGCGACTAATTTGATCCAGATTGTAGTTAAAACTAAATGAGGACGTCGTTTTACTTCTCTCAGTCTTTTCCAACTACTTATAGAATCATGAGATGAAAGGAAAATCTGTGTAACATAATTACAGTTTTGATAACTTAGCACTGGTGTTATTAAAATAGCTATTATTCAGTCTTTATTCTACACATGCAGACTTTACAATATTAAATATTATAAATGGAGACTTATTAAATGGGAACCATTCTGCTCATTTTCTGGAATTTATGGGGCACCATCAGACACATTTACATGATTCACAGCTCAAAAAACCCTTTTCTTTCTTATTCTGCTCTTTACGTTGACTTTCAATTAATCCTGTCGCTGAGACAAACCCTTTAGGCCCGGGGTGTCAAATACAGTTTTAATGAGGGCCAACGAGAGACTAACGAATGGAATGGGGGTCAGGCCTTCCTTTGTGGTTTCACTGAAAACCCAGCCAGAGTGTCCAGGGGGCCCCACCGTAGGTTGAAGCTGGGCTGTCTTATGGGTCCCGTGTGGTTCCATGTTGGCCCCATCTGTGTTTGCCCACATGGACTTTACCTGTGGGACAGGTGAGCAGGTAATCTGATTAGCCGCTTTAAACCCAGTCGAGCCCCACATGGGTTTAATGTGGCTGAAAAGGTTTCAGCAACACTTGTGCCACAGGCTAAATTATGCAAAAAAGTCACAAATTTATGAGAAAAAAAATTGTAAAATTGCTTTAAAACAGTTACAAACTTAAAATCATTTTTTTTTTCTAAATTACAAGAAAAAAAATCACAAATTTATGAAGCAAACATTAGAAAAAGTTGAAACTTAAAAAGGCAGCAATTACAAGAGTAAATAAATTGAAAATTTATGAGGAAAAAGTTCAAAATTTAAGAGAAAAGGTCTTAAATTTGGAACATTTTTCTTGTAAATTTGGAACTTTCTCAAAAATTTTCTACTTTTTTTTTTTTACTGTAAACTAAAGGGAAAAACACAAATTTAAAAGAAAATAGCAAACTTACAAGGAAAAAAGTAACAAATTTATGAGAAAAAGTTCTAAGATTACAGTAAAAAAAAGTGGGAAATTTATGAGAAAGTTCCAAAATAACAAGAAAAAGTTAGCAAATTTGCAAGAAAAAAGTCACAATTTTACAATGAAAATGAAGAAATTTATGAAAAAAAAGTTGCAAGTTTACAGTAACAAAAAGTCGCAAATTCATTAGAAAGTTTCAAATTTTCAAGAAAAATTTATCAAAAAATCTCACATGCATGCAGCGTAATGTTTCTAATTTATGTTGGGGGCAAACTGCAAAGATAGGAAAGAGGCACATTTATGAGAGAGGGAGAAAATGACCAATTCTGGCTAAATGTTGCAAATTTATAAGGCTGCTAAAAAGTCACAAATGTACAGAGGAACGTAAGTTGCATAGTTTTGGAAAAAGGTAAATTCAGGGAAAAAGTTGCAAATTTTGGAGACATGAGAAAAAGTGGTGCAAATGTATACATATTCACTTACATACACTGTTGTCATTGAATCCTTATTTAAATCCTCCACCTGAACAACGAGAGCAAGTTTTTAGCCAAAGTCAAATTCCTTGTATGTGTTGTGCATACTTGGCCAATAAAGCTGATTCTGATTCTGATTCTGATTCTGAAGGTGAGACTGGGGAAAAGTTGCAAATTCAAGAGAAAAAGAAGCAAATTTGCAAAAATATTTAAAATTTACAAGACAGGAAACAATTGTTGCAAATTCATGAGGTGGCTGAAAAGCTGCAAATTTAGGGGAAAAGTTCTCAAATGTTGACAGCATCACCATCACACAATGTCGGCGACGTCTCGCCAATGTCTTACCAATGTGCAAACGACCTTTATAAGATGTATTGCCAGTGTAAAGTTGCTGTTGGCTGGATGAATGTGTGTCGTTGGGGTGCAGTTTTATGGTGTGATGCAAAGCAACCTTACTGCAGCACCCCAGCCCCAACAAAGCTGAAGGCAAAAAAGACCTGGACGAGACCCAGACTGCACGCAACAACGCCAAACAAGTCAAAACATACCAGAAACACGACAAACACGCAAAACCGCCTGGAGGAAGTTTTAAAAAAAACAGCCACAACTGCCACTGACAACCAGAGGAGCACCTAGCAAGTGATGGCAAAGCCCACGCTCGACCCGGAAACCCGCAGTCTACCGTCAGGAACAAGGGCCCCAATGCCACGCCACACACCGCCACAGCGATCCCCACACCCCACAAAGAGACATACTGTATACTGAAGCCACAGAACCACTGAAGACAGTGGGGAGGATTGCTTCTACTTTGCATTAGAATTCTAAGATTTACCTATATAGAAATTCTGCATATTTCTGATGGAAAGACTGTGTTACTTTTGGGAGGAAAAAAGATGCATCGAGAACTGAACCGAAGCCCCCCCTTAAATGTAGCTGAATCGGATGGTGAGGTGGCAGAAGATTCCCACCCCTAGACCTGGATATGTTTAATTGTGTTAGAGGAAAAGGAAGGCCTACATGGTGCAACCAAAGTTACAACAAACTTATTACACTATCAGGTTCACCATTAACTATACTGAAATTTAAGTTTTTTCAGTTTCTCCTTCGTCATGTGTTTCTGCACCCTGGAAGCTGTGCAGTTAGTGCCATTTGGTGGGAGGAGCAAAACATGGCGGAAAAATGATAGTGGCTTGTATGGAAAAGAAATGTGATATCGGTCCATGTAGTATGTGATGACTTACTCCTTATTTCATCTGACGATAAACTGATAAGGAAAAAGCGAGTGAAGTGCACTTAATCTAGCAGGGACCGCCATGAAGCTAAATCACCGTTAGCCAGTACTGGCTATCTGTGTCAGCTCAACCGTATTAACAGTGGAAAATGGATGACAAAATGGATTTAAGAGCCCAATCTAAAACTCGTAATCCCTGTGTGGTGACAACACAATCATGGCTCCGTAAAGGACTCCCCCAACACAGCAAACAAGCTAATTAGCCACCACTGCGAGTCATGTGAAACACAAAACCTCAAGAGGTATGTAAATAAACACTGACTGCTTATCATGTTCTGAGCGCAGGGGGATTCCGCCGAACTAAGGTTGTTTGCCTTTTTTTTCATATTTGTACGGTGTTGTCATTTTGAGTTGTCACTTATCCTATATTGTTTCTCAGTATGATTTATTTTCCCGTTTGTTATAGTTTGTTTATTGTATTTTTCAGGTTGCCTGTCTCCATTTTTTGCCATGCTTTCTCCTGCCCGTTCAGATAACCCACACCTGTCATTTATTATGTTAATGGTTTTTGATCCTATTTAAGGGCTTTATTTTCATTTTCTCATTGCCGCTGCCTTAGTTTGCATTCCCCTCGTCTCCACCAGAGCCCTGCCCTGCTCTGGTGTGCAATATCTGTAAGTTTTCTTCCTCATTTGTATTTTGTATTAAGAGCACCTTATTGAACTTTATGTTTGTTGCCTTTTTTCAATAAATTGCCAAAACTCACAGTTCAGCGTGTGGGTCTCATCTTCCTGCCCTGTAAGGCATTCATGACAGAAGACAGCGGCCAGTAGAGACCCAGCTGCTGTGGGTTTGCGGATTTTTTTTTCCTTTCATTCACCTGTTTTGTGAAGCTCGATATGTCCCAAGCTTGCCGACGTCCAGTGATCAAGGGGAGATCAGCAGCAGATTCCCCAAGCGTTGAGGAGGAGTGGGCTGCCGAGAGGTCATCTGTTTTTCTGTGGCTCCGCCCATCTCTGTGTTCACTGAAGCTGCTCCTCCATGATCCTCTGAGGAGCCAATATCCACTGTAACCACGGAGAAGGACGACGTTACACCCGCTGCAGTAAGCAACACTGAAACCCGAGAACACAGGCAAGTGCCATTTCATTCCCTTTCATTTTATGATGCCTTGTCTGATTCCCGGTAGTGAGGCTCAGGGTTTGCAGTCCCCTGAGTCTTCACTGCCTGTTGCAGCTACTAACTTCTCACCTGCCTCTCCGTGTCTCCGCCTATCCTCCCAGAGGGTCCGCCGACTACAAAGTTTAGCTGCCGGACGATGGAGGAACCTGCAGCCCTGGAGGAAGTGGTCCCAGCCCCACAGCCACAGTCTGGACAGAGGGAGAGCGCTTCCTGCGACCCGAAGCCTGCGGCGATGACGGAACGTTCCCTGGCTTTGGCTACACGGAATCCTGCTCCAGCGGTGAGCCGACCCCCAGCCGCCATGCTGGACAGGCCACCCACGTGGGTCACTTCACCTGGGGGTCCTGAGACTGCATCTACCACCATGCCTGCTGCAGGCTGCCGCAGCAGAGTTAGAGCTGGAAATCCAAAGGACCAGACCTGAAACATCGTCACCTGGATCGACGGAGTCCTGGACGGCGGTGGAGCGGTGACCTTTGTTTTCATTGTCTCAGTTTTGGAGAGTTCTTGTCAGGCTCTTGGTGGGGAAAGCCAAGTGCAGCTGTCAGCTGCACCTGAGCTCACCTCGCCAGGCTCCACTGCTGCCGGTGACCCTGACCCTGTTTCTCCATCTGTTTTATCTGAGCTCTTCCCCAGGGTCACTGAGGTTATTCCAGGTTTACTAGATGTCTTCGTAGGTCCAGGTTCACTGTCAGAAATCATCGTGGGTCCAGCTACTCCAGTTGAGGTGGTCGCGGGAGCTCCACCCCAATCTGGGACCTTCGTGGGTGCTGCTCCCCCTCCAGCTGAGGTCTTCGAGGGTGCTGCTTCCTTTTCTGTGGAGGTCTTCATGGGTGCTCCGTTCCAGCCTGGGGCATCTGAGGGTGCAGCCTTGGCCAAATCCGGGTCCACCAAGGGTGCAGCCTTGGCCCAGTCTGGGTCCACCGAGGGTGCTGCTTCCCTCCCAGTGGAGGTTGTCGCAGGTGCTCCGTCCCAGCCCGGGGCCTCAGAGGGTGCAGATCCGCTCCAGCCCGGAGCCACCGAGGTTGCTGCTGCTCTCCAGCCCAGAGCCACTGAGGGTACAGCCTTGGTCCAGTTGAGGCCCACCGAGGGTGCAGCATTGATCCACTCTGGGCCCACCGCAGGTGCAGCATTGGTCCAGTCCGGAACCACCGCGGGTGCAGCTACACTACCGTTCAAAAGTTTGGGGTCACCCAGACAATTATTTTGTGTTTTCCATGAAAAGTCACACTTATTTACCACCATGAGTTGTAAAGTGAATAGAAAATATAGTCAAGACATTGACAAGGTTAGAAATAATGATTTGTATTTGAAATAATAATTTTTTCCTTCAAACTTTGCTTTCGTCAAAGAATCCTCCATTTGCAGCAATTACAGCATTGCAGACCTAACATGATTGAACAAGGGTTTTCTAATCATCCATTAGCCTTCTGACGCAATGAGCAAACACATTGTACCATTAGAACACTGGAGTGATAGTTGCTGGAAATGGGCCTCTATACACCTATCTAGATATTGCACCAAAAACCAGACATTTGCAGCTAGAATAGTCATTTACCACATTAGCGATGTATAGAGTGTATTTCTGATTAGTTTAAAGTTATCTTCATTGAAAAAAAGTGCTTTTCTTTCAAAAATAAGGACATTTCTAAGTGACCCCAAACTTTAGAACGGTAGTGTATGTCCCAGTCCGAGACCACCGTGGGTGCAGCTTCGCTCCAGTCTGGAGCCTCTGCGGGTGCAGCTATGCCCCAGCCCAGGACCACCGCGGGTGCTGCTTTGCTTCAGCCCAGAGTCACCGCGGGTGTAATCTTGTCCCAATCCAGGATCACTGTGGATGCAACTTTGCCCCAGTGCGGGTGCAACCTTGCCACCATGAGTGCTACTGTGTCCCAGTCCGGGACCACCGAGGGTGCTGCTGGCCAGTCTGAGGGTGTCGTGGTTCCATCTCCTTTGCCAGACACCGTCATGGTCCCCTCTCTTCTCCAGGTGCCATCGTGGTTCCCCCTCCTGTGCCAAACGCTGTCGTGGTTCCCGGTCCTGTGCCTGACACCGCCGTGGTTCTCCCTCCTTTGCCAGATGCCGTCGTGGTCCCCCATTCTCAGCCTGACACCATCATGGTTCCCCTTCTTCTGCCAGTCGTTGTCATGGTGCCCTGTCCTCTGCCTGACGTCGTCGGGGCTCCCCCTACTCCTCTTCCTTCCTCACCTCTGGTCATCCTGGTTGGGCAGTCACCCCCTGGACCACCATCTCTGTGGTGGTGGCTAAAGAACTTCGGCTGGCCACCTGACAGGCGTTGCCATTGGGTTGGGTGGTTCACATTCTTTGGCAGACCACTCGACTCTTACCATCTCACTGTCTGTCAGGCCTGGGACTTTGGCTGACCACCAGAACTGCCTTTTTCTTTGGTCTAGGGGGCCTAGGTGCCATTTCTGTGTGGGTCCTAAGCAGGATTTTGTTTTTGATGTTTCCCCTCAGCCTGAGCCTTGGTGGGATGTGATCCTGAGAAATTTTCTTGTTCCTTTTGGTTTGGTTTGGTCCCTCCATGCCTGGACCCCCCTCCTCCCACTCGGGGTGGGGTTGTTTTCTTGTTGGAGTTGGATTTCTGTGTGTGGGGGGTCCTTTTCTTTTGATGTTACCCCGGGGTGTCTAGTCTCCACCCCTTGAGGGGGGTGCTCTGTCACGTTCTGAGCATGGGGGGATTCAACCAGGCTCAGGTTGTCTGCCTTTTTTTTCATATTTGTATGGTGTTGTCATTTTGAGTTGTCACTTATCCTATATTGTTTCTCAGTATGATTTATTTTCCCGTTTATGTTTGTTATAGTTTGTTTATTGTATTTTTCACGTTGCCTGTCTCCATTTTTTGCCATATCATTATATTTGTATTCTTTCTCTTGGGGTTGACAGCTGTCAATGGCTTTCTGGGGGTTTTGCTCTGCATGGGCGTGGCCCTGTCAACTGTCAGCTCCAATGGCTCCCTCATTATTCCCAGCTGGTTCTAATTATGTACCACTGCTTTCTCCTGCCCGTTCGGATAACCCACACCTGTCATTTATTATGTTAATGGTTTCTGATCCTATTTAAGGGCTTTATTTTCATTTTCTCATTGCTGCTGCCTTAGTTTGCATTCTCCTCGTCTCCACCAGAGCCCTGCCCTGCTGTGGTGTGCAATATCTGTAAGTTTTCTCCCTTGTTTGTATTTTGCATTAAGAGCACCTTGTTGAACTTTATGTTTGTTGCCTTTTTTCAATAAATGGCCCAAACTCACAGTTCAGCGCGTGGGTCTCATCTTCCTGCCCTGTAGGGCATTCATGACACTGCTGCACCGGACAATATTTAATCTGGTTACATATGCCTGAAATTATTATAGTATGTTCATTTATTAGCAGATCACCGTAGTGATATATTCACTGTTACCACACTCTTGTGTAATATTACTTAATTACGAGTCTTGTCAGTGAACTATAAGGGAGAGAAGGGAGGAAATTTTAAAAAACGACAAAAAAAAATGAAACTGACTTGAAAGGTTCAAATAACCGTGATGCAAATTACTCAGCCCCAGGGTTGGAATCATAATCTTCATGAACATATTTGGGGGTTTTTTGCTCATCAATTATTTTTTTTCCCTGGAATTTGTGGCTTTTGGATCTTTCCTTTGATTTTCTTTCCTTTTTTTCCCCAAGTCATTGCAATCTTGTGATTTTCTGGCCTTTGTCTCAGCAATTTCTTAATGTAATTTTTCTTAATGGATTAAGTAATCTTTAAAAATAACTTCCAGAATCAGAATCAGAATCAGAATCTGGTTTATTGCCATTGTTCATGTAGTACACAAACTAGGAATTTGTCTCCGTACAATGCTGCAACATTAAACATGATAAGATAAAAGAAATAAACTATACATGTAATAAAGTGTAGGATAAGATTAAGTGATACTGGTCAACAGTTAAAATATATTAGCCAGCAGCAGATACTGTGGAGAACTATATAGTGCAGTTGGTAATGCAGGAAGAAAACAGTGATGATTGACATGAGTCTGGTTGAGCTGCTGTACATGGTGCACGAGAGTCACTTAGTGTTCAGCAGTCTGATGGCAGAGGGGAAGAAGCTGTTCATGTGACGGGAGGTTTTAGTCTGGATGGACCGAAGTCTTCTACCAGAGGGGAGGGGGGCAAACAGTATGTGACCAGGGTGTGAGGGATCCAGTGTTTTCTTATACATTTTCAATGACTGCTGTTGTGCAGGTCGAACTTTTTTTCACATAAATTTGCAACTTTTGTCTTGAATTAGCAACTTTTATCTAATAAGTTAGATTTTTTTTCTTGCAATTTAAATGTTTTGTCTCATGAATTTAGTACATATTTTAAAAAAATGGACATTTGTCCTTATAAATTTGTTATGTATTTCTACTAAATTTGAAGCCTTTATTGTGTATATGTTCATAATGTTTTTGTTCTTGTAATTTTGTGGGTTTTTATTAAGGATTTTCACCTTTAGAAAATTTTGAGTTTAAAATTATGACAAAATATTACTGCAAAATAGATAAAGTTTTTCTTTCTTTCTTTCTTTCTTTCTTTCTTTCTTTCAGAGTGGGGGTGCTCTTATTTGCAAAATTAATTAGAAAGTCTGCTCCTCAGCGTTTGTTCTGGCGCTGCAGACAGAATTCCTGTTGCTTGTATTGAGCTCATTTGTTCTGTTCAGTAATCCTGAAACCTGACAAAGAAAGAAAGGTTGTATCGATCTGTCACAGGAGAACCGTGAGGCTGCCATCAACAGTTATTTTCATCATCGAGAGACGCTGTCGGCGTCTAAAGAATCAAAAAAATATTGAGCTAGGCTATTATAAATCTACAAGGCCAACATGAGCATTAGCATAATGTTACTACTGGAAGGGGGTGGATTCATTCGTTATACTCTTGTCGGCCCTCAGCAAGATTGAATCTGACACTCCTGAGTTAATGTATTAGGTCAACACTGCATATACAATATATAACAGACAAAAGAGCGAGAAAATGTGCCCTTGAGAGACCAACTTTAAATTCAGTCCAATCTGCTGGAGTCATGTAAATGTGTGCATTTACTTTATTATATTATGAATTCAGCCTGATCCACTTTGTGCTCATTAAACACAAGCTATCCCCCCTTTTTTGGAGATAAGCTTGTAATTCTGTCCTGTAGACCCTGAAAACAGGCTTTAAATGGATTGTAGAATTTGTAATAGCAGCGTGTGCAGCCAAGAGTGGCTGTTAATTTGCTTTTAAAATGTTAGCAGCTATTCTAATTGATGCCCTTCCCTCGTTATGGTGTTATAAATTCACATGTAGTGTGTATTATTTCTTCGCTGTAAAAATGGTAAACTGTGATTTTAAAAAAAATCCCAAATCTTGCCCTTATTTTTCAATGCTTCCTTCTTGCTTTCATTTGAAGAACAAATTTTTTTTTTTTTTTTTTTTTTTTTTTTTTTTGAATGCAAAAGATGCAATAGACTTACACAATGGTCCTCTCCGGCATACAACTAGGAACATACCGGTCGCTATGGAGGGTGAGAATATGTATGGGCACATAATCATACCATGTAGGATAACTAAATAGACGGTTATGCTGTTTCATCCCACCTAGCAACAATGCTCTGCACTGGGTGTGTTTATATTTATACATCTATATATTTATTCCATCTAGCTACAATGCTCCGCACTGTGTTTTTATATATCTACATATTATTCCATCTAGCTACATTGCTCCGCACTGTGTGTGTTTATATACTTGCATATTTATTCCACCTAGCTGCAATGCTCCATACTGTGGGTGTTTATATATTTACATATTTATTCCATCTAGCTACAATGCTCTGCACTGTGTGTTCATATATTCATATATTTATTCCATCCAGCTACAATGCTCTGCACTGTGTGTTCATATATTCATATATTTATTCCATCCAGCTACAATGCTCTGCACTGTGTGTCTGTGTGTGTGTGTGTGTGTATATATAGTATATTTTATAGTAATATGTACATATGTATATTAGCTGCTCTTGCTTGCTTGTTTTTTTTTTTTTTTTTTTTCTTGCCTTCTGATTGTTGCTCTGAGTGTTGCTATCCCTGTGCTGTTGCAATCCTGGAATTTCCCCGTTGTGGGACTAATAAAGGCTTATCTTATCTTATCTTAAATGCGGTACTGTGCAAAAGTTTTAGGCCACTTCTTGTTTTGCTGCCTAGAAGAGAGGCTTTTTTTGTCATTTTTAAAGTGGACTTTAGCAATAATCCAGACTTCCTGGAGGTCATTCAAAGTCTTTCTTTAGCCATTAACTGATTTTTATTAATTCATTTTTAGTCTAATTCTTACACCTGAACATTGTCCAGTTTCCTTTTTTTTAGTAAACTGGACATGTGGCATTCTGTCTACAGCAGATAAATGCATCTGAAATTCATGCCCATTACATATGTACATATTACTGTTTGGTAATCCATATTTCCCTTTATCTGCAAGTGGTAAGCCATGCTTTAGTTAGTAGGCGATTTATTATTTTTTTAAACAAGGCGATGGAGGATACTCGAGAATCTAGCACAAGGTACAAATGTATAAATGTAAATTAGGTACAAATTTGCAAGAATAAAGGTGCTAAAATATGATAAAAGGTGCCAATTTAAAAAATAAAAAAGTTGCAAATTATAATTTAATTACATAAAATAAAAAATAAAAAATAACCAGCATTCAGTTCAATGTTGCAAATTTTCAAGAAAATGTTGAAAATTTATAGTACTGAAGTTGAAGGATTACGGGGGGAAAAAGCTAATTTTTGAGAAAAAAGGGGCAATTTACATTAAAAAAGTTGCAGATTTATGAGGAAAAAAGCTGCAAATTTATATGAGAAAAATCATAAATTTATGAGAGAAAAAGCTGCAAATTTACAAGAAAAAAGTTGCCAAATGACATGAACATTTTACATTTTACAAGAGAAAAATCACAGATTTTTGAGAAAACAGTTGCAGATTTATGAGAAAAATAGCTGCAAATGTACAAGAGAATAAGGTCAACTTTTTTTTTTAGAAAAAGCTTCAAATTTATGAGAAAAAGGTTGTAGATTCATGAGAAAAAAGTAGCAAATTTACAAGGGAAAAATCACAAATTTATGAGAAAAAAGTTTTAAATGTTTTAGAAAAAGTAGCAAATTTACAAGGAAAAAGTTGCTAAATTACAAGAAAAAATGATGAAATTTTACAAGAGAAAAACCACAAATTTTTGAGAAAAAAGTTGCAGATTTAGGAGAGAAAAAAAGTTGAAAAATTACAGAAAAAAGTGGCAAATTTACACTTTACAAATCACAAATTTATGAGAAAAAGGCAGAGTTGAGGCTGTGTTGAAGAAAAAAGAAAAAGCTGACTCTCAAGCTTGTTAGAATTGTGCAAACTGTTTTTGCCTCATATACTGTATTTCTCTTTATGTTTGTGCATGTTTCAATAAATCGCTGCACCCATTTCCCATTTTCCAAGAAATACAATACTTTATAAAGGTGGATCTGGTAGCTAAGTAGCATAAAAAATGGATCACCGATAAGTGTGTTAAAGCTTGCTTGCTAAATGACAAATTACTAAGTAATATTTGTAGATTTTGTCCTTGCTTTTCTCAGCATTTCTGCATTTTTGAGCGATAAATGACAGATACTAAAACCTTAGACTGTTAGGGTGAGAATTTTCACAGCTTGTTGATATTGCTGATATACTGATCATTTCATATATTGATATCATGGTATTAACAACTAACGCATGGACAGCATCTGAATCATCTGAATATTTACAGTAGCTGGGATAAATAAATGGAAGAGGAAGTGAAAGATGGGATTTTAACCCCTTAGCACTCCAGCCAATTTCCCTAAATTTAGCACAGAAAATCAAATTGTTTGTCCACTGAGAAGGAGCAGAAAATCTGAAACGTCCCACCTGCTGAAGAACGGAATTTTAAGAGGTGAAATTTGCAACGTCTTTCTCCTCAATTTGCAATTTCTTTCTTGCAAATTTGTAACTTTTTTCTAAAAAAATTTGCAACTTTTTTCTTGTAGAGTTGCAACTTTTTTCTCCTCAATTTACGTTATTCTTGTAAATATGCAACTTTTTCTTGCAGATTTGCATCGTTGTCTCACAATTTTGCACCTTTTTTCTCAAAAATGTGCAACTTTTTTCTTGTAAATTTTCAACTTTTTTCTGAAATATTTGTAACTTTTTTCTCAAGTTAAAACTTTTTTCTCGCAAATTTGCATCTATTTCTTGCAAATTTGCAACTTTTTTCCTCAAAAATTTGAAACTTTTTTCCTGTGAATTTGCAACTGTTTTCTTGTAAATTTGAAACTTTTCTTTTTTAACCCCGTAGCATTCCAGCCAGTCTCCCTAAATTTTGCATACGCAGATAAATTCTTTCACTGAGTGGCAGCAGAAAATATGAAAAGTCATGCTGGCAGAACACAGGCATTTTAGGAGATTAATAAAAGTGGAACCTTTGCAGTGAAAATAAAATCAATATAGCTCTTTCGTTTTAGGTGAGTGACAATAAAATTACAGAAAAGATGCTCATGAAGCTGAATTTTATTGCCTCATTGTAGGAAAAAGGGAAGAACTGGCACACAGTATTAAAAACAATATACTGGTTGGATCAGTAAAATAATAACACAATGAGTTTGTATTGATCTCAGGTTCCTTTTATAGGACATTATTTGCTGCAGTCTCTATGAAGGGACACTGAGGAGTAAAAACGTAGGGTTTGGTGGTGGTGGTGGTGGTGGGTCTTTAATCAGGACTTACTGTTAGGGTCGACATTCTCGCATAGCTCCGTCTTGGCCTCCCCGTTGGGCCGGTCGCTGGCCTTGTGGGAGAGTCGGGACGACATGGTGGCGGCCGTGACGACGGCCTTGAAGGACCGTTTCCTCTTCTGCACGTTGAGCTCTGGGTGGAAGATGATGACGTAGACTTTGGGCATGTAGAGCATCCCGAGGGCGACGGATGCGCTCAGGTTCATGGAGATGGTCAGCGTGGTCGTCTGGATGTACAGCTGTGGGGGTGGAAAATATTGGGAGGTAAGTGGAGGTGATATCAGTCTTTAAAGACGTCAAACCACAACTTCTGACTCCAACCCAGGGGAAGATATTTCATGTCACTGTTGGGGAAGACAATAAACAGATCATTTTCTCCGGAATAAAGCTTGAGGGGGACACTATTGGTAGTCAGGGCCCAATGCAAGATTTTGTTAAGGGGCTCCTATAGTTGTATCACAGAAGAGTTCAAACACTTTAAAACAAATAAACTTTATTAAAACAAACACGAGTCATTGTCTAGATGGAGAGAAAATCCAAGGCATTACACAGAATAAAAACTTAACCAGCATTCACATGAATGTTGCAAATTTAAAAGGAAAAAAGTCACAAACTTACAACAAATAGGTTACAGATATATGATGAAAAGATTTGTGAATTTATGAGAAAAAAATAGCAAATCCATGTGAAAAAAAAGTAGCAAATTTACAAGAGAAAGTTACAAATTTATGAGAAAAAAGTTGCAAATTTATGACAAAGAACTAGCAAATTTACAAGAAAAAGTCAGAATTAGATTTTAAAAAGTTGCAAATTTATGAGAATAAAGCTGCACATTTAAAAGAAAAAAGTTGAAAATTTATGAGAAAATATTTGCAAATTTAAAAGATAAAAGTTTATGGAAAAGGGTGCAAATTTATCTAAAAAGTCAAAAATTTATACAAAAAGTTACAAATTTACAAGAATAAAATTGAAAATTTCTCAGGAAACAAGATGCAAATTTATGAGAAAAAAGTTGCAATTTTATGAGAAAAAAAGTTGCAGAAAGAAATTTCAAATGTCCAAGAAATGTTTGAAATTTGCATCTTTTTTCTTTGCATTTAGCATTGATGTTTCAAAGTCTTATATAACACGATATTAAAGGTTTATGATGATATTGTGGTGGTGATGGTGGTGGGGGGTTCAATTCTCTGTTTTTTCCAGGCAGGGGGGGTACATGTCCCCCACATCCCCCCTGTGCCACTTTGGAGTTGGTAAATGACTGAAAAAAACACAAAAGCTAGGCTCGGCTAGGCTTACCCTGGATTTACACTGACTCCAGGTCTGGCTGCAATCCGGTCTCTGCAGCAAATAGTTCCCATTCTAATTAATGTTCTAATCCCCACCTGGTCCAGACCACTGTGGAACGAATCTGGCTCGTCGGATTTGGATCACTAATGAAATGCAAGGAGTCTATTTTTGGCAGATGCTGGATCCAGTCCACAAGGAAATGTCGCGGTATCTCATATTCTCGTGGAAACCGTGCTCTGTCACTTAGCAGCCACTGGTAGATCAATTATTCTTACATTATCAAAATTATTGTCACATTATCAAAAGCAGCAAGGATGGATGATAAGAAATTCATTTTAGAAATACAAAATTAAAAAATCCTGGCAGGCTGACAGGCTGCTTACCCATTATTACAGCACAAATGAATCCAGATGACACAACCATGTCTGTTTTGCCAAGCTAAGCTAATTGTTTGCCTTGATGGCTTGTTGTTATCACGTGATCATGTGATCTCTGGACCTCACGTTATTGTGTATAATTCTCACGTGATCTAGTCATGTGAACCTTGTTTTGATCCATGCTGGATCAAACACACTTGGATCCTTGGTGCCCAACCATAAGCCTTAACCTTTTGAGTGTGAGATTTTGCGTGTCCCTAGTGGCAGAGCGTGGCACTGCACCTGTCATCTCACTGTGACATGATCGGCTCCATTGAGGATTTGTACTGATTTGTACTGATCTGCCAGTTTCAGAAGGTGGCAGACATCCGTTGGAGGACTCAATGGATGACACATAATGCACCAAAGAAGAAAAACTCATTTCCTTTTCCTGTTTTTAGCATTTTAGCCCAGAAAGCTAATATGGCTGCCGTCCATCATCGTGCACCGTCACTTAGTCGGCTTTGTACGCAGAAAATAGCCACGGAATACAAACAAAATTTATGTGGGATAATCGCAAGACTTTGTGGATGTGGTAGAGAGTGTAAATGACTGACAGAATGCAAAATAACGACCACGATGGGTGAAAACACAGAGACCATGGCATCAAGCGAGTCCCCTTAGCCGCCGGTAAGAGAGGAATTTCTGTTTTTTTTTTAATATTCTACTGATTTCTTGTTCATAGACTTTGAAGATAAGATGATGAGGTACCTCTGTACAAAAAAAATGGTGTCAAAAGACTGAACCATTCTTTGTGTAAATACATCCAAAGTCCAGTTTTGACTGGGTTATGGAATTTAAAGAGGTGCCGTGACATTTTATAAATTAAATGCGTAAATTTATTCCTATCTGAAACTTTGGACCATATTCTACATCTTTCTAATTGACAGTAAGCCATTATCTCTTACCACTTTCAAGTTATAGCCTTGGAAATCTGAACTATTTTATTGACAAAAAATATTTACCACTCTTGACCACTAGGAGTTATGTCACAATTCGGCGACAGACACACTCAAAGAGCTAAGTTTTACATTGATGAAAGTTTCTTTGTGTGTGTGTGTTCGTGTCTATGTGTATGTGTATGTGCATGTGTGTGTGTGTGTGTGTGTGTGTGTGTGTGTGTGTGTGGGGAGAGGGGGTAAATTGTGTTTTATTTCAACGTGTGAAGCACTTTGAGTTGCATCTTTATGTATGAAAAGTGCTATATAAATAAAGCTTCGATTAATAGATTGAAAACACAAACAGAGTGGGTGGCGACTGCTACAAGGCTCCGTCTGCACTGCATCTGCAATGGACTGCATCCGGAGTCAGTGTAAATTCAGGGTTAGTGTGCTAACAACATTAGCAACAGTACACTGTGTACATAAATTAATAAATTAAAACCACATCATAACTTGAGGTATGATACATATCTTGGTGTGATTCACAGGTATTAGAGAGCATGCAGTGTAAATGTTTGTAATGTAAGAGACATAAACAACAATAACTACACTATGCAATGTGCTATAGCCAAGGGATGCTGTGTACACGAGTTAATAATAAAATTAGCCACATAACAACTGAAATTCAGATACATTTTAATGTGATTCAAAGGGTCATTATGGCTCATGGAGTAGTATTTGGAACAAGTAAATGTAAACACACAAGCAGTGCAACATGGCAGCTTGCACCCATAAGCGTATGCAGCATGATAGCACTACATATTATGTTGCAAAGCAACAGTGGTGGGCCGAAGGTTTCAAGGGGAGACCCGAGAAAGGTGAGCGACCAGGCAGGCAGTGTAAACAAGAGCCTGAGAATCAACAGAAAGACAGACAGAAGGAGTCTGCTTACTGTGGCGGCTGACAGCACACAGCCACCACTCAAGATTTCAGTTTTCAATGTATTTTAATAAAATAGCAAAATCAAACTCACTGCATCTTTAATGTGTGAGAAAACGATGTGCCAATGTAGAGCCTGTTTATAATAGCTGCTATTTTTTTTCAACAAATGCTAAAGTCTCGCCCGCTGCAGTGATTCATGTGTTAGCACGATTATCCAAAGCTCAAGGCTGAAAAACAAACAAATAAAGCCTCAAGGTTAGCTGAAAGAAGAAAATCAAGTTAGTTAAAGTATGTGGATAAAAAATAGAGAAACAAGAGAGGAAAGCTGCTGTTTTGTCCTTTTGCAAAGTTGTGTAGTCACTAAAAAATTAAGAAATTGTTGCCAGGAAAGAAGGCTGCTTGAATATGAAAACACTGTAAATCGGAAAAATCAAACCTAAAAAAAATAAATAAAGAAAGAAAAATGAATAAATAAATAATGAATGAATGACTAGAAATGAATTCTTTTGATAACCCTAGCTTTATTTGTTCTCAAGTTGGAGAGAAGATGACCTTTACACCAAAAAGTACATCTGGCCAAGTTCAACCACTGTACAAAGTTTGGTGATTCTGGCACTAACAGTGACCACAAAACATGTAAATGTGAAAGTCTACTAGGAGGCCAAGTAAACTTGATCCTTGATAATTAAATCAGGTTCAGAGCACCTTCAATTCAGCTGTAGCTGTAGGTTTGGCGCATCAACATACTAGCCACAGATTTGAAAATATACTTTTTTTTTTTTTTTTTTTGTTACTTATTTGTACCCGTAGGTAGACTTGGTTTGCAGTCTGGTGACAAGCCACCGGCTGCTGGTCGCTGCGTGCGCGAGCGCCCTAAACCTACATGTTTTTTTTTTTTTGGTATGCGGGAGGAAACCGGAGAAATCCCGGAGTAAACCCACGCAACACGGGGAGAACATGCAAACTCCACACAGCTCACTGTTGGTCGGGGGCTGGAATCGAACCCACGATCTCATGATCCCCGCGATCCCCCGGCCAAGGGTAAAACTGTGCTGCCACAGTGCTAAACCACTGCGCCACCGTGCAGCCCACTTAGACAGGTAAGTCAGGTTGACGGGACCTCAAGGCTGACCCCTGTAGCAAGTTTAGTGATGCTAGCCCCAGTTACAAATTGTAATTTAATTACAACAAAATTAACCAGCATCCAAATCCATCCATCCATCCATCCATCCATCTTCTACCGCTTTTCCGGAGGTCCGGGTCGCGGAGGCAGCAGTTCAAGCAGAGAAGCCCAGACTTCCCTCTCCCCAGCCACCTGCTCCAGCTCTTCAGAGGGGATACCAAGGCGTTCCCAGACTAGCTGGGAGACATAGTCTCTCCACCGAGTCCTGGGTCTGCCCCGGGGTCTCCTCCCAGTGGGACGTGCCTGAAACACCTCAAGTGGGAGGCGTCCAGGAGGCATCCTAATCAGATGCCCATACCACCTCAACTGACTCCTTTCAATGTGGAGGAGCAGCGGTTCTACTCTGAGCCTCTCCCGGATGACTGAGCTCCTCACCCTATCTCTGAGGGTGAGTCCAGCAATCCTACGGAGAAAGCTCATTTCAGCCGCTTGTATCCGCGATCTCGTTCTTTCGGTCATTACCCAAAGCTCGTGACCATAGGTGAGAGTAGGAACGTAGATTGACTGGTAAATCGACAGCTTTGCCTTAGAACTAAGCTCCCTCTTCACCACAACAGACCGGTACAACGTCCGCATCACTGCAGATGCTGCTCCAATCCGTCTGTCGATCTCTCGCTCCATTTTCCCCTCACTCGTGAACAAGACCCCAAGATACTTAAACTCCTCCACTTGGGGCAGGAGCCTGTCCCCAACCCAGAGAGGACAATCCACCTTTTTCCGGCTGAGGGCCATGGACTCGGACTTGGAGGTGCTGATTCTCATCCCAGCCGCTTCACACTCAGCGGCAAACCGTCCCAGCAAGAGCTGTAGGTCATTGCTGGATGAAGCCAACAGGACAACATCATCTGCAAACAACAGAGATGAGATCCTGTGGTCACCAAGCATGACACCCTCCATTCCCTGGCTGCGCCTAGAAATCCTGTCCATAAAAATTATGAACAGGACCGGTGACAAAGGGCAGCCCTGGCGGAGTCCAACTCTCACTGGGAATGACTCCGACCGAGTGTTGGCAATGCGAACTAAACTCTCACAACGGTCGTACAGAGACCGAATAGCTCGTAACAACAAGCCCGATACCCCATACTCCCGAAGCACCCCCCACAAAAATCCACGAGCATCCAAATCAATGTTGCAAATTTTCAAGAAAAAAGTGGAAAATAACAACTCCATGAAAAAAGTTGCAAATTTTTGAGAAGAGAGTTGCACATTTTTCAGAAAAAAATGTTGCAAATTAATGAGAAAAGAGTTGCAAATTTACAAGAGAAATGTTTCCAAAAAATGTTGAAAATTTATAGGAAAAAAGCTGCAGATTTATGAGAAAGAAAGTTGCAATTTTTTGAGGAAATGTTGCAAATTTAAGACAAGAGAGTTGCAAATTTTTCAGAAAAAGTTGCAGATTTATGAAAAAAATTGTTAATTTACAAAACAAAAATCATAAATTTGTGAGAAAAAAATTGCAGATTTACGTGAAAAAAGTTTAACATTTACAGGAAAAGACTTGCAAATTTACAAGAGAATAAGGTCCCATTTTTTAAAGAAAAAAAGTTGCAAATTTATGAAAAAAAAGTTGCTTTTTTTTAAAGAAAATTGCATTTCTGCTTAGCATTGCTACTTCAAATATCATTTAGTTTTGTAATGAAGCAATATTACACAAGAGTGAGTAGGCACAAGCCATATCACACCCAGAGTTAATATATTTATGATACTGTTCTCACTCTTGTGTAATATTACTTTTATGCAACAGTACTGGCAAGCACAATTTATTAAATGATAGCAATAATGGAGAAAATATTATGATTTGGTTTTTTTAGCTGTCAGGATTTCCCCTCCAGGGAAAAGAATTAAATTCACGTGCGGACTTTCTCCTCTTAGGCATGACTTTTATTCTAAAATGTGAGGATTGGCCCTGGACAGAGCAGAGATCTGGAGGGGAATGAGCATTTTATTTTACTTACGCGGAAGTAAAATAAGAGCAGCAGCCGTCGAATGGCAGCAGGATCCAGAATCTCCGTCAGAGTCCGGTTCTGTGGACAGAGCAGAGGTGGACCGACACTGAGACTCGGCTGATGTGGATTTAAAATCTGAAATGGAGCCGAAGAGAGAAGTATCTACTTCTTCGTCGGTCTGCTGGAGAGAAGGACAAACGGAAGGAGCCGTGGGATGTGCTAAGCTAACGTGCCAAGCTAATGCTATTGCTATAGCTAACGCCACAGCTAGTCGTAGCTAACACCAATACAAAGGAGCGACTCTGTCCCCGGTTCATCTCACTGACCCGGCATTGGCCCAGCAGATGACGGCTGAGCCTCCTGCACAGATTCTTAGAATCTTGTGATTGGGGCTCAGCGGAGGACCTAACCGAGACCACAGCTGGACAGGAGCTGGATCGGTTCCCAGCTACAGCAGCGGTAGGAGGCGGGGATCAGTGGAGGAGCTGCCAGCGCCCCAGCTGAATAGGAGCCGGCTCGGAGCTCAATTACAGCGGCGGGGCTCGGCGGAGGAAATACTGAGGAAGACGGCGGTAGGTGGCGGGGCTCATCGGAGGAGCTACCGGGACCCCAGCTGGACAGGAGCCGGATCGGAGCTCAATTACAGCGGCGATAAGCAGCAGGACTAGTAGCGGAGAGGGCTAGTTGAGGCCCCAGCTGAATTCGAGGTCGGCTGGATCGGATACCATCGACACCAGCAGAGATTGTTTTATTATCATCAGGTCAGTAAAAAATGCCACCAAAGAAGGAGGAAATGGAAGAGATTAAAAAATCTCTGAACTTCATGTCAGAAGAACTGACCAAAGTGGCCAATCAACAGTCTAAACTATTAGGGCTAATGGAGGAAGTCCGAGAATTGAAATTAACAATTAAGGAAAGAGACAAAAAATTGCAGACTTGGAGCGACGAGGACCTTGAACAATATTCTGGTATGGATGATTTAATTATTAGTGGACTAGACATTAAATACCAATCAAATGCCAATGCTACAGCAGGAATGAGAGGTGAGGAGGCTCCCCTAAGTCAGAGGTCCCCAATCCCCGGGCCGCGGACCGGTACCGGTCCGCGGGTCATTTGGTACCAGGCCGCACAGAAAGAATAAAAAACTTACATTACTTCCGTTTTATTTATTATCTGTCTGAATGTTTTATTTGGAAAAATGACTGGATTCTCTTCATTACATCCGTCTATGGCTCACTCTTGACGCACGTCAAGACACTTGTCTCGGTGACGTGATACGTTACCGCTAACATTCAAGGCCAGGAATTAATGAATCAAAAACCCACATGCAGGAGTGCCATGACTGGAAGGCTGTCTGGTTTAACTGCTCGGATTAAGCAGGTTGCACCTGAGTGTGAGTCTACGCATTGTGTCATTCACAGGGAAATGCTGGCTACCCGAAAAATGCCACCGGAATTTAACAGCGTATTGAATGATGTAATTAAAGTTATTAACCACATCAAAGCACATGCCCTTAACTCACGCCTGTTTGAGCAGCTTTGTGAGGAGATGGAGGTGGAGGACAGACACCTTCTCTTATACACAGAAATAAGATGGTTATCCCGAGGGAGATCGCTGGCCAGAGTGTTTGAATTACGAGAGCCGTTGCAGAGATTTCTCTCAGAAAAAAGTCACCGCTGGCAGCACATTTCAGTGACGAGGAATGGGTCGCAAAACTCGCTTACTTCTGCGACATATTCACCCTGCTCAATGAACTCAATCTGCCACTTCAGGGTAAAATTCAACTGTCTTCAAGTTGGCAGATAAAGTAGCTGCATTTAAAGCCAAATTAGATTTGTGGGGACGGCGCGTGAATGGAGGTATATTTGACATGTTTCAAACATTAGCAGGGATTTTGGAAGAGACTGAGCCCGAGCCTTCATTCTCCCAGCTGGTGCACGATCACCTGTCTTTGCTTTTAAAAGAGTTTGAGCGCTACTTTCCAACCACAAAAGATCCACGATCTGCCAAAGAATGGATCCGCGATCCATTTCTCAACAAACCAGGTGAATCCAACATGTCTGTGCAAAAAGAAGATCAATTGCTGGAGATCGCAAATGACGGCGGCCTTAAAAGTATGTTCGAGACAACAGCTCTACCGGCGTTCTGGATTAAAGTCATGGCTGAATACCCTGACATCGACACAACAGCACTGAAAACGCTGTTAACATTTCCGACGTCATAGCTGTGTGAAGCGGGATTTTCTGCAGTGACAGCAACCAAAACAAAATTACGAAGTAGGCTGGACATAAACAACACACTTCAGGTGTCATTGTCTCCCATTACTCCTAGATAAAACAAAACAAAAACGTATGACTGACTTTAGCAGAATTCAATCATCCCCAGTTGAAGGAAGTCATTTGACACAGAGTGAGGAAATTCAGACTCTGAAAATATGCCATTATGCTGAACATAAACCACAAGAGATGGAGAATGATATTGATCCTGATAACCACTTCTTCAACAATATTCATAATCACTGTGAATATTATACTGAAAAACAATTCAAAAGTCAAGTGCAATTAGATGGTAAACTATCAATAATACACTTCAACAGCAGAAGTCTTAACAAAAACTTTCCACAGATTCAGGACTATTTAAAACAGCTAGATAGAAATTTTACAGCTATCGCAGTCTCTGAAACTTGGCTCAATGAAGAGCAGGCTTCTCTGATGGCAATAAAGGGACATCAGATGTTTTATACTGTATTAATAGATCTCAAAAAAGGGTGGTGGTGTTGCACTGTATATTGATGACCTGTATAAGTGTAAACTTGTAAATGGAATGTCCTTTGCACTACCAGGGATTCTAGAATGTGTTACTGTTGAGATTGACCAAGCTAAAACAAAAAAATCTAATTATAAATTGTATATATAGAATGCCAGGAACTTGCGTTGAGATATTCGGAGATAAGTTAGTCGAGCTGTACAATAATATAACTAGTAAGAAAATGGTTGTAATCTGTGGAGACTTCAATATTGATTTATTGAATCCATTTCAACAAAATGTAATTACAGAGTTCATGAATTCTATGTACAGTATGAGTCTATATCCCACAATAACACATCCCAGTAGAATCACAGTTCACACTGCTACACTTATTGATAACCTGTTTGTTAATATTATTGATAAGAAAATAGAAAGTGGATTATTGATAAATGACATAAGTGACCATTTGCCAGTCTTTGCACTTATCTATGGCCACACAGGGGCCAATACAGAAAAAAAACTTTAAAATCTTTCAGATACAAATCACAAAATGCAATCAGTTATTTTAAAGAAGACCTGCTGAAGCAACACTGGACAAAAGTCTATGTATCAGATGTAAACGAAGCCTATGACACATTCATGAACATTGTAGCCACTCTTAATGAAAAAAAAAAGTCCATTAATAAAGAAAAAGCTTAAACAGAAATTTGTTGAGAAGTCATGGTTAACCAAAGGGTTACAAAAAGCGTCCAAAAAAGAAAAAAAATCATTATATAAAGCTTTTCTAAAGAAAAGGACAAAAGAAGCAGAGCAGCGGTATAAAACTTCCAAAAATAACTTAATATATATAATGAGATGTAGTAAAAGAGACTATTACAGTAAAGAACTGGAGAAAAACAGAGATAACATTACAAATACATGGACAATGCTTAACAATATTCTTGGAAATAAAAACAGAAATGCAAGCTACCCAACCAATCTTTCAAAAAAAAAAATTAAAAAAAAAAAACGACTCAGAGTGTGAGTGCAGTCTCACCTGCAGATGAATTTAATACATTTTTTCTTAACATTGGTCCTAATTTGGCTCGAGAAATACCCATTACGGCATCTACAGGTGATACAATAAGCAAAAACATTGCTATAAAAGACTCCATTTTCATAAAGAACACAGACGAGAGTGAGGTCATTGAAATTGTTAAATCGTTTAGAAGTAAAGCATCTATGGATTGTGATGGTATTGACATCCTTTTAGTCAAAACTATCATTGAATGCTTAGTGACGCCACTGACGTATATTTGTAACCTGACTCTCCAAAGAGGTATATTTCCCAGTGCAATGAAAATAGCTAAAGTAATTCTGATATATAAGACGGGTGACAGAGGGGAACTTTCAAACTATAGACCTATTTCACTATTGCCGCAATTTTTTTTTTTTTTTTTTTTGTTACTTATTTGTACCCGTAGGTAGACTTGGTTTGCAGTCTGGTGACAAGCCACCGGCTGCTGGTCGCTGCGTGCGCGAGCGCCCTAAACCTACATGTTTTTTTTGGTGTATTGGTAAGTATTTTACATGATACTTGAAAAAATATTCTGTGAGAGAACTGACAACTTCAAAATGAAGAATAATTTATTGTGTGAGCAGCAATATGGGTTCAGGCACAAGAGGATAACTGCATTTGCTCTAATGGAATTTATAGAAAAAAAACCAACTGCCGTTGAAAATAAAGAGTATTCAGTTGGGGTATTCCTGGATCTTAAAAAAGCATTTGATACAGTGGATCATAAATTATTATTAAAGAAACTACAAAAGTATGGTATTAGGGGGGTAGCACTGTCCTGGTTATGTAGTTACTTAAAGGACAGATATCAGTATGTATTTGTAGGTAGCAAAAACTCACAGTTACTGAAAGTTACTTGCGGAGACCCACAGGGTTCAGTTTTGGGGCCATTGTTCAATATGTACTGTATATAAATGATATATGTAAAGTTTTGGAAAAAATTGATTTAATATTGTTTGCAGATGACACAAATTATTACGCAGTGGAAGCAATTTGGAACAACTTTTAGATACACTCAGAAAGGAATTAGGAAAGAACTGTGGTTTGATGCAAACAAATTAACACTCAATTTAAGTAAGATAAAATTTATAATTTTTAACAACCATCACAACAACTCAGTATCTAAACTCAGTATAAATGGTGTAGAGACTGAAAGGGTATCCAAAATTAAATTTCTTGGAGTAATAATTGATAATAAACTGTGTTGGAAGTCACATATTAATTATATTAAAGGTAAAATATCCAAATCAATCGCAATACTACACAGAGTGAAATATCTGCTGAATCAACCCACACTATTTACTTTGTATCATTCATTAATACTCCCTTACATGACATATTGTACTGAAGTATGGGGAAATACATATAAAACAAACATACAGTATATCCAATCTTTATGCTTCAGAAGAGAGCTGTTAGAATAATAAACAAAGCTGCTTACAGGGAACCAACAAACCCACTTTTTCTTAAATTAAAAGCTCTCAAGTTGAAAGATCTGGTTGACTTTAAAACTGCAGTAATAATGTTTAAAGTGAAGAATCTATCACTGCCCACAAATATCCAAAAGTTGTTCCAAATAAGGCAGAAACAATATCATTTCAGAGGAACATGTACAGTATATTTCAAAAACCTTCAGTGAGAACTACTACCAAGCAACACTGTGTCTCTGTGCAAGGAGTCAGATTGTGGAATGTTTTTGGTCCTGAATTAAAATCATGTACAACACTTGGACAGTTTAAACATTTAAACATTTAAAATTGTTCTGAATCGTAATCGCTCCTGTTTTGTTTTTTCTTTTGAATTCTTGGATGGAATATGGGTGGGCAATATAAGCTGCGGCTTCAGCCATCACCCATTTCAGATAACTTATGTTGAACTGTATAGTCAGAGGAGTTATTGTTTAATTTGACCTTGTTAGATTTTTTCCCCTTTGTTATTATTCTGTTCCTTTCTTTTAATCTTTTAATCTATCCTAAATAAAACATTCATTCATTCATTCAAAACCCCAGACTTCCAGACGTGACAAAAAAAAAAACCCAAAAAACAGACGAGAACAAAACTTGACATGATGATGAACTTAACTTGATAGCATAAAGCATGACAACCTGATAACGTGTTAGCATGAAGGTTGCCATGCCAAAGGCAACGCCCAACCTCTATAAATAAGAGAACTAAACCAAGAACAGCCATGAACAATCAATGATCAAGAAATCAAAAACAGCAGTGAATAATTAACAGAGAAAAAAATCTCATAACGTAAAACTGGAAGTAAAAAAAAGATGTTGTCAAAACAAAAGCTCAAACTCAAAGCATGACAGGAATAAACATAACATAACTACGAGAATACAAATCATCAAAATCAAACAGCCGTGACCGTGACACTAAAACCCAAGTAAAACCAAAAAACATGATACTAATAAACAAGATTATAATGACTAAACTAAGACTAAGATACCAAAACAGAACTCAAAAGATAAACACAGTAAACAGAAATAAGATCAACTTAAAAACCCATAAGGACAAGACCATGAACATAAATACAATGATCAAACTAAACAGGTGGGGAAAATACGGAAAATAACCAAAATAAATTTAAAGTGTGAGCGTAATTGTAATTGAGACAATAAATAAAACTCGAGCACTGCCTGTTTTTTTTAAACAGACATGAAATTGCTTAAGTTAATCCCTTCCACACCATGTGGTGTATGGGGTGGCACCTATCTCTGTTTCACTGACCCTAGGCCGCACAGCTACTGTGAGTAGTAAAAGCTACAGTGGGGGGGGGGGGCAGTCTTCTGGTAGCTCTTTATGTTAACTTTCTTTTCCCCATTCCATTATGCTGAATACCAAGCTAGAAGGGAGAAAGTACCTTTTTTTTTTTTACATGGTCTTTGGTATGACCCGGCTGGGATTTGAACCCACAACATCCCCGTTGTGGGGCGGATGCTCTACCAACTAGGCCACCACTCTGGTCTGACAGCAGGGCTGGGGTAAACTGAGACAGTTTTTTTCAAAAGGGTGGGACTTCTGGGTTACGGATGTATAATTTCTCATCCAACAGTGTCTCACTGTGGAAATTAAGGTATCCAAAACAGTACTGCAATTGTCAGAGAGCTGACAGGAAATTACTGTAATTAATGGCTACATGAACACCTTTGAAGTGGAGTGATACACATCCAGTGAAATTGGAATGCAATTACAGTGGAATATAGTAACTCCTGGAATCCCTATTGTCCAATCAAATTGCTCGGTTGGAGCTAACTGTTGTATAACACAGGGGATGGTACCCCTCCTCATCCTCCTTCAAATCACCTACTGATTATAATTCCAAAAAGACCCCAAAATTATTCAATTAAAACTCACAATTAAAAATGAAGTTACATCAGTTTCCTGCTGATGAAAAACATCTTCAGGTTTGATTTTGACGAGGCAGTCTCCACAATTTATGAGGCAGTTACTCATAACTGTAATACAAACTACACCTGTCAGTCCCATCAATCACACAAAGAGCGTCAGAGACTCGAGAGCTTGCAAAGAGTCCAGACAGAGATTTTCTACAGAACCAAAGTCATGACAGTTTTCATTAGCAGGTGAAGGATTGTTTTATACCATCCTGAGTGTTCCTGACCCTCACCTACAGCAGAGAGAACGGTGGCATCTGGCTGGGACACACCATTAATATTTTATACTGTGTGCATAGTGTCCCTGTGTCCGAAACCATTTTTTTCCTCTCTTCTTATTGAAATACAATAATAATGTACTATTAATTAAGCAATATTACATAAGTGTGGTGTCATACCACTGCAGTGTGGTAGAAAATGAGCTTAATATATTATAGAACAGGCCTATTGTCATTTCACACACAAAAGAAACATTGTCCAGCACTTACAACACATGCCTCGAGATTTATCAGAACATTTTCTCCAGACTAAATACTGGGGGTGGGGGGGGGGGCTTTAAGCATTATTGTAGTCTGGTCAGTTCCAGGGTTTTGGGGGCAATATCCAAGATTTTGTAACGAGGACATTTCAAAGTCTATAAAATGTGTGGGGGAAAAAAATAAAATATATATGGGGGGGAAGAACCATGCATCCACATGAACCTTCCATGATTTATGTGAAAAAAAGTCCAAAATTTATGAGAAAAAGTTGCAAATTTATACAAAAAATGTCCCAAATTTTTGTGAAACAATGAGAAAAACGTTGTTAGTAACACTATGGCTGTTAGTAGCTCAAGTAGGTTCATTTTATCTAAACTAAGAAATCACATGTACATAAGTATTCACAGCCTTTGCCATGAAGCTCAAAAGTGAGCTCAGGTGCATCCTGTTTCCACTGATCATCCTTGAGATGTTTCTACAGCTTAATTGGAGTCCACCTGTGGTAAATTCAGTTGATTGGACATGATTTGGAAAGGCACACACCTGTCTATATAAGGTCCCACAGTTGACAGTGCATGTCAGAGCACAAACCAAGCATAAAGTCAAATGAATGGGCTGTAGATCTGCAAAACAGGATTGTCCCAAGGCACAAATCTGCGGAAGGGTACAGAAAAATTTCTGCTGCTTTGAAGGTCCCAGTGAGTAGAGTGGCCTCCATCATCTGTAAATGGAAGAAGTTTGGAACCACCAGGACTCTTACTATAGCTGGCCAGCCTTCTAAACTGAGCGATTGGGGAAAAGGGCCTTAGTCAGGGAGGTGACCAAGAACCTGATGGTCACTCTGTCAGAGCTCCAGTGTCCCTCTGTGGAGAGAGGAGGACTTTCCAGAAGGACAACCACCTCTGCAGCAATACACCAATCTGGCCTGTATGATAGAGTGGCCAGACAGAAGCCACTCCTTAGTAAAAGGCACATGACAGCCCATCTGGAGTTTGCAAAAAGGCACCTGAAGGACTCTCAGACCATGAGAAACAAAATTCTCTGGTCTGATGAGACAAAGATTGAACTCTTTGGCGTGAATGGCAGGCGTCATGTTTGGAGGAAACCAGGCACTGCTCATTACCAGGCCAATCCCATCCCTACAGTGAGGCACGGTGGTTGCAGAATCATGCTGTGAGGATGTTTTTCAGCAGTAGGAAGTGGGAGACTAGTCAGGATAGAGGGAAAGATGAATGCAGCAATGTACAGAGACATCCTTGATGAAAACCTGCTCCAGAGGAGTCTTGACCTCAGACTGGGGCAACGGTTCATCTTTCAGCAGGACAACGACCCTAAGCACACAGCCCAGATATCAAAGGAGTGGCTTCAGGACAACTCTGTGAATGTACCTGAGTGGCCCAGCCAGATCCCAGACTTGAATCTAATTGAACATCTCTGGAGAGATCTGAAAATGGCTGTGCACTGATGCTTCCCATCCAACCTGATGGAGCTTGAGAGGTGCTACAAAGAGGAAGGGGCCAAACTGCCCAAAGATAGGTGTGCCAAGCTTGTAGCATCATATTCACAAAGACTTGAGGCTGTAATTGCTGCCAAAGGTGCATCAACAAAGTATTGAGCAAAGGTTGTGAATACTTATGTACATGTGATTTCTTAGTTTTTCTGATTTTTAATAAATTTTAAAAATCTAAAACCTTTTTTCATGTCATTATAGGGTATTGTGTGTAGAATTTTGAGGTAAAAAAAAATGAATTTATTCCATTTTGGAATAAGGCTGTAACATAACAAAATGCGGAAAAAGTGAAGCACTGTGAATACTTTCCAGATGCACTGTAGACAAAAACTTGAATTTCAAAACAGTAGAAAGAATGACAACTAGGATTGATTAATTGATTAAGTCACATAGTGCCACTTTAATAGATAACATATTTACTAATATAATGGATGATAACATAATAAAATGAATTTTAATTAATAATAAATGATCATCTACCGATTTTTGCTGCATACAATTGTAATTATAATGAGAATAGGGAAGAGAGTAAGACTGTGTACAAAAGAATCAGAACAGAGAAAACACTGACTATCCTCAAGAATGAACTACTAAAGCAAAATTTGAACACCATATATAAGGAAAAGGAAGAAAATGAAGCTTATGAAGCATTCTTGAATATATTTAAAATGTTATATGATAAAATCTGTCCAGTAGTAAAACATAACAAGAAGTCAAAGTACACTGAAAGACCGTGGATGACTAAAGGACTACAAAATGTCTGCAAAAAAATAGAATACCCTATATAGACAATTTATAAAAAATAGAACTACAGAATTATAAAACAAATATAAACAACATAAAAATAAACTAATCAATATAATGAGAATTTGTAAAAAAGAATGTTTTATAAATACATTAGAATACAACAGGAATAATGCAAGAGGTACTGTATATGGAACATATTAAATAGTATAATTAAAAATAGAAATAGCAACAAAGGATATCCGCAATACTTTATACATAACAACAACAAGATTAATGATAAGCATGAAATTGTAAATAGATTTAATATATTTTTTGTAAATATTGGAACAAAACTGGCAGAGAGGATAAAGGTGGATGGGACTGAAAAAGATGCGGCAGATTATGTTGAGAGAAACCACAACTCAATGTATTTAAGACCGGTAGCAGAGAGAGAAATCTACAACATAATCAAAGGTTTTAAGAACAAAACCAGTACAGACTTCAGTGATATTGACATGCAAACAGTAAAGAATATGATCGACGGAATTATAAAATCATTAGTTTATTTATTTAACTTGTCCTTCCAAAATTGAGTGTTTCCCAAATGATGCAAGTTGCAAAAGTTGTTCCAATTCACAAAGCAGGAGACAGACACCACTTTAACTACAGGCCGATCTCACTATTACCCCAATTCTCGAAAATATTAGAAAAACTATTCATAAACAGATTTGACAATTTTGTAGATAAACATGACTTGTAAACAGACAGCCAGTATGGTTTTAGGAACAGATCAACAGCCCTAGCACTGACTGACCTGATAGAAGAAATAATTGACAGTATTGATAAAAAGAAATACAGTATGCAATGGAAATGTTCTTAGCTCTAAAGAAAGCCTTTGACACGGTCGATCATGACATACTGATAAGAAAAATGGAAAAGTATGGCTTTAGAGGTATTGTGATGGACTGGTTGAAGAGGTACCTTCAGAACCGAAAACAGTTTGTACCAATAAACCAGAATAAAGCTAGCTCTATGAATATTGCATGTGGGGTACCAGAAGGGTCAGTGTTAGGGCTGAAACTGTTCATCATGTATATAAATGATATGTGTAGAATAACTGAAAAATTAAAATTTGTGTTATCTGCAAATGAAACAAATACCTTGTGTATTGATATGGAACTGCAGCAGCTCTCGAGGGCAGTCTCAAAGGAAATCTAGGAATTTTAAAAAAATGGGGGAGGGCTCTGTGTTTATGTACTTCAGACTTGGTGTAAAAACAGCAGAATAATAATTAATAGCCACTGTTCACTGGACCGAGAGGCCATGTCCTTCCTGTGTAGGCCTTTTTATCTCCCCCGCGAGCTAACGGCAGTAATTTTAACAGCCATTTACATTCCTCTAGATGCTAACATTAGCGTAGCACTCAATCATCTCCAGCACATTGTCAGCAGGCAGCAAAGAGATCACCCCCACACAGTCCAAATTATTGCAGGGGATTTTAACAAAGCATGCTTAAAGATTGTACTCCCCAAATTCTACCAACATGTTAAGTGTCCCACAAGAGGAGAAAGAACACTGGATCATATTTACAGCATCATTAAGCATGCCTACAGAGCCACCCCCTCCCCCACCTTGGACAATCAGACTGTCTCTCTCTGCTTGTAATACCTGCTTACTCCCCCTTAGGAAGAGTTCCCCACCAACCAAACAATTAAAACCTGGCCTGAAAACGCTCTTCTGTAGCTACAAGACTGCTTTGCCTGCACTGATTGGAGCATCTTTGAACAGCAGGACCTGGGTTCCTACACCGAGTCTGTCCTTTTCTACATCAAAAGCTGTGTAGAAAATGTGACAGTCACATGGCCTGGGTGACTACATGGGAGCAAGCTGTCATGCCTGCTTCGGAGGGACAAACATCTGCAACGAACCTCAGAAATTACAAAACAATGCTCCTCTGATTGTGATTGGAAACACTGGGCCGCGTCTTCGACATGATGACTCGCAAAAATATCTCATCAAAGCACATCAAAATGTTTGTGCTGGATGAGGCTGATGAGATGCTTAGTCGTGGATTCAAGGACCAAATCTATGACATTTTCCAGAAACTGATGAGCTCACACAAGTTGTTCTACTGTCCGCCACCATGTCAACTGATGTGTTGGAGGTGACAAAGAAGTTCATGCGTGACCCAATCCGTATCCTGGTGAAAAAAGAGGAGCGGACCCTGCAGGGTATCCGCCACTTCTACATCAATGTGGAGAAGGAGGAGCGAAAGCTGGACACGTTGTGTGACCTGTATGAAACACTGACAATCACAAACCACAAACCTTGGATGACTAGTGAAGTCCAGGGTCTGATCAGAGCCTGCAATTCAACCTTCAGACAGAGGGACAGCTCTCTGTACAGCACTACTAGAGCTAACCTGAGGGGAGGCATAAAACTCGCTAAAAACGTCTATAGGAGGAAAGTGAAGGGCTTCCTCACAGACAACAACCCCCAAAAGATGTGGAGAGGCATCCAGGCCCTCACCAACTACAGGGGCCAGGGCCCCCCAACATCAGACAGCAGCCTCAATTTGCTGGTCCAGACAGCATCCCAGGAGCGGTGGTCAAAACATGTGCAGACCAGCTGGCAGGAATCCTCACCAAGCTGTTCAACCTCTCCCTGACGCGTGCCACTGTCCCCTCTCCCTCTTGCCTCAAGGCCTTCATCATCATCCCCATCCCAAAAAAGGCCACAACTGACAGCCTGAATGACTACAGACCCATAGCACTCACGTCTGTAGTCATGAAGTGTTTTGAGTGACTGGTGTCCTAGCATATCAGGGACTGTCTTCCCCCCTCCTTCGATCCCCATCAGTTCACCTACAGGGATAATTGGTCTACGGAAGATGCCATCGCCACCACTCTCCACAGAGTACTGAGTCACCTGGAGAACTCAAGGAGCTATGTGAGGATACTCTTTGTGGACTACAGCTCAGCTTTTAGCACCATCATCCTGGACATCTTGATCAACAAACTGCACCTCCTCCAGACCCCCCCCCCCACCTGCTCCTGGATAAAGAACTTTCTAACCAACTGCCCATAAACAGTCAGACTTGGCCCCCACCACTCCTCCACACTGTCCGTCAGCTCTGGCTCCCCCCAAGGCTGCATACTAAGCCCTCTACTGTACTCCATGTACAACTTTGACTGTATTCCATCTCACTCAACCACCATCATCGTGAAGTATATGGACGCCACCACCTTGGTTGGGCTCATCACCAACGACAATGAGAAGGCATACAGCAGAGAATCTGCTGCTGTGGTGCCAAGCAAACAACCTGAAACTGAATGTCCAAAAAACCAAAGAACTCATACTGGACTTCAGGAAGAACAGACAGGACCACACTCCACCCCCCACCCCCACCCCCCACGCCATCATAAATGGTGACTGCATGGAACACGTCCCTGCCTTCAGGTTCATGGGCACCCACATCTCCTCTGACCTCTCCTGGATTGCCAACACTAAGACCCTGGTGAAGAAAGCCCAGCAGTGACTGAACTTCCTCCATGTCCTGAGGAAGAACAACCTGGACCAGAAACTGCTGCTGGCCTTCTATCGCTGCTCAGTTTAGAGCATGCTCACCTACTGTCTGGTGTGTGGTATGCCGGCTCCACGGCTGAGAACAGGAAGGCTGTGCAGAGGGTCATCATTATTGCCCCAAAAATTAATGACAGTCCTCTGCCCTCCCTGGAAGACATCTCCAGATCCTCCTGTTTCAGAAGGATCAAGGCCTTCACAGTAGACCCCTCACATCCCGCCCACCACCTGTTTGAGCTGCTTCCCTCTGGACGATGGTTCAGAATGATCAGATCTCACACCTCCAGACTGACAAACAGTTTCTTCCCCTGGGCCATCCAAACTGCCAACAGTCAGAAGCCCCACCCCCTTCCCTCCATACGCTCACACGCACTGAAGTGAGGACCTTTAAATTATCACAATAACTCCCCTGTCTTTGCACTCCTCACTTTCATGTATATTGACCTATCTGTGAAATCACTACTGTACATACTTTCCACAATCCTTGGGTCATTTTACTCAATTATGTGTTCTGCACTCCACACTCTTATGTACTGTACATAGTTCCACCCATGAAGCCACTATCGTACCTGTGTATATACCCATGGGCTATTTTTATTTTTACTTTTATTTTTATTTCAGTCATATGGCTAATCATGTGTTCTGTAACTGTGTTTTATTCAAATTCTTCTCTCCAACTGTATTGCACAGTAGCCTGGTGGAGCACCTACAATTTCGTTGTGCTGTACAACTGTACAATGACAATAAAGCCTATTCTGTTGTATTCTACTGTATATAAACAAATTATCATTAAACTTGAACAAAACAAATTTTATGTTAGTTGGAAATCAAAAGGGCGGCACGGTGGCGGAGTGGTTAGCACTGTGGCAGCACAGCAACTCACCCTTGGCCGGGGGATCCTGGGTTCGATCCCAGCCCCCGACCAACAGTGATCTGTGTGGAGTTTGCATGTTCTCCCCGTGTCTGTGTGGGTTTACTCCGGGATTTCTCCGGTTTCCTCCCACATGCCAAAAACATGCAAGTTAGGTTAATTGGCATCAAAACTGGGGATTCTAAATTGTCCTTAGGTGTGACTGTGAGAGTGAATGGTTGTTTGTCTCTCTGCGTTGGCCCTGCGATGGACTGGCGATCTGTCCAGGGTGTACCCTGCCTCTCGCCCAAAGATGCTGGGATAGGCTCCAGCCCCCCCGCGACCCGAAACGGATTAAGCGGAAGAAGATGAATGAATGAATGAATGGAAATCAAAAGAAAAACGCTGAGGTAAAAGTAAATATTGATAATGTGAACATAGAAAGAGTAAACAAAATTAAATTCCTTGGTGTGATCTTGGTCCACAAGATCTGCTGGATTCCACATATCAAGTACATTCAAGGGAAGTTGGCATGGAGCACTGCTGTCCAGGGGAAAACAAGGCACATTCTCAACCAAATAGCACAGTATCTCCTATACCGAACGTTGTTGCTACCGTACTTGAGTTACTGTGTAGAGGTGTGGGGAAGCACATACCGAAGCAATATCCAACCATTAATTATAATGCAAAAAAGGGCCATTAGATTAATAAATAACACAGGATACAGAGATCACACTAATGGACTCTGTTTAAAAACAAAAGCCTTAAAACTTCCTGACTTGATTCAGTTCAAAACTGTGCAAATAATATACAAAGCAAGAGACGATTTGCTTCCAAAAGGGATACGGAGGATGTTTTCGGAGAGAGAGGGGGAATACAATTTAAGAGGGAAACTAAATCTTAAGGTGAGTTTGTGTTTATGGTGAATGTAATTGTGGCTTGAAAATATGGATGTCACCAGACTGCAAAACAAATCTACCTACGGGTACAAATAAAGTAACCTGAACCTGAACCTGATTATGTGCAACACTGGAAAGAATGGGTATTACAATATCAGAGGTTAAATTATGGAACTGCCTAAGGGATGAATTGAAGCAAAGTAAAAATATAAACCAGTTTAAAAGACAATATAAAATACAGATTTTTAACAAATATGAGGATGAGGAATAGCAGTTTTAACCAGGACAGAAATGAATGTGTATGTGAAGATGTTGGGTGGTACTAATCAAGACGATATATCATATAAATAGAAGTATATAAGTAAAAATATTGGAGATGGTATCACTCTTATAGCTTATATCTAACTAACTAACTACTAACTAACCTGCACTTATATAGCGCTTTTCTAGTCACAAAGACCACTCAAAGCGCTTTCATTAATACTAACCCTCTATTCTAAGGGCCTATAGGAAACAGATATCTAGGGACAATTTAGAACAGCCAATTAACCTAACATGCATGTTTTTGGCATGTGGGAGGAAACCGGAGAAATCCCGGAGTAAACCCACGCAACACGGGGAGAACATGCAAACTCCACACAGATCACTGTTGGTCGGGGGCTGGGATCGAACCCACGATCCCACGATCCCCACAATCCCCCGGCCAAGGGTAAACTGTGCTGCCGCAGTGCTAACCACTGCGCCACCGTGCAGCCATTGAAGATAGTATATTATGTGTTATTACATTTACATATGGTAGATTATATCTAATAATAAGTATAATCATAGCAAAAGCTCGCTATGACATCATCAAAGATCAAAGGACTCACTATGACATCATCAAAGATCATGTTCAAAGCCATCGCTATGACATCATCAAAGATCATAGGACTCACTATGGCAGCATCAAAGATCATTGGACTCACTATGACATCATCAAAGATCATAGGACTCGCTATAACATCATCAAAGATCATAGGCAGGCATCACTGAACGAGTCGTGACGTGCTTGCTTACACTGTAGCAGAGACAAAATGCATATTATAGAGACTTGGGTGAGTCAGCAGACAGCGTCTCAGTCAGGATGCAGCGGTTAAACATAGGATGACAATAGTCAGGGACATCATGGGGAGCTGGCAGGAAGAAGGAGCCGGGGGGGTTAAGGGGAATGTATTGTGATGTGAAATGTCATGCAGTGTGATGTGAAATGTCATGCAGATGTGAGATGAGCTGTTGGGTTTATAAGGAGAAACTGTGCTTGCCTGTATCATGCTTTTTCTGTGTATGACTGATGAGAGAGTGTAATAAACTTCGTCTGTTCGTAAACCTGCCTCCTCATTTCCCACACTCTCAACAACACCTGCTTTTGGTGCGCATGCAGAAATACTTGCTTATACTGGGTTTCTATGGGCATGCACAGGTATGCACTAGTATAAGAAAAGAAGGAATAAGGATGAAAAACAACAACAGCAGTCTATGTACAGTAATAAGATAAGATAAGATAAGATAAGATAAGCCTTTATTAGTCCCACAACGGGGAAATTCCAGGATTGCAACAGCACAGGGATAGCAACACTCAGAGCAACAATCAGAAGGCAAGAAAAAAAAAACAAGCAAGCAAGAGCAGCTAATATACATATGTACATATTACTATAAAATATATATATACACACACACACACACACAGACACACAGTGCAGAGCATTGTAGCTAGATGGAATAAATATGTAAATATATAAACACCCACAGTACGGAGCATTGCAGCTAGGTGGAATAAATATGCAAGTATATAAACACACACAGTGCGGAGCAATGTAGCTAGATGGAATAAATATATAGATATATAAATATAAACACACCCAGTGCTGAGCATTGTAGCTAGATGGAATAAATATATAGATATATAAATATAAACACACCCAGTGCAGAGCATTGTAGCTAGATGGAATAAATATGTAAATATATAAACACACACAGTGCAGAGCATTGTTGCTAGGTGGGATGAAACAGCATAACCGTCTATTTAGTTATCCTACATGGTATGATTATGTGCCCATACATATTCTCACCCTCCATAGCGACCGGTATGTTCCTAGTTGTATGCCGGAGAGGACCATTGTGTAAGTCTGTGTAGCATTGTGTAATGCTACCCGTAGTGCAAATAAAGATAAAGACAAAACCCAGCAATCCTATATACAGAAAAAGTGGAGCCGTAATACCTGTAATTCCAAGTTCAATGCAACAGTGTAGGTGCAGACAGTGACAGATTGGACTGCATATTGATCAACAGTCCAATACAAACAGACAGCAGCAAGTATGGCATTTGTGCAAATGGTTTCAGTTAGGTGCAGAGACATACAGCAGCAAATGCACAGTGGTGTGAAAAAGTGTTTGCCCCCTTCCTGATTTCTCATTTTTTTGTATGTCACACTTGAAATGTTTCAGATCATCATACAACTTTAAATATTAGAAAAAGATAACACAAGTAAACACAAAATGCAGTTTTTAAATAAAGATGTTTATTATTAAGGGTATAAAAAAATCCAAACTTACATGACCTTGTGTGAAAAAGTGACCCCCCCCCCCCCCGTTAAAACATAAATTAACTGTGGTGTATCACATCTTTGGAAAGCTGAGTTCAATTCCTCTAGCCACACCCAGGCCTGATGACTGCCACACCTGTTCTCAATCAAGAAATCACTTAAATAGGACCTGCCTGACAAAGTGAAGGTGTATTTGATCCATCATAAAAGTAACACAGCATCTCAGAAAAGGAACATCATGCCAACAGTAAAATATGGTGGTGATAGTGTGATGGTTTGGGGCTGTTTTGCTGCTTCAGGACCTGGAAGACTTGCTGTGGCAGATAGAACCATGAATTCTGCTGTCTACCAAAAAATCTTGAAGGACAATGTCTGACTATCGGTTTGTGACCTCAAGCTGAAGCGCACTTGGGTTCTGCAGCAGGACAATGATCCAAAACACACGAGCAAATCCACTTCTGAATGCTGCATCGATTTATATAGCGCTTTATCATATATACTCAAAGACGCTTTACAAATAGGTACATTATTCATTCACTCCAGACAGACAGTGGTAGTGGCAAGCTACTTCTGCAGCCACAGCTGCCCTGGGGCAGGCTGACGGAAACGTGGCAGCCAATCTGCACCAACGGCCTTTCCGGCCACCACCGAACATTTTATACATTTATACACATTCATACCCAGTGTTATGGACACTGGAGGCAATGCGGGTGAAGTGTCTTGCCCAGGGACACAACAGCAGGACATCTGGGGAGAGCGGGATTCGAACCGCCAACCATCCGGTTATTAGACGACCTGCTCTACCTCCTGAGCCACTGTTTTTCTTAAGCTGAATGGCTTAAGAAAAACAAAATGAAGACTTTGGAGTGACCTAGTCAAAGTCCTGACCTGAATCTGATTGAGATGCTGTAGCATGACCTTAAAAAGGCGGTTCATGCTTGAAAACCCTCCAGTGTGGCTGAATTACAACAACTGTGCAAAGATGAGTGGGCCAAAATTCCTCCACAGCACTGTAAAAGACTCACTGCAAGGGCTGTTGCTGTAGAGGAATTTCTCCTGTGACGGTGGACAGCTCAATAGCGCGGTATGCGGTATTATTGCAAATGTTTTTAGGACCCTGTGGACTCGTAATTTAAACAGGGTTTATAACTGATGTGGCAAATGAGGGAAGCTGTGAGAGTCTCGCTGCAGCTCTACACTCAACTTTATGTGTGTGTGTGACAACTGCGTGGCGCTCCGGTCTTTCGACAGGCATTAACTGGATTCTGTTAAAAAAACAAAACAAAAAAAAACAATCATTTTCATAAAGCAGTGGCGGTGACTATGGGGTGTGTGAACTGGAGACTGTAGCGACATTCAGCTTATTTAAGCAGCACAGTCTCCGTACAAGACCCTGTGTGGCTCTTGTTTCCATGATTTTGGCCGCTGTCCGAAAAATCACATTCAAACAAGATGCTCTCGAAGCTCATACACAGGAGCAGACACAGTCAGGATCATACACACCCCACTCAGAAGAAAATAACACGCTTTGTGCACTTTCAATGCTCACTGTCACGGCTGTATTTAACAAGGAGTACAAATGCTTTCACCACTAGCTGCCTTCTGGAGTCCGTCTGGAGGGAGATCCCCAAACGATGCTGCCGCCGCCGAGTGCTGACAGCGGCAGCACCATGTGCTGTGGAAGCTTCTAGAGTACCGGGTGCAAACATGCTGTTGGCAATAAAAATACACTTAATAATTAACACCTTCATTTAAATACTGCATTTTGTGTTTACTTGTGTTATCTTTGTCTAATATTTAAAATTGTTTGATGATCTGAAACATTTAAGTGTGACAAACATACAAAAAACGAGAAATCAGGAAGGGAGCAAACACTTTTTGACACCACTGTTTGTGCTGCACATATGGCAGAATTGACAATAAAGTTGACTTTGACTTTAGTGTATTATATAGAAGATGGTAATATTATTATAGATACTATAAAGTAGGGCTGGAACCATTAGTCGACACTGTTGATAATGTTGATCATAAAAATTTGTTGACGCAGATTTTTATTGTTGGCAAATCATTTAATTTTAAAGTTTATACGCACGCCGCAGAAATGTTCAGTTTAACTGTTTCAGTGAAGAAGAAGAGTGCATCATCGCGACACAGAGAAAAAAATCACGGAGAAGGCCAAAAGTTTCCAAAGTACAGGAGGATTTTACCAAAAATTAATGAATGCAGTTTGTCAGTCACAGCTGCACTACAGCGATGCATCCATTCCCTCCTCTTCTCCGCTCCTCCGTCTCCGACCAACTGTCAGTGGACTGCACTGTTAAGGCTAGCAAGTGACGTTAGCGCTTCTTATTTTCAATGAGCGACTCTCTCAGCTTTAGAAAACTGACCACACTATTAGTGTGTGCCGTTTAAATAGTTTACCTCCTGTCGGACAGTAATCTTTGTTACGATGGTTGCTGAAAGCTGAGCTGCTTCCGTTATGCTAGCTATACGTTAACTGCAGTAAATGGGTGAATTACATGAGCAGCTTACTCTTTTTCATATTCTCTATTATTGTCACTGTAATATCAGTGCGGTGGTGGAGTGGTTAGGACTGCGGCAGCACAGCAACTCACCCTTGGCCGGGGGATCCTGGGTTCGATCCCAGCCCCCGACCAACAGTGATCTGTGTGGAGTTTGCATGTTCTCCCCGTGTCTGCGTGGGTTTACTCCGGGATTTCTCCGGTTTCCTCCCACATGCCAAAAACATGCCAGTTAGGTTAACTGGCATCAAACTGGGGATTCTAAATTGTCCTTAGGTATGAATGTGAGAGTGAATGGTTGTCTATCTCTCTGTGTTGGCCCTGCGATGGACTGGCGATCTGTCCAGGGTGTACTCTCGCCCAAAGATGCTGGGATAGGCTCCAGCCCCCCCCCCACCCCCCGCAACCCGAAAAGGATTAAGCGGAAGAAGATGGATGGATGGATATCAGCCTTCATTCTGAATATTAGTGCATCTCGGTAAATTAGAATATCATGATTTGTAATTTAATTAAAAAAGATAACTAGAATCATCACAAATAAATTTAAAATGGCTCAAAAACTTCAATGTACAGTGGTGTGAAAAAGTGTTTGCCCCCTTCCTGATTTCTCATTTTTTTGTATGTTTGTCACACTGAAATATTTCAGATCATCAAACAAATTTAAAAGACAAAGATAATACAAGTAAACACAAAATGCAGTTTTAAATGGTGTTTATTATTAAGGTAAAAAAAAACAACCTACATGGCCCTGTGTGAAAAACTGATTGCCCCCCCCCCTCCCGTTAAAACATAAATTAACTGTGGTTTAGCACATCTTTGGAAAGCTGAATTCATTTTTTCTAGCCAGACCAAGGCCTGATTATGGCCACACCTGTTCTCAATCAAGAAATCACTTAAATAGGACCTTCCTGACAAAGTGAAGTAGACCAAAAGATCCTCAAAAGCTAGGCATTATGCTGCGATCCAAAGAAATTCAGGAACAAATGAGAAAAAAGTAATTGAGATCTGTCAGTCTGGAAAAGGTTATAAAGCCAATTCTAAAGCTTTGGGACTCCAGCAAACCACAGTGACAGCCATCACCCACAAATGGCAAAAACATGGAACAGTGGTGAACCTTCCCAGGAGTGGCCAGCCGACCAAAATTTCCCCAAGAGCACAGCGACGACTCATCCAAGAGGTCACAAAAGACCCCACAACAACATCCAAAGAACCGTAGGCCTCACTTGCCTCAGTTAAGGTCAGTATTCATGACTCCACCATAAGAAAGAGACTGAGCAAAAATGGCCTGCATGGCAGAGTTCCAAGACGAAAACCACTGCTGAGAAAAAAGAACATAAAGGCTCGACTCAGTTTTGCCAGAAAACATCTTGATGATCCCTAAGACTTTTAGAAAAATACTCTGTGGACTGACGAGACAAAAGTTGAACTTTTTGGAAGGTGTGTGTCCCATTGTATCTGGCGTAAAAGTAACATGGCTTTTCAGAAAAGGAACATCATACCAACAGTAAAATATGGTGGTGGTAGTGTGATGGTCTGGGGCTGTTTGCTGCTTCAGGACCTGGAAGACTTGCTGTGGTAAACGGAACCATAAATTCTGCTGTCTACCAAAAAATCCTGAAGGAGAATGTCTGGTACCTCAAGCTGAAGTGCACTTGGGTTCTGAAGCAGGACAGTGATCCAAAACACACCAGCAAGTCCACCTCTGAATGGCTTAAGAAAAACAAAATGAAAACTTTGGAGTGGCCTAGTCAAAGTCCTGATCTGAATCCGATTGAAATGCTGTGGTATGACCTTAAAAAGGCAGTTAATGCTCGAAAACCCTCCAATGTGGCTGAATTATATCAATTCTACAAAGATGAGTGGGCAAAAATTCCTTCACAGCGCTGTAAAAGACTTATTGCCAGTTATCACAAATGCTTGATTGCAGTTGTTGCTGCTAAGGGTGGCCCAACCAGTTACTAGGTTTAGGAGGCAATCACTTCTTCACACAGGGCCATGTAGGTGTGGATTTTTTTCCCCTTTAATAATAAATACCTTCATTTAAAAACTGCATTTTGTGTTTACTTGTGTTATCTTTATCTAATATTTAAATTTGTTTGATGATCTGAAACATTTAAGTGTGACAAACACAAAAAAATGAGAAATCAGAAAGGGGGCTCACACTTTTTCACACCACTGTATGTGTAGTGAAGGCTCACATTTCTGCACTGATATTTAAAGTGTTTTTTTTTTTTATTATTTTGGACTGGAAGAAGTCCTTTTAATTTTCATCTGAAGCCTAATTAAACCTTTAAACTTCTAGACCTAGCAAGGTTTCAAACAGGATGGATTAGCTTGTTATTTCCTTTTTTACTTTAACCGTTTGATGTTCCGCTTTCATAAGACATCAGCGTTACCTGCTGTCCTTGGCACAGTCCTGCGCCTGTTACGTGATGTGTCCCAAAAGCACAGAAAACCTACCTGTAACAAGCATTTGACATCACAAGATATCAGACATGAATAGCTTACTGCTCTTCCCTGGAGGACTGGAGGACTGGAGGACTTCACCCAACAAACCATCGCAAACATCATTTCCGGTAACACGAAGAAGAAAATGTAAACCAAGGCTCCATCTCAACATATATTTCCACACGGAGGAAGTGTTTTCTTCATATTTTGCCAACTATGATTCTAAAAAGAGATTATTTAGCTTCTGAAGGGAAATATTTACCTTTTGTGACAGAAGAAGACGGTCTGGAGCATGTACACGTTTGACTGCCATCAACAGAGCTGCATGTGATGACAGAGAACAATAGCGCCAGTTTGGCAGCATAATGTAACCAAAATTTTTTTTTTTTTTTTTGTTACTTATTTGTACCCGTAGGTAGATTTGGTTTGCAGTCTGGTGACAAGCCACCGGCTGCCGGTCGCTGCGTGCGCGAGCACCCTAAACCTACATGTTTTTGGTATGCGGGAGGAAACCGGAGAAATCCCGGAGTAAACCCACGCAACACGGGGAGAACATGCAAACTCCACACAGCTCACTGTTGGTCGGGGGCTGGGATCGAACCCACGATCTCATGATCCCCGCGATCCCCCAGCCGAGGGTAAAACTGTGCTGCCACAGTGCTAAACCACTGCGCCACCGTGCAGCCCAATTGAGGAGGAATAATTCATAACATACATGTGATAGTTTCTGGATGTGGGAGAGAAAGCAAAAATGACTGGCAGAAGACGAGATAAGGACCGTGGATGACAAAAATGGATGAATTAAGACACGACAAGCGGTAGGTCTGACCGGTTTTTATCACTTTGTGTACATTCTACTGATTTTCTGTTTCATATACTTTGAAGATAACAAAAAAAAAAAAAACAAAACAAAAAAAAAAAACAAAGACAAAAAAACAAAACCATCCTTTGTGTAACTATGTCCAAAGTCAACTTTTGACCAAAAGTTATGTAATTTAAAAATTTAAGAATAAATTAATAAAACCTTTTTTGGAAATGGTTTTAGAAGCATTTCAAAATAATAATTTACCATCATACATAAATAATGCCTTAATTATACTGCTGCCAAAACCAGGTAAGCCCTCTAATAAATGTGAAAATATGAGACCAATAAGCCTATTAAACGCCGACCTTAAGATAATCTGTAAAATTTTAGCAAGACGAATACAAGAAATTTTACCAAATATTATTAATCGAGATCAGAATGGCTTTATAAAGGGTAGACAAGGCTTCCATAATGTAAGAAGACTATTTAATATTATTTATTTTAATAAAGAAGCACCGGATACAGCTCTCCTATCATTGGACGCCGAAAAGGCCTTTGATAGAGTTGAATGGCCCTTTCTTTTTGAAGTCCTACAAAGGTTTGGACTTGGAAATAATTTCATAAAATGGGTTCAAATAATATACAATAATGCTACAGCAGAAATCCTAACAAATAACAATATTTCAAAACCAATAAAAATCAATAGAGGATGTCGACAAGGCTGTCCACTTTCACCTTTACTGTTTACTATGGCAATTGAACCTTTAGCGATAGCGATACGTTTACATTCACAAATATATGGAATTAAAGTTGGACCAACAGAACATAAAATCTCCCTGTACGCCGATGATATAATTTTGTTTATGTCGAATCTAAAAAAATCAATTCCAACCTTGTTGAATTTAATAAAGAATTTTGGGGAAATATCAGGATATAAAATAAATAAAACTAAATCTTCAATATTAATGCTAAATGAGACCCAGAGAAATTACCCAGCCCCTGAGGTAAATCAATTCAATGTTGTAAATCAGTTTAAATATTTAGGAATCCAAATTATGCCTAAGCTAGAATCAGTCGCCAGTGTCAACTATGAAGCCTTAATGTCAGATATCAATGAGTTAACTCAGAGATGGATGTCACTACCAATGTCGATGATCGGGAGAATCAATATACTTAAAAGTAATATTTTACCTAAAATACTTTATTTATTTCAATACATTCCCTTATCACCACCTTTAGATCTATTCTCAAGAATAAAAAAAAAGTTAGTGGAATTTATATGGAACAACAGGAGGGCTAGATTACGTTTGTCTTTATTATATTTACCATTTGATCGTGGAGGTCTGAAATGTCCAAATTTTATGTTGTATTATTGGTCGGCACAACTGAGGTCTATGACATATTATTTTTCATCAAATGATCTCCCTCACTGGACTGAAATGGAATCATACAATTTACCTTTACCTCTTCCCATATTCATATACTCAGATTCGGCAAAAAAATTACAAAAACAAGTTAAAAATCCATTTGTAAAGCATATGATCAAAATATGGTGTGAAGCTAAAAACTATTTAAAAGAACCACAGTTATTGTCACAATTTAGTCCAATATGGGGTAATCAATATTTTAAACCAGGGAGAGCGGACGCTGTATTTAAAGTATGGAATTTAAAAGGGATACAAAAGATTCAGGATTTATATTTGCCATGTGCAGACAACATAATGTCTTTTGAAGAGCTGAGGATCAAATTTAATCTCAATAGAACACATTTTTTTAAATATCTTCAACTTAGAAACTTTATTCGATCAAATCAAAATAAAGCTCTCACTCGACCTATTTATTCATCCTTGGAAAAAATGATGATGAAAGATAGTAAAAGAAAGGGTATTATTTCAGAGTTTTATAACTCATTGACACTATCTTCAAGTGAAAATTCACTGAAAAGATTAAACTACTGGAAAGAAGATCTGCAAATTGAAATTTCAGAGGAACAATGGGAATTGGCTTGTACAGAAGCTCAAACCAAATCAATAAATGCACGCCTTAAATTGATACATTTCAAATGGTTAATGCGGATGTATGTTACACCGGAGGAGTTAAATAGATATAACAAAAATATACCAGATACATGCACAAAATGCATGGAAAGTAAAGGAACCCTATTTCATTGTTTATGGGAATGTAGATTAATAAGAATGTTTTGGGAAGAGGTGAGGGTAACAATTGAAAAAATAATCTCAAAACAAATCATATTGAATCCTAAACTGTTTTTGTTGGGTCTGTACCCAGAAAAGCATAATTTCAATAAAAGTGAAAGAACATTCATAGACCTCAGTTTGCTTAATGCCAAAAAATGTATTGCACTATTATGGAAAAAGACTCATAGACCAGATGTGACTCAGTGGTTAAGACAGATGTTAACAAACCTTCCATTAGAAAGAATAACATATATACTGAAATCAAAGGAAATTGTGTTTGAGAATATATGGAGACCTTTTATTGATTATGTAAAAAATTTAAACATAACTCTTGAAGAAGAAGGTGAATGATGTGTGTGGACCTTGTAAATTCCAAACTGGTGAACATAATATGTATACTAATGTATTGGATTGTCTAGACTAAACAGAGGAGCATTGTTGAAGACTTGATTTTGTTGGTGGTTGTTGGTGTTTTTAGGGTATTTTTTTTTTTTGTAGTACTTTAGTGTTAGTGTTTGATTGTTTGTATCATGTTTGTTAAAAAAAAAAAAAAAAGGTTCAATAAAGATATTGTGGAAAAAAAAAAGTTATGTAATTTGATACGGCTGCCATGACATTATGTAAATTAGATGCATACATTTACTCCTATCTCAAACTTTGGATCATATTCTACATCTTTCTAATTGACAGTAAGCCATTATCTCTTACCACTTTCAAGTTACAGCCTTTGGAATGTCTGATATCCAAACTGAATATTTTCTTCAAAAATACCTGGCCACCAGAGGGAGGAGGCTGACGGGCACACCATTGCGCCACAGAATTTTAAGAGGAGTTGTTTTGAACACGCAGTTACAACAGCCTTTATGGAGCAGCAGGGCTGCTGTTTGAGTTTTTACACCTTAATATCTATTATTTAATTGTGTTGCTACAAACACTTCTGATTAAGCTGTCAAGTTCAAGTTTCCAACTCATGTTTGATAGGCCATTATTTTATTTCGCTATGGGAACTTTTTATCATAGGCTACATTATATTAAGGGAGAGACTTGACAACAAAGGGATTTTCACAGGTGTGCAGGCTTAAACAGGTGAGGTAAAACATGACCTAGAGCCCCGAACAGGAACTGTGCCAGCAGGAAGCAGAGTTGGCGGACATGACAGAAATAATCGCGATTAGTTGACTACTCAAAAAAATAGCCATTAGATTAGTCGACTACCAAAATAATCGTTAGTTGCAGCCCTACTATAAAATATTATAATGTGTACTATAGCGTATCAATGACTACTGTGTATGACAACAAAAATGTTATTGGTTATATTAACTACACTAGAATTGGTTATTGCTTGTTTTGATTTACTTTAGAACTGTTTACTGCTCGATGAAAGAAATGTATATAGATGAGTTGGTGTATGGAGAAAAGGGTGGGATCCAATAAGTGTCGACTTCTCCCCACTCCCTTTTTTCAACATAGACAAAGTCCAATTTTTTTTTTCCATTCTTATTTTGTTCTGTTTGTTTTCTTAGTATCTTCCATCTTGTATTTTGGCTGGAATGCTGCACTATGTTAAAAAAATGAACATTCATTCATTCATTCCGAATGATTTTTTATTCATTTCTGTAACATGATATAGAAAGGTTTATGACAGTGGTGGACCCTCAGGGCCTGCAAAGCCTTCTCTGCTGGCCTAAACACAATCAGAGTTACATTTACAACCTTTACAACATATTTGTTCCATGAGGATGTATTAAATTATTCCCAGTAGTCTATTCTCTTCATTTTGTAGCTTTTCTCTTGGTTGCACTCCTTCCAGTAGTGTAATGCATGTTAGAGATTTTTTGTCCAGTCATATTTCAGCCATCTGTTGCCAGGATCAAGCATGTGTGTTAGATTAACTGTTAAACATCCTGTTGCTTTAACCAATCAGATGTCTTCTGTACGTCCAGGGGTACGCATAGAAGGCATCCGAGAACTTCGGCATTTTCACATCTTTTGATTGGATGGCTAGACTCCTCCACCCACAATGCAGAGGATCCTAGCTAGCAAAACACCAGTGCAAGGACTTGCTTAAGCTGCTACAATATACTGTATCTGTTTAAATATAATAGCTGTTTGTCCACCCACAATGGCTGACAGAGGAGAGGAAAATGATTTGGTTGCTAATATTTAAAAAAGTCAATTTTCCAGACGGACTTTTCAAGAAAAGCTGGTCATTGTGAGGAGAGGTCGGCCAACCCTGAAGCTAGCAGGTTCGTCTCAACCGAGGAAAGAATTTGTCCGTCTCTTCCATATTAGCAATGAGCGGTATCCTTGGATTACAGGCTCTGAGGAGTGCTGCAAATTATCTTGCTGGGAATGCCTATTGTTTGCAACTGATCGAGTAGACACTTGGAGCCAGACAGGGTTTGCAAACTTGAGCTGTCCACTGTCACACCATGACAATTTAGGCAGTGTTTGCCAAAGGTATAAAAACTGGTCTGAAATACTGGTATATGCCAAAATTTTCACTTTTGGCTGTATGCATCACGTATCCATAACGACTTGGACATATAATTAAGTAATAGTAACTTAAACCAACTAACGCTTAGCGTGTTGCCGACATGCACAACTCACGCGCAACAATAGTCTAACTTCTGCATAGCACAGTCATGCCAAACTGCCGTTGCCTCCCGATCCATGAATCCTAGGTGTGCAGAGATCATCTCTGTTCAACCGAGATGATTCTCCCATCCAAACACCACGGCAGGGGGCGTGACTGACCTGGCAGAGCTGTCAAATCTGTCAGGTCAGTCGTGCCTAAAACAGCTGATGTGACACATCAGGAACATCAGAAAACAGCTGTCATAACCTTGTTCAAAGGCACACGAACTGATGATGATAAAAAAGTTTATTTTCAATAAAGTGAAAAAAATAAAACCAAGAAAATACTGTACATAGAGTGTGCTTTTGCTGGAAGGTACAGCCAACAGTAAACAGCTGCACTCTGCGCTTCAGGCGATAAGCCGATTGAATCCTCCTCCTCCGGTGTTCTGATATTTTAGCATATTTATCAGAACAACACAGGACAGACGATCGTATAGGCTTCAGTTAAAGGTAAAAAACCTGACAGGTCCCGATATACGAATAAGTACGTGGGTTTGTGTGTGCATGTGTGTGCGTGTGTGTGTGTGTGTGTGTGTGTGTGTGTGTGCTCGCCCACATGCGTGCACACAGAGAGCTCTGTATGGGTTTTTCTTGTGAATCAACACTGCAAATATGCCATTTGCTCCACGAATGTGGGACGTTATCAGCCATACGCTGGATACATTGGAAAATTTTCAGAGGAGCTCAGTGAACAACGCCGTATACCAGCATTCTTCAGCATGCTCTTAACTTAGACAAAACTGAGCCATAACTGATTTGACGTACGCCAGCATATTCTCCAAATTTTTCATACATTTTGCAAACACTGCCTTAATCATCTAGGTGTGACAGGGCCTTAACCAAGGCAGCAGCGAGACACCGAAGCACAGCCACCAGCTGAACAAGCAACAGTACTTTTAAACCTTTGGATCTGCTGACTGTAACAAGAGTGGATCTGCAGCTCAACGAACAAATGTGTAGGGAAATGGAGCACTACAATGAAAAGGTAAAGATTTTTAAAATTATAATTTTATAATTAAAGATATCTTTAACATGCTTTGTGTGGATGGTCCTACAGGCTATTTTTATGGCGTTTGGTGTGAATGGCACTTAAATTGGGTAGATCAGTGGTCCCCAACCCCCGGGCCGTGGACCGGTACCGGTCCGTGGGTCATTTGGTACTGGGCCGCACAGAAAAAATAAATAACTTACATTACGTCAGTTTTATTTATTATCTGAGTCTGAATGATGTTTTATTTTGAAAAATTACCGGATTCTCTCCATTACATCTGTCTATGGCTCACTCTTGACGCACGTTGAGACACTTGTCTCGGTGATGTGATACGTTACCGCTAAAATTAAAGGCCGTTGCTAGACAGCAGACATTACGAGAGCCGCTGCAGAGATTTCTCTCAGAAAAAAGTCACCGCTGGCAGCACATTTCAGTGACGAGGAATGGGTCGCAAAACTCGCTTACTTCTGCGACATATTCAGCCTGCTCAGTGAACTCAATCTGTCACTTCAGGTGAAAATGACAACTGTCTTCAAGTCGGCAGATAAAGTAGCTGCATTTAATGCCAAATTGGATTTGTGGGGACGGCGCGTGAATGGAGGTATATTTGACATGTTTCAAACATTAGCGGGGATTTTGGAAGAGACTGAGTCTGAGCCTTCATTCTCCCAGCTGGTGCACGATCACCTGTCTTTGCTTTTAAAAGAGTTCGAGCGCTACTTCCCAAAGACAAAAAATACACATACTGCCAAAGAATGGATGCGTGACCCATTTCTCAACAAACCAGGTGAATCCAACATGTCTGTGCAAGAAGTCAAGAAGTCAAGTCATGTCTGTGCAAGAAATCAACTGGTGCGCAAATGACGGCAGCCTTAAAAGTATGTTCGAGACAACAGCTCTGCCGGTGTTCTGGATTAAAGTCATGGCTGAATACCCTGAGATCGCCACAACAGCACTGAAAACCCTGTTGCCATTTCTGACATCCTATCTGTGTGAAGCGGGGTTTTCTGCAGTGACAGCAACCAAAACAAAACTACGAAGTAGACTGGACATAAGCAACACACTTCGGGTGTCATTGTCTCCCATTACCCCTAGATGGGATCGTCTCGTTGCAGAGAAACGAGCTCAGGGCTCCCACTGATTCAGCGTTGTGGCGAGTTGTATTTTTCATGCACTTTATATTTGTGTTTGTGTTGTGTATCTTATTTTGAAGTCATGTTTAAACATTACCATAGTGACCAGAGAGTGTTGTGGGCAGAGAGGATGTTACTCATGTTATATTGTTGTCACGACGTTAAGAGGACGCCGCTAAAAAAGTTGCAAATGAGCACACAGTGGATTCACGTTTATTATTATATTTAGAAAATACCACAGTTTTTATGCCGGTCGTATCATGTTCTTTTGTTGCATTTATCCGCCACACCTTAAAGGCCGGTCCCTGAAAATATTGTCTGATGTTAAACAGGTCCGTGGTGCAAAAAAGGTTGGAGACCACTGGGGTAGATCACCACTGAAGGCCTAGTTGTAAAATACATGGTGCGCCAGTGGTTTATGATGATAGTGGGGGTGGGGGGGATTCTCCCTTTTTTCAGGTTGGTGTGGACTTTCAGGTTCAAACAGGCTAAAACGTTCTGGCACAGACAGGAGTGAGTGACAGTGACACGTGACTGCAGATCATCACCATCAGCTTTCCTTCCTTTGGGCCCTAATGTTGTTTCCATGATTAAAACATTATTTTGAAACTCTCCTGTCAGCTCCTGACCTCCAACACGTTCTTATTCAGAGAATCTGTGGAGAACTTAATTAATTTTTCCGTTTCTCCAAAAGCACTTTATTCCTCCAAGCTGTTGCTTTGTAACAATTGTGCATATGGGTGTGAAGAGAAAACCATTAAAAAAAAAAAACACAGTTTGCTGGAAGTCTTGTATCTGCCATCAGTGTAGAGCAGCATGATAAATGTTATGAAGTTAGTTTGTTGGAGTCTGATATGAATCAGTGACGAAGACAACAGCGCGGCAATAAGATGGCGCGGCAGATAGGCCGCGAATGGAAGCGACCGATCTTATCGGGTCACTCGTGCTCTTTTTTAATTCATGCTACACATCTGACGGTTAAAGAAACAAACAAACAAAAAACACATATATTCAGAGTTTGCACCACTGATTTTTTGTGACTGAGACGGCGGCTATTTTCCCAGCGAGGAGAAGCGATAAGAACAAGAACAAAGACGAAGCGGCGGAGAAGCGAAGCCAGAGGAAAAGTGGTGGTCTGATGCGGCCCCCCCACACTCACACACGGGCCTAATCTCATTGTTGTTCTGTTATCGGGCAATAAAGGTTAAGTGAGATAGTGGATAAAGCCAGGACTGCAGGCAGGTTAAGTGGATAATGTGTCTAGTGAAGTTGAGGCAGAGTCTCCCAGAGGGGTTGCGGCGGTTTTTAAAGAAATTCAGTAATTATCCTTAACGAGGAGATGAGGCGAGATACCTGTGCTCTTTATCTGAAGCTGATGGAAAAAGTTAAAGTATTCTTTGAGCTGTAGCTGTAATTATGGACATATTTTTTAGATTTATTTTCCTTTTACATCTCTACATTCATCTGACAGTCACCTTTCATTCCTCTGAAAACACGTAGGCAGTTCAGCATCATGTGACATAGCCAATGCTGTTTCTGCTATAAAGCAGAGTATGCAAATGCCATGGGCCCCTCAGCCACTATAGGGGGGCCCCAAAGCTACTGCTCACTCTTTAATGTCATTTTTTTTTTTTTTAGGGAAAATTAAAATTACCTTCAGCTTTTCTTCCTCCTAAATTTGCAGCATTTTATCCATAAAAGTTGCAGCATTTTGTCTCATAAATTTTCGGCTTTTTCTGTATAGTTGCAACATTTTTCTTATAATTTTTCAAGATTTTTCTTGTAATTTTTAAACGTTTTTTTCCTTATAAATTTGTGACTTTTTGTTGTAATTTTAAAACTTTTTTTCTAAATTTTCAACTTTTTTCTTACAAGCTTGTGACTTTTTTCTTGTAATTTTGAAACTTTTTTCTCTCCTAAATTTGCAACATTTTGTCATATATTTTTTTTTCTGTAAACTTGTAACTTATAAATTTCTGACCTTTTTCTTGTCATTTTTTAAACTTTTTTCTTGCAATTTATAAACTTTTTTATTTTTATAAATTTTGCAACATTTTTTTTTATTTTTTATGCTGTAAAATTTCATTTTTTTTCTGAAAATTTGCATTTTTTTCTTATAAATTTGTGATTTTTTTCTTGTAAATTTTCAACTTTTTTCTTGTAATTTACAATTTCTTGTAAAGTTGCAACTTTTTCTTGTAATTTTTCAAATTTTTTTCTTGTGATTTTTAAACATTTGTTCTTATAAATTTGCAACATTTTATTTTTAAATTTGCTCACCCTATCCCTTCATCTCCCTCTGAAACACCAACCCTCTCCAAGTCCTCCTTCACTACACCCATGAATCTTCTCCGTGGTCTTCCTCTTCTCCTCCTGCCTGTCTTTGTCCACAATCCACTACCTCTCCTCTGCATATGTCCACTGACTTTAATTCCTCTTCTTTCCAGTGCATACCTCCACCTTTATAGGCTCCCTTCCAACTGCTCCCTACTCTCACTACAAATCACAATGTCATCTGCAAACATCATGGTACACAGAGACTCCTGCCTGACCTCCTCTGTCAGCCTGTCCATCAACCGAGCCAATCCTTAATGTAACCCCACCCCCATCCATCTGCCATTCCTACAGCACACTTCCCCATAATCTTGCTGTCCTCATACATGTCCTGCACCACCCTCACATACTTCTCTGCCACTCCCGACTTCCTCATACAGTACCACAGTTCCTCTGTTGGCACTCTATCATATGCTTTCTCTAGCTCCACAAAGACACACTGCAACTCCTCCTGACCTTCTCCGTACTTTTCCATCAACACTCTTAAGCAAACATTGCATCTGTAGGACTCTTTCTTGGCATGAAACCATACTGCTGCTCACTGATTGTTGCCTCTCTTCTTAGCCTGGCATCAACAACTCTTTCCCATATCTTCATGCATAAAAGAATGAAATCATTTTGTGAGTGGTCTATGCCCAACGGTTGGAAACCAGTGTTTTTGCTGCCATCTTTGGCCACTAGGTGAACTGCAGCCTCATTCACATAATTTCTGAGAAGAACTGCTGTTTGGAGTGAGGGAGGCACAATAACCAAAGGCCATAAAAGAACAAAAAAAAATCACTTTGGAGTGTTAAATTAGAATTTAACTAAATTGAATATATTTATTAAAATCACAGCATGTTTTCAGCCCTGGACATCTTTTGTTCAATGTAGACTTTTTTTTTTCATGGCTTCAAAGAACAGCTGCTCTGTTGCTGAATGTCTGACATTTTCATAACAGGCTGTTGCCTGTTTTCTTTCTTGTTTGCCGGGGCACTGTGGGGGTGGGGGGGATGATTTTTAAATGTTTTTGCCCCAGAGCTGAAGGAAAGAGAGGGAAAGGTTCCCTGTTGATCAGGGGATTCACCACCTTCAAACATGTTTCTAAAACAAGTTAAAAAAAAAAAAAACACCTCTGCTCTTTGATTTTGGTCTATGGGGAAAAAAAAATGACACCGTTTGATCAAATCACTAACCTCTACAAAACGTATTTCTGTGATCTAATTTCAGAGACATTTTTTTTAAATGAGCACACTGGTGTTCAGGTCAGAGTTGGTACCCATTGTCAAAAGGTTTTCACATCGCTGCGCCTCTAGAGAATTTTAGACCAATTTCTGATTATAAAGCACGGTACACTGAAGCTACTTTTGCTGCGATACAATATCATCACCATCTTGCAATATGCTGAGTATTGCAGTATCAGAATTTGTGATTTCCCTGCCCACTCTGTGTCTTGTTCAACTACTGGCTAGATCTCATGAGTCACTGCTCCACTATACTGACCTAACTAGTCAGTGGGGCATTTAGCACCATCTAGTGGACTGATGAGCCAGTTGTTTTTTAATTACACTAATACCCAAAAAACTGAATTTCCATCCATCCATCCATCCATCCATCCATCTTCTACCGCTTTTCCGGAGGTCCGGGTCGTGGAGGCAGCAGTTCAAGCAGAGAAGCCCAGACTTCCCTCTCCCCAGCCACCTGCTCCAGCTCTTCAGAGGGGATACCAAGGCGTTCCCAGACCAGCTGGGAGACATAGTCTCTCCACCGAGTCCTGGGTCTGCCCCGGGGTCTCCTCCCAGTGGGACGTACCTGAAACACCTCAAGTGGGAGGCATCCAGGAGGCATCCTAATCAGATGCCCATACCACCTCAACTGACTCCTTTCAATGTGGAGGAGCAGCGGTTCTACTCTGAGCCTCTCCCGGATGACTGAGCTCCTCACCCTATCTCTGAGGGTGAGTCCAGCAATCCTATGGAGAAAGCTCATTTCAGCCACTTGTATCCGCGATCTCGTTCTTTCGGTCATTACCCAAAGCTCGTGACCATAGGTGAGAGTAGGAACATAGATTGACTGGTAAATCGACAGCTTTGCCTTAGAACTAAGCTCCCTCTTCACCACAACAGACCGGTACAACGTCCGCATCACTGCAGATGCTGCTCCAATCCGTCTGTCGATCTCTCGCTCCATTTTCCCCTCACTCGTGAACAAGACCCCAAGATACTTAAACTCCTCCACTTGGGGCAGGAGCCTGTCCCCAACCCGGAGAGGACAATCCACCTTTTTCCGGCTGAGGACCATGGACTCGGACTTGGAGGTGCTGATTCTCATCCCAGCCGCTTCACACTCAGCGGAAAACCGTCCCAGCAAGAGCTGTAGGTCATTGCTGGATGAAGCCAACAGGACAACATCATCTGCAAACAACAGAGATGAGATCCTGTGGTCACCAAGCATGACACCCTCCATTCCCTGGCTGCGCCTAGAAATCCTGTCCATAAAAATTATGAACAGGATCGGTGACAAAGGGCAGCCCTGGCGGAGTCCAACTCTCACTGGGAATGACTCCAACCGAGTGTTGGCAATACGAACCAAACTCTCACAACGGTCGTACAGAGACCGAATAGCTCGTAACAACAAGCCCGATACCCCATACTCCCGAAGCACCCCCCACAAAAATCCACGAGGGACGCGGTCAAATGCCTTCTCCAAGTCCACAAAACACATGTAAACTGGTTGAGCAAACTCCCACGAACCCTCAAGAATTCTCGAGAGGGTAAAGAGCTGGTCCGATGTGCCACGGCCAGGACGAAAACCACATTGCTCCTCCTGAATCCGAGGTTCGACCAACGGCCGGACTCTCCTCTCCAGTACCTAAAAACTGAATTTGTATTTGCAAAATTTATTAATATTTAAGTACCGCAATGGTGGTTTCTCTGAATCGATACAGGATCAGGGACACATTGTTCTGCTACACTGTACCTGTTTTTTGCCCCTGTGGTGCACATATGTGGGTTTCATATGCTTCACATGTACGTATATTACTGTATGCTTATTGTATGCTTCACGTCTCAGAGGAACAAAAGGACTGAACCTCCTAGGAGTAACAGGAGGATGTGAAATCTGGCCTTTTGTATGCAAAGAGACGGCCTTGAGGGATTTCCTGACCACCAGGACTTTAGGTGGAGGCGAGAAGTCCTGGAGGGGGATGCATTGTGATTTGGGATTAAAAGACAATGTGACTGTGTGCTTTGATGTCCTGGGGTATAAAAGGGACAGATGTTGGGGGATTCACTCTCTTTCTGTTTTTTTGGATGTTGGAGAATGTGAATGTGAATAAAACTGGACTTGAGAAATAAACTCAGCCTCGTCCTTCCACACTTCTCCACACTGGTGACCCTAAGACGTATCATGAGCGGAGGCGATTCTCCCGAGCCAGACTCGCCAGGAGCCAGCCAAACGAATGCAGCCACAGTTCAGCTACCAGACTTCTGGCAGAACAATCCGTGCTCCTGGTTTAACGCAGTCGAGGTGCAATTCAACCTCCGGAGGATTTCGGGAGACGCCACAAAGTTCTACCATGTGGTTGCAAAGCTGGACAACCACACAGCCCAGCGAGTGGAGAGCCTGATCAACCACCCGCCGGACAGCGACAAGTACAGCACGTTGAAGGCTGCACTCATCCGTTACTTCACCCCCTCGGTGGAGGAGCGAGCAGAGAGGCTCCTGGCGCTGACTGAATTTGAGAGCGACAGACCTGCAGACCTGATGGGGAAGATGTTGAGTTTGAGAGACTCCGAAGATGATAACTTCATCTTCACCCACCTTTTCCTCAGGACCCTACCGTCAGCGGTGAGAGTGACCCTGGCCAGTTCACCACTGTTGGCCCAACGAGACTACCAAGAGCTGGGCCAGGAGGCGCAACGACTCGTCAACGCCAATAAACGGCGCGCGGCTACGGCTGCGGCAGCGGAGCTAGGCACAACGTCCGGAGACGGCAGGGGGCCAGAGGCTGCAGCACCAGACTCACCGACAACGGCGGCGGCAGGGGCCAGGAAACACGGAGCAGACGACGTCCTTTGCTTCTACCATCGCCGCTTCGCAGAGAGGGCACGCAGGTGCATTCCACCGTGCCATTTCAAGCGCTCGGGAAACGCCAAGACCGGGGGTCGGTAGCAGCTGCGGCCCTCGGAGAGGAGAACAAGCTGCTCTACTTGAAGGATGCGCGCTCTGGGAGGCATTTCCTCGTGGACACAGGCTCCCAGCTGAGTTTCATCACACCTTCCTACGCTGACCGGCTGGCGCCTTCCAGTGGTCCCGGGGTGTCAGCAGCGAACGGTTCGGCGATTAAGACCTTCGGTGAGAGGACTCTGCTTCTGTCTTTACACGGCCGTACATTCGAGTGGACTTTCGTCATAGCGGCAGTCAATTTCAACATGTTAGGGGCTGATTTTTTGTGCTCACATGGTTTGTTGGTCGATCTTGCTAACAGACGCCTGGTTAATGCACTCTCTTTTTATTCTATTCCCTGTACAGCTCGAGTGGCCCCGCCAACAGCACAAGCCAACGTCACAGCTGCAGGTGTTAAGTTCCACACACTCCTCACTCAGTTCCCAGCACTCACGGTCCCAACATTTTCGGCGACCGTGGCTAAACACAGGGTGGAACATTTTGTTACTACCACCAGACCGCCCATTTTTGCAAAAGCTCGGCGCTTGGATTCAGCTAAACTGACCATAGCGTGTGAGGAGTTCGCCAACCTGGAAAGGTTGGGCATCATCAGGCGTTCGAAGAGCCCATGGGCTTCACCGCTTCACATGGTCCCGAAAGCTGATGGTTCGTGGCGACCTTGCGGTGATTTCCGCAGGTTGAACAACGCTACAGTGCACGACCGCTACCCGATCCCGCACATCCAAGATTTTTCAGTTCATTTGGCGAGGGCGCGCATTTTTTCTAAAATAGACTTGGTACGCGGTTACCACCAGGTCGCAGTGCGCGCTGAGGACATACCCAAAACAGCGGTAATAACTCCTTTCGGGCTTTTCGAGTTTTTGCGCATGCCGTTTGGGCTTAAAGGCGCGGCGCAGACGTTCCAACGCATGATGGACGCGGTTTTGCGCGATCTCCCTTTCGTGTTCGTCTACCTGGACGACATATTGGTAGCCAGCGCGTCCGAAGATGAACACGAAAACCACCTCACGGCAGTTTTCCGGAGGTTGGCAGAGCACGGGTTAATAATCAACCCAGCAAAGTGTCAGTTCGGGGTGACGCAGATTGATTTTTTGGGGCATCGCGTCTCCCCAGAAGGAGCGGTTCCTCTGCCTGACAAAGTGCGCGCAGTAACAAATTTTCCCCAACCACAAACGGTCAAACGTTACAGAAGTTTTTGGGAATGGTGAATTTTTATAACCGTTTCCTCCCCCGCGCAGCGCAGCTCATGCAACCACTGTATGCTGCACTAAAAAAACAAAAACCCACAAATAAAGTCGAATGGTCTCCGGAGTGAGAGCGCACATTCTCTGAAGTCAAAACAGCCCTGGCAAACGCTGCGTTGTTGGCACATCCAGTCCCAGCGGCCCGCATGGCGCTCACTACTGACGCGTCAGATGTGGCCATAGGGGTGGTCGTGGAACAGTATGTAGCCGGAGCCTGGCAACCGCTCGCCTTTTTCAGCAAGACCCTGCGCGACAGCGAACGAAAATACAGCGCATTCGACAGGGAGTTGTTAGCTCTCCACTTGGCCATTTGCCACTTCTAGTTCTGGCTGGAAGGACGCCGTTTCACCGCGTTCGTTGACCACAAGCCGCTGACTTTCACGATGGCCAAGATTTCAGAACCTTGGTCGGGCCGGCAGCAGAGACAGCTGGCCGTGATATTGGAGTTTACTACCGATATCCAGCATGTGGCGGGTAAACTTAATGTAGTGGTGGACTGCCTCTCGCGCGCCGTGGCGGCTCCAGCCCGCGTAGAGGTAGATTCTGCAGCCATGGCCGCGGAGCAGGTTAGCGACGCGGAAGTGCGCGTGGCCCCGGTCCGCGTGGGGATAGATTATGCAGTCATGGCCGTGGAGCAGGTTAGCGACGCGGATGTGCGCGCGCTCCAGTCTGGACCAACAGGGTTAAGGCTGGAGAACAGGGTGCTGCAAGACGGTATGCCCCCCCTAATCTGCGATGTCTCCACTGGGTGGCCGCGTCCTGTGGTATAAGCCGCGTGGCGCCGCCGCGTTTTTGACTCGATCCATTCTCTGGCGCACCCAGGAGTGCGCGCGTCGGTCAAAATGGTAGGAGAGAAATTTGTATGGCCGAGCCTGCGCAAACAAGTTAGAGAGTGGGCGGCAGCCTGCATGGCTTGTCAGCAGGCCAAGGTCCATAGACACACGAGAGCTCTCTTGGAGCCGTTTCACATTCCAGCTAAAAGGTTTGATCATGTCCACGTGGACCTCGTAGGCCCCCTCCCGCCCTCCATCCTTGGGCAGCAGCTCCACAGCAGGAAGACGCCGCGGAGGAGTGGAGAAGGAGTGTTTTGGTACCAATTTTCAAGAACAAAGGTGATGCTCAGAGCTGTAGTAACCAGAGAGGCATAAAGTTGATCAGCCACACTATAAAGATATGGGAAAGAGTTATTGAAATCAGGTTAAGAGGAGAGGTGAGAATCAGTGAGCAGCAGTACGGTTTCATGCCAAGAAAGAGTACAACAGATGCAATGTTTGCTCTAAAAGTGTTGATGGAGAAGTATGGAGAAAGTCAGAAGGAGTTGCACTGGGTCTTTGTGGATCTAGACAAAGCATATGATAGGGTGCCTAGGGAGGAAGTGTGGTACTGTATGAGGAAGTCGGGAGTGGCAGACAAGTAGCATGTGAGAGTGGTGCAGGGCATGCATGACGACAGTGAGATGGTGGTAAAGTGTGCTGTAGAACTGACAGATGGGTTCAAGGTGGGGGTGGGGTTACATCAGGGATTGACTCTGAGCCCCTTCTTATTTGCCATGGTGATGAATAGGCTGACAGACAAGGTCAGGCAGGAGTCTCTGTGGACCATGATGTTTGCAGATGACATTGTGATCTGTAGTGAGAGTAGGGAGCAGGTAGAAGAGAAGCTGGAAAAGTAGAGATATGCTCTGGAGAGAAGAGGAATGAAAGTCAGTAGAAGCAAGACAGAATACATGAGTGTGGATTAAAGGGAAGCACGTGTAACAATGAAGATTGAAGGAATAGAGGCAGTGAAAGTAGATGAGTTTAAATACCTGGGGTCAACCATCCAAAGTAATGGAAAATGCACAAGAGAGGTGAAAACGAGAGTGCAGGCAGGGTGGAGTGGGTGTAGACGAGTATCAAGGGTGATTTGTGACAGAAGGGTAGCAGCAAGAGTGAAAGGGAAGATTTACAAGACAATAGTGAAACATGCCAAGATGTATGGTTTGGAGATGGTGATGATGACAAAAAGACAAGGAAATGGAGCTGGAGGTGGCAGAGTTGAAGATGCTAAGATTTTCATTGGGAGTGACTAGGAGGAACAGGATTAGAAATGAGTATATCAGAGGAACAGCTCAGGTTGAGTGGTTTACAAAGTAAGAGAGGCAAGGCTGAGATGGTTTGGACATGTGCAGAGGAGGGATAGTGGAGATATTGGACAAATGATGTTGAAGATGGAGGAAAAGAGGAAGACCACAGAGAAGATTCATGGATGTAGTGAAGGAGGCTATGGAGAGGGTTGGTGTTACAGAGGAAGATGCAAGGGACAGGGGGAGATGGAGGCAGATGATACGCTGTGGTGACCCCCAAAGGGAGCAGTTGGAAGAAGAAGAAGAAGGAGGAGGAGGAGCAGAAGAAGAAGAAGCTAATCTTTCAGGTAATTTCAGAAGTGTCTTTTCCCCTCATTTGCTTTCCGCCTCCCATAATTATCCTCTATACATTAACTCTGCAGTCGGACTATTCAAACACTTCTGTTTTCATCCTGTCTGCGTCCCGCCGTTCACCATTAAGAGCTGTTTTCCTGAAGGCTCAGTCACAAGCCTCTGCTCCTTTGTGTTTTGGGCATCCAGCTGAGCCTACATGTGGTTTGATGCCATGCGGCTCCAAACTGTTTTGTTACATAATTGCAGCTTACTGATTAGTCTATATGGGACGGGGGGGGGGGGGAGGGTTATAAATGCGAGGGAAAATACAAGAAAAATTTCTGCACATTTTCAGAACAACAGAAATAAAGTATGTTTACTATGAAAAGAGAAGTCAGCATCCGCACTGCTGCTGCTGAGTGGCGGCGAACAACAAGAGTGGCCTGTTTTCGCAGCGTGCCGCCGCAGACACACTGAGTGCCGCTGTTGTCTCCTCCCACGGCCGCTCGTATCTGTCACCGCTCTGCAGAGCTGTAATGAGTCCTCCCCGCATTTAGGGAGCTTAGGGACGTCTAATTAATGGACTCTGTTTACACCCCCCCCCCCCATCACACCCTGCTCTCTGCTGACGTGATTTGCCACAGAATCTTTTGAAACCAACAGACGAGAACAGATCTGAACGCCTTTCAGAAATGTGCACCAATTCTGATTTTACCCACCACCCACCTCCAGCTTTTTGGACCCCATGCAAGATTATGTTACACGATTGGAAACTTTTTTCCTCACAAATCTGCAAGTTTTTTCTTGTAAATTTGAGACTTTTTTTCCTTGCAACTTTGAGACTTCTTTCTTTAAAATCCGAGGCTTTTATCTTGTAAATCTATCAGGGTTTTTTTTTTTTTACTACTTTTCTTGTAAATTTGTGACTTTTTTTCTCACAAATTAACTTTTTTGTTTGTTTTTTATAAATTTCAGACTTTTTCCGGACTTTGTTCTCATAAATTTGTGACCTTTTTTTTGTAAATTTTAGACTTTTTTCTAAAGGTTAAAAAAAATGTTCCAATTTTATGGGAAAAACTCACAAATTTACAAGAAAATATCAAATTTAAAAGGAAAAAGTAATAAATTTATGAGGAAAAAGTTGCAAGATTACAAAAAAAGTGGCAAATTTATGAGAAAGGTCCAAAATTACAAGAAAATTTTAGCAAATTTACAAGAAAAAAAGTCACAATTTTACAAGAACTAATAAATTTATGAGAAAAGACTTGCAAATTTATAAGAAAAAAAAACAAATTTATGAGAAAAAGTTGCAGGTTTACAGTTAAAAAAGATTCAAATTTATGAGAAAGTTGCAAATTTTCAAGAAAAAATGTTAAAATTGGGGGAAAAAGTCACGAATTTACAAGAAAATTTATGAGAAAATAAGTTGAACATGGATAAACAGGTGCAGTCCACGTGGACAAACACAGATGGGGCCAACATGGAATCCACGGACAAACCCACATGGGACACAAAGACAGCCCAGTTTAACCTTTGGTGGGGCCCACATGGACATGCTGGCTGGAAGGAAGCTGAAAGTCATTTTATTTCTCACCCTAAAAATGTTGAGGATGACTCTGTAGCTTTGGGGCTCTTAGAATTTCTGTATTTTGCTTTACAGCCAGAACCAATTTTCAACAGTACAACTGCAGAGCTGATGTATGGAGGATAATTATGGGAGTTTCAAAGTAAATGAAGGGAGAAGATTGAACTTCTGAAATTACCTGAAAGATGAACTGGCATGATGAAACACAACAAAAATTAAAGGAAAAGAAGCTCAAATGGAGGTAGAAACGCAGTGGAGGAGAAGTAATGTTCATTTGTAGTGAGTCACACATTCAGCATAAAAGCTGAAAGAGGCCTTGAAATGTGCCGCTCAGGAGAAGAATCATTTCTGCTCGGACGGAAAAGCTGCCAGATGTGCAACAAAGGAGCCAGCTGTGGCAGAGGAGCGGCTGGGTTTCGTGAGCGGCGGAGTAAAGGAGTGAAACATCAACAGCAGACAGAGAGAATAACAGCGTTTTTGTTCAAAGCTTTCAACAGAGGCGCTATTTGTAGTTTTCTATCCAAAGCTACTTAAATAATTACTTCAATCACACAGGAAGGTTTTTCAGGTATATTAAAGTAATGGCAACTGTGATTCTTCAACTCTGAACTGTGGACATTTAATGGTGTAAAAACACTTTATTTACAGGGGTCATTTTTCTACTTCAGTATTTGGAGTAACTATCAATGGGGAAACTCTGTCACTTTGTCAGGATCAACCTCGGTCTCAGTACTGCTCTCTACAGCTCGATTCACACTACAACATTTTGACCAACGTTGACTGACGTTTTGGCAAACATCTGGCTCCGCTGGCTAAAGTTGGTAAAAGTTATTTGTAGTTGGTGGTCATTGGCAAACACTAGCGAACATCGTGTTCACTGAAAATTTTCACCATGCTGAAAATTTACCAATGTTTGGAAATAAACGCTGGTGAAAGTTGTGCTGGGTTTGTAAAAGTTTTTGAGCACTGGGCTAAGTTGTGCAGAGCTAGCCTAAGTCGGCTTAAGTTGAGCCTCACTGGCAAATGTTGACTGAAACGCTTTCAGAAGCAGATGTTTTTAGACAAAACTCACTTTCCGAACATACATGGACACAGATGAAAGCACAGCGAATGTGTCAAAAATCCAGGAGAAATGCTGAAGCAATGTCACTGGCCATGGCGCTGGAATGCCAAAAGCCCAGAAAAGCAAAAGGGGAAATAAATAAAAAAAAAAATATATATATATATATGTATCTATAAAGTGGTGTGAAAAAGTGTTTGCCCCCTTCCTGATTTCTCATTTTTTTGTATGTTTGTCACACTTAAATGTTTCAGATCATCAAAGAAATTTAAATATTAGACAAAGATAACACAAGTAAACACAAAATACAGTTTTAAAATGAAGGTGTTTATTATTGAGGGGAAAAAAATCTAAACCTACATGACCCTGTGTGAAAAAGTGATCTTTCCAAAGATGTGATAAACCACAGTGAATTTATGTTTAAACAGGAGGGGCAATCACTTTTTCACACAGGGTGATGAAGGTTTGGATTTTTTTTTTACCCTTAATAATAAACACCTTCAATTAAAAACTGCATTTTGTGTTTACTTGTTATCTTTGTCTAATATTTAAATTTGTTTGATGATCTGAAACATTTATGTGGTGATGTGAGCGCTGATCCCGTCCGCACTCTGGTTACTCAGTATTTCCCCTTTTCCACCATATTATTTCGGGGTTTGTTATTAGGACCTCTCAAGGGCTCTTATTGTGACAGCATCACGGCTGCACTTCCAGCTGTCAAAGCCAAGCCGGCGTTGTGACAGCTCTTTGTCATTTTCATTAATTACATTCCCCTTTCCTGGTTGGCCTATGTCCAGTATTTAAGTGAGCAGCTGAGGCTTACCCCTCGCTGCGACCTACACACACACACAAACACCTCCGTGTTGATGGACTGGAGTTCCTACCCCCGACTCCAGTCTTCCTCCTGTGTTTGGATTCATCGCCGTTTGTCTGTTGTAAGTGTTTTTGCACAGCGTAGGTTCCGTCCTCGCTGCACCTTCTCGTTCGTCATCAGTGTTTATTATTTTGTGCTTTAGTGTATGTATGTGTTTTGCCCCACGTGGCTGTTTATTTTATCCTTTCGTCCTTTTGTAAATAAACTAGCAAACTTACTTCAGGCTCCTGGCGTCTCACTAATGCCCTGCAAGTTTAAGTGCGACAAACATACAAAAAATTTGAAATCAGGAAGGAAGCAAACACTTTTTCACACCACTATATATAATACCTGACAAAGTGTATGCCCAAGAAGGAAGAAAGGGTGATATGTACAGTCAGAAGGCAGGTCCACAATGCCGGGACGCCTCCACAAATGCTAACCTTGATGCTGACATCAGCTGACCTACACTGAATATTTGCTTGCTTACGTTGACCTAAATTGGCAACCGCTGCACATACGCTAGCCTAAGTTGGCAAAGGTTTGCTTCCGTGAATAGTAAAAAGGAATGCAACACTGGCAAACACTTGCAAACGTTTGGAAAAATTGGTGTGCGTTGGATTTAAAAAAAAAAATCTGGGTCGCGAACATAATTTCACCGACATTTGGACTCATTTCTCTAATTGAACTGAGACCATTCAAGACCGCAGTGACAGTGCTACTATGGCTGCTAGCTTGTTAGCCTGGCCAACACAGTTTTTATTGGTATTTTGTTTTAATCCTAGTCACTTCACTAGACATCCTTGTCCTCGCCCAGTTCACAAATCCACTGTTGATAATTTATCATACTGTATATCATATCATATATTGTTATTCTGCCTGATTTTGTTATATTTTGGCAGTAATGGGGCAGCAGATTGGCCCACTAACACCTTGGCTAGCCAGCTGGTTCATTAAACAATAGTCAGTCATATATATCCTGTCATTTTGATTTATTTAGTTATGTTTTGGCCAGCACATCGGCCTGATGCCACCTTGGCTAACTGGCCTCAGCGGAGACGGCATGATAAATTAGCCTGCCTAGCATTAGCAGTAAGCCACTCACTCATTCAGGGTTGCTTTGGTGCTTGTCGTAGCCCAGGGATCGGGTCATATCCTATCAGCTTTATTGAGGATTTCATATAATCACATTCAGCTGTTAGCTAGCTCAGTCTGTCTTTGCCATCCACAGCTAACCAGCTAACATTAGCCTCAAAATGGCGCCTGCCCCTCCTCAACCATGTCCCCTTTAAAGATACTGGTAATCAACAAAATGTGTTGAACTCCTGAAACCAGAATTAGATGTTAGACAAGTATAAATGTGACTGAATGCTTCCCTTTACATCTCACTCAGCTTTAAATGTGTGAACGTGTAAATGTTTGCTACTGAACTAGTCCATTTAACGGGAAGCTAATGAGGTTCATCTAATCTATTTGTTCATCTCATGCGGAGTCCAAATACAAACCCTCCAGCTCTGTTTCTCTCTCTCTCTGTATATATATATAAAACCTGAGACTGCATTAGACCACACCAGCTGCAGTGAAGCATTCCACCGAATCTGAGAATTCCCCTGCAGGTCAGAGCGTCGATCGCCGGTCGGCGTGACAAGCTCTAAAGGCTTTTACAGAGTGAATTTACCTAAAGGAACCTGTGTTCGCTGACCTAAATACATGCAGCGCCGCTCCCTCAGTGGATGATTCATGCAATATTCCTATGCGCGTGTGCATGCGTGGGTCAAGGACTTCAGACCATTCCGATTTGAAACGCCGCGCTGAAATGGGGGGGATGTTAGCAGAGACAAACGAAAAACAAGCAGATGGTAGAAAGGGTGAAAGTTAATATTTGTTCTCATAATACTGAGATTCCACTGTCATTTATTACATTTACATTACACCACAGGGAATTAATATGGAATGTATAGAGAATATGTAAGAATACGTATATAGATTAGACATTACAGGAGCACATCAAAGGTCTCCTTCCTTAAATGATGATGTTTGTGGATTTTAACTTTTTAAAATGCTTTATGATTACAATATGAACTTTAAAATTACTCTTAACTTAGAAATACTTTATTTTGTATTATTGCATTTTGGCAGAATGTGCAGAAACTATAGGTTACATTTCTCTACGCCACTAACATATAATCTGGTCATCAGTTAGAACCCATCACCTTGCTGTTGGCTGTGATACTGGTCCAGTCCTCTGTCACAGTTTCTGAGCTCAAGGCATTATTAGCTTCAGAGCTAACAGTGCTACTATGGAGTTAGCTTAACAGGTGCAGGTTTTATTGTCATTTTCTTCAAATCACAGTCGCCTCACTCCACATCCCTGTTCCCACTTGGGTGAATGCTGAGAGAGTGACACATGGCGAAACATGGGCGGCATTAGGCCTTTTTTTAGGGGTCCTGTAGCACCCTTAAATTTTAACTCAGCACCCCTATGAACTGGAGTGAGAAAAGTTGCGACTAGTAAGTTTTAGTTTGTCCTTTGACAAGCTGAAATAACACCATAAACATATGCAGTAATTTCTGGTTTAAACTTTTTAAAAATGAAAACACCCCCTGCCACGCAAATGGTATAATCCCTCCTCACACTTTCCCTCCCCTGTCTGCGGAGCGCGGAGCCCCGCCCGGCTGCAACACACACACGGAGAGGTGTCTGATGGATCCAGTAAGTAGCTGCAACGTGAGACTGGGAAAGTACAGCTCCCAGTTTTATTAATGATAAAACACTTTCAGCCAGTCAGAAAGCATCCGACCATCACTGTCACCTGTTTTGACAGCAGGGCTGAAATAAATGACAGACTGGGGACATTTATTAGGATATGAGTACGCAATAGGTGGAGGAGGAGAAATGATCATAGACTGTATTTGGGGTGGCCCTCTGAAACAGCTCGATGCATCCAAACTGAAATTATTATTATTATTATTATTATTATTATTATTAATTATGTGCAATGTGATTCCACTCTGTGCTGTGTGCTCACTTCAGCCTACCTGTGGAATTCCGAAGTCTGGAGCTGAGAGAAAAATCAGCTGAATAATTCTACCCTTTTTGCTTTTCTTCTTTTTTTCCTCTGCCCAAGGTACTGGTCTAGTTAAAGAAATCCTTTCAGATTCCTGATTGCATAAACGGTCTCATCCTGAAGCAGGACAAAAATGAATGTGGCAGGATGAAGCCGGTGTGAAGCGTGCAGCTCACGGCTCTGCTGTTACAGTGAGCAGGTAGAATGATTTTTAAAACTACAGTTTTATAGTTATCATTATCGTGTTTGGTGTGGATCGCCCTTTACCCTCTGAATATGTATTTTTAATGGGCTGTTCCAGGGGTGTTAAACATGTGGCTGCAGGCCAAAATCTGTCCACTAGGGTGTCCAAATTTTTTTTCGTGAATTTACTGATGTCTATCTAGTAAATTTCTGACTTTTTTTAACGATTAAAATTGTTCATGTAAATTTGAGCCATTTTTTCTCCTTAAGGTGAACCTTTTTCCTCATCAGTTTTCTATTTTTTCTCTTTTTTTTTTCTGGTGAAACAGGTCGTGTCCATTTAAGTTCAATCCATGAGCAACTACTAATGACAGTGCAGCCTGAAGGGACGTCCCAGGTGATATGGGTCATTTTCAGCCCTAAAGGGCCACAGCGTAGGACACTGGGTACAAATGAGAATTGGGACGGACCTCAAATCTACCTGCATTTCACTCTCACGTTGCAAATATTTTTCTCCACTGTTTTGCAGTATTTACTGCTGTTCATCAATAATTAGTGTTTCTACTTTTTTATGTATATGTAGCATAAGGGTCATTTACATTTAAAAAGGTTGTAAATTTAGTTCAAGTAAATTTTAGCACGCAATAGTCAAATTCAATCATATTAAACATAATTTTCCAACCACAAAATTGTGGCTAGTGGAAAGGCTGAGTGGCTAGTAACTTTGGAAAAAATCACTAGCCACAGTGGCTGGTGAGCAAAAAAGTTAATGTCAAGCCCTGATTACTTTTCATATTGTTAGGAATGAGTTAGCTAAGACAGCTAGTAGCAGACGTTGCATTGTCAGTCGACCACTGTGCGCCGTTTGAATTTGAGAGAAAGAAGCTGCTGTTGTTTTGGTATAAGCAAAATATTAAAGCCAAGCTGTCACTGATTTTATGTATCATCGCGTACCATGTTCACTAACTAGAAGCCAGGGAGGAGATGTATGAAGGATGATAACTCTGAAAAGGTGCGTGCGTGTGTGTGTATAAAAAGGGTGGGTGTGTGGAGGTGGTTGAGCTCATTGGGTGCTCAGCACCCGTAAAGCTCTGATCCTAGAACCGCCCCTGTGGCGAAAACCTTACGGCCTTACATGAACTACATGCGAGAAGAAAAGGCCTAATTATGACCCCAGTCGCCCTCTGCTGCACACTCTTCTGTCTCTGGCTGCTTCATGCTTCAAGGTCATCACACAATGGGGTCCACTGTGCAGCCAGAGCAGCGCAACAACAGTTGGAAATCCCCTGCGTTTCCAGACCAGAAAGACCATGTATGCTCAACTTCAAGCAAGAAAAAGCCCCGTCGCCATCTTGGACGTAACCGAAGAGAACTGGATCCCGCCACAGGTGACTCAGCAGCTTCAGGACTGGGACGGCAAGTCCAAGTATGGATAGATTTCCTCCCAGTTGCATTAGCCTGAACTACAGGATGGGTCTCAACAGCACCAGGGTGGAGACTTCAAACCAGCTCCATAAAACCAGCAGACAGGTTCAGATCGCCCTCTTTTGGGGCCTTCGGCCCTACTGCGGGGGTGGGGGGATACATGCTGGAGGTCTGGCCAGTTGCTGGGGGTCTTGCTGCTCCTCACATGCCAGGCCAAACATGGACTTCAAGTAGATTTTTTTTCCTACAACTTTTTGGTCTGTTTTCTGTGCTTTTCTGTAACATTTTCTGATTTTTCATGATTCGTTATTTTAGTGAGTTTTGGGTCAAGTAGTCAATGTAAATATTAACATTTTTGATTTTCTTATAATGTCATCTTAATCTGTATTTAAGTATGTTAAATTCAATTTTAATTTGAATAGTTTAGCACATTCTGTCAGAAATCTTGCGAGGAGCTCCTGGTTGTGGCTGGTTTATGGTAAAACGATATTCTTTCCACTTCTGACTGATGGCTCCAACAGTGCTCACTGGAACATTCAGCAGTTTAGAAATGCGCCTGTAACTAATGCCATCATTATGTTTTGCAGCAATAAGGTTGCGAAGGTCTAGAGAGAGCTCTTTGCTTCTACCCATCATGAGTTCTTTGAGGTGTGACAATGTGATATTCACAGACCTTTTAAAAGGCTATCAGTCAGGACTTAACCAGCTGAAATTAATTTGCACTGATAGAGGATGGGATAGCTTCCTAAATTTTGATGAATTTCCACTGGTTTCTTCACTTTCTATGCCTTTTTGCCCCTCTTTTTCTTTGTGTTAAATACTTATTCCCTGTATCATTCCACTTTATTAAATATAACTTGTTTTGTGAACACAGTCGCCTTGATTTCTTTGTATGTATGGATTGTTTGGGTTGCTATTGATATCTGGTGAAAATCTCAGGCCAGTGGTTCCATCAGAAATATGTTTAATGAGAAAAATGTTGACGTATTCAATACTTATTTTCCCCACTGTAAAGTGCTGTCACAGTGCTACAGTTTTGAATTCAGTACCAGTGCCTGGGAAGATATTTGGTACTTTATACCATCCAATCCAAAGCTGTGTAGAGAAATGGGGGAAAAAAAGCATTTTAGGATTCTTTGGGCAAAGGGAAAAATAGGTTTCACAAAAAAGGAGAAAAAAAAAGAATCCCCTTGTTCATTTAAAAATCCAGTGAAATAATAAAACAGCTTCTTTCTGTATCTAAATATACTCAATTCCCACACTTCCTGGAAGCCTTACATCTAAAAGTGCCTATTTGAAAAAACTTAAGCAGGAATATAAGAATCTGCACGCCATGCTTGTGGTAAACAACATTCAGACAAAGCCAAAACAGAGCTGCTCCGCTTTGTCAGAAGCTTGTGATAACTTCAGAGCTTTTTAGAGCTCAAAGAAGAGTGAGATCTACAAAATGAAACAAGTTCGGTCAGTTTTTGTTGGTAGCAGAAACATTTTTAATATTGGGTAAGTGAGACAAACATTAGAATTGTGAAACCAAGGCGTCAACACGGGGATTCTGTAGTGTGTGCTATATTTAATATGGAAGGCTTAATTAAAAAAACATAAATGAAAATGTAAGTCAGTGCCACCGTCTCCAAACCATACATCACAGCAGGTCTGAGCACCGTCTTGTAAATCTCCCCTTTCACTCTAGCTGCTATCCTACTGTCACAAATCACCCCGACACCCCTCTCCACCCACTCTACTCTCCTTCACCTCCCTCGTGCATTGTCCATTGGATAGTTGACCCCGGGTATTTAAACGTGTCTACCTTCATTACCTCTACTCCTTACATCTTCACTGTTACACCTGCTTTCCTCTCATTCACACACATGCAATCCATCACACTTCTACAGAGTTTATTCCTCTTCTGTCCAGTGCATACCTCCAGCTCTTTGGGTTCTCTTCCACCTGCTCCCTACTCTCACTGCAAACATCATGCCTCTATCCATCACAACGCAAACAAGAAGAGACTCAGAGCTGATCAGTAATGTAATCCCACCTTCACCTTGAATCCCTCTGTCACTCCTACAGCACACCTCATCACTGTCTTGCTGTCCTCACGCACGTCCTGCACCACCCTCACATACTCCTCTACTACTCCTGACTTTCTCACACAATAACGGTCAACAACAATGAAATTTGGTGTTTGAGTTGCCTCGTTTAGGCTAGCTGTCATCCAGTAGTAAAGTAGTCAGAAGTCTGTTTTGGTCACCAGCATGGCTGTGACACAATGATTCATATCCCGAGAGCAAGCTGCAAAATGTTGTGAATGGAGTCTAAACTTCAGGTATATTTTACAACTCAACTTCTGAGTGGGTGGGGGGTGAACTCTGAATAATACTCAAATTGTTCCTCTATTCCCAGAAAGCATGCCTATGCGGGGCCAATCAAAGGTTTAAATCTCAGCTGTCTTATAGGTCCCATGTGGAGTTGGCCATGGACTCCATGTTGGCCCCATCTGTGTTTGCCCTCATGAACTTTATCTGTTTATGTCAGGAGCCGAGCAGGCTTGGTTTCCCCCGGCTCGGTTCTGATCTCTCTGTGGGTTTAGGTGCCACTGTGTATGTGCATATTATGTATTCTGTGCTGTTTCCTTACCCATAGCCACTGCTGTCTGGCCGGCAGCTATGAAGCAGCCCCTTTGGTACACGCAGGTGTGAGCGGTCTGACTGTCTGCCGGTCTGACCACATCCTTGCACGTAAATCCTCATCTTTTTACCCCTCGCTGTGCACAATGGAGAAGTGCATGGGAAGGTTCATGACATGTTTACCTATTTTCAACTTGTATTTCCTCTGACAAGGGAGAATGGAGGCAATGTTTTCGGTAGCATTGGTTTGTCTGTTTGTTGGCTGGTTGCTTGGTTGGTTTGTCTGTTACCAACATAACTCTAAAAGTTTTGATGAAATTTTCAGAAAAAGGTGTGTAATGGCACGGAGAACAGATGATTACATTTTGGTATGATTCGGATCAAGATGTGGATGCAGGAATTTTTTGAATATTATTCTATACAGTGATCCCTCGCTACTTCGCGCTTCACCTTTCGCGCCCTCAATGCATCGCAGATTTTTCAAAAATATTCATCAAAAATTCAAAATTGAGAAATAATGGGCGGGCGCTAGCAGAAGGCAGGGAGACTACATTAGACCATCAGGTATCAACACGGAGAGCCCGCACAACTCAAAATCCACCTCTCTGTTCGCTGTACTCGTGTTGGCTCGGCTCGGGAATCTCGCAAGCTGATTGGCCGAGACGTTTTACCCAGCTTCTCTCCCTGCCGAGCGCCCACCCAGCGAAGGAAGACCACATTCATTGCTCTTTATCGCTCGTGTTGCTTAGTCTCGCCGCGTGGAACTTTTTGCTGTTCTCTTGTGCCATTTTGTGCGAAATAGTCTTCCCGTCGAGCCACTACGCCGCCTCCTGCAGCTTCTCCAGCTGCCCTCGATGATGCTGCGCCTCTAGCACCTGACGATGAGGCGTCACCTGAGGAGCAGTAAAGCTCTCATTAACCTGTGCAGTAAATCATCTTCATCTTGAGTTACATATCTTGTTATAAGAATAAAAGAGTTCTAAAAACATATTTATGTACACTTTATTTACATCTACGTATGTATGTACACTTACACACACACATACACGTATCATATGAGAGAGAGAGTGAGAGAATGAACGTACGTATTATTTATGGGTGACGTCATTAGGGGTGACGCTACTTCGCGGTTTTTCACTTTTCGCGGTCGGTTCTGGAACCCATTAACCGCGGTAAGTGAGGGATCACTGCATATTAATCTGGCGCTTTTCATGTACTGCCCCTTTAAGACGTGTTCACTCAGTTACGTGTGTGGCCACAAAATAGGGCCACGTGCCTCGGCAACCCAGAAGCCAATCACTGCAGAAAAAGTATTAGGGGGAGTTCCCACCAAGCTCATTTTTCCTGCTGTGGGCGACTATTTTCTATTCATTCTCTATGTAGTCCAGCGTTTATGGCACTGAAACTCTGAGTGGTGGCTGCTTTTTGTTGCAGTGCTCAGGGCTGAAAAAAATCAAATTTGTTAGACTACTGTACTGCTGAGCTCATCAATGTCAGACCTTTCTAAGTAGCCATTCAGAACCCTCTAACTGTCCCAGTCACCGTTTGGCGACATAACCCCTAGTGGTCAAGAGTGGTAAAGATTTTTTTGTCAATAAAATAGCTCAGATTTCCAAGGCTATAACTTGAAAGTTGCAAGAGATAATGGCTTACTGTCAATTAGAAAGATGTAGAATTATGATCTAAAGTTTCAGATAGGAATAAATTTACGCATCTAATTTGCATAATGTCATGGCAGCTATATAAATTATGTAACTCAGTCAAAAGTGGACTTTGGACATATTTACACAAAGAATAGTTTGGTGTTCTGACACCGTTTTTTCTACAGGGGCATTTTGCTATCTTATCTTCAAAGTATATGAACCACAAAATCAGTACAATGCAAAGAAACAAAGAAATTCGTCACTTACTGTTGGAGAAGGGGGCTGGCTGGCCGGCGTGGTTGCTGCGTTTTCATCCATTGTGGTCGTTATTTTGCGTTCTGTCAGTCATTTACGCTCTCTACCACATCTACAAAGTCTTATGATTATCCCACATAAATTTCGCTTGTATCCCGCGGCTATTTTCCATGTACAAAGCCATTTATGTGACGATGAATGACGATGCATGGCAGCCATATTGGCCTTGTGAGCTCAGAGAAGGGAAAAGGAATAATAATAATGAGGATTTCTTTTTCTTTTGTGTATTCCGTGTCAGCCATGATTCCTCCAACGCATGCCTGCCACCTTCTGAACTGGCAGATCAGTACAAATCAGTACAAATCCTCAGTACAGCTGGGGACGTCAGAGTCAGTTGACAGGTGCAGTTGCTGCACTGTGCCACTGGGGGCGTGCGACCTGTCCATGAAATGTGGCTAGTTAAAAGGTTAAGAAGGGCGGGACATAGGACACCGGTACAGGAAGACGAGAACAGTAGGTGATGGTGGAGAGTCTGAACTTTGCTGCATGAAACAACCCGTACTCTTTGATCTGACACTAAAAGGATATCAGGATCAAAATTTGAAAGCAAACGCTTGGAGAAACATGTCTGCATCTGTCGACATGCCAGGTGAGTGTTTGTAATATGTATTTGTAATATGGATACTATGTGAATTTGTAGTTGATAACTAGAGAAAAAAATGGTATGATACCGCACTGTTGTGTAATATTGCTTAATAATTATAAACCTTATCAGTAAACTGTAATGGAGAAGAGAGGAGAAAAAAAAACAACAACAAATGAACAAAAACGGACTTGAAAGATTCAATAAACCATGATGTTGATTTAAGGTGGAATTGGCCAGCCCCATGCATGGTCAATACAATTATGACAGTCTTGTTATTATTATTAATACTGATACATTTTTCTTGAAAATTTGAAACTTTCTCACAAGGGCAGCTCGGTGGCGCAGTGGTTAGCACTGTGGCAGCACAGTAAGAAGGTCTCGGGATCAATTCCACTCCCGACCATCGTGGGTTTGATCCCACCCTCTGACCATCAGTGACCCTTCTGTGTGGAGTTTGCATGTTCTCCCCGTATCTGTGTGGGTTTACCCCGGGTACTCCGGTTTCCTCCCACAGGCCAAAAACATGGAAGTTAGGTTAATTGGAGACTCTAAAGTGGCTCTAAGTTTTAATGTGAAGGGATTGGTGCCATACTGTCACTGCCTCATCATCCAGGTGAATGTCCTGAATTTCCCTCTGGGGCTTAATATAGTACACAAAATTAAAAAAAAAAAAAAAATGCAACTTTTTTACTGTAAACTTGGAACTTTTTTCCTCATAAATTTGTTAGTTTTTCTTGTAAAATTTTTACTTTTTTCTTGGAAATTTTGTAACTTTTTCTTGTAATTTTGGAACTTTCTCATTAATTTGCCACTTTTTTACTGTAATCTCACAACTTTTTTCATAAATTTGTTACTTTTGTCCTTGTAAGTTTGCCATTTTCATGCAAATTTGGGACTTTTTCCCATAAATTTTAAACATTTTTCTTGTAAGTTTGGAACAACTGTTTTTACTGTAAGCTTACAAATTTTTTTCATAAATTTGGGACTTTTTTCTCATAAATTTTCAATTGATGTATTTGCTACTTTTTGGTTAATTTTTTTCTTGTAAATTAGCTAAAATTTTCTTGTAAGTTTGTAACTCTTTTCAAATATTTTTTAAAAAATTCTCTTGTAAATTTAAAGATGCACAGATGCGGTTCTAAAACCACCTCAAAAACAAATGTGTATTGCCCAAAAGATTACATTGTGGCTTTTATCCACACAAAACTTTTATTGCCTTAGAATTGCTTGGAAAGAGCTTTTACATCTTGCACCTATTTAAGTATGTGCGTATCTATAAATATTCTAATTAGCTCCACCCATAGCTTAGACCTATGGTGGGGCCCACATGGACATGCTGGCTGGGTTATCATCGAATAGTATTTTTGCACAAAATGTTCTTTTCTCATTTATAAGGGATCTGGAGTCTGCATACATGACTGCTTCCTAACACCTGAGGTTGATATTGCTGTCATACCTGATCATCTAACCTACGGAGAGGTAACAGCCAGACTGATAAGGGATGACGCCAAAATAAAATCAACAGCACAGTCTCACATCCACAGGTACGGCTAATTTAGAATCACAAATTAACCCTACAAATGTCTACGGACTGTAGGGGGAAAAAAAAAAAAACAATACCTGGAGCAAACCCATGCAGGCATATGGCAAATTTAATTGAGCAAAAGAACTCAATTACAAGACAACAACAGATGAAATGGCCACACAGAAGAGTAAAAAGCAAAGACACATGTCTATGCCCAGAGGCCAAGAATTGTATCACAGTCTCTGCATGCCCTGGCTTAGTGAAGTAGGGGAAAAACAGTGGTGCTCACAAAAGGAGCTGGACAAAAACACATTTGATAAACTTCTCACAAATAAGTAATTTTCCAACATATCTAGGGAGATTCTGGAGGGGTGAAGGAAGACTGAAGTGTCCATATTGTGTAAAATTGTGCTTTTGTTTTAACCAAAAAATATGGGCATGGTCGGAGGCACTGCATGCCAGCAGGCAAGGCAGGTAAATGCTTGAGGCTCCAGGCCACAAGGGGGCCGCGGAGGGCTGACCAACTTTGAATCACTACAGCAGCGACAATGTGGATAGTTGTAGGCTGGCACAGAACTCCCTAAAGGCGCACACCCTTACTTCTCACTCTTAAATACCAGTGCACGTCTTATGTAAACAAACAAGTGAGAACGGCCTTATCAAAATGAAGCAAAATTATCCTTCTGGCAGTGACAAAAGAAAGAAGTAAAAAAGAGGAAGAGGAGAAAAGAAAGACAGAGGTAAGTAGTGTAAATAATACAGTTAATTTTGATTATTTTCCATTTTATTGCTCTTCAGAATTCTACTTTTGAACTTAATCCTTATAATTTTATTTTGAAAAGATACAAATATCCACTTTTGAAATAAAAAAATGATTACATTTCACATTTTTTGTTAGTGTCAGATTATTTATTATACAGTTAGGCCCAGAAATATTTGGACAGTGACACAAGTTTTGTTATTTTAGCTGTTTAAGAAAACATATTCAGGATACAATTATATAATCAATATGGGCTTAAAGTGCAGACTCTCAGCTGTAATTTGAGAGTATTCACATCCAAATTGGAGCAAGGGTTTAGGAATTACAGCTCTTTAATACATAGCCGCCTCTTTTTCAAGGGACCAAAGTAATTGGACAATTGACTCAGAAGGCTGCAAAAAAAAAAATAACAAGGCTGCATGGCTCTTCCCTCGTTAACCTGTCATCAATTAAGCAGTTAAAAGGTTTGGAGTTTATTCCAGGTGTGGCGTTTGCATTTGGAAGCTGTTGCTGTGAACACACAACAAGTGGTCAAAGGAGCTCTCAATGGAGGTGAAACAGAGCATCCTGAGGCAAGAAGAAATCCATCAGAGAGATAGCAGAAATGCTAGGAGTGGCCAAATCAACAGTTTGGTACATTCTGAGAAAAAAAGAGTGCACTGGTGAGCTTGGGAACTCAAAAAGGCCTGGACGTCTACGGAAGACAACAGTGGTGGATGATCGCAGAATCCTTTCCATGGTGAAGAACAACCCCTTCACAACGGCCACTCAAGTGAAGAACAAGTGGGTGTATCAGTATCTAAGTCTACCATAAAGAGAAGACTTCATGAGAGTAAATACAAAGGATTCACCACAAGGTGCAAACCATTAATCAGCCTCAAAAATAGAAAGGCCAGAATTGACTTTGCCAAAAACACCTGAAGAAGCCAGCCCAGTTCTGGAACAGCATTCTTTGGACAGATGAGACTAAGATCAACCTGTACCAGAATGATGGGAAGAAGAAAGTTTGGAGAAGAATTGGAATAGCTCATGATCCAAAGCACACCACATCTTCTGTAAAACATGGTGGAGGCAGTGTGATGGCATGGGCATGCATGGCTTCCAATGGCACTGGGTCACTTGTGTTTATTGATGATGTGACAAAAGACAGAAGCAGCCGGATGAATTCTGAAGTGTTTAGGGATATACTTTCTGCTCAGATTCAGCCAAATGCAGCAAAGTTGATTGGACGGCGCTTCACAGTACAGATGGACAATGATCCAAAACATACTGCAAAAGCAACCCAGGAGTTTTTTTTTTTTTTAAAGCAAAGAAGTGGAATATTCTGCAATGGCCGAGTCAATCACCAGATCTCAACCCAATCGAGCATGCATTTCACTTGCTCAAGACAAAACTTAAGGCAGAAAGACCCACAAACAAGCAACAACTGAAGACAGCTGCAGTAAAGGCCTGGCAAAGCATCACAAAGGAGGAAACCCAGCGTTTGGTGATGTCCATGGGTTCCAGACTTCAGGCAGTCATTGCCTGCAAAGGATTCTCAACAAAATATTGAAAAGTAACATTTTACTTAGGGTTATGTTTATTTGTCCATTACTTTTGAGCCCCTGAAATGAGGAGCATTTGATTAAAAATAGCTACAATTCCTACATGTTTAATCATATATTTTTGTTCAACCCCTTAAATTAAACCTTAAAGTCTGCACTTCAATTCCGTTGTAGTTGTTTCATTTCAAATCCAATGTGGTGGCATGCAGAGCCCAAATCATGAAGATTGTGTCACTTTCCAAATATTTCTGGGCCTAACTGTATACTGTAAGGGTGGGTGACGGATGTTGGTTGGAGGTGCTCCCTGTGAATTTTTGCCTATAGGGTGCCGAGATACTCTAGAATGGCCTCTGGGCATCAGTCATATGTATGTTAAAATATAAAAAACACTCACAAACAAGAAGCGATCCCTGATGTAATCCCATCCCCACCTTGAATCCATCTGTCACTCCTACAGCACACCTCACCACCGCCTCACTGGCTTCATACATGTCCTGCACCACCCTCACATACTTGTCAGTACAATGGAAATAAGTCTTTCCCAATGTGCACGTACACTGAATTTTCCACCCATTCCTGGGTAACATGATTCCAATAAAGCTGGAAACAGTTTACTTAATGCATGTTCATGCTCGCTGGAAATCGTCTATATGCCTTAGCAAATTAGCTGCTATTAGCTAATTATTCATAGACTAACAATGTGACACAAAACAGGCCTTACTATCTTCATGTAGGCTGTCAGATCTAAGTCTGAAGTCCTAGAAATGTTTCTTCTCTAAGAAACTGTTCCAGTATGTAGGCCTTTAAACTCTGGAATGAGATGTCTGCACCATTTCAAAGAAAAAATTAAAAAAAGAATCTTGTGCCTACTTTCCAGCAGCGAAATTGTTCAAGTGGTTCCTTCACAATGCCCATTATTCCTGCTGTGGTTGCTTGTTGTGTATTCAATTCTTTTCAATAAAAACATGAAACTTGAACTGTTTGATGACAGTTATGCTAATGTAACTTTAGCGACACATGAAGGCATAAGTCGGTGCAAAGCGACAAAGGCAGAGGCGAGGAAAGGAAACGAACTGAGAGAGAGTGGAAGGAGGCAGCGAGAGGAAACCCGGGGCTGTGACAGGAGGGAGAAACGCGCTGACGAGAGGAAGAGGAGAGGCGAGTGGGAGAGTCATGAGAAAAGGTTAAGTGGGATGAGTCGGCACAAGTTTTTCAGTGAGAGCTGCTGTAAATGATGAATGAACGAAAGAAGGGGTGAGCAGTAAAAGAACAGGAGGGCAGGGACAGGGAGAGGCTGCGGCATTCATGGAAAGAAGTGGAAGATTGATGGTGGCAACGCAGAGAGGAGTTTATGATTAAAAAATAGATACCGGTGACGGCCGAGAGAGATGGATTCAAGGATGGGAGGAGGTGTTAAAGTTGGAGAGGGAGCTGATGTGAAGATGAAACAAAAGGAAGGACAGGCACACTAAAGGTTTTTAGGACTTTTAAAGTAAAAAAAAAATGCTGTGCCAAGGACCCATGATTGTGAGGTCATATTCTTCCTGTCATTACTTAATACGCCATGGGGGTCTCCTTGACGGCAGAAACTTTATCCTTTCCTTATCACAGGATACAAACTGTTACTGCACCCCAGCTGCACTTCCTGTTGTGATGAATAATGAAGCAACTTCAAAACACTCTTTTAAAAGCTTATATAGCACAATGCATAGAAGACAAGAAGACAATCTCCTTCACTCTTCCACCCCAGAGGTCTGTGCAGTCAAGGGCTTTAACTTATCTATGAAATAAGGTCTGAAATTCTTAGAAATTATGAAAAACTTATTTTACATTTTCACTCTTAGCATAACCAACTGAAGATACAATATTGTTTCCCTTTTCTCTTACTTTCTCTCCTGTACTTTCTGTCCATCTATCCGTCTTTGACCACTTATCCAGTGGTCCGGCCTGACGAGATCACCCCGAGAGTGCTCACAGACCCATCTAAGAAAAGCAACGGATTTTTAAGAAAAACAGTTGCACATTGATGAGAGACTATAAAACGCAGAAAATGAGAAAACCTGAAAATTTATGCAGAAAATCTTGCAAATGAAGGGGGAAAACCTTACAATTCAATGTGGAGTTTTTTGACAAACAAATGTAACAAAATTATGTAAAAAAATGCTGCAGTTTTACCCATGAAAGGTAATAAATTTACAAGGAGGAATATAATAAGTTTATGAGAACTAGTGCATACCCATGCGTGCCCGTAGAAACCAAGTATAAGAAAGTATTTCTGCATGCCCATAGAAAGTTACTGTTACCATGGCAACAGTAACCATGGTGAAACCTGCCTTTGATCTTTGATGATGTGTCTGCCTGGCAGCAGTAACCATGGCATCATCTGTGCGTCTATGAAGTCATAGCTATGAACGCCCATAGCTCCCCAATGGACGTTCATTAAAGATTTCCCCTCCTAAACTCTTTTAGCAATACTTTGTAATTAAAAAGATTTAAAACTTTAATGCTATGATTGAGGCATGGTTATATCGTCACACTGGGGTGATACTGAGGCCAAACAATGATCTGAACCTTGAGGGCGTGACTGGCAAAGACTGAGCGCTGCCGCTCTATTGTAAGCATCTGTTTCTTATTGGTGCAAGATTATTATTATTATTATTATTATGCCTAAACAATTGCATTTTTGACCCTCTAAACGTTAACCAAAACGCCTTTTTTTTTCCCCACACACACCTCAGACCCAGTGAAAAATGTTATAAACTGGAAAAAAATATGTGCCCCATGCTGAAAATTTATCCAGTGTATGCGGGGACCCGTGGTGCCGCAATGGCACACAAGTAAAGCAGCAGCCAAGATTCCAGTTGCTCAGTCAAAATATATACCATAAAGTTGCTGTGACTGATAATTCGGCATGGACAACATGGGGGGGGGGGGCGGGGCTGCTTCTCCCGGCATGTTCTGTGTTGATTTGTCAGACCTGGTCCCCGCTGACGCTCCGCCCAGTCTGCTCGCGCACCTCATTCTCCACATATAGCGAATTATCCTTTAGAGCTACGCAATCACAGCAACTTTATAGTATAATCTTCAGTATTATCTTTTTCTATCTTTCTAATTTTCATTTCCTTGTTTTGTCCCAGGAACACTGTGGTGACTGACAGGTCATGATGCTGTGTGGCATCCAATCAGCATGGTCACGATGCGGCGTATTCTCCAGTGAGCACAGAGTCAATCCGAAACCCCGCCCACGCTTCTTGAAGCCAGGGGAGTGAAGACATTGAGTGGTCACACCGCGGTGGCTAAACTTTTATTGATAAAAATTACATATTTTGACTGAGCTACTCCATATTCGGGGATGCACACCCTCGTAGCTTCAGCAAAACACGTTTAAAATCTTAGGTCAGTGTGACAAACGGTTTGAGAGATATCTGAGGAACACACACACACACAAACAGACAGAGATCCCTTGAATTTATAGATAGCTGAAAATTTATGCCAAAACTATTAGAAATTTACTGAAAAAGTTGCAATTTAAATGTCAAAAAAGATTTGCTTAAAAAAGTATTATTTCCAGAAAAAGCTACAATTTCATTAGAAAACTAACAATTTTATGTAAAAAAGGGCTGCATTTTTACCTGAAAAAGTAGCATATAAAAAAAAAAAAATATGAGAAGAGGGTATTAGACACCTGGGTGTCCAAGACCGTATATCTTGGACACCCGGGTAAAGAGAGGTGCAGAGCTGTCAACTGATCACCACCTGGTGGTGAGTTGGATCCGATGGCAGGGGAGGAAGCCATTCAGACCTGGTAGACCAAAACGTATAGTGAGGGTGTGCTGGGAACGTCTGGCTGAGACCCCTGTCCGGGAGGCCTTCAACTCCCACCTCCGGAAGAACTTCAACCACATTCCGAGGGAGTCTGGAGACATGGAGTCTGAATGGGCCATGTTCTCCACCTCTGTTGTTGAAGCGGTGGCCCAGAGCTGCAGCCGCAAGGTGGTCGGTGCATCTCGTGGTGGCAACTCCCGAACCAAGTGGTGGACACCAGTGGTGAGGGGGGCCATTAAGCTGAAGAAGGAGTCCTATCAAGCTTGGTTGGCTTGTGGGACTCCCGAAGCAGCTGAGGTGTACCGGCAGGCCAAGCGGAGCGCAGCTCGGGGGGTTGCTGAAGCAAAAACCTGGGTATGGGAGGAGTTCGGTGAGGCCATGGAACAAGACTTTCGGTAGGCCTCGAAGAGATTCTGGCAAACTGTCCGGTGGCTCAGGAGGGGAAAGCAGCTCCTTGTCCACACTGTGTATGGTGCGGATGGGGCACTGTTGACTTCGACTGGGGATATCGTTGGGCGGTGGAAGGAATACTTCGAGGATCTCCTCAATCCCACTGATACAACTTCCACAGAGGAAGCAAGGCTTGGGGAGGAGGGGGATGACTCGCCTATCACAGGGGCTGAGGTTGCCAAGGTGGTTAAAAATCTCCTTGGTGGCCGGGCCCCGGGGGTGAACGAGATTCACCCTGAGTACCTCAAGACCCTGGATGTTGTTGGGCTGTCATGGTTGACATGCCTCTGCAACATTGCGTGGAGGTCGGGGGCAGTGCCTTTGGCATGGCAAACCAGGGTGGTGGTTCCTCTCTTCAAAAAGGGGACCGGAGGGTGTGCTCCAACTTTAGAGGGATCACACTCCTCAGCCTCCCTGGGAAGGTCTATGCCAAGGTACTGGAGAGGAGAGTCCGGCTGTTGGTTGAACCTCGGATTCAGGAGCAATGTGGTTTTCGTCCTGGCCATGGCACATCGGACCAGCTCTTTACCCTCTCGAGAATTCTCGAGGGTTCGTGGGAGTTTGCCCAACCAGTTTACATGTGTTTTGTGGACTTGGAGAAGGCATTTGACCGCGTCCCTCGTGGATTTTTGTGGGGGGTGCTTCGGGAGTATGGGGTATTGGGCTTGTTGTTATGAGCTCTTCGGTCTCTGTACGACCGTTGTGAGAGTTTGGTTCGTATTGCCAACACTCGGTCGGAGTCATTCCCAGTGAGAGTTGGACTCCGCCAGGGCTGCCCTTTGTCACAGATCCTGTTCATAATTTTTATGGACAGGATTTCTAGGTGCAGCCAGGGAATGGAGGGTGTCATGCTTGGTGACCACAGGATCTCATCTCTGTTGTTTGCAAATGATGTTGTCCTGTTGGCTTCATCCAGCAATGACCTACAGCTCTTGCTGGGACGGTTTGCCGCTGAGTGTGAAGCGGCTGGGATGAAAATCGGCACCTCCAAGTCCGAGTCCATGGTCCTCAGCCAGAAAAAAAGTGGATTGTCCTCTCTGGGTTGGGGACAGTCTCCTGCCCCAAGTGGAGGAGTTTAAGTATCTTGGGGTCTTGTTCACAAGTGAGGGGAAAATGGAGCAAGAGATTGACAGACGGATTGGAGCAGCATCTGCAGTGATGCGGACGTTGTACCGGTCTGTTGTGGTGAAGAGGGAGCTTAGTTCTAAGGCAAAGCTGTCGATTTACCAGTCAATCTATGTTCCTACTCTTACTTATGGTCACGAGCTTTGGGTAATGACCGAAAGAACAAGATCGCGGATACAAGCGGCTGATATGAGCTTTCTCCGTAGGATTGCTGGACTCACCCTCAGAGATAGGGTGAGGAGCTCAGTCATCCGGGAGAAGCTCAGAGTAGAACCGCTGCTCCTCCACATTGAAAGGAGTCAGTTGAGGTGGTATGGGCATCTGATCAGGATGCCTCCTGGACGCCTCCCACTTGAGGTGTTTCAGGCATGTCCCACTGGGAGGAGACCCCGGAGCAGACCCAGGATTCGGTGGAGAGACTATGTCTCCCAGCTGGTCTGGGAACGCCTTGGTATCCTCTCTGAAGAGCTGGAGCAGGTGGCTGGGGAGAGGGAAGTCTGGGCTTCTCTGCTTGAACTGCTACCTCTGCGACCCGGACCTCCGGAAAAGGGGTAGAAGATGGATGGATGGATGGATGGATGGATGGATAGTATTAGATTTAGAATGAAAAATGATTTATGAAAAAAAAATCAGCGAACATTAATGTCAAAAATATAAGGTTTTAGAACAAAAACATTACATTTCCATGAGGAAATCACTCACACATTAAAAAGCTTGCAATTTTTTTGTAAATAATCAAAAATTTACCAGAAAAGCTGCAATTTTGTAGAAAAAAGGGGTAACAAATTTAGAATCAAAAATGCTGTAAATTTCTGAGAAAAAGCATTTAATCCTGATGTTGTCAGGCCAGATTATAGTTATAATGCTTCTGTTATAGCATCATTTTCAGGCTCTAATGCTTTTGTGACTCCATGCAGATTTTTTTGACAAAAATCACTCAACATTGGTCTTTGTGTCGTACAGGCTGCCAACCCCTGGCCTAGGAGATGTAACTTTTTTGAGAAATCATAAATGCCCAGATCTTCCGACCTCTGACAATGACCTTGATGTCGTCCTGGCAGCAGACCTACAAGGATCATTGTGAGTTTCATGAGAATTGAGGAAATTGCCTGGGAGGAGGAGTGATTGTTCTAAAATCACATAAGTGCCCAAATCTCCTGACCTAACCTTGACCTCGCGCACAACCTGGGTGCAGAGCCTCCTGAGGATCCTTGTGAGTGAGTCTGGTGAGCATCGGGACAAATGCCTAGGAGGAGTAGCGATTCCCGTGAAATGTGGACGGATGGACGCCATGTCATCACACTAGCACTTTTCAGCTTCGCCAGAATGAGCTACAAACAGTTTTCTTGTTTCAGTTGACTACGCAGCTCAGTTTATACAAGTGGCACCTGTATTACTCCAACATATTAAAAATCAAAATCCACCACAGCTAGCTGCTGCTCCTCTGTCACTCAACAGAGGAGACAGAGAGGGGAGTCTGTGGGAGAGAAAAACCTCACGCTCCTGGACCAATGCTAGCAACAGTCTTCACCTGAAAGTCACTAGATTTACCTCTAGGCACTTCTTTGAAAAAAGAAATCCTTACCAGGGTCTGAAACGTTGCTAAATCCAGTGATGTGCAGTCAGGGGAGGCAGATAAGACTGCAATCGCAATAAGAAGCCGTAGTACCATTGATGCAATGAGAGGGGGCATGCCTGAGCACTGTCAGCACAGGACTTTTTTTTTTTTCCACAATATCTTTATTGAACCTTTTTTTTTTTTTTAAACAAACATGATACAAACAATCAAACACCAACACTAAAGTACTACAAAAAAAAAAAAATGCACTAAAAAACACCAACAACCACCAACAAAATCAAATCTTCAACAATGCTCCTCTGTTTAGTCTAGACAATCCAACACATAAGTATACATATTATATTCACCAGTTTGGAATTTACAAAGTCCGCACATATCATTCACCTTCTTCTTCAAGAGTTATGTTTAAATTTTTTACATAATCAATAAAAGGTCTCCATATATTCTCAAACACAATTTCCTTTGATTTCAGTATATATGTTATTCTTTCTAATGGAAGGTTTGTTAACATCTGTCTTAACCACTGAGTCACATCTGGTCTATAAGTCTTTTTCCATAATAGTGCAATACATTTTTTGGCATTAAGCAAACTGAGGTCTATGAATGTTCTTTCACTTTTATTAAAATTATGCTTTTCTGGGTACAGACCCAACAAAAACAGTTTAGGATTCAATATGATTTGTTTTGAGATTATTTTTTCAATTGTTACCCTCACCTCTTCCCAAAACATTCTTATTAATCTACATTCCCATACACAATGAAATAGAGTTCCTTTACTTTCCATACATTTTGTGCACGTATCTGGTATATTTTTGTTATATCTATTTAACTCCTCCGGTGTAACATACATCCGCATTAACCATTTGAAGTGTATCAATTTAAGGTGTACATTTATTGATTTGGTTTGAGCTTCTGTACAAGCCAATTCCCATTGTTCCTCTGGAATTTCAGTTTGCAGATCTTCTTTCCAGTAGTTTAATCTTTTCAGTGAGTTTTCACTTGAAAATAGTGTCAATAAGTTATAAAACTCTGAAATAATACCCTTTCTTTTACTATCTTTCATCAACATTTTTTCCAAGGATGAATAGATAGGTCGAGTGAGAGCATTATTTTGATTTGATCGAATAAAGTTTCTAAGTTGAAGATATTTAAAAAAATGTGTTCTATTGAGATTAAATTTGATCCTCAGCTCTTCAAAAGACATTATGTTTTCTGCACATGGCAAATATAAATCCTGAATCTTTTGTATCCCTTTTAAATTCCATACTTTAAATACAGCGTCCGCTCTCCCTGGTTTAAAATATTGATTACCCCATATTGGACTAAATTGTGACAATAACTGTGGTTCTTTTAAATAGTTTTTAGCTTCACACCATATTTTGATCATATGCTTTACAAATGGATTTTTAACTTGTTTTTGTAATTTTTTTGCCGAATCTGAGTATATGAATATGGGAAGAGGTAAAGGTAAATTGTATGATTCCATTTCAGTCCAGTGAGGGAGATCATTTGATGAAAAATAATATGTCATAGACCTCAGTTGTGCCGACCAATAATACAACATAAAATTTGGACATTTCAGACCTCCACGATCAAATGGTAAATATAATAAAGACAGACGTAATCTAGCCCTCCTGTTGTTCCATATAAATTCCACTAACTTTTTTTTAATTCTTGAGAATAAATCTAAAGGTGGTGGTAAGGGAATGTATTGAAATAAATAAAGTATTTTAGGTAAAATATTACTTTTAAGTATATTAATTCTCCCGATCATCGACATTGGTAGTGACATCCATCTCTGAAGTAACTCATCAATATCTGTCATTAAGGCTTCATAATTGACACTGGTGACTGATTCCAGCTTAGGCACAATTTGGATTCCTAAATATTTGAACTGATTTACAACATTGAATTGATTTACCTCAGGGGCTGGGTAATTTCTCTGGGTCTCATTTAGCATTAATATTGAAGATTTAGTTTTATTTATTTTATATCCTGATATTTCCCCGAAATTCTTTATTAAATTCAACAAGGTCGGAATTGATTTTTTAAGATTCGACATAAACAAAATTATGTCATCGGCATACAGGGAGATTTTATGTTCTGTTGGTCCAACTTTAATTCCATATATTTGTGACTGTAGACGTATCGCCATCGCTAAAGGTTCAATTGCCATAGTAAACAGTAAAGGTGAAAGTGGACAGCCTTGTCGACATCCTCTATTGATTTTTATTGATTTTGAAATATTGTTATTTGTTAGAATTTCTGCAGTAGCATTATTATATATTATCTGAACCCATTTTATAAAATTATTTCCAAGTCCAAACCTTTGTAAGACTTCAAAAAGAAAGGGCCATTCAACTCTATCAAAGGCTTTTTCGGCATCCAGTGATAAGAGAGCTGTATCCGGTGCTTCTTTATTAGAATAAATAATATTAAATAGTCTTCTTACATTATGGAAGCCTTGTCTACCCTTTATAAAGCCATTCTGATCTCGATTAATAATATTTGGTAAAATTTCTTGTATTCGTCTTGCTAAAATTTTACAAATTATCTTAAGGTCGGCATTTAATAGGCTTATTGGTCTCATATTTTCACATTTATTAGAGGGCTTACCTGGTTTTGGCAACAGTATAATTAAGGCATTATTCATATATGATGGTAAATTACTATTTTGAAATGTTTCTAAAACCATTTCCAAAAAAGGTTTTGTTAATTTATTCTTAAATTTTTTATAAAGGTCAACTGGAAGACCATCTGGTCCTGCACTTTTTCCTGATTTCATATTATCAATGGCTAGTCCAACTTCTTCTTGACTAATTTTAGACTCCAGTATCTCCCTATTTTCATTTGGAATACACGGTATAAATAGTTCATTCAAAAACCCATGTAGTTTTGTTAAGTCAGATTCATTTTTGGTATCATATAATTTTTCATTGTAATCTCTAAAGGCTCTATTAATTTCTGAAGGATCTATAACTACCTGTCCATTACTTATAATACTGGTAATTGGTGTTTTAGATTCTAATTGTTTAATCTGCCATGCCAATAACTTTCCTGATTTTTCACCTTGTTCATAAAAAGATTGTTTCAATCTTAGAAGACTCGAGGCAGCTCTATTCGCTGATTTTTTGTCATATTCAGCTCTCAAAATCAGTAATTCGTTCTCCAACCTTGGATCTCTTCCTGCATATACTCTTTCTTGAAGAATTTTTATTTTATGTTCCAATTGGACTCTCTCCTCTCGAGTCTTCTTAGATTTTGAACCTGTATAACTAATAATATGTCCCCTAATAAAAGCTTTGAAAGCCTCCCACTTTACACATGCTGATGTTTGTGTAGTATTGATATCAAAGAACTCGTCTATCTGTTTTTCTATATACTTAACAAATTCCTCATCCTGAAGCCATTTATGCTGAAATTGCCATCTACCTGGTTCCTTTGTCAATTTCTTATCTACATACATTAGACAGCAGGGTGCATGATCAGAGATCACGATGTTATCATAAAAACAGTTTTGAATCTTGGACCTTAATTCTGTGGAGATCAAAAAATAATCTATACGTGAGAATGTCTTGTAGGTATTGGAATAACAAGAGTATGCTTTAACTTGTGGTTTCATTTCTCTCCATATATCTATCAATTTCAATTCTTTCATAAAATGATTAATGGTCATCCTACATCCATTGTGCGTACAGTCCAGTCCTGTTGATCTATCTATACTGGGATTCAATGTACAATTAAAATCCCCTGCTATTATATGTTGCCCTGTAAGTGATGATAAGATAAGAAATAAATTGGCAAAGAACTTTTGATCATCTATATTGGGACCATATAAGTTCACCAAATTTATGTTTTCTAATAGCAAAGATCCTTGAATGATTACATATCTTCCAAATTTGTCTCCAATTACATTTTTCACTTGAAATGGGACTGATTTATGTATGAGAGTCATAACTCCCCTGGCTCGGGATGAAAATGATGAGGTGAAAACATTTCCTTGCCATCTACTCCTAATTCTTTTTACATCTTGCTCTATTAGATGAGTTTCTTGTAAAAACACAATTTTTGAACCCATGTCTTTTATTTTATTCATAACTTGTTTAAGTTTTTTTAAATTTTGTAGACCTCTGCAATTCCATGAAGTTAAATTAAGATTAACGCTTTGATTTATAATCAATAGGGTGTTTGGGATTACCTTGCAGTGTAAACATGCTCAAATAGAAAAGCAAAAAAATGAGTGGTTGAACATTCACCCTACAAACTACACACAAACAAATTCCCCCTTTCCACATTTGTGGCAATCCCCCCAAAAGCAAAAGAAAAATTCCGTCTCCCGATATAGCCATCGACCGTTCCACACCCACGAGGAACAGCCAAAGCCACTCCTTCTTCATCCTCCTAATCACCCTAACTCTACTGCTTTTAATAACGTAACATTAACTCTCTTCTGTAATTTTCCAATTTAACTCCAAATTTTTTTAGCAATTTTGTACTTTTTTTTTTTTTTTAATATGTAATACATTCTATATTTTGTAATCTTGTTATATGCTTCTAATCAGTTAAATGCTCAAATATTCTACCCTATATTCTGTTCATGCTTAGCTCCCACCAGTCTCTTCCTGGATCTTCTTGATGAGCTCCTGCGCCTCCTCGGGGGTCTTGAAGATGCGTGTTCTGCCCTCATATGTGACCAGAAGTCTTGCAGGGTGAATCACTCCATGACGAATCTCAAGGTTGCGCAGTTCTTTGCGGATGGGGTCAAACTGCTTCCTTAATTGTTGGATTCCTGAGGCCAAATCTGGGTAGAACCGCACCTGCTGATCTTGGTATTTAATTTCTCCTTTGGCCCGCACCGCGTTGGAGATCGTCATCCTGTCTCTGTAGCTGAGAAACTTCATAATTAGCGTCCTCGGTGCTGCCTTGTTACCTCTCGGTGGGCCAATTCGGAGGGAGCTTTCCAAGACGACTGATGATTTTAGCTCCGCGTTGTTCAGCGCCTCCGGGATCCACCCCTCCAAAAAGGAGCATGAATCACGACCTTCGGCTCCCTCCGGTAAACCCACCAGCCTCAGGTTGTTCCTTCTGGACCGAGATTCCAAGTCCAGAACACTATTTTCCAGATCTTTATTTTTTTTTCCAAAGTGCGCACCTTTATTTGAAGTCCGCTAATTTCATCCTCCGCACTTGAGACACGAAGCTCCGCCTGCGTCACTCGCTCCACGCAGTCACCCAACTCCTTTCTCATTGCATCCAACGCTGCCATAATCCCATCAAGTTTAGCGGAAAAGTCTGCTCTCATTGAGCTAATGGCAGCCAGCACTGCACCTGTGCCGTCATTGTCAGCAGCAGCAGTTACCGCACCACCGCTAGTTTCATCCGCCATATCCGCAGCTTTTTCTACTGCGCCACAAACTTTAAAGTCCGTTAATTTGGACTGCTTCGGCGATTCAATTTTTCCCCCTCCTGATTTCCCAGCCTTAGTCTTCACCGGCATATCCTCACCCAAACGCTGGGAAAAGTTCTGTTCCAAATGAGAGAGTTATTTGCCGAATTTTTATTTCCAAGGGCAGAGCAGAGTGATACGTGTCCTTCTAGGCGGCCGCCATAACCGGAAGTCAGCACAGGACTTTTTAACTAAAAGACTATAAGGTCATTTTTAAAAGAAACTTTGAATCTTTTCTTTGAACCTCTTTGCATTCCAGTTAATTTCCCTAACTTTAGCATATGCAAAGAAAATGGAATTATTTCTTCACTGAGTGGCAGTAGAAAATCTGACACATCCCGCCAGCTGAACGCCGGTCATTTTTCTCCTCAATTTGCAATTTTTTTTTTTTTGTAAATCTGTAACTTTTTTTCTCAAAAAATTGTAACATTTTTCTTGTAAGTCTGCAACTTTATACTTGCAAATTTCCATATTTTTCTTGCAATTTTGCAACATTTTCCTCAAAGGTTTGCAACTTTTTACTTGCAATTTTTTAACCTATTTCTCAAAAATTTGAAACTTTTTCTTATAAATTTGCAACTTTTTTTCTTGTAGATTTGAAACTTTTCTTTAAAATGTATAAAACAAGCAATGCCAGTATGTTCCTTTAAAAAAAAAAAAAACATTAAACAACACTACAAAGTGATTTTCCATTCTAGAAACATTTTAGCCCCTCCAATTACCATGGCAACAGGATACTGTTTACCATAGCTGTCTGCTGTTTGGAGCAGCTGTAAACACAAATTCTGCTGCCTTTAGGAGAAGAGCAACCTTCTATTGGCAACAAAGATATTCTTCGTTGTAAATACATCAAAAGAACGATGTATATTTTATGTAGTTAAGCTAATCCCTTCCACAGCATGTGGGACACCATGTGGTGTGTGGGGCGGCGCCTATCTCCGTGTCTCTGACCCTAGGCCACATAGCTACTGTGAGTAGTGAACGCTACAGCGGGGGGTCTGTGCTCTGGTAGCTCTGTGCATTAACTTTCCTTTGCCCATTCTATTATGCTGAGCACCAAGCTAGAAGGCAGAAAGTACCATTTTATATGGCCTTTGGTATGACCTGGCTGGGACCAGAGTGGTGGCCTAGTTGGCACAGCATCCGCCCCACAACTGGGAGGTCATATTTATTTAAGGACGCAATAATTAAATGTGAATGAAAGTGCCTGTGATATCCTACCGTGTAGCAATGATCACACTTGAGTTATTTCTTTGGCTAACTCTGCCGTTTATTCTGCAACACACATAATAGACTGAACATGGATTCTGCGCGGGGTTTTCACACTCTTATTCTAATGTGTCCCCTTCATAGTAATGCTAAACAATACAGATAGTTCCCCCTAGAGGCATGTGCCAGTAATGATTTATTTTAGACTTGCAGTCTACCACATCCCTCCCCTCTAGATTAAACTACTTTTAATTACCTTAGCCAATTATGCTAGACATCCTGGAACTCCCATTTAATCCTAAACAATCACAGTTACTTTAACTTCTTAAACACATGTGCCATACATATAATTTCTTTCTCTTTTCTTTTCTTTTTTTTTTTTTTTTCACATGTATAACACACATAACAGTCTAACTGGGGATTTGGTTTGACTACCGCATCCCAGTGAGGTTCCAGGACGCATTCTTGTCCTGTGGCTGGGGAACTCACTACTGACTAAGTATAGTCCTTCAAGTAGTCTGGAGCTTTCCTAGCTCGCTGAGATCTTCTCACGGCGGGTGAGCCAACTGCAGGTGAAGACTCAGACTGCTCCACTGTTTCGGCTGCTGCAGTGCTGCCCGTAGAATCTGCAGAGACGGTTACCTCAGGTTTCACCTGAAGTGGTGGTTCGTTGATGCTCTCCTCAGGATGGGTGTCAGACAACACCTCTGGTGCCATCGGCAGGGGAATGGAGCTCCTACCACGAACTTGGTCGATGTGTCGCCTCACCACTTGTCCATGACCTAATGTCACCTTGAATGACACAGGGCCTGTCTTTTCTGTTATTTCTCCTGGTACCCAGGCTGGTCCTGAGCCAAAGTTGCGGGTGTAGACCACGTCTCCTTCTCTCAGTATTCTCTCTCTAGCATGCATGTCATGATAACCTTTTTGTTTCTCTTGTTTGTCATGCACTTTGTTTCTGAAGTCTGGATGTATTAAGTCAAATGTTGACCTCAACTTTCTTCCCATCCATGGACCTGCGTAGTCAATGTGAATTCTTCTCCATGGTTTATCTGGAACTTCCCAGGGATGTAGTGGGGCTGCTGGAGGACTGTTCCTGTTCTCCTGGCATGCCGCACATGACTTCACAAGCGCCTCCACCTCTGCATCCATGTTGGGCCACCACATGTAACTCCTCGCCAACGCTTTCATGCGAGTGATGCCAGGGTGTGCTTGGTGTAGTTGTTGCAGTAAGGCATTCCTACCAGGTGGTGGAACAACCACGCGTCCTCCCCACAGGATACAACCTTCCTGGTTGCTGAGCTCATCCTGTCGTCGGGCATAGGGAATGAACTCAGGACTGTTCATCTTCGGCCATCCTCGCAAGATGTATTCTCACACTCTTGCTAGAACAGGGTCTTTGTCTGTCCACTTCTTTATTTGTTGTGCGTTCACCAGGGGCACGCCGATATCTTCAAACAATAGCACTCTCTCCTCCTCCTCAGGCGTGCTGTCTCTTCCTCCATCCAAGGGTAGCCTACTCATCGCGTCAGCATTCGTATGGTCCCGTCCGGCTTTGTAAACGATGGTGTACTCATACGCTGCTAATGTAACGGCCCATCTCTGAATTCTCTGAGATGTCATCTGGGGTATGGCTCTCATTTCACTGAACAGTGAAATTAGTGGCTTGTGGTCAGTCACTATAACGAACTGTCTCCCGTACAGGTATTTGTGGAATTTTTTTACACCAAATACTACTGCAAGGCCCTCCTTGTCTAGCTGGGAGTAGTTTTTCTCAGCTGCACTAAGAGTTCTTGAGACGAACCCTATGGGTCTCTCTGAGCCATCCTCCATATGATGAGAGAGTACAGCACCCACACCGTAGGGTGATGCGTCACACGCCAGGATGAGTGGTTTGTTTGAATCATAGTGCACTAACACACTACAGGACTGAAGTAGCGCTTTGGACTCTTCAAACGCCTTCTGCTGCTTGACCCCCCATGACCATTTTTCTTCCTTCTTAAGTAAGGTATGTAGTGGTGCCAGCAGCGTGGAGAGCTTTGGGCGGAACCTATGGTAATAGTTCAACAAGCCCAGGTAGGCTTTTAACTCAGTAACATTTTGTGGCTCAGGCGCCTCCGCAATGGCTTCCACTTTGTCTGTTAGAGGGTGTAGACCACTGGCGTTGATCTTGTGGCCTAGGAACACCACCTCTTTTCCCATGAACTCACACTTGCTTCTTTTCAACCTCAGACCGCTTTTCTCCAACCGTTGAAGCACTTCCTCCAGCGTTTTCAGATGTTCTTGTTCATTTGGTCCTGTACAAAGGATGTCATCCAAATAAATGGCAACATTCGGAATTCCACCTAGGATGCCCTCCATAGTTCTCTGGAATATAGCAGGACTGGAAGCTACTCCAAATGGTAAGCGTGTGTAGGTATATAAGCCTTTGTGTGTATTGATGTTTACATACTTTCTTGATTCTTCTTCCAGGACTACTTGTTGGTAGGCGTGACTCATGTCTAATTTCGTGAAGTGTCGGCCGCCGTTCAGCTGTGCGAAGAGGTCCTCCACTTTAGGAATTGGATACTGATCCACCCGTGATGCTCGATTGACAGTGAGTTTGTAATCTCCACATATTCTAATGGAGCCATCCGGCTTTCTCACTGGGACTATGGGCGCCGCCCATTCTGCAACCTGCACTGGCTCAATGATCTTGTCATCCAGCAGCCTCTGTAGCTCGCTTTCAACCAGTGGCTTGACTGCATAGGGTACCGGTCGGGGTTTGCAGAATCGTGGTTGGGCCTCCTTGTCCACATTAATCTTTGCAGTGACACCTTTTAGCTGTCCTACGCCTTCTTTGAACACCTCAGCGTGTCTTTCGAGGATCTCCTCCAGCTGCAATTTGGGCTGAGATTCCACTTTATTCACCAACTGATCCATCATGGCCAGTTCTTGTAGCCAACTTCGCCCTAGTAGATTTGGTCCTTCGCTCCCAACTACTACTACAGGTAAGTCCTTTTCTTTGTTTTTGTGTTGCACCTTCACTTGTGCCATGCCTAGCACGTCTAGCTTCTCTCCTGTGTATGTTTTTAATTTTAATGAACAGGGATTTAATTCTGCTGTGTCTGTTTTCTTCCACAGTTGTGTATATTGCTGTTTACTTAATATGGTTACTCCACAGCCTGTATCAACTTCAAATGTTACTTTCATTCCATTAACATTCATGGTACGCGTGATGGGCGCTACCTTGGTCAGCTCCTCTGACGTGTTGTAAATTGTGTGAAAATCCATGTCTTCTGTATCACTTTCTCCCTCCCCTCTCAGTTGATTCGCTCGCTGTTCCTTTCCTGGGCCCTTGTTTTCATACTTTTGCCCATTAACTGTCGCTTTCAGCACCTGTGCGCTGTCCACCTTTATTCTACATGCTTTCTTAATGTGCCCTCGCTTGCCACAATTATGACACAGCTCAGTGGCAAATTTGCACTCGGCGGCATTGTGCTGGCCTTTGCAGCGATAACAACTGGGGAATTTGTGCTGAGTTTTGTCAGTCAACACTTTGTGGACACCTACTTGGGTCTTAGGCACACGAACATGCGTTGCTGTGTCCTCTGTTAGCTTCCCTTGCATCTCTCTCACATCTTTAGCTGCTGTTTCCATCGCTTGGCATAATTCCAAAGCCTTTGCAAAAGTGAGTTTTGTTTCAAATAAAAGTTGCCGTTGCATACGGTCATCATTCACTCCAGACACAAGTCTGTCTCTTAACATTTCTTCCAATGAGTCTTTGTAATCACAGTGCAGTGTTAATTTCCTCAATTCTGCCACATACTCTGCTATGGACTCAGTGTTCCTCCTTATGCGTGAATTAAATTTGAATCGTTGCACGATTTCACTCGGTTTGGGGCTGAAGTGCTTCTGAAGCTCAGCAGTAAGCTGGTCGTACGTTTTATCTTTCGGTAATGCAGGGCTTATTAAATTTCTCAACAAACTGTAAGTAGTTGCACCAACTCCACTCAACAGTACAGCCTTCCTTTTGTCTGGCTCCTCAATATCATTAGCTTGGAAGAAAAAGTCCAACATTTCACTATATTCTTCCCATGACTGAGTCGAGTTATCAAAAGGGGTTACCGTTCCGATTACAGCCGCCATTGCTCGTCGTGGTGGGGAAACCTCGTTTTTCCCCCTCTGAACTTGCACTCGAACTACTGGAGTCACTTGAGTTCGCCACACTTGCAATGTTCTCTGTTTCTCGCCGCTGATTTTTTTCTTTTAATCCTCGTCGCCAATTGTGTGATATCCTACCGTGTAGCAATGATCACACTTGAGTTATTTCTTTGGCTAACTCTGCCGTTTATTCTGCAACACACATAATAGACTGAACATGGATTCTGCGCGGGGTTTTCACACTCTTATTCTAATGTGTCCCCTTCATAGTAATGCTAAACAATACAGATAGTTCCCCCTAGAGGCATGTGCCAGTAATGATTTATTTTAGACTTGCAGTCTACCACAGTGCCAATAGTAATTTTTGCATTTACTTTATTTATTTTTTTTTTAAAGAAAATGTTGTCAAATTCAATGAAAGCTTATAGATGATTACGGAGCTCAGTTCCTCTGTATCACAACATATTTGCAGCCCCCCCCCCCCCCCGTCCCCCCGGGAGGCCTTTATCGCTCATCTCCGCTGCACCGAGACACCAGCAAGACAAAACAAAAACTAAACTGATGTCGAGCAATTCATTTATCCGCCGTGGTAACACCCCCCACACACACACATGCAAACACATCTGCTTCTCCAAAACAAAGGAATAACTGCAAAACAAAGCGAGCCATCTGTGTTTTTAAAGAGGAATGAATTCATTGAGATGATGTTTGGAAAATAAAGAGCCCTCACAGCCTAGAAAACTTTACAAGGAGGATGCCGTGTCCACTGAGTGAATACACAGTTTACAGGTCAGTTTTTTAAAAGTGACATTGCATGAGAGCGTTAACAGGGATTTGGTCCATGTGGACATGTCCTCCCCCTAACCTGGACAGAGAATTGTCCCGCCCCAGTCCATCATAACCCTTTTTTATATCATGTTACATAACAGAATAAAACGCACCTGAAGCACCAATTGTAAATCTAGAACTATTTTCTTTTCAAATTTGCTTATTTTTTTCTTGTAAATCTAAATTTTTTTCTCATAAATTTGCAATTTTTTCCTTTAATTCCAGAACTTTTTGCAGTGTATTTTTGCAGTTGCAACTTTATGAGAAAAGTCACAAATTTTTGAAAAAAAAAATGATAATTTACAGGAAAAATTACAATTGTACAAAAATTTTTTTTTGCAAATTTATAAGAAAAAAGCTTCAAATTTATGACAAAAAATGCAAATCTACAAGTATAGCAAAAAGTAGAAAATTTAGAGAAAAAAGTTCCAGTTTTTTTTGACAAAAAAATCTAATTATGAGAAAAAAAAGTTGAAAATTTTCAGGAAAAACTACAAATGTACAATAATTTTTTTGGCAAATTTATAAGGACAGATTAAGCGTTGTGAGTCCTTGTGCCCCTAGTGGCAGAGTGCAGCACTGCGCCTGTCAACTAATATAACATGCCAAATACTGCCCAGCTGGACTGAGGAGTTGTACTGATCATGCCCATTCAGAAGGTGGCAGGCACGCGTTGGAGGACTCATTGATGACACGTAACTCACCAAAGAGGAAGAAATCCTTCTTCATCTTTGAGATTACAAAACAAAATGGACAGTACCCATCATTGTGGACATACGCAATCACAGACGGAGGAGCAAATTTGGAGGATTTGGTCCCAAATTTGTCAACTATGATTCTAAAAAGAGATTATTTTGCTTATGAAGGTAGATGTTTACATGTTCTTATAACACAGGGAGCGTGAAGCTCGTTGATTTGACCTGCAAGCGCCCGGAGCGCCATGTGACTGTAAATCAATCGCCAGTTGCATGTCATTATATAAGATAAATTGCCGCGGAATACAAGCAAAATTAAGGTGGAATAATCAATAACAGTTTCTGGATGTAGGAGAGAAAGCTAAAATGACTGGGAGAGGACAAAATTATGACCAGAATGCCGCAAAAGGATGCCACCTTGCCAGCGGTAAGTGACAAATGTCTTTGTTTGTTTGTATGCAAATTAGATGCATAAATTTACTCCTATCTCAAACTTTGGATCATATTTTACATCTTTCTAATTGACAGTAAGCCATTATCTCTTACCACTTTCAAGTTATAGCCTTGGAAAATTCTGATATCTGATCTGAATATTTTCTAGAAAAAAATCTTTACCACTGTTGACCACTAGGGATTATGTCTGGCGACAAACCCAGTTAGGAGGTTAAAAAATGATTTTTGAGAAAAACATTCTAATATATGGGGAAAAGTTTCAAATTTATGAAAAAGAAGTCGCAAATCTACAAGAAACAAGTTAAAAATTTACATGAAAAAGTTCAGGTCATACATCTTGCTGGTTTCTGTTAGTTTGGTCGTCTTGTTGTGTAATGCTGCTGTTACACTGTAATCTCCCAGTTTGGGATCAATAAAGTACATCTCTCTCTCTCTCTCTCTCTCTCTCTCTCTCTCTCTCTCCCCATCTGTCCATCCATCTATCTGTCCATCTATCCACCTGTCCATTTATCTAACCATGTATCCATCCATCCATCATCCATCTACCTATTCATATGTCCATCTATATCATCATCCATCCATCCATCCATCCATCACTCTGTCATCTGTCTGTCCATCTATCCATCCATCCAGCAATCTATCATCCACCTTCCCATCTCTCCATCTATCTATCCATCCATCCATCTATCCATCTGTCTATCCATCCATCCATCTATCCACCCATCCATACATCTGTCCATTTATCTAACATCCATCCATCCATCCATCTACCTATTCATATGTCCATCTATATCATCATCCATCCATTCACCCATCCAGCCATCTACCTATTCATCTGTCCATCTATATCATCCATCCAACTATCCATCCATCCATCACTCTGTCATCTGTTTGTCCATCTATACACCCATCCAGCCATCCACCTATCTATCTATCTATCTATCTAATTCATTTTAAAACCTAAAATGTAGCACATCTTAGGTTTTAAATGGTGTCAGTAAACAGTACAAACCAAAGTCTGCAGTGGCTTGGAACCAGCAGGTCACTGTTTGGTGCTCCATTTCTGGATTGTTTCTGTGCTGACTGTACTGCAGAGACTGGTCATATTAATTGACTACTGTCCACCAGTGATGCTTTATTTCATTCATTCTTCCAGACAATTTTACGTTTGTTAGCTCAGGCTATGTTCTCTACCAGAGCTAGGAGCTAGTCAGCTAATATTAGCAATATGGCGTCAACTAGGGCACAGTGGTGGCGGAGTGGTTAGGACTGCGGCAGCACAGCAACTCACCCTTGGCTGGGGGATCCTGGGTTTGATCCCAGCCCTCGACCAACAGTGATCTGTGTGGAGTTTGCATGTTCTCCCCGTGTCTGCATGGGTTTACTCCGGGATTTCTCCGGTTTCCTCCCACATGCCAAAAACATGCAAGTTAGGTTAAATGGCATCAAAACTGGGGATTCTAAATTGTCCTTAGGTATGACGGTATAACTGTGAGAGTGAATGGTTGTCTGTCTCTCTGTGTTGGCCCTGCGATGGACTGGCGATCTGTCTGGGGTGGACCCTGCCTCTCGCCCAAAGATGCTGGGATAGGCTCCAGCCCCCCCGGCGACCCAAAAAGGATTAAGCGGAAGAAGATGGATGGATGGATGGATGGATGGATGGCATCAACAACTGACCTCGTGAGTGATGAAAGAGAGAGGGTGGGGTGAACTGGGGCTCATGATCAGTGATGGCAATTTATTATTTTTAACAAAGGGGATGGGGGTATTCACCAATTTAGCATGAGGTACAAATGTATAACTGTAAATTAGGTACAAATTTGCAGGAACAAAGGTGGAAAGATATGATAAAAGATGCCAACTTTTTTAAATTTAAAAAAGTTTAATGTTTACAGAAAAAAAAATTGTTAATTTTTTAGAAAAAAAAGTTGCAAATCTACAAGAAAAAATGTTGAAAATTTACAGGGAAAAAAACCCTGCAAATTTATGAGAAAAAAGATAGAAATTTACAGGAAAAAAGTTGCAACTTTATGAGAAAAATAAAATTTTTGGAAAAAATGTGAAAAAAGCTTTAACTTGCTGGAGCTTTTTAAAAAAGTTGCAATGTTTTGAGAGGGTTTTTTTGCACTAAAAATTACAAATTTTTAATAACACTAAAAATTACAATTTTTTTGCAAATTTATAAGAAAAGTTACAAAATGTTTAGAAAATGTAATTTATGAGAAAAACATTTCAAATTTATGAGAAAGAAGTTGCAAATCTACAAGAAAAAAAGTTGAAAATTTATAGGAAAAATTACAAATTTCTAGAATTAATTTTTGTAAATTTACGTAAAAACTTGCAATTTTTTGAGCAAAACAATCACAAACTTAAAAGAAAAGGTTCCAATTTTTGGGAAAAAATCAAATTTATGAGAAAAAAGTTGAAATTTTACAGGAAAAAAGCTGCAAATTTGTGAGATAAGTCACAAATTTTTGAAAAAAAAAACTGCAGTTTTTGTTGCACTTAGAATTGATGGTTCAAAGTCATTTTGTTCAGTTATGCAACATGATATAGAAAGAATTATGATGATATTGGGGGGGACAATGGTCTTTTGTATTTACACAAATGAATGGGGATGGGAAGCTTTGGGCTGATTTTGCTAACAAGCGGGGTAGCATCCCCCCTCAAATCACCTACTGCCGAGCGTTTAAAGCGACGTGCCTTGAAGTGAGCCATTCTGAGAAAGACTGTAAAAGATGGGTCAGCATGGTGCTGTGATACTGTATTTAAACACTGAGACATTTTGACCAAAGCATGTCACGGAGATTTCATTAAAATGTGCGGGAACTGAGTCAACATGTGGAAAAGGTGCAGTTAACGTCTCCTTTATTAACTTGAGGTCTAAATGTGCCCAGAGAAAACAAAGAAACCCCAGCGTGCCTTCCACTGACAGAGTTATGCTTCACTGCACACACATACACGCATGCATGTGGGCGCACGCACGCACACACACACACACACACACACACACACACACACACAGGGTGGCATATAATCAATATCCCTTAGTAGGACAGAGTCAGGAGAATGATGTTGATGGCCGCCTTAAACCAGATTACACGGTGTCGGACAGCGTTCGATCTGACATCAGCAGGCCTTCGCTTGTATTAATTTGTGCGTTACAGTGGGAGGTGAACTGACGAGGGTTAAGGGACTTCGTTCACTCAGGGTATATTGAACGACAGACTCCTCACATTTGCATTTGAAACATTCATTTTCTTGTGGCTGTAATGTGACCATTTAAATTTGAAGGTGATGGTTTCAATTCTCTGCCGTGTTGAAATTGTCATAAATCTAATTGTATTTGGTAATTTGAACACTGAGTGAACACTTGGGCCGTATTTGAAGGTAATTGTCAGAGGCACAGGGTGCCTTTTTGGGTGTCCCCAAATCCATTTTGCTATTACAGCAGTGGGTGCAAAGTACAAAGAGGTTGGTGTAATGCTCCTAATTGTCCAGAGGTGTGTTTGGGGCGTAACGTGAAATAATCCAATCGTTGTCTTTGCTCTCATTTCCTTTAATAAACAGGGGTGCCAGATCCAAGGCTTAAGACGTGGACAAAATTGTTGGTACCCCTCTGTTAATGAAAGAAAAACCCACAATGGTCACAGAAATAACTTGAATCTGACAAAAGTGGCAATAAATAAAAAATCTATGAAAATTAACCAATGAAAATCAGACAATGCTTTTGAACTGTGGTTCAACAGAATTATTTTAAAAAACAAACTCATGAAACAGGCCTGGACAAAAATGATGGTACCCCTAGAAAAGGTTGAAAATAATGTGACCATAGGGACATGTTCAACCAAGATGTGTCCTCTAATTAACATCACAGGTGTCTACAAACTTGTAATCAGTCAGTCAGACTATTTAAAGGGTGACAAGTAGTCACTGTGCTGTTTGGTGACATGGTGTGTACCACACTAAACATGGACCAGAGGAAGCAAAGGAGAGAGTTGTCTCAGGAGATTAGAAAGAAAATTATAGACAAGCATGTTAAAGGTAAAGGCTATAAGACCATCTGCAAGCAGCTTGATGTTCCTGTGACTACAGTTGCACATATTATTCAGAAATTTAAGATCCACGGGACTGTAGCCAACCTCCCTGGACGTGGCCGCAGGAGGAGACGGATAATATGAATGGTAACAAAAGAACCCAGAACAACCTCTTGACATGGTTCAGGTGACCCAGAGAACAGACACAACTCAGGGTTAACACAATTAACATACTTTATTTGTTATCGTGAGTGATTGGGTGTGTGAGTGCGGTTATATGGTGTAATGTTGTGTAGTGCAATCTGTGTATTCCAGCTGGGCCGGCAGAGCACCGTACAGCCTGGCAACCCTGGAAAGAGACAAGGGCCGTTAGCTTACAGTTCACCTTATGCAACACGTTAGATGTTATAATGCTTACTGTCAACAGATGTCGAAGTGGCTTCAGGTGGCGCTGAAGCTGCGGCCAGGGAGACAGTGTCTGCGGGCAGGTTAGCTGGAGGTGGAATAAAAGTCCGCCGCCTGGAGGGAGAAGGAGGTCCGCCGTTGCGGGCTCCGCCTGTGCACAGGGGAATGGACAGGTTTAGAAGCAATAACGCTTACTTGGTTGTTGGTCCGGGCGGAACCAACCCGGACGTCGTTCAGCTGGGCTTGGAAGCCAATGGCTGGAGAATTCAGTGCAGGGAAGCACGGAGGCAGGGTGTGGCGTGATTCACAGGAGAGAATCAGACGACTCCGCACCCAGCACTTGATGGGAATAAATAGGGCCGCAGGAGATGACAGGCAGGTGCATACACAGGTGCCGTGATTGGCGGCCATGACAGTACTCCCCCCCATGGCACGCCTCTCGGTGTGCGTTCCAACCTACCCGCGTGCGTCCGATGGAAGTCCCTGATGAGCTGCTTGTCGAGCACGAAGCCGGCCCGTAGCCCTCCCAGTGCACCAGGTACTGCAGGTCCGGTGGCGGACGTCCAGGATGGAAGAGACGGACCACACCGGGTTGCCGTCGATCACCCTCGGTGGAGGTGGAGACCTGGGAGGGGGACACAACGGGCTGGAGGAGACAGGCTTAACCTGAGAAACATGAAAAGTTGGACAGATGCGGAGGGAGGGGGGGAGAGTTAGACGCACAGACACTGGGTTAATAATTAAATAATAAAAAATAGGGAACGGGCCAATGAACCGCTGGCCGGTCTTCTTGCGTTCCGCCTTCAGGTTGATGTTTTTAGTAGAGAGCCATACCTGCTGACCCACCTGATAAGCCGGGCCCAGAACCCTGCGTCGATTCGCCACCACAGTGTTGCGTTCCGCCGTCCGTTGCAGTGCCGTTCTGGCTGCCTTCCAAATCCGCCGACAACGTTTTAGATGGGCCCGAACCGATGGAACGGCAATGTCACCCTCCTCTTCAGGGAACAGCGGGGGGTTGTAACCCAACGAAGCCTCGAAGGGGGACATGCCGGTGGCCGAGGACACCGCTGTGTTATGGGCGTATCCAATCCAAGGGAGGTGTGTGCTCCATGATGATGGGTTGGCGGCAGTGACACACCGCAGCGCTGCTTCTACCTTCTGGTTGGCTCGTTCACATTGCCCGTTGGATTGCGGGTGATAGCCGGAGGACAAGCTCACCGTAGCCCCTAAGGCGGTGCAAAAGGCCTTCCAGACTTTGGAGATAAACTGGGGCCCTCGGTCTGATACTATGTCCCGAGGGATGCCATGCAGCCGAATTACATGCCGAACCAGCAGATCAGCTGTCTCTTTGGCAGACGGTAACCCCCGCAGAGGGATGAAGTGAGCCGCCTTGGAAAATCTGTCCACCAGTGTGAGGATGGTGGTGAAGTTATTGGATGTGGGGAGGCTTGTGACAACATCCAGCACCACGTGGGACCATGGTCTACCCGGGACCGGGAGGGGGTGGAGCAGCCCGGCCGGCGGCGACGAGGACGTCTTCCCAGTAGCACACTCAGGACAGGTGCGGATGTACTCCCCCACGTCCTTCTGGAGGGATGGCCACCAAAACGACCTTTGTAGGGGCGCCACCGTGCGTGCCCTACCCGAATGGCAGGCGAATTTGGAGGTATGGTCCCACTGGATGACCTCCCCTCGGACCGCTGTGGGAACAAATAATTTGAACGCTGGACCCCCCCGGGTCAGCGTCATCAGACTGCGCCCTTAAAACCTTATTCCGAATGCCCCAAGCGAGGGTGCCCACGACGCATGCTGGAGGGAGGATGGGATGCTCGGCCTTCTCTGCTGTCTCTGGGGCGAACTGACGAGACAGGGCGTCGGGCTTGGTGTTCTTTGACCCAGGGCGGTAGGTGATGGTAAAGTCGAACCATCCAAAAAACAGCGACCAGCGGGCCTGCCGGGCGTTCAGCCTCTTGGCGGTCCAAAGATACTCCAGGTTCTTGTGGTCGGTCCAGACAACGAATGGCTGGGACGCTCCCTCCAACCAGTGCTGCCACTCCTCCAGGGCCAGTTTAACTGCCAACAGCTCCCTATCCCCGATGTTGTAGTTTCGTTCTGCTGGGGACAGGCGGCGAGAGAAGCAGGCGCAGGGGCGGATCTTACTGTCTGCCGGAGAACGCTGGGACAGCACAGCCGCCACCCCAGAATCAGAGGCGTCCACCTCCACCAGGCACTGAAGGGTGGGATCCACCTGCGTCAGGATAGGCGATGATGAAACTATAACCTTCAACTCTGAGAACGCGGTGTCCGCCTCTTCTGCCCAGCGAAAGGAAACCTTGGTGGAGGTCAAGTTGGTGAGGGGGAGGGCAATACGGCTGTAGTCCTTAATGAACCAGCGATAAAAGTTAGCAAAGCCCAGGAACTGCAGCAACTGTTTCCTCGATGCGGGGGTGGGCCAGTCCACCACCGCCTTCACCTTTACTGGGTCTGGGATGATCTACTTCGGGGCAATAATGAAGCCGAGGAAAGAGGTCCTGGAGACGTGAAACTCACATTTCTCTGCCTTGACGTAGAGCTTATTCTCCAGCAGCCGCTGCAAGACTCGCCTGATGTGCACGCGATGCTCCTCCATGGACTGAGAAAAGATTAGAATGTCGTCAAGGTAGACAAACATGAAGGTGTCCAGAAAATCTCTCAAAACATCATTAATAAGACGCTGGAAGACGGCCGGGGCATTGGTCAGCCCAAACGGCATGGCCAGATATTCAAAATGCCCACTAGGGGTCCTAAAGGCCGTCTTCCACTCATCCCCCTCACGTATCTGCACCAGGTGATAGGCATTGCGCCGGTCTAATTTGGTAAAGCAGCAAGTCCCCCCAGAGGGAATCGAATGCAGAGTTAAAGAGGGGGAGAGTATACTTATCCTTGATAGTGATGTTGTTAAGTTCCCGGAAGTCGATGCAGGGCCTGAGGGAGCCGTCCTTCTTCCCCACGAAGAAAAACCCCGCCCCCACCACCGAAGATGAAGGTCTAATGATACCTGAGCTGAAAGACTCCTTAATATATGAGTCCATGGCCGCGCGCTCCGGAGCAGACAGGTTGTAAAGTCTGCTGGATGGCAGAGGAGCGCCGGCCCGCAGATTAATAGCACAATCATACAGCCGGTGAGGGGGGAGGGAAAGGGCTTGGGATTTACTGAAGACGGCCCCAAGGTCATGGTATTCCGGTGGCACTTTTGACAGATCCGGGGGGGGAGAGGCAGGGACATCCAAAGGCATGGCAGGCGAGCATGCAGCAGACTGCAGACAAGTACTCAGGCAGAAAGGGCTCCATGACATGATACTTCCCGAACGCCAGTCAATTGAAGGGTTGTGCAGATGCAGCCAAGGGTAGCCCAGAATGACCGGGGACGATAACACCAGTAGGACAAACAGATTTAACTCCTCCTGATGGTTGCCCGAAATGATGACTGGCACCGAGGCGACCCGATGAGTGACAGTGGCCAACGCCGCCTTCGACAGGGCAATAATCTTAAGGGGAGTTTTTAACGGCTGCATAGGTAGACCCAGAAGGGTTGCCAGACTCCTAGAAATGAAGCTCTGCCCGGCTCCTGAGTCAATGAGTGCATGTGTCTTATGTTCTTTGTGACCAAAGCAAAACTGAATAGGAATGAGAAAGCAGGTGAGGGGATTGTTATCATTTACGTCCATGAGTCCCCCTACTTCGACGCACGGACCTCCCCTTTTGGCCGACTAGGACAGGAACTCAGGTCATGCTCCTCGCTCCAGCAATAGACACACAACCCCAACTCACAGTGGCGCTGTCTCTCTTCTGCAGGAAGTTTCAACTCCCCCACTATCATTGGTTCTTGATCCTCAGAGAGGTCAGTAGACGGGAGGGCCAGTAGGGGGGCTGGAGAGCACGGCGCAGCCTATTGTCCGAGCGCCGGAAGTCTTACGCTCTGCAGCTCATTCCCTCAGACGGTTGTCAAGGCTAATGGCCAGGGAGATACAGTCATGCAGTGTGGAGGGTTTCTTCAGGCAGGCCAGCTCGTCCCGCAGGCTAGGGCTCAAACTCCTCAGGAATATACTACTCAGGGAGGCATCTTCCCACCCAACCTCCATAGCTACGACCTGGAAGTCAACAGCGTAATCGGCAACTGCCCTCAACCCCTGCCGGAGGTTTAACAGGCGAGAGGTGAGTACATCTTCCCGGTTCGAGTGACTAAACACTTCCTGAAATTCCTGGGTAAATTGAACGTATGTCATAGAAGCATAATCGGCCCTAGCCATAACCGCATAAGCCCATGCTAAAGCCTGCCCCTCTAACAGATTGATCATATAGCCAATGCGGCTCTGGTTAGTGGGAAAATCTCCGGGAACCCGTTGGAACACGATTTCGCACTGCATGAGGAACCCCCTGGCTTCTCCCAACACCCCTTTAAAATGGGCGGGAGTAGGGACGGGAGTGAGCCGACTAGCGGAACCTGTAGAGTGAGGGCTAGGCGAAGACCTAGTGGTGGAGCTAGCGGTAGAACTAGCGGGAGCTGAGGAGCTAGCTGGTGCTGTGGAGAACCCCTGTGGGCTAGCTAAGCGATGTAACCTATCGGTGATGCGGGTTAGCTGAGTTAGCATCACCTGTTGTTGGTAAGCCCGAGCCTCTAGATGGTTAATACGGCGCACGAGTGCGCTGTCTGCCGGGTCACTTTGGCGGAGTCGTACTGACATGGTTCAGGTGACCCACAGAACAGACACGACTCAGGGTTAACACAATTAACATACTTTATTTGTTATCGTGAGTGACTTGGTGCGTGAGTGCGGTTATATGGTGTAATGTTGTGTAGTGCAATCCGTGTATTCCAGCTGGGCCAGCAGAGCACTGTACAGCCTGGCAACCCTGGAAAGAGACAAGGGCTGTTAGCTTACAGTTCACCTTATGCAGCACGTTAGATGTTATAATGCTTACTGTCAACAGATGTCGAAGTGGTTTCAGGTGGCGCCGAAGCTGCAGCCAGGGAGACAGTGTCTGCGGGCAGGTTAGCTGGAGGTGGAATAAAAGTCCGCCGCCTGGAGGGAGAAGGAGGTCCGCCGTTGCGGGCTCCGCCTGTGCACAGGAGAATGGACAGGTTTAGAAGCAATAACGCTTACTTGGTTGTTGGTCCGGGTGGAACCAACCCGGACGTCATTCAGCTGGGCTTGGAAGCCGATGGCTGGAGAATTCAGTGCAGGGAAGCACGAAGGCAGGGTGTGGCGTGATTCACAGGAGATAATCAGATGACTCCGCGCCCAGCACTGGTCCTGATGGGAATAAATAGGGCCCTAGGAGATGACAGGCAGGTGCATACACAGGTGCCGTGATTGGCGGCCATGACACCTCTAAACACATTCATGGTGAACTCCAAGGTCAAGGTACATCAGTGTCAGATCGCACCATCCGTCATTGTTTGAGCCAAAGTGGACTTCATGAGAGATGACCAAGGAGGACACCCCTGTTGAAAACAAATCATAAAAAAGCCAGACTGGAATTTGCCAAACTGCATGTTGACAAGCCACAAAGCTTCTGGGAGAATGTCCTATGGACAGACGAGACAAAACTAGAACTTTTTGGCAAGGCACATCAGCTCTATGTTCACAGACGCAAAAATGAAGCATACCAAGAAAAGAACACTGTCCCTACTGTGAAACATGGAGGAGGTTCTGTTATGTTCTGGGGCTGCTTTGCTGCATCTGGCACAGGGTGTCTTGAATCTGTGCAGGGTACAATGAAATCTCAAGACTATCAAGGTATTCTAGAGAGAAATGTGCTGCCCAGTGTCAGACAGCTTGGTCTCAGTCGCAGGTCATGGGTCTTGCAACAGGATAATGACCCAAAACACACAGCTAAAAACACCCAAGAATGGCTAAGACTGAAACATTGGACTATTCTAAAGTGGCCTTCTATGAGCCTGGATCTAAATCCTATTGAGCATCCGTGGAAGTTGCTGAAACATGCCATCTGGAGAAGGCACCCTTCAAACCTGAGACAACTGGAGCAGTTTGCTCATGAGGAGTGGGCCAAAATACCTGCTGAGAGGTGCAGAAGTCTCATTGACAGTTACAGAAATCGTTTGACTGCAGTGATTGCCTCAAAAGGTTGTGCAACAAAATATTAAGTTACGGGTACCATCATTTTTGTCCAGGCCTGTTTCACGAGTTTGTTTTTTAAAATAATTCTGTTGAACCACAATTCAAAAGCATTGTCTGATTTTCACTGGTTAATTTTCATAGAATTTTTATTTCAAATCAAATCAAATCAAATCAAATCAAACTTTATTGTCATATTGCTGTACATACAACTGTAGTGCAGGCAAGATGAAATTGCGTTTCTCTCGGCATCCATATAAGAAGCAGCATGATTAAGACACACTCCCACATAGGTCCCACCCCCCCCCATCCATTCACACATCCCTGAGACATACTTGGGGAAAAAGAATAACTAACTATAATATACAAAATGTCCATAGGTGCAGTAGTGTGTATGTGAGATTCCGGGTCAGCTGTTCAGCATCCTGACAGCTTGTGGGAGGAAGCTGTTGATCAGTCTGGTGGTTCTGCCTCTGATGCTCCGGAATTGTTTACCAGATGGAAGAAGTTCAAAGTGTTTATGCAGAGGGTGAGAACGGTCCTTGACAATGTTCAGTGCCCTGCTCCTACAACGGTTCTGAAAAAGTTCTTGGACAGAGGGGAGGGAGACTCCAATTACCCTCTCCGCCCCCTTGACTATCCTCTGCAGGGCTTTTTTGTCTGACATACTGCAGCTGGAGTACCATGTAGCAATGCAGTACGTCAGAACACTCTCCACCACACCTCTGTAGAAGGTCCTGAGGATGCAGATGGGAAGAGAGGCCTGTTTGAGTTTCCTCAAGAAGTGTAGTCTCTGCTGAGCTCGCTTCCTGATCTCCAAGGAATTCTTGCTCCAGGTCAGGTCCTGCGAGATCTGCACTCCGAGGAACTTGATGTTCTCTACTCTCTCCACTAAACGGCCGCCGATGCTGAGGGGGACGTGCTCAGGCTATGACCGCCGGAAGTCGATAATCATCTCCTTTGTTTTGTCCACGTTGAGCACCAGATTGTTCTCCCTGCACCAGCCCTCCAGGTCTCTCACTTCTTCCCTGTACATTGATTCCTCATCCCTCTGAATAAATCCCACCACCGTGGTGTCATCTGCAAACTTAATAATCTGGTTCCCCTCGTGTTTGGATACACAGTCATGTGTTAGAAGTGTAAACAACAGTGGACTGAGTACACAGCCTTGAGGGGTTCCGGTACTCAGCATGACAGAGTTGGAGATGTTGTTTCCAACCCAGACAGACTGAGGTCTCTCAGTCAGGAAATCCAGGATCCAGAGACATGTGGCGGTGTTCAGACCGAGAAGGAGTAATTTCTCTATCAGTCTCTGGGGAATAATGGTGTTGAATGCTGAACTAAAATCAATGTACAGGAGTCTGGCGTAGGTGTCTTTCTGGTCCAGGTGGGTGATGACAGAGTGTAGGGTGGTGACTATAGCATCCTCCGTGGAGCGGTTTGAACGATATGCAAACTGGAGCGGGTCGTGTGATGCAGGGAGGCAGGCTGTGATGTGTGGTTTGACAAGCCGTTCGAAACACTTCATCACAATTGGTGTAAGTGCAACAGGACGATAGTCATTCAAACAGGACACCACTGGTTTCTTTGCCACCGGTACAATGATAGAGGTCTTGAAGCATCTGGGAACGATGGCCTGACTCAAGGAGATGTTATAAATGTCAGTCAGGACATCCGCCAACTCGCTCGCGCAGTCTTGGAGCACACATCCCGGAATGTTGTCTGGACCTGCAGCTTTGCGTGGGTTGATTCTGGATAGGGTCCTCCGTGTGTCCGCTGTGTTAATGGTAAAAGCTGGTCCGACCGATGGTGGGAGTGGGCCGGCCCTCCCTCTGATTGTCGAGTTTGATGCTTCAAAACGTGCAAAGAAGTCGTTAAGCCTGTCTGGAAGCGAAGCGTCGTCATCATCGACCCCTGCCTAGACTTAAAGCCCATCAGTGTCCGAACTCCCTGCCACATCTGCTTGGTGTTCCTAGTGTCACAGAGGTGTCCCTGGATTTTCTCCGCATAGGCGCGCTTTGCCGCCTTAATTCCCTTTGAAAGCGCAGACCTGGCTGAGCGGAGGGCAATCCTGTCCTTTGCTTTGAACGCTGCATCTCTGGCTTTAAGCAGCGAGCGCACCTCTGCAGTCATCCAGGGCTTATGATTACCCCGCATAGTGATGGTCTTCACTGTAGTGACATCCTCTGTGCACTTCGCGATGTAGCTGGTGACCGAATCAGCATACTCCTCCACATCTGTCCTGTCTTCCTGGGAGGCTGCTATTTTGAAGATCTTCCAGTCTGTGTGATGAAAACAGTCTTGCAGTGCAGAGGTTGCACTCTCTGGCAAAATCCTGATTTGTTTCACTGCTGGCCTGCTGCGCTTCAATAAAGGTTTGTAGGCAGGAACCAGCATCACGGACATGTGATCAGAACGGCCGAGATGGGGGCGGGGTAACGCTTTATATGCATCTGTGCTTGTGTACACTAAGTCCAACATATTCTCTCCTCTGGTCTTAAAGTCTACACATTGTTTAAACTTGGGGAGCACAGTCTTTAAGCTGGTGTGGTTAAAATCCCCCGCAACCACCACAAAATTGTCCGGGTGTGACGTTTGGATTCCACTGATTGCATTGTGCAGTTCCCCGAGTGCCTTCTTAGCATTAGCTTTAGTGTTAGCGCTCGGCGCTATGTAAACACCAACTACAAACACGTTGCTGAATTCCCTCGGCAGATAAAAAGGCCGACAATTAACAATAAGGAACTCCGCCAATGGAGAGCAGTGTTTAGACACCAACGTGGCATTAACGCACCAGTTCTTGTTAACATAGATGCATAGCCCACCCCCCCGGCTCTTACCGGAGCTCGCCGTTTTCCTGTCGGCCCGGAACATCGCCATATCTTCCAGCTGAATGGCCTCGTCAGGAATGCTGTCGTGGAGCCATGTCTCGGTGAAAACAAACACACAGCAGTCCCTCCACTCTCTCCGGGTTTCTTTCAGCAAACGCAGCTCGTCTACCTTGTTTTCGAGGGCGCGGACGTTTGATTTATTACCACTTTTGTCAGATTCAAGTTATTTATGTGACCATTGTGGATTTTTCTTTCATTATGTTGAAAAAAAATTACATTGATTTTGTTGTGGGTCATTTTGACCCGTACTGTGTAAATCTACTCAAAACAGTCAAAAAACTGGTTAAACCAATAACAACTTTATTTTAGATTATATAAACATTTATAAAAGAGACATAACAATACATTTTTAATTTCAACACTATATTTAAGAACTATTTTGTTCAAGTTTTTCCCTCTGCATTTTTTTTTTTCATTTAACTTGCCCGTTTTTCCTCACATTTAAAATGTTCAACATTCTCAATGCTCTCCACATGATGGACAGAATGTAACTGTGTGCTTTCTGCAGATGTAATTCTTGCATTTCACACAAGAGGTACTTGTTTTACTGTCCTCTTGGGAGGGACAGACCTGGCATCTTTTCTGTTTCTTTACACCTGTGTCCACTGGATCCATTGCAGATTGGTTGGATGACCTGACCTTGACCTTTTCAATGACAGCTGCAGCTGCTGGGGATCGAGCTGGCCTGGCTCGCCTCTGGATCTTGGGAGTGACAAGTGCTTTGCCGAGTTCTTCCAGGAAAAGCCGTCGTCGGTACAATTTGCCGGCATTCCACTGCTGGTTGATTTCAGTCCACAGGACATAGGCATTGTAAGCAGACACATTGACAATGTTGTAGAAAATCACCAAGGGCCAACGGGCAGTCTTGCGCTGGCAGCTGTATGTTGCTGTGACTTTGTCCAGATTGTCAACTCCTCCTTTAGTGGAGTTGTAGTCCAGGATCATTTGCGGCTTCATGTCTTCTCTTGTGCTCAGAGATGCATCTGTGTGCATTGTGCTCATTACAAGAATGTTCTTGTTTCTCTGTGGGCAGTATGAAACAACTGCTGCTTTCTCAGTGAAAACAAATATTGAGGAATGCAGAGGTCTGCCGTGCATCTTCAGAATTTCACTGGGAAGTTCTGGCTTATTTCTTCTGACTGTTCCCAACATAGTCAGCTTTCTCTTCTGAAGTTCATCTCCAAGGCGGTAAGATGTAAAGAAGTTGTCACATGTGATGTTATGACCTTGCAACCATTTACTCATCTCCAGCACCACACGCATCCCCTGATTCTTCTCAGATGCTCCTCCAGGTAGCTTTCCAGTATACACGTGCATATTCCATGCATAGCTAGATTTTGCATCACAGGCTACCCACATTTTGATGCCATACTTGGCAGGCTTGTTGGGCATGTACTGTCTGAAAGGACAGCGCCCCCTGAATGGTACAAGGTGCTCATCTACAGTAACATGGGGACCAACAACAAACAACAAAGGTAGAATTTCAACCCATTTATCCCATACATCTCTAAAGGCAGCTAGTTTGTCTCTTTCACGTCGACCAGCTGTGGTGTCACGGTTGTCAAATCGGATCACACGAGATATCATGTGAAATGTCTCCAGAGACATTGTTTTTCGAAAGATTGGCCTTCCATACTCTTCATCCCATAGACTTGCAGTTGCTTCTCCCTTTGACCTGTACACTCCAGCTAATACCAGAATTCCAATGTAAGCATGCAAGTCAGTCTGATCCAGTGGCTTCCATTTCTCCTGAAATACACGCCTCCCCTCCAAGTTGGTCATTTCCAGTATAATCTTCTCTATTGGTGGGGATATGAAGAGCTGAAATGCTGATTGAATATCATCAACTCGTGTGACAGCAAATCTTGTAGGACCGGGAGTCATTTTGATGACATTGGAAGATGACAGTCTACCTCGGCTTTGGTGTGGTGATGTTGACCATTTTATATTACCATCTTTAGATGCCCATGTCCCCTCTGTGGATGATGATTGCTGCATTCCTTGGCTTTCATCCGATGGAAACACAACGGCAGGCTCGTCCTCTGAATCCTCCTCATTGTCAGAAAATTGACAATCTGGATCATCAATTACATTGTCCTCGGTCTCTGAAATCTCTTCCTCTGCGTCACTATCCCAGTTCAAAATATGTGATGAAGCTTCTTCAGCTGTAAACCTTCTGGAGCTCATTTTTGGTGTGTTTGTCAAAGAGATGGCATGAGAAAAGTGACAAGGACAAGGGAGAGAAAGTTCCTCCGCGACACACACCTGGGTCTCTGGCAGTCAAAATACAATTAACTGGGCAGTCAAAATAAAGTACATCAAAGAGGCATGTTTATTTTGGATCTGTACAGCTACTTACCCACATAAAAGTGTCCGAGTCAAAATGACCCGCAACATCATCTTTGTATACAAACTCTGCACATACATTCCACTACACATCAAAGTGTCCAGATTTTACTCACCAGTTCATGACCCTAGATGAAAAGTCACAAAAAGTCACAAAATTTCATGAAGAAAAGGAAGGATAACCCGTACTTTGGTCAACACAAAAAACAAAATGGGTCAAATTGACCCTTAACATAATACAAGGGTTTTAACAGAGGGGTACCAACAATTTTGTCCACGTCTGTAATATGACAGCATTTAAATGGGAGGACAATTCTGTTTTGCACTGAGGACAATGCGGGCTTGTTCAAAAAGTGAAAATGCATTTAAGGCCATGGACCTTGTCAGGACTGGAGAGACTTGATCATAATTACACAGAGAGCTGTACAATTCAGAGATTATGCCATTTTTTTCTTTGTCCATGATTTTGACAAAGTTGTGAAAATTCCTTCAGTTATATAATCAAAGACTTCATTAAACTTCTCTTTTAAACCAAGAAAGAGCAAGCCACTGATCTCTTCCTGAGGTCCACTACTCTCCTCTACTGAATACAAAATGGCTGTGTTTTGACTCAGAACAACTCCTGGTTACTTTCATTTTGAATTATTTTGTTAAAAGAATGACAAGTGAATGAGGTAAAAAAAAAAAAAACTGTCATAATTAGATAATGATGAATGCCGGTTTTATGCACATCTACTGCTTCTCCTTCTTTCCCACTGCCATCAGACTCCTGAACAAATAGTGCTTTAGAAACAGGAATTCACACAGTGGATGCTAAATTTGCGCATTGTTCATTTGTACACTGTACATAGTCTCACCCCATCTCATGTCCATATCATCTCTGCTGCTAAATTATCATCGTATAACCTACTTGGTATTATCAGGGCACACGGCTTTACACAGGGCAATTCTCACACTGGATGCCAATTTGTACATTGCTCATCTGAACATTGTAAATAGTCTCTTGCCATCTCAGGTTCATATCATCTCTGATATTTAATTACCATTGTACAGTCTATTGGGTATTATCAGAGACAAGTCATACTCATTCAGTGAATTTTTGTTTTACTCAGGGACATGCTATAGTCACCCAGTGAATTTCCATTCTTCTTGCTTCCTCTAGCCTTAACTGCTTTAACTGTCCTAATTGCTTTTATTGAAGAAGTGCTATATAAATCTGATGCATTGTTGTTGTTGTTGTTGTTGTTGTTGTTGTTGTTAGTAGTAGTATTATGCTTTTATTAGTATTTATTAGTATTAAGGTGTGTTTATTACCTTTACTAGTATTATTATTGATGTGTATTTATTACCTTGGCATTTGTTGCGGCCAGCAGAGTAAGAATTCCATTGCTCAGGAAATGTTGCATTTGTTAACTGTGCACATGATAATAAATCCATTAAATCTTTGAATCTACTGGCTCTTCTCTGGGGCTGTGGTGACAGCTCTTTCATCTGTATAGGGCAGACTCGTCCCCCTGCAGTCCAATAGTTAAATTAAAAAGATAACAATCCACTGAATTGTAAACCCATGCACAGTTCTTTTTCTCTATGCATTGAAAAACTCTGCTGTGTCTGCAAATAGTTTATTTTCAGCTGTCCTCATTTACGGCTGAGTGTGTGTTTTTTATTACTTAGGACAGGACATGAACGGACATGAGATATGATGTAATATGGTGACAGACACAAGAGATTAGTATGTAGACAGAATGCTTTGTCACAGAAGACAGGTTTGCAGTTTAAGTGTCCCACCACACCTCCTCCATGTACCGCATCAACACACTCCTTGTTCATTCATTCCCCTAAAAAATCAATACATCAATGCCTAATCTATAGACTATACTCCAACGGCAAGTTCGTGACTAAAATTAAAATGTGGATGAATAAAAAAACCTACATGTATCATCATATTCTAATTAAAATGATGGGTGATTAGATTACAACTGTTCCAACTCTCTCCATTCAAATAACAGAAAATCCCACTACATGCTGCATTTCCTCATGTGCACCTGTCAGTAGAAGCTATGCAATTGCAAAAGACGCCGCTGAAAAAAAGAAGTTCTGTCACCAACTGGGACAGTCAATAAAGTTATCTATCTATCTATCTATCTAAACAATGCGCTTCTGATGACAGACCTCCTTTTTCCTGATCAAAAGCGCATTGCCGTAACATGCACCAAAATGCCAATGCTCATGAGATTGTGTGCTGCCACACCACTTTGAAAAAGGCATCACTTCTCCCAGTGTAAAGCCGGTGCACTGTCTGCTGGTAATTAGATGGCATTATGCAAAGCATAAAAAGTAGTCAATACACTGATAGAAACTGACAAAAGCACTGGTGTAAGGCAGAAAGCGCGGTGCAAAAGCCCACCCTTGACTGTCATAATAGGGCCCTTGATATGCTTGGGTTAAAACTGGACTCTGTTTTATAACAAGAAGCATTCCAGATATTTTGCTTTACTTTTATAGATCTCACCAGAATGATTTGATATTCTTTTAGCTCTGCATGAGTATCTTAAAATGCAGCATCTTATCTGTGCCAAGAGTAGTTCAAGACTGGCATAGAAAAAAGCAAAAAAGATGTTTTGCAACTAACAATAAAACCTGTTACATTATTCTATGAAAATCATGTTTGTTGCCTTTGACAGTAATTTTTCAGTGAGCAGCCAAGCGTGGACTTTTGGAATAAAAAAATAAAAGCAAGGAAATTCATTAGAACAAGTTCAGGGGATTCTTATTAACATATGCACACTGCTGAGATGTAAAAAATATCCAAAACAGACCTTCATTCCAGTGGACAAAAAAAGTTGCAAATTTACAAGAAAAAAGCAAAACGTTTAGAAAAAAGTTTCAGATTTATGAGAAAAAAGTTGAAAATCTATTACAAAAAGGTTGAAAATTTAAATGAAAAATCTGCACATTTATGGGAAAAAAACCTTTCAGAATGATTGTTTTAGCTCTGCATGAGTATCTAAATTGCAGCATTTTATCTGTGCCAAGAGTCAATACTGGCTTAGAAAAAAGCAGAAAGATTTTTTGCAACTAACAATAAAACCTGCAAGATTATCCTTGGTAAATCATGTTTGCTCCTTCTCAGAGTGATTTTTCAGTGAGCAGCCAAGTGCAGACCTTTGGGATAAAAAGTAAAAGCAGGGACAATCATTAGAATAAGTTCAGTGGATTCTTATTAGCATAAGTATACTGCTGAGATGCAAAAATATCCAAACAGACCTTGATCTCAGTGGACTTTTTTGCTTGCAGAAATACAGTACATGCTGGACCGATGAGATCTGTTGGTATATTAATATATAACTTCATCTTCAGATCCAGACATTCATTATTCAAGCACGTTGTAAGGTAACGGTTATGTTGTAACGGTAACGGTAACGTTGTAACGGTTATGCTGTTTCATCCCACCTAGCAACAATGCTCTGCACTGTGTGTGTTTATATATTTACATATTTATTCCATCTAGCTACAATGCTCCGCACTGTGTGTGTTTATATACTTGCATATTTATTCCACCTAGCTGCGATGCTCCGTACTGTGGGTGTTTATATATTTACATATTTATTCCATCTAGCTACAATGCTCTGCACTGTGTGTTCATATATTCATATATTTATTCCATCCAGCTACAATGCTCTGCACTGTGTGTCTGTGTGTGTGTGTGTATATATACTGTATATTTTATAGTAATATGTACATATGTATATTAGCTGCTCTTGCTTGCTTGTTTTTTTTTCTTGCCTTCTGATTGTTGCTCTGAGTGTTGCTATCCCTGTGCTGTTGCAATCCTGGAATTTCCCCGTTGTGGGACTAATAAAGGCTTATCTTATCTTATCTTATCTTATATGGAGGAAGGGGGACGGGCTGAAAAGTTCATAGTGGTCAAATTTGATCAAATGTGGTTTATTTTTCAACCACAGGGATTCAAACGCTGCAACACCGATGGAAGGAGTGTATGGACTGAAGGGGAGGCTATGTAGAAAAATAACCCACATTTGGTCAAATTTCACCACCATGAACTTTTCAGCCCCCCCCTTATATAGCTAAAAAAATGTATGTGGATATAATTTCTGTATATAGTGATACACTATACATATCGCAATATGTATTTTGTGTACTGAATGTCCTTTAAAATCTGGTTTTACTGACATTTTTATATATATATATATTGTGGTGACCCACCACACTCTACACGAACGTTTCTCACACTCAGCAGGTCTGGAGGAAGCAGAGGACAATTTACATACACAGGACAATTTACATACGGACAGAGAGCCCCTGGGGGCAACCAGAACAATGGACTGTTGTTTATACATCCCTGGATGAGGGAAAAGACATCCGGGCGCCAGTTGGTCACGCTAATGATATGTATTGACTGATATGTATATCACTATGCTAATGTGAGAAATCTACGGCCCTAAACCAAGAGGATTGATCCAACTAAAGACTATGGATGGTGAAACTGTTTTGCAGGAGAAAGACAAGATCCTGGACAGATTTGCAGACCACTTTGACCAACTACTAAACAACCCTGGAGATCTCACTGAAGAGGCTAAAGAAGCTCTAGTGCAGCAACCAGCTGTATCAAGTCTGGATGAACCACCAAATTTTGATGAACTAATGGCAGCTATCAGGACAACACAGGATGGTAAAGCTCCAGAAAGGGATGGAATTCCAGCAGAAGTGTGGAAATTTGGTGGTGTTCAGCTGACAAACTGCCTGCACAAGCTCATCCAAGAGATATGGGATGCCCAGAAAGTACCTCAAGACTGGAAGGATGCAAGTATTGTGCCTTTGTTCAAGAAAGGTGACAGGAAAGATTGTGGAAATTACCGAGGTACTGTATATCACTGCTAGCCACTGTTGGCAAGATTCTCTCACGTGTACTACTTAACAGACTCAATGAACACATCTCGCAGAATGTACTACCGGAAACCCAGTGCAGCTTTAGAAGTGGAAGAAGCACAATGGACATGATTTTCTGCTTGAAACAGGTTCAAGAAAAGTGTATCAAACAGAACATGCTGCTTTATGTAGTCTTCATAGACTTCAGTAAAGCCTTCAATACTGTTTCATGACAAGGACTTTGGCAGGTATTCAAGAAATATGGATGTACAAAGAAGTTTGTCAGCCTGATCGAGGCACTCCATACAGGTATGCAAACAAACGTGGCAATGAGTGATTCAGTATCTAAAGACTTTTCAGTAAGCAACGGGGTGAAACAAGGGTGTGAGCTGGCACCTACACTCTTCTCGCTATATCTGGCAGCCATGCTTGAGGTGGCCTTCAAAGACACTTCAGAAGGAGTATACATTCAAACAAGGAAAGAAGCAGACCTGTTCAATGTGGCACAGTTTAAAGCCAAGAGTAAGACATCGATAAAGGTAGTAAGAGAAATGCTCTTTGCCGACGACAGTGCTCTAGTTGCACACAGCGTGGAAGATATGCAATCTTTAGTGGAGAAATTTGCATGAGCAGCTAGCCAATTCAACCTCAAAATCAACATCAAGAAGACAGAGTGCCTTTATCAACCACCAAAGTTCCAGTTATCAACATCACTACCAGAAGAGATCAGCATTGGTACAGAGCCACTAGTCAAGTGCAAGACTTTCAAGTATCTAGGGAGTACTGTTTCAGAGAATGCTAGGCTGGAGGATGAACTATCTTTCAGAATGGGAAGAGCGAGCGCTGTGTTTGGAAACTTGAGGGAAAGACTGAGGAACAATCAACATGTGTCTATTCGAGTGAAATGCAAAGTGTACAGAGCACCAGTACTGGCTACTCTATTGCACAGTGCTGAAACTTGGACTGTCTACAGAGTGCAGGTGAAGAAACTCCACGCATACATGATGAGACACCTTCGAGCCATAATGAACATCTCATGGAAAGACAAGATAACCAATATAGAAGTGTTGAAACGAGCTGGTTTACCATCAATGGAGGACATACTAATACAGATGAACCTGAGATGGCTCGGACATGTTGACAGGAAGGACCACCAGCGTCTCCCTCGGCAGTTACTCTACTCACAGTTATGTGAGGGCAAACGCAATCAGGGTAGACCAAGGCTCAGATTTAAAGACACTGTAAAAAGAAACTTGAAAGAGGTGGACATAGACAGGAGTTCCTGGCAGTGGAAGGCTAAGGACAGAGCTGTGTGGAGGAATCTGATCAGACCTAAATGAAACAGTCATTGTCGCTCACGACAGACTGCCATGATGATGATGATGATGTTGATGATGATGATGCTAATGTGCCATGCATTATCTCTCTGTCTGTACATGTATAAAAGAGCTTGCTATACATGCTTCAGCAGCACAGTAGCGCACAGCGCTACAAAGTGCATCTCATTATGTTGGAGGAAATAAAACCCTGCAACCTTCCAGCTCGTCGCATCTCGCCTGATCTTTTACCTCCACAGTGGTGACCTTAGATGTGTCATGGTGACGCCAGCATCCTCTTCATCCACACCGGAGCGTGCTCTCTGGAGCGGGCAGCGCTGGGACCGACACGCACCATGAACGGCAACACGAGCGAACCGAGGGAAGCAGCCTGAACGGAGAAAATCACTGACGCCGTCTGGGTTGATTTCCACCAAGCTCCCCGACCCTGACTCACTCCAGACAGCAGACCCCTCACGTACAGAAGCCCTGCATGTACACCACAGGGTTACGAGGACAGCGCAACTTCCAGCTACAGGGATGGCAACAGGAAATTCTGATTTCAGCTGAAATCTAATTTGGTCGATTGACTTACGGGGGGGCCGGGGGGGGGGGGCGCAGCCCCCCTGAAGCTGGGAGGTTTTCAGTAAAATACAAGTAATTTAGACTGAAAAAAATGATTAAAAAAATGAAATACTAGACTTAGATAAATCATTAAATTTAATGAAAAGTTAACTTACTTTTTCTTCAATGTTGTCTCACTGTCTTTAGTCCAACATATTTAACAGTTCTATTAGAGTTTATTACACTATTTACACTGGTCACCAAGTCACTTCTAATGTGAAACTTTCTTCCTTTTGGCAGCAAGCTGTGTCAGTCTCTGAACTTTGAACTTCATCTCCTTTTCTGGTTTCTTCAGAAACTGTCCAAGTGTTTCTGTTACCTCATTGAACTTTGGGCCAATTTTCACCTTTACTGTCACTTCGCTCCCCGAAGCTCCTGGGTTTTTATGATTTTTAAGTACCAGAACTGTGCTTACATGACATAAAACAAACAGCTGAATGCCACTTATTACTGTATAATATTGACTTGTGTTCCAAGAAGATAGCATTCCTAAACTAGAAAAGCACTCAGAGCGCATCCCTCCGCCAAGGCTCCTTCCGTTTGTCATGGATCAACTCCAAAATGTAATGGGTTTGTGTGTAGGCCTATAGCCACTTGTGGTGAAAATTGCATCAAAGTCTGTCCATCAGTTTTGGAGTATTGTTGCTAACACAATGTGAGAAGATAAGCGCCTTGGCTGAGGTATGCATTCTCAGATCATCACCAAAATATAATGGGTTCCTCTCTAGCCCAAGAACCACCTCTGGTGAAAATTTTATCCAAATCCATCCAGTAGTTTTTGTGTAATCCTGCTGCACAAATACAAAAAAAGCCCTTGATGGAGGTATGCACTCTCAGATCATCACCAAAATCTAATCATCTGTTCCCCGTGCCATTACACACCTTTCCTGAAAATTTCATGAAAATCCGTCCATAACTTTTCCTTGCTAACAAACAGACAGACAGACAGACCAACGCCGATGAAAACATAACCTCCTTGGCGGAGGTAAATATTCCAACAAGCATTATCCATCACATGCTTTAACACTTGATCAAATCAAAATCAGTTAATTTTATCTATTCCATAATAGAAATAAAATTCCAACATACCATTACTTTTTATAATTTCAGCATTCATTTCAGATCACCAGTTTCAATCTCCATTGAGTCTTGAGCAGCTCATTTTCCTCCCCCGCGCAGCTCAGCTCAAACTGCCGCTGTACGCTGCACTCAAACGGAAACCGAGTCGACTGGACTCCTGAACGGGAGCAGGCGTTCTGAGGTTAAAACAGCGCTCATTACCCACGTCTCGGACATGGGCATAGCGGCCGTCGTGGAGCAATGCGTTGCCGGTTCTTGGCAGCCGCTCACCTTTTTTTTAAGCAGGTCTTTGCACGACAGTGAGCGTAAATACAGCGTGTTCGACAAAGAGTTAATGGCTCTCTACCTGGCGTACGCCACTTCCGGTTCTGGCTGAAAGGGCACACTTTCACTGCGTCGTGGACCATAAGCCGCTAACGTACTTAACGTACATATAATATACAAATAAAGCGGAATTCGGTGAATTACCGGAAAAATCACATCCCTGAGAACAAGCCAAAATGAATTTTTGACAAAGCATACGAGCCATTTGATTGGTCCAATCGTTTGCAACTATCCAATCGCAGGGCTGTTTACAATACAGCAGTAGCTTGAGTACATCCGGGTTATCGCGAGACTTCGGGGAAGCGCCGAGCGCGTATGTTTTTTTTTCCAAACTTTATTGAGAACAAGGTAAAGGTACAAAATTATGACATAGATGATGATAAAATCGGCGGAAATCCGCGGATCGGCGGAAAATTGCCATCCCTGCAGCTATGTGGTCACTGCACCAAGCACGCGCCACACACAGGGACAAACCGGCTCCACCGACTGATACAGCATCCTCCGCTGCTGCACATGCCCGAGAAACATGGCCAATCGCCATCCTCGGAACCTTCAGGGCTGCTCACGCACCTGAAGCAGACATGCAGCCTGCACACAGGACTTTGTATGGGTTTCTCAGCCACAGCACACAACGGGAGTTTAGCCGATTGCTGCCCCCGATGACTTTAGGGTTGCGTCTGCACCTAAAGCCAAACCGCCAAGTCCCTCACAAAGCTGCAGTTGTTTCACAGCCACTACGCATCCTCGGGGAATTTGGCCGTTCGCCTTCCCCACATCCTCGCTGGACCGAGCCGCGAGAGGAGTCAGAGACTTAATTTTTTCACAGCCGCTGCGGATCGACCGGGAAGGTCCCTCACCATTGCGGATCCATGCTCAATTTTTGCGCAGCCCCGACACCTTTGACATCCCGGGCCGACACTCACTTACTTCCACCCCCTCCCTCCTCCTTCTCCACAGCGCTTTTCCCGCACCTCACTTCCTAAAGCCGGCCAATCGCTGGTTGGTTCCACTACGCACGACGCGCACTAGCCCCATGCACCCACGGTCCACGGCCGTTCAACGTGCTGGGACCCGGAGCAGAGCACACTGTCTTTTCCACCCCTCCCCCCCCCCCACGGACTGACATGCCCTCCGACACTCCTCTACAGCAGGACAGTTCTACCGGAGCTGTAGCCCAGACGACTGGGGGGGGGGGGCGGTCACAGCCCCTTCTGAGTGTTCTGGAGGGAGCCCTGTAGTGACCCACCACACTCTACACGGACGTTTCTCACACTTAGCAGGTCTGGAGGAAGCAGAGGACAATTCACATACGGACAGAGAGCCCCTGGGGGAAACCAGAACAATGGACTGTTGTTTATACTGTACATCCCTGAATGAGGGAGAAGACATCTGGGCACCAGTTGGTCACGCTAATGATATGTATTGACCGATATGTATATCACTATGCTATTGTGCCATGTATTCTCTCTCTGTCTGTACAACTTGTATAAAAGAGCTTGCTATACATGCCTCAGCAGCACAGTAGCGCACAGAGCTACAAAGTGTGTCTCATTATGTTGGAGGAAATAAAACCCTGCAACCTTCCAACTCGTCGCATCTCGCCTGATCTTTTACCTCCACAATATATTCATTTCATTTATCTAAAAACCTGAATAATAAAATAAAATGAAAACTTACAGTATATCAGAGAAAATTCTTCACAACAATTTGTAACTGAGCAAAGTGTCTTTTTTTCCCCCTTTGTTTAACAGAATTCACATTGTCAAGTAATGAAGTTTATCCACATGGGCAGAAATGTTTCAGTTTACTAAACACAGTAAATGCTTGGTGGTCTAACTAGTGACAGAAATATCATTTATTACTTATTTTTGTTTTTTTATGTCGACATCACTTGTTTATTTGGCGAGCCACAAACTCTTGTTTTTGAAGGGTTGCAAGATTGGACAGGAGCTCTTATTCTGAAAGTTTGTTCACTTAGCAAATGAACGTGTAGAGTTCAGAGTCAAAATGTTTATATTCTCCTGGCTCCCCCCTATTTTATGTGCTTAAAGTGAGCCTACATTTATTCTGTTATCTTCCTTTTCATCTCTGCTCGCTGCAGCTTAGATTTCTCTGTGAGCATGTAGGGGGGCGGGGCAGCCATGCTGTGCTAGAGGGCTTCTGCTTTCAGACTTCAGCGGCCAAGCTGCAGACAAACTTGTCTTGCAGCGGCAGCTCATACTAACATGATAAATATTCGAGTATCCGTGATATAATGATATGCAGTGGTGTGAAAAAGTGTTTGCATCCTTCCAGATTTCTCATTTTTTTGTATGTTTGTCACACTTAAATGTTTCCGATCATCAAACACATTTAAATATTCAACAAAGAGAGCCCAAGTAAACACAAAATGCAGTTTTTGAATGGTGTTTATTATTAAGGGTAAAACAAATTCAAACCTACATGGCCCTGTGTGAAAAAGTGATTGCCCCCATGTTAAAACATAAATTAACTGTGGTTTATCATATCTTTGGAAAGCTGAGTTCAATTTCTCTAGCCACACTCAGGCCAAATTACTGCCACATCTGTTCTCAATCAAGAAATCACTTAAATAGGACCTGCTTGACAAAGTGAAGTAGACCAAAAGATCTTCAAAAGTTAGACATCATGCTGCGATCCAGAGAAATTCAGGAACAAATGAGAAAGTAATTAAGATCTATCAGTCTGGAAAAGCTTATAAAGCCATTTCTAAAGCTTTGGGACTCCAACAAACCACAGTGAGAGTCATTATCCAAAAATGGCGAAAACATGGAACAGTGGTGAACCTTCCCAGGAGTGGCCGGCCAACCAAAATTACCCCAAGAGCACAGCACCAACTCATCCAGGAGGTCACAAAAGACCCCACTGTCACGAACCTGGGTTTGGTGTTTCCAAACCCAGTTCTGACCTTTGATTATTTTGTGTTATTTTCCTTCAGGCGCGTCATGTAGCTATTTGGGTCCTTCGCTCCCTAACAGCTTGGGCATGCCTCCTCCTCTTGTCAGTGCCATCAGCTGTTTCTCTTTACGGGTGTTCTCACACACTCTCCATTCATTCCCATTCACATGCTCAGACACTCACACACACTTATTACTTAAACAATGTGTTAGTAGGAAGAGATCGTCGGAGCATTCAGCTTCATACATGGCAGAAGGTTCCTCCATGTATGTTTATTTCTACTCCCTACGGTTCGTTCAGCCAGACGTCTTAAGTTTGGGTACTCCCTTGGTGTTAGCGGGTGACCAGGCAAGTTTTTCCTCATTTAACTTTCTCTTTTGATGAACAATTTTGCCTGCCTCCTGGCGAGGAGACTCTGGGTGTGCAATCCCCTGAGTGCCCCACCCCAGCGGCATATAGTGTTCCCTCACCCGACCTCACCAAGCCTTTCTTGTGTGCCCCTACGAGCCAGCCTGCTCTGGAACCAGGTCGCTCGAGGGGAGAGGAACCGGAGGCCCAGGAGGTCCAGCTCATGGGCCAGCAGTGAGGTCGTTCTCGGCCACCATGCCAAAGGAGCCGGTGGCATGGAAGATGGCACACGGGAGCACCAAGACTGCAACCACCATTATGCTTGCTGTGGGGGCCACCGCAGCAGAGTCATCCCCCGGACCAGACCTCCAGCCGACAGGATCCCATACACTGTCGTCTGCATCGCCGGAGTCCTGAACGGCAGTAGAGATTGAGCACAGGCAAGTAATCTCTCCTGTAGTTTACTTGTCAGTTATTGAGAGATCTTGTCTGGCTCTTGGGGAGGAGAGTCAGTTGCAGCCCCGAGCTGTATCTGGAGTCCCCTCGCCGGGCTCTGCTGCTGCCGGCGACCCTAACCGTCTCTCCTCTCCCGTCTCCCTCGAGCTCTATCCTAGGGTCGCCGGAGAGGAGTCACCGCAACCTGGGTTGCCCACGGAGGATGTCACGGGGCTAGCTGTCCCAGAGGAGGTCGATGGGGGTACAACACTTGGAGAACCGATGGTACCCACGCACCCCAAGTCGTTGGAGTCCTGGACGGTGGTGGAGCCCAAGTGCAGGCAAGTGTGCTCCATAATGGCTGTCATGTCTTTGTCAATGTCACACTGCCTGACTCATGGTGAGGGAGGCCCGGGGCAGCTCGCAGTAGCCCTCGGGACCACCTCACCAGGCTCTGCCGCTGCCGGCGACCCTGACCCGGTCTCTTTTTCTCTCCCTCCGGGTTCAGAGCCCCCTACCAAGGTTGCCAGAGAGCAGCTTATCCCGCCAGAGGCCGCTGAGGATCTGGGTCCAGCGCCAGGAATCGTGGAGAGCCTTACCTCCCTTGCTGGGTAGGCCACCGTGGGAGCAATAAGGCCCCCGATGGGGACCGCCACAGGTGCAACGGTGCTCCAGCCAAAGCCCGCCGCGGTTGCAGTAGGGCTCCAGCCGGAGTCCACCGCAGGTGCAGCAGGGCTCCAGCCGGAGTCCACAGTCGGTGCAGCAGAGCTCCAGCCGGAGTCCACCGCTGATGCAGCAGAGCTCCAGCCGGAGTCCACCGTCGGTGCAGCCGAGCTCCAGCCGGAGTCCACCGCCGGTGCAGTAGAGCTCCAGCTGGAGTCCATCGCCAGTGCAGTAGAGCTCCAGCCGGAGTCCACCACTGGGGCAGCAAAGCTCCAGCTGGAGTCCTCCACCGGTGCAGCAGAGCTCCAGCCAGAGTCCACCGCAGGTGCAGCCACATCCCAGGCCGGGACCATCGAGGGTGCAGCCACGTCCCAGGCTGGGACCATCATGGATGCAGCCACGTCACAGGCTGGGACCATCGCGGTTGCAGCCACGACCCAGGTTGGGACCATCATGGGTGCAGCCACACTCCCAGGCCGGGACCATCGCTTGTGCTACAGTTCCCCTGCTCCAAGCTTTGGAGGGCAGGGGGGCACCTGTCCCTCGGGTGAGTCACCAAGATTCCCGGGTGGGTAGGCTGCCTCTCTTCCTTTCCCTTCAGTTCTGGTGGCTCCACCATGCGGGTCAGCCACCCGAAAGACTTGGCCTTCGGGTCGGGTGGTCCATTGGCCCGGGCAGGCCACCGGACACTGTTCTGTGGGCCGCCTACTGGACGTGGGACTTGGGCAGGCCACCTGATCAGTCAACCCTTGCCATGCTGGGGGCCTGGGACTCTGGTCGACCCCCTGAACTTTGAACATCTGGAGAAGGGGTTTAGTGTCCTAGGTGGGGGCTGGTAGGAGGGTCACTGCTCTTTATTTGCATATTATTTTTTGTATTTTTTCACCGGTTGCTTCCCTCCTAACCTGTTTTCCCCCCACCTCCCACCCTGGGTAGTTATCTTTCTCTGGGGGGGGGGGGGGTCCTTGGTTGTGGGTTTTTTTTGTTTTCGGCTGATGGTACTGGGGTGTCTGGTATCCCTGGGGGTGGGGTTTGGTGTTTCCAAACCCAGTTCTGACCTTTGGTTATTTTGCCCTATTTTCCTTCAGGCGCGTCAGGGAGCTATTTGGGTCCTTTGCTCCCTGACAGCTTGGGCACGCCTCCTCTTGTCAGTGCCATCAGCTGTTTCTCTTTATGGGTGTTCTCACACACATACACACACACTCCATTCATTCCTATTCACACACTCAGACACTCACTCATGCACACCTGGGATTCATTATGTTCAGCCCATGCACTTTCACACCGGCGATCTCTTCCCTCGTTAGGATTATTATTACTTAAATGATATGTTAGTAGGAAGAGATCGTTGGAGCATTCAGCTTCATACATGGCAGAGGTTCCTCCGTGTATGTTTATTTCTACTCCCTACGGTTCATTCAGCCAGACGTCTTAAGTTTGGGTACTCCCTTGGCGTTACCGGCTGACCCTGCCTCACCCCCTCATCCACCGGACTACACGGACAGCCCCGGATCGTTCCAGCCGTAAGTAAATGTTTGCCTTTTCTTCATGCCCACTGTTACGCCGGCACTAGGCATTCCTTCTCGCAAGCAGTGGAACATCCGGGTGGTATCCCTGTATATCTGGTGGCCTTAAAATCATCATTCCTATTCTCTGCATTAGCGTGGTCATTACTGGACTTGTTATTTTTGTGGTTTATGTTAATAAAGTGCACGTTCTACTCCAGCAATTGGGTTTTTCATTCCTTCCCTCGTGCGCTGCGTAATGGCGCACGGGGAGTCATAACACCCACAACAACATCCAAAGAACTGGAGGCCTCACTTGCCTCAGTTAAGGTCAGTCTTCATGACTCCACCATCAGAAAGAGACTGGGCAAAAATGGCCTGCATGGCAGAGTTCAAAGACGAAAACCACTGCTGAGCAAAAAGAACATAAAGGCTCATCTCAGTTTTGCCAGAAGACATCTTGATGATCCCCAAGACTTTTGGTAAAATACTCTGTGGACTGACGAGACAAAAGTTAAACTTTGTGCAAGGTGTGTGTCCTATTACATCTGGCGTAAAAGTAACACAGCATTTCAGAAAGGAACATTATACCAACAGTAAAATATGGTGGTGTTAGTGTGTTGGTCTGGAGCTGTTTTGCCGCTTCGGGACATGGAAGGCTTGCTGTGGTAAATGGAACCATGAATTCTGCTGTCTACCAAAAAATCCTGAAGAAGAATGTCCAGCCATCTGTTTGTGACCTCAAGCTGAAGCGCACTTGGGTTCTATAGCAGGACAATGATCCAAAACACATCAGCAAGTCCACCTCTGAATGGCTTAAGAAAAACAAAATGAAGACTTTGGAGTGGCCTAGTCAAAGTCCTGACCTGAATCCGATTAAGATGCTGTGGCATGACCTTAAAAAGGCAGTTCATGCTCGGACACCCTCCAATGTGGCTTAATTACAACAATTCTGCAAAGATGAGTGAGCCAAAATTCCTCCACAGCACTGTAAAAAAGTCATTGCCAGTTATCACAAACGCTTGATTACAGTTGTTGGTGCTAAGGGTGGCCCAACCAGTTATTAGATTTAGGGGCAATCACTTTTTCATACAGGGCCCTGTAGGTTTGGATTTTTTTTTCCATTAATAATAAACACCTTCATTTAAAAACTGCATTTTGTGTTTACTAGTGTTATCTTTGTCTAATATTTAAATTTGTTTGATGATCTGAAATATTTAAGTGTGACAAACATACAAAAAAATGAGAAATCAGGAAGGGGGCAAACATTTTTCACACCACTGTATGTATCACGTGCGGCCAAATGTACTGATACAACAAATATATTCAGTATATCGCTCAGCCCTAGTTGCGCACCAATAGGTTTTCTTAATTAGGTAAAAACAGAATAAAACATCTGATCACTGAGCGTGCAGTTTATATGCTGTTTTTTTTCCCCTTCATTCTTTGGCAAAGTTCAGCAGGTTGAGTCACCAGAATGTAAAACCCCAACATCAGTTTAATATTTAGCTGCTCTTCCAGCTCAATGAAAGTCTCATTAATCCACAAATAATTAGCTCTCATTGTAAGAATGCCTTCAGCTTCCCTGTTTTTGTGTTTCTTTTTAAGCTGAAGAATGAAGTTTTGTTTGCAGACCTCAGGGTCAGACACATCCTGAGAATCTCCAGCTGTCAAATTGAGGCACTGTGACTTTCACCAACTCAAACTGCTTTTCCAGTTCTGTACTATTTTCCAGTGCTAATAGCATCTCAAACTTTATTAGCTTTAACGTTAAAAACTTAATAAGTACTAACCACTAAAGCATTGCATACCTATATTGTTTTATTTCCTTACAGCTTCAAAATTTATAGAGCTCGAACTTTAACCTTTGACAATCAAACTTAGTTTAACATCATATTTTTTGCCAAAGGTTGACATTTCTACACTAGGTGGTCAGTTAGAGCCCTTCTAACTGACAGAGTTTACTGGCTTAGATCCAAAAGCAACAAGGAAGGAGACAGTAAGTCATGTGACAATAATCTTTATTACAATAATAGTGCAACAATGGTGATGAATATAAGTGACGAGGATCTGGCAACCATGTAGGGGAGAGCAGAGCCAGGGATGAGTAACACTGAGTGGGTAAAGATGAGAATAATAATGCTGAACATGTTTACAGGCTCATCTGAGGAGATCAGCTGGGACAGGAGGAAGATTCTCCAGGCAGGGAAGTTGGTTGACAGCGGTGAGAGTGCAGAGGTGTTGCGGGGAAGTGCTGGTGGCAGGCTGGCCAGGCCTGAGTTCAGAGGAGATGATGCAGGAAGCAGTGATATACAAACGGTGGTAAGTCAACTTACTTGTGGGGGATGATGATGTGCACAAATCCAGGAATATCCAAATCCAAGTCCATGACTCAAGGTCCAAAGTCCAAGAGCAGACGGGGATCAAAACATGGTTGAAGGGTAACAGACGAGCAGAGGCACACAGGCAGAAGGCAGGTAGCTGGGTCTAGGGCAGACAGAGGTCAAACATGACAGGCAAGACAAAATCCAATAATGTTTGTCAGAGCAGGAGTACAGACAGGTGCAGAATCTGATGTGACAAGACAGAGCAATGGGAGACCCTCTCTATAAAGGACTCTTCTTGATTAGCAACAAGTGATGATCAGGGCTGCAGGGAGAACGCTAATCAACAGGGATAGAGAGAGACAGAAACACAAAGTGGGAAACAATCCTTACAGTACTCCCCTCTCAGGAACGCCTCCTGGTGTAACATGGAGCTTGTCAGGATGAAGTTGATAGAAGTCTGTGATGAGGGAGTTGTCCATGATCTCTCCTCCGGCCCATACCCCTTCCAATCTACCAAAAACTGGATGCCATGCCCTGTGGCGCGCATCCTGAATGCATGTTACTGCATACACAAGTTCTACATTGATCATCTTCGGAGTTGGAGGTGGTTTGGAAGGAGGACATAGGGAGCTGGTGAACACTGGCTTTATGTGTGAGACATGGAAGGTGGGATGGACATGGAGCAAAGAGGGCAGGTCGAGCCGGACTGAGGAGGGGTTAACAACGGCCTGGATGGTGAAGGGCCCAATGAACCAGGGTGTGAGCTTCCTAGACTTGGTCTTGAAGGGGAAATTTCTTTTGGACAATCACACCATCTGACCAACCACATAGGTGGGGGTGGAACACCTCCTCCAGTTAACCCACCTTGAGTTCTCCTCAACCGACCTGAGCAGAGCAGTCTTGGTGTCCCTCCAGAAGCACTTACACTTGGCTATATGGGCTGCGATGGAAGGGGCAGTGATCTCCTCCTCTGAGATGGACAGCAAGGGGGGTTATACCCCAGCGAGGATTCGAAGGGGGAAAAACAAATGGCTGTGGACATGGAAGAATTGTGGGCATATTCAATCTTGCACGTACATGCTCCATGCCGATGGGTCTGCTGCCGTCACACAATGGGGCATGGCCTCTAGCTCCTGATTTGCCCACTCGATCTGCCCATTGCTCTGGGGATGGTAGCCTGAGGAGAGACTGACCTGGGCACCGATTGATTTGCAGAATGTCTGCCACACCTGGGAGACAAACTGGGGTCCACGGTCAGCAACAATGTTGGACGGAATCCCATGTAACCTCACTACATGGTTGGTCAGGAGCTGACCCGTCTCCAAAGCTGAGGGGAGCTTCTTGAGGAGAATGAAGTGTGCAGCTTTGAAGAACCTGTCAATTATAGTAAGGATAACGTGTTGCCTTTGGAGGTGGGCAGGCCCTTCAAAAAGTCCATGGCAACACTGGACCAGGGGCGATTGGGGACAGGGAGGGGTTGAAGCACACCAGCAGGAGGGGTAGTAAGGGATTTTCCAGCAGAACACTCGGGGCAGGCCTTGACATAGTCTCAGACATTATTTTTCAACGAGGGCCACCAAAATTAGCGCCAGAGCGAGGAAAGGGTCCTTGCTACCCCAGGGTGACAGGAGAGTTTGTTAGTGTGGAACCAATGGATAACATCACCCTTCACGGCTGCAGGAGCAAATAACCACCCTGGTGGACCCCCCCCCCCCAGCATCCGGGTTGGTGGCCTGGGCATCCCTGACCCGCTGCTCAATGTCCCACTTAAGTGCCCCAACAATGATGGCCTCTGGAACAATGGTGTCCACTCTAGGAGCAGGTGACTCAGCCATAAACTGGTGTGATAGGGCGTCTGGCTTGGTGTTTTTGGAGCTAGGCCTGTAGGTGATCGTCAAGGAGAACCTGACGAAGAATAGGGCCTACCTAGCCTGCCGAGGGTAAAGCCTCTTAGCCGACCTGAAATATTCCAGGTTTTTATGATCTGTCCACACTAAGAATGGCTGGGTGGATGCCTCTAACCAGTGACGCCACTCCTCCAGGGCAATCTTAACCGCCAGTAGCTCCCGGTCGCTGACGACATAATTTCTCTCAGTCAGAAATAAGGGCAGAGAGAAATACGCACAAGGGTGTATTTTATTGTCGGCCACAGAGTGTTGCAACAAACTGCCCCCACCCCACTATCAGAGCCATCCACCTCTACAATAAATTGACAACTTGGATTAGGCATGATCAGGATTGGGGTCTTCAAGAAGTGGGACTTAAGCTGGAAGAAGGCTTCACTTGTCTCTTGAGTCCAGCGGAAGGACACCTTCACAGATGTCAGGGCGGTGAGAGGTAGAGCAATGGAGCTTTAGTTTCTGATGAAGTGGAGGTAAAAATTAGCAAACCTCAGGAACTGCTGAAGCTGTTTGCGGGAGAAGGGGATGGGCAAGACAGTAACTGCTTTAATCTTCTCAGGGTCACGTGGAACCCGACCCCAGGAGATAATAAAGCCAAGGAATGTGGTGCTGGTGACATAAATCTCACAGTTCCAGAGTCTGACGTGACCAGACAGAGCAATGGCAGAGCCTCCCTATAAAGGACTCTTCTTGATTAGCAACAGGTGATGATCAAGGCTGCAGGGACAACGCTAATCAGCAGGGAGAGAGAGAGAGAGACACATAGAGCGGGCAGGGATCCTTCCACTAGCTACTAGTCACTGTGCAAAATTTCCTTATTTTATCAATTAATATTACACTGTGTTTTCGTTATTAAACAATACATCATGTTTCCCGTTTCTTCCAGTTGGTCCTGGTGGGTCAGGCCAACGCTGGTGCATGGCAGCTCTGCCGCCATCAGTGTGTGAATGCCTGTCTGAATGGGGGGATAGCAGGATCTGTAAAGCACTTTGGTCATCTAGAGATGAGAAAAAGCATTATATAAGTGAACACCATTTACCATTTACTGAGACAGTGAGGCTCTGTCCCTTCAAGGTCAGTCCCAGGAGACCGCTCGGCTACGTACTCCTGCAGAACATTCTCATAAAGTCTGCCCGCACCATTTTGACTGTGAAGATTTCTGCTGAACTGCTGTGTGAAAGCTTGCTCTTGATTAAGAATAAATAATACGGAAAGGCATCTTTGACTCTGCACCTTATTCCTTCACTAGATTCACAAGGGATATTTATTAATATAAAGAAAATCCACAACGCACCTTCAAGCACCACTTTATCCTGCAGTATGTACCTAAGCTCTTTTCAACAGTGACACAAATGCCTACAGCCAATCAAGAATCTCCAGCACACCCTCCTTCTTTTATCACTTCTCAGACTTTTGTTTTGATGGTGATATCCTGCTTGAGGCTAAAATTAGCTTTAAGTCTGTGTATGTTGCCTAACTGCGACATAACCCCTAGTGGTCAACAGTGGTAAAGATTTTTTTCAAGAAAATATTCAGATCAGATGCCAAACTTTCCAAGGCTATAACTTGAAAGTGGTAAGAGATAATGGCTTATTGTCAATAAGAAAGATGTAGAATATGATCCAAAGTTTGAGATAGGAGTAAATTTACACATCTAATTTATGTACATACAAACAAACAAAGACATTCGTCACTTACCGCTGGCAAGGCGGGGTCCTTTTGCAACATTCTGGTTGTAATTTTGTCCTTTCTCGGTTATTTTAGCTTTCTCTCCTACATCCAGAAACTGTTATTGATTATTCCATCTTAATTTTGCTTGTATTCCGTGGCAAATTTATCTTATGACGACATGCAACCGGTGATTGCTCTACAGTCACATGGCGCTCCGGGCGCCGGCAGGTCAAATCAACGAGATTCACGCTCCCTGTGTTATAAGAACATGTAAACATCTAACTTCATAAGCTAAATAACCTCTTTTTAAAATCATAGTTGGCAAATTCGGGACCAAATCCTCCAAATTTGCCCCGCTGTCTGTGATTGCGTATGTCCACAACAATGGCTGCCCTCCATTTTGTGTTGTAATGGTAAATGGTAAATGGCGTTCACTTATATTGCACTTTTCTTCTCATCTAGGATGACCAAAACACTTTACAGATCCTGCAATCCACCTATTCACACACACATTCACACACTGATGGCGGCAGAGCTGCCATACACACAGGCGCTAACCAGGCCACCAGGAGCAACTGGGGGTTCAGTGTCTTGCTCAAGGACACTTCGACAAGCGGACAGCAGACGGAGCGGGAATCAAACCCATGACCTTCCTATCAGTAGTTGGTCACACTACACCTGCGCCACCGCCGCCCCCAAATCTCAAAGACGAACAAGAAGAAGAAGGATTTCTTCCTCTTTGGTGTATTACGTGTCATCCATGAGTCCTCCAATGCATGCCTGCCACCTTGTGAAATGGCATGATCGGTACACATCCGCAGTCTAGCTGGGGAGTGTTTGGCACGTTATTATCAGTTGACAAGCACAACATCGTGCTCTACCACTAGGGGCAGACGAAATCGCACAGCTTAAGGGTTAACCTTCTAGCTTCAGTTGTCAGACTATGTAACCACTGTTGGACAAGTTACTGAAAATTACTTAAAGTAACTAATTACACTTACTAGTTACTTTACCAATTACTACGTTATTAAAGTAATTAGCTACTTATAAAAGTAACATTCACATTACTTCTAAATGCATACTTAAATTACCGTGCACACATAGCAAGATAATTTAATTAATGAATTACATTAGGGGTTCATTATTTTTAATGGCAGGCAGAAAACAGACTGTTTCAGACAGCTCTTCAAAGAAAAAATTTTAATGTTAGTGTCAGTGTGTGGGACATAAAACTGTTCATGTTTGTCTGAGGAAGCAAAATATAGCTTACAGGTCGGGTGACAGACAGCAGTATAAAATAGCCGGGTATAATCTGAAAAGGGGCATCAAACAGGCCAAGGCTGCATATAGCAATAAAGCTGAGGAGCACTTTATCAATAAGAACCCAGCACAAATGTGGCAAGGTGTTCAACAAATCACCAACTATAGAAGTAATTCAGACCCACTGTCATAACAACCTCTGGTAGGCAGGTAAGAGGGACTCAGTATGCAGGCCGAACTCCAACGTAACATGATTTTATTCACAAAGAAAGAAATAAACACAGCATGGGGGCTGGAAACAAAACAAAAATGACTAGGCGAAAACACACTCATGGGGACCAATTCAGGACACAGGGAAACCAGAGGGAAAATCGACAATGACGCCACAAAGAACAGAAACTCAGACTGACATATAATGGGGAACTGATAATCAATAAACTTAGGACAGGTGGGACCAAATCAAGAGCTAAATGATAACACATGTGAGGGAGGTTACAGGTAGGAAAAACAAAATATAAGACGGGCTGGGAAATAAGATACACAAGGAGCACACTCAAAAGCACAAACATGAAAACCAAGAACAAACAGGGAAGGAACACAGGACATCACACAATATCCAAGGACCAGGAGAACATAAAAGACAATAATAATAACCACAGTCAGACCAAAATGAAACACAAAGCGTGGACATGGTCCATGACCATGCCAAGATCATGAAACCCACCCATCTATAGCAACAACAACCTGGCGGAGGCACATAACCATTTTTATGCTCATTTTGATACAGCAAGTGTGGAGACCTTACTAACAACAGCCGCTGCCCCTGACCACCAGCTGACCCTACAGCCCCATGAGGTGAGAAGAGTCTTCACTTCAGTGAACACTAGGAAAGCTGGTGGGCTGGATGGGATTCTGGGGAGAGTGATTACAGACTGTGCTTGCCATCTTGAAGGTGAGTTTACTGCCGTCTTTAATGTGTCACTCTGTCAGTTTATCATACCTTCCTTCCTTAAATCATTCCGGTTCCTAAATGCAGTAACATCAGCTGCCTGAATGATTACAGGTCGGTTGCACTAACTCACATTGTGGCAAAGTGTTTTGAGAGACTGGTTTTAAAACACATAAAATCTGTCCTGTGTGCCAGCTTGCCTATAAAGTGAACTGCTCCACATAAGATGCTATTTCTACTGTCCTACACACAGCACTGTCACACCTGGACCAGAAAGGGACTGATGTAAGCATTTTATAGATTATAGCTCTGCATTTAATACCATCATCCCCTGCAAGCTGGTCTCAAAGTTGTATGACCTGGGATTAAATAGCACTGTATGTATATGGATTTATGATTTTCTGACCAATCGCACATGCACAGACTGTGAGAGTAGGCTCACACCTGTCTTTCTGCCTGTCCGTCAGTAGAGGTGTGCCTCAGGGTTGTGTGCTGAGCCCTTCGCTTAACTCTTCGTACACTTATAACTGTACCTCCATACATAACTCCAATACAACAATTAAATCTGCAGATGACAACTGTTGTGGGATTAATTTCCCATAGCAACGAGACTGCATACAGGGATGAAATCTGCAAATTAACTGAATACTGTAACAATAAAAATCTCATACTCAATATAAAAAAAGACAAAGATAAGATAAGATAAGCCTTTAGTAGTCCTACAATGGGGAAATTCCAGGATTACAGCAGCAAAGGGATAGCAGCACTCAGAGCAATAGTAAATAAGATAATAAGATAAGAATTGGTTAGACAAAGCAGTACATAAATACACATACTGTATGTACGCAGTTATATACACAGTGCAGGAGCATTGCAGCTAGATAGTATCAACAGCATTACAGTTTGTTAAATTACCCGGCAGAATATAAATATGTACCCAGACAGTATATTTCACATTTGAATCAACAGTGTTGTTGCCACCCTCAGTAATAATTGTTATTGTCTTAGTTGTGTATTTGAGGGGACGATCTCTCTTGTGCAAAGTTGTTATGCTTAGTACATTAAATATGACCTCTATGAGCAGCACCAGTTAGGTTATAAAGTCTGACAGCTGTAGATAGGAAGGACCTGTGGAACCTCTCTCTCGTGCACTTAGGATGGCACATCCTACTGCTAAATGAGCTCCTCAGTGCATTCAGTGTGTCTCGCATGGGGTGGGACTCAGACTCCAGCAGAGATGACAGCTTAGCACCATCTTCCAATCTCCTCCACTGGGCTGAGATGTCACCCCAGAAAAGACCTGGATTTTTTGATCAGCCTGTTCACACTCTTCCTGTCGGCCACTGTGATGCTGCTGCCCCAGCAGACCACTCAAAATGTGATGGCTGATGCCACCACCGAATCATAGAAGGTGTTCAGGAGTGCCCCTTGCACTTCAAAAGACCCGAGTCTCCTCAGGAGGAAAAGCCTGTGCTGCCCCTTCTTGTAGAGCGCGTTGGTGTTGTGTGACCAGTCCAGTTTATTGTTCAAGTGAACACCCAGGTACTTGTAAGATGTCAGCATCTTACAAGGAGCTCATTATTGATTTTAGTAGGAAACGGGAGGGCCATGCTCCTCTAACCATTGGAGAAGAGGAGGTGGAGTCTCCTGTTTAAAGTTTCTGGGGACTTAAATCACTAGAGGTCTTACGAGGTCAACCAACACCACTGCCATAGTGAAGAAGACACAACAACGACTCTACTTTTTAAGAACACTTAAAAAGAACAGATTGCCATCAGAGCTGCTCAGAGCCTTCTATCACAGCTGCATTGAGAGCATACTGATTTACTGCGTAACAGCATGGCATGTAAACTGAACTCAGGTAGACAGGAAAAGCATACAGAGAGTCATCTGCACAAGCCAAAAGATTGTCAGTCTGCCCCTGCTGACTATGGAGGACATATTTAGGACACGCTGCATCTGCAGGGCCAATAATATTATCAGGGATGAGAGGGACACCTGTCACCACCTCTTTACCCTGCTTCCCTCTGGGAGGCACTATCGAGTCCTCAAGACTCAAACCTCCAGACTCAAAAAAAAGAGTTTTTATCCAAGAGCCATTGTTGAGCTAAACTCTAGCGGGGTATGACTCCCCCTCCTCCAATTATCACTATGGACTGACTTTAATTATTTTATTTATTACATGATATTTTATAGCATTTTTATCAGCTGCATGCGCATGTCTGATGTTTTTATGGAACAGACTGATATTTTATTAGATTGGTTGATGTTTTATGGATAGCACTTTAAGTCTCATGGTACTGGTTTCACCTTGTGCAATGACAATAAAAGGATTTTGATTCTGACCTTTATGATAATGGATTAATCCGATGTGCGGTGAGCCAAAGAAAACGTTCATTATCCAAAATCCAAATGTCTGCTGTGAACCATGAACCAGTCCCTCAAATGTCTTTTGCTGATTAAAATCCATTTTTGAATAATCTTTATCCAAGTAGCAGTGAAATTTTATTTTTTTCTCTCTCAGTCTGTTGACAATGCGATAACATCTCTTCACTCTTTAATGCTAAAAAAATTATTTAGCAAATAGAAATGTTTGGTAATCCTAACTGACCTAAAACAGGAAAAGTCTAGTTTGATTTAATGTCAGAAAGTGAGAAAAAACAGGTTATGTGTCTTTTTACAGTGTACGTAAACTTCTGGTTCCAACTGTACTATGTGATGATTGACTCTTTATTTCATCTGAAGATGCCAAGAAAAAGCGAGAGAAGTATGCAGATTTTAACACTTAAAGGAGCAGAAGCCATGTTGCTGTTAGCCTCCGATGGCCATCTGTGTCATCTCAACTGTTTTCCAGAGGGAACTGTTATGTCCATAACTCGTATGTAGAATAACCAGGCTGAAGGTGCAGTGAATGTAACTTTATTATACCAAACAATGAACTTACAGGTGCTCCGTGAAGGCCAAGGTCGACGGCGAAAGAGGAAGAGCTCTTCCGCGTCTGCCCTTTATACCCCTGGTGACGACGGAACTGGAAAGGCGGGCCGTCACCCCCCCCCCCCCACTACACCCAGGGTACACAGTATACCATATTGGTACACCATATTTTCTGCCCCTGTAGAAAAATGCCAAACACACCAATTAGGTTCTCCCAAATTTAAACCCGATACACATGCTAATAAAAAAAACACTTATATAGAAAAGTATATATTTATAGGCCTATCCATTCACACAACATAAACTAGAGGGGGCCAGGTAGACTGCTGACCAACCTCAACACGGCTAGATGGGTTATTCTGCTGTCTCTGAAATACCAGAGTCCATAAAAACAAAATGGCAGTGTTCCTAAAAACAACAACAAAAAAAAGACAAACAATCCCCAAAACATATATGTACACAATCAGAACTTTCATAATCGAACACCAACAGTCAATATGTACACCTTTAACATGTTGCCAGCCCCCACCTCAACACACCCACCCCACAACTTGGGCGTTTCAACTTATCAAACATAATACAGTGTTAGTTTTGTTTTGTTTTGTTTTTTTACAGCAACACAGGGCAAAAATGCAACCAGTACATATTAACTACGTGACTTACGGTAAACTGGCATACTAGCAACACCACCACATCATGCTAATAGCACCCCCCCCCCCACACACACACACACACAGTCACCTTACAGTCCCAATGGGAGACCTACCCCTAGAATTTCTGTCTGGCGGATCCCTCCCAGAGTGTCTTCGCCTCTTCATCTCTGGGGATGAGTCACGCTGGCGCTTCTTCCCATGTACCCGCCGCAGTTCATTAGGGTGTCTCCACATTTCGTCGGATGGTCTCAGGTAACCGTCCTCCCGGGCAGCCAACACCCGCAGCCACCCCTGGTGATCTCGTTGCTTTCTTTTTTCGTGGATGCCCCTCAGTCGAGCTTCTTCCCTGGGCTGGACCTCGTCACCGACGTGCAGGGGGGCTCCACTTGGCTGTAGATGACCACCATGTCGTGACCGGGCTTCTGCCCTGGGTTGAACCATGTCACTGACCAGATCTGGAGTCCTCCTGGGTCTCCAGTGTCGTTGCTTGCAGCATCTTGGGATCGCGCCGGTCACACCGGTCGGTCTCGCCCTGCTTTCTTTCATTTCCAACGCTGGCACAGCCACTGCAGCTCCTTGTTTCTCAGTACCACTGGGATGAACTCCGTAAGTCAAGGGAGCTGGCATCCTGGCTCCATCAGCTGTCCCGGGCATTCTGCTGTGCCATCCAGTTCCCACATCCAGGGCAACTTTGACACTGGCATCAGAACCTGCCCGAGATGGCGCTCCACGTCGCTGATCTTGCACACCTCCCAAAATACCAGGCCAATCACTGTCCCAAACTGTGTCGTCCTCCACATCCGGAGCAGGTCGGTCCCATAATCCGCAGTGCAACCACTCTTCTCCGATGTCGCAGGTGATGGCGAATCCCAGGCAGTAGAACATAACCCATCCCATGATGTTCGACCCACCAGCGGTCACCACAAACTGGGCGTTAGACATCACTGCCGACTTGTACCTCGCCGTCAATTCCAACAAACCCACGACGGATAGCCTGCTTCCTGCATAACAGAAGCACAGCGTCGACAGGCGTCTCACACGGTAATGCGGGAACAGACTCCTCATAATGGGCCAGTTCATCAGGGAAATTGCTGATGAACTGGCCGTTGTCTACCAACAACGGCACTTCCATGCCATCCAGCGGAATGTCGCAGTAAATCCGCCCATCTGTACTTTGGGAGACGGTATGAACAACCGTAGGTGTCGCTGTGGGCGAATTCGCCTCACGTCTTCGGTCCCCTCACTCAAAATTTTTGCAGGCTCTGGCGAAATGGTGTAGAAGACGACATTTGCCACAGTGTTTGCCTTTTGCCGGATACTCTTTTGCCTTGTACCGGTGCCTGGCGGGCCCGCAGCTATAACATCTTGGCATACCTTGGGTGGACCTAATTTTCACAGCGGCAGTATATTCGTCTTCAGTCACGCTGTCTTCGCTGTCCGAGTCCGCAGCCAGCACCTTCAAACGTGGTTCGTTTTGCCCCAACGTGCTTCTCTTACCAAGGTCTTTTGAAATCTTCTCCATTGCCTCAAACTGTTGCGCTATCTCAATAGCTGTGGCTAACGTCAGTTCACCCACCCAGGTAGATCAGGAGCCTTGATTGTGCCGCAGAACAGTGTGCTCCACCAGTTGATCACGGACCATTTCTTCCTCAAGAGCTCCAAAGTGGCACTCCCCCGCCAGCTGATGTAGGTCTGCAACATAGCGCTGCACAACTCTCCTGTCCAATGGTGGCACTGCCAAAACTGGATTCTCCGGACTATGACATTTTCCAGTGCGTGAAAGTAGCGCGCCATTAGCTCCACCACGTCTTCAAAACTATTGGCCCCTCCTAATGTGCCGAGGATTCTTTGACCCTCCATGCCAAGATTATGGACCAGTATAGCCCTCGCATGCAGTTTCTCGAGCTCGCCGAGGTTAAGGGCCACCAGATAATTCTGGGAAGCCAAGTACCACCTAGCCCAGGGGACCAGCGGCTCACCCGGAACCTCAAAAAATGGCCAAAAAGTGGAAACAGCTCGCTCCATACCTCTTTCCTTGTCACCAAATGTTATGTCCATAACTCGTATGTAGAATAACCAGACTGGAGGTGCAGTGAACGTAACTTTATTATACCAAACAATGAACTCACAGGTGCTCCATACAGGCCAAGGGTCGATGGCGAAAGAGGAAGAGCTTTTCCGCGTCTCCCTTTTATACCCCTGGTGACAGCGAAACCGGAAAGGTGGGCTGTCACCTCCCTCTACACCCAGGGTACACAGTATGCCATACTGGTACACCACAGTAATGGACAAGCTAACTCTGTATTTAAGAACCCAGTAAGAGACTCATAATAACTATGTGGTTGTAACACAATTATTGCTGTGTAAAGGACTCACCCCAACGCAGCTAACAAGCCGCTGCACATTTATTTTGTGTGTGAAATGACAATAGGCCTGTTCTTATATTACGCAGTGATATGACACCACACTCTTGTATAATACTGCTTAATTACTAGCCTTGTCAGTAAGAAGAAAGGGTCATTTACTGTAACTGTGTTGCTGATTTAAGGTCAAATTTCCCAGCCTTAATATAATGTCACAGAAATCCTACATAATGCACTGAAATAAAGAGGAAACCCCCATAAAGCGTAATCAGGACTCTTTAACCCAGCAATCATGTCTCTGGCACAAAATCCTTCACAAGCTGTGGCAAACTTTCCTACCAACAAGAGGATTCTAACCAGGAACCCCTTAGCTGCAACTGTGGGGGTCCTCCCTACAGTTGATAGTGCTATGAGATGACTGTTGTTGTGAAATGGCGCTATATAAATAAAGTTGAATTGAATTGAATTGAATTGAATTAGCTGTAAAGCAACAGGTGCAAACACTTGTGGCATGCGACACACACACACGCACACATGCACGCACGCACACATGCACGCACACACAAAATGGGTAGAGCCCCCTGAGGTAGATTTGTGCTGTGATTTGCACTGCATGAGTATAATTGACTGCTTGGCAGAGCCAAACTAGAGATCAGAATGCAGCGGCACAGCCAGGACTCACAGTAAATCAGTCCGATTTTTTTTTACCAGCTTTACAGCCATGGGGTGAAGGCAGGCCAGAGACAGAGCACTCCAGGAGCAGATGCAGCAATGGCAAGATCTCAGGCTGGGGTAAAAACATTGATAGATTTTAACAAAACAAAACACATTTTAAAATCAGATTATGACACTGTGGATCTGTAAATCTGTAAAGCACTTTGAGCTGCTTTATAAATGAAGGCTGATTGACTGACAGATACAAACCAGAGATTCTGTCACAGAATAAAGATGTCAGATGTCTTCTACTATCTATACCACGTTCAAATAAACACGTTCCCAGGCAGCATGTCCAAGTGGGCTCCACAAAAGGTTAAATGGGCTGTCTTATGGGACCCATCTGTATTTGCCCATATGGACTTCACCTGTTTACCTATTTTCAACTTACAGTATTTTCCCATAAATTCGCTATTTTCTTGTAAATTTGATGTTTTACCCCAAACTGATATATTTTTTTTTTGAAATTTTTAAGCTTTCTTGTAAATTTGCAACTTTTTTACAGTAAACTTGAAACTTCCATCCATCCATCTTCTACCGCTTTTCTGGAGGTCCGGGTCGCGGAGGCAGCAGTTCAAGCAGAGAAGCCCAGACTTCCCTCTCCCCAGCCACCTGCTCCAGCTCTTCAGAGGGGATACCAAGGCGTTCCCAGACCAGCTGGGAGACATAGTCTCTCCACCGAGTCCTGGGTCTGCCCCGGGGTCTCCTCCCAGTGGGACGTGCCTGAAACACCTCAAGTGGGAGGCATCCAGGAGGCATCCTAATCAGACTAAGAACGATCCAACAGACTCTCATGATAAATTGTATATCAAGGATTCAGTGTACCCCGCCCGGTATGGGGTTACCGGGGCCCCACCCTGGAACCAGGCCTGGGGGAGGGGCTCGAAGGCTAGCATCTGGTGGCCGGGTTTCCACCCATGGGACCCGGCCGGGCTCAGCCCGAAGGAGTTACATGGGTCCGCCCTCCAGTGGGTTCACCACCTGCAGGAGGGATCATGGGGTCCGGTGCTATGTGGATTAGGTGGCGGTCAAAGGCGGAGACCTTGGCGGACTGATCCCAAGCTTTCTAAACTGGCTTTTGGTACGTGGAACTTGAAACTTTTTCTCATAAATTTATATTTTTTTCTTGTAAATTTGCAACTTTTTTTTCCTCATAAATTGATTAGTTTTTTCTTGTGACTTTTTTCTTGCAAATTTGCTAACTTTTCTTGTAATTTTGGAACGTTCTCACAAATTTACTACTTTTCTTCTTGTAAATTTGTGAGTTTTTCCCCATAAATTTGTGACATTTTTCTTATAAATTTGGAATTTTCTGAAAATTTTTGAACTTTTTTTTTACTATAAACTTACAGCTTTTCCTCATAAATTTGGGACTTTATTCCCATAAATTTTAATTTTATTTCCTCATGCATTTACTACTTTTTTGGTAATTTGCAACTTTTTCATATTTTTTCCTCATAAATTTATGACTTTTCTTTTAAATTTGCTAATTTTTTCTTGTAAGTTTGTAACTCTTCTCAAATAATTGTACAGGGTTTTTTTGTCTAGAAAATTTGCAACTTTTTTCTCCTAAATTTTCACTTTTTCTCAAAAATTTGTGACTTTTGAGTAAATTTGTGACTTTTTTCTTATAAATTTCCAAATTTTTTCCTCATATGTTTGTGACTTTTTTGTGTAATTTTGTCTATGGCACAAGCGTTACTGACACCGGCTCACCCATATTAAACCCATGTGGGGCCCAGTTGGGTTTGAAGCAGGTAAACAGATTACCTGCTCACCTGTACCAAAGGTAAAATCCATGTGAGCAAACACAGTGGGGCCAACATGGAACCCATGGCCAAACCCAATGGGGCCCATAAGACAGCCCAGCTTAAAGCTATCATGGGGCCCTCACGGACATGCTGGCTGGAATCTAATGCTAATGTGTTGGAGTTAAAGTTGAGCTATCACCTGAAATGTCTTTTGCTTTGATTGTGATCTAGCGACCTCCATGCTCTCAGGACACATTCTTTAACTGTCTATCAAATGTACTGAAACAGTTTGGCAGCAAAGAGTTAATGCTCATGGGTGATTTCAAATTAAATGGGCTTTGTAAAACATGCAGAAAGAAATTGAAGGACATCATCAGTAAGTTTCATATGGATCAGATGATCAGTAACCCAACAAGAATAATTCATTCATCTCAAAGTCTCCTTGATTTGATTTGTACAAATAAACCTGACCGCATAACAAAACTAGAGGGCACTCAGAGAATGCATACCTCTGCCAAGGCTCCCTCCCTCCCTTTGTCCTCCCCTTTGTCCATCCATATAGCCAACCATCTGTACATTGTAAGATGGGGCCTTAGCAGAGGTATGCACTCACGGATTACCTCCAACACCTAATGAGTTCATCTTTGGGCCAAGCACCACCTCTGGTGAGAATTTCATCCAAATCCATCCAGTAGTTTGGAGTATTGTTGCTAACACTCTGTGAGAAAATAAGCGCCTTGGCGGAGGTATGCATTTTGAGCTCATCACCAAAATCTAATCATGTGTTCAGTGGGCCATTACACACCTTTCCTGAAAATTTGAGTGAAAGGCACTATATAAATGCAAACTATTATTATTATTATTATTATTATTATTATTAACAGACAGAAAAAATGACAGCAAAAACAATATGACTACATTATATGACTACATAATAATAATAATAATAATAATAAGACTGTCATAACTGCATTGACCATACGTTGGGGCTGGGCAATTCCACTTTAAATCAACATCATGGTTTATAAATCTTTCAGGTTTGTTTTATTTTTCTCCTCACTTCTCCATTACAGTTTACTGACAAGGTTCATAATTATTAAGCAATATTACACAACAGTGCAGTATCGTATAATTTTTGTTTTTTTTTTGCAGTTATCAGCTACAAATTCACATAGTATCCATATTACAAATACATATTACAAACACTCACCTGGCACACCGACAGATGCGGACATGTTCCTCCAAGCGTTTGCTTTCAAATTTTGAGCATGATATCCTTTTAGTGTCAGATGAATGAATGAATGGATGAATGAATGAATGAATGAATCTTTATTTTGGATAGATTAAAAGTAAAAATTAAAAAGAAACAGAACAATATAACAAAGGTGAAAAAGTCCAACAAGGTCAAATTAAACAATAACTCCTCTGATTATACAGTTCAACATAAGTTATCCGAAATGGGTGATGGCTGAAGCCGCAGCTTATATTGTCCACCCATATTCCATCCAAGAATTCAAAAGAAAAACAAAACAAGAGCGATTACAATTCAGAACAAAACTAAGACAAAATGGGACAAAAACACTAAGCAACAACACAACACAGACTGGATAAGACAATCCTTATGTGATTTTACATGTCCTCTTGTATATTCACTACCGTTCAAAAGTTTGGGGACACCTAGACAATTATTTTGTGTTTTCCATGAAAAATCACACTTATTTACCACCATGAGTTGTAAAATGAATAGAAACTATAGTCAAGACATTGACAAGGTTAGAAATGATTTGTATTTGAAATAATAATTTTTTCCTTCAAATTTTGCTTTTGTCAAAGAATCCTCCATTTGCAGCAATTACAGCATTGCAGACCTAACATGATTGCACAAGGGTTTTCTAATCATCCATTAGCCTTCTGACGCAATGAGCAAACACATTGTACCATTAGAACACTGGAGTGATAGTTGCTGGAAATGGGCCTCTATACACCTATCTAGATATTGCACCAAAAACCAGACATTTGCAGCTAGAATAGTCATTTACCACATTAGCAATGTACAGAGTGTATTTCTGATTAGTTTAAAGTTATCGTCATTGAAAAAAAGTGCTTTTCTTTCAAAAATAAGGAAATTTCTAAGTGACCCCAAACTTTTGAACGGTAGTGTATGTTTGGAGTATTTCTTCCTTTAGTTTTTGTTTAAATTGTCCAAGCGTTGTACATGATTTTAATTCAGGTCCAAAATCGTTCCATAATCTGACTCCTTGCACTGAGACACAGTGTTGCTTGGTGGTAGTTCTCACTGAAGGTTTTTGAAATATACATGTTCCTCTGAAATGATATTGTTTCTCCCTTATTTGGAACAACTTTTGGATATTTGCGGGCAGTGATAGATTCTTCACTTTAAACATTATTACTGCAGTTTTAAAGTCAACCAAATCTTTCCACTTGAGAGCTTTTAATTTAAGAAAAAAGTGGGTTATCGTGATCAGACAGTACAGGTTGTTTGATGCCGCAAAGTTCAGCCTCTCCACCGTCACCTACTGTTCTCGTCTTCCCGTACTGGAGTCATACTGTATAGCCCACCATTCCTTAATTCTGATTGGCTACTTAGAAAAGTCTGACATTGACGAGCGCAGCTGTACAGTAGTCTGACAAATTGGACTTTTTTCAACCCTGAGCACCGCAACTAAAAGTGGCCACCACTCAAAGCGTTTCAGCGCCGAGGGCGCTCAGCGCTGTAAACGCTGGACTACATAGAAAATGAATAGGAAATAGTCGCCCACAACAGGAAAAACCGGTTTTCTGCACACGCCCCCTAATACTTTTTCTGCGGTGTTTGGCTTCCGGGTTGCCGAGGCACGTGGCCCTATGGCATGACCCCACACATAACTGAGTGAACACATTTTAAAGGGGCAGTACATGAAAAATGCCAAATTAATATATAAAATGATATCCAAAAAATTCCTGCATCCACATCATGATCGAATCACCACCAAAATCTAATCATCTGTTCCCCATGCCATTACACACCTTTTCGGAAAATTTCATCAAAATCTGTTCATAACGTTTTGAGTTATGTTGCTAACAGACAAACCGAACAACCAACCAACAAACAGACAAACCAACGCTACCGAAAACATTACTGCCGTCCTCCCTTGGTGGAGGTTAAAATACATTCTAATTACTGGCATGTCTGACCATAATCTCACTTTAGTAGTATGCAGATTGTCAAAATCACGATTCAAAAAGCCTACTGATGGTGGAAAATATATACATACCAAAGAAAAACATAGAATCATTTGAAAATGAGTTACAGTACGTAAAGTGGAATGAAATAAATTGTGATACAAATTGTGAACAGACATGTGAAAATATGATATCAACAATCAAAGAAGTGATCTCAAAATGTAAAATAAAACACTGAACACAAGAGAAAACAGGATCTACCTTGGCTTAATGAAAAATTATGGAATCTCATGAACAAAAGGGCTTTAGCTTTAAAAAAAAATCACTAAAACTGATTCAAGTAGAGGTAGACTGATTTTTAAAAGCCTAAGAAATGAAGTCACCATACTGCTCCATAAAGCAAAAGGAAATTTCTTCTTAGATATAATCAAAAATGAAAGGGGAACAACAAAAACTCTGGAAATGTATTGATAAACTCACAGCAATAAAAATGCAAAAAAAGTGAAGTTATACAACTCAACTTGAATGAAAAACTTCACTCAAATAGCTTAGTTACAGCCAGCAATTTTAATGAGTATTTTATCAAATTGGTACAAGGGCTGGGTCTGAACTTTACCCAAACATACCCACACAAAATTAAAATAAATCATGAAACTGATCTAAACCTTAAACCCACAAATGAGGTAAAACTTAACAAAATTTTATCATGTCTATCAGAATAGAATAGAATAGAATAGAACAGAATAGAATAGGCTTTATTGTCATTGTACAGTTGTACAGCACAATGAAATTGTGGGTGCTCCACCAGGCTACTGCACAATAAAGTAAGTGAGAAGAATTTGAAATAAAACAGTTACAGAACACACAATTAACCACACAACTGAAATAAAAATAAAAGTAAAAATAATAACTGACTTCCGGTTATGGCTGCCACGTAAGACGGACGTGTCTCGCTCTGCTCTGCTCCTGGAGAAAAAAATCGGCAAATAACTCTCTCATTTGGGACAGAACGTATCCCAGCATTTGAGCGAGGATATGTCGGTGAAGCCTAAGGCTGGAAAACCAGGAAAAGGAAAAAGCGAGCCGCCGAAACAGTCCAAATTAACGGACTTTCAGGTCTGTGACGCAGCAAACAAAACTCCATATATGGCGGAGGAGGCCGGCGGCGGTGCGATTTCTGCGGGGAATGGCGCAGATGCGCTGATGGCTGCCATGAGTTCAATGAGAGCGGACTTTTCCTCTAGATTTGATGGGATTATGACAGCGTTGGAAGGAATAAGAAAGGAATTGGGTGACTGTGTAGAACGAACGGCGCAGATGGAGCTCCGTCTCGCTAGTGCTGAAGATGACGTCACCCGTCTTCAATTAAAGGTGCGCACTTTGGAAAAAAAAAATAAATCTCTGGAAGATAATATTTTGGATTTGGAATCTCGGTCGAGACAGAATAATTTGAGGCTGGTGGGTCTTCCAGAGGAATCAGAAGGTCGGGACGTATGTTCCTTTCTGGAAAAGTGGATTCCGGAGGTGCTGGGCAGCGAGGAGTTGCAATCAGCAGTGATTCTGGAAAAAGCACATCGTATTGGCCCACGGAGAGATAAGGGACCGCCGAGGACCTTAATTATGAAGTTTCTTAGCAACAGAGACAGGATGAAGATCTTCAACGCTGCACGTGCTAAAGGAGAGATTAAACACCAGGACCAGCAGGTGCGGTTCTACCCAGATTTGGCCACAGGAATCCAGCAATTGAGGAAGCAGTTTGATCCCGTACGTAAGGAGCTGCGCAACCTTGGGATTCGTCATGGTGTAATCTATCCTGCGAGACTGCTGACCACGTATGAGGGCAGAACCCACATCTTCAAGACCCCAGAGGAGGCGCAGGAGTTCATCAAGAAGATCAAAGAAGAAGAAGAGACTGGTGGGAGCTAAGCATGAACAAAATATAAGGTAGAATAATTAAGCATTTGCACAGGCATCTGACTGACTTGAAGTAAATAGTAAGTTTACAAAATATAGATTGTATTATATATTAAAAAAAACAAAACAAAAACAAAACAAACAAAAAAAAAAAACTATGATGTACAAAGTTGTTAAAAATTTTGGAGTTAAGTTGGAAAACTACAGAGGAGAGTTAATGTTACGTCATTAAAAGCAGTAGAGTTAGGGTGATTGGGAGGATGAAGAAGGAGTGGCTTAGGCTGGTCCCCGTGGGTGTGGAACGGTCGATGGCTATATCGGGAGACAGAATTTTTCTTTTGATTTTGGGGGGTTTGCCACAAGTGTGGGAAGGGGAAATTTGTTTGTGTGTAGTTTGTAGGATGAATGTTCAACCACTCATGTTTTTGCTTCTCTGTATGAGCATGTTTACACTGCAAGGTAATCCCAAACTCTCTATTGATCATGGACCAAAGTGTTAATCTTAATTTAACTTCATGGAATTGCAGAGGTCTACAGAGTTTAAAAAAACTTAAACAAGTTATGAATAAAATAAAGGACATGGGTTCAAGAATTGTGTTTTTACAAGAAACTCATCTGATAGAGGAAGATGTTAAAAGAATTAGGAGTAGATGGCAGGGAAGTGTATTCACCTCTTCATTTTCATCCAGAGCCAGGGGAGTTATGACTCTCATACATAAATCAGTTCCTTTTCAAGTGAAAAATGTAATTGGAGACAAATTTGGAAGATATGTAATCATTCAAGGTTCTTTGCTATTAGAAAATATAAATCTTGTGAACTTATATGGTCCCAATATAGACGATCAGAAGTTCTTTGCTAATTTATTTCTCATCTTATCATCACTTACAGGGCAACATATAATAGCAGGGGATTTTAATTGTACATTGAATCCAGGTGTGGATAGATCAACAGGACTGGATTGTACGCACATTGGATGTAGGATGACTATTAATCATTTTATGAAAGAATTGAGATTGTTAGATATATGGAGAGAAATGAAACCACAAGTTAAAGCCTATTCTTGTTATTCCAGTACCTACAAGACATTCTCACGTATTGATTATTTTTGATTTCCACAGAATTAAGGTCCAAGATTCAAAACTGCTTTTATGATAACAGCGTGATCTCTGATCATGCACCCTGTTGTCTAATATATGTAGATAAAAAATTGACAAAGGAATCAGGTAGATGGCAATTTCAGCATAAATGGCTTCAGGATGAGGAATTTGTCAAGTATATAGAAAAACAGATAGACGAGTTCTTTGACATCAATACTACACAAACATCAGCATGTGTAAAGTGGGAGGCTTTCAAAGCTTTTATTAGGGGACATATTATTAGTTATACAGGATCAAAATCTAAGAAGACTCGAGAGGAGAGAGCTAAATTGGAACATAAAATAAAAAATCTTCAGGAAAAAGTGTATGCAGGAAGTGACCCAAGGTTGGAGAATGAATTACTGATTTTGAGAGCTGAATACGACAAAAAATCAGCGAATAGAGCTGCCTCGAGTCTTCTAAGATTGAAACAATCTTTTTATGAACAAGGTGAAAAATCAGGAAAATTATTAGCATGGCAGATTAAACAATTGGAAATTAAAACACCAATTACCAGTATTATAAGTAATGGACAGGTAGTTATAGATCCTTTAGAAATTAATAGAGCCTTTAGAGATTACTATGAAAAATTATATGATACCAAAAATGAACCTGATTTAACAAAACTAAATGGGTTTTTGAACGAACTATCTATACCGTGTATTCCAAATGAAAACAGGGAGATATTGGAGTCTAAAATTAGTCAAGAAGAAGTTGGGCTAGCCATTGATAATATGAAATCAGGAAAAAGTGCAGGACCAGATGGTCTTCCAGTTGACCTTTATAAAAAATTTAAGAATAAATTAATAAAACCTTTTTTGGAAATGGTTTTAGAAGCATTTCAAAATAATAATTTACCATCATACATAAATAATGCCTTAATTATACTGCTGCCAAAACCAGGTAAGCCCTCTAATAAATGTGAAAATATGAGACCAATAAGCCTATTAAACGCCGACCTTAAGATAATCTGTAAAATTTTAGCAAGACGAATACAAGAAATTTTACCAAATATTATTAATCGAGATCAGAATGGCTTTATAAAGGGTAGACAAGGCTTCCATAATGTAAGAAGACTATTTAATATTATTTATTTTAATAAAGAAGCACCGGATACAGCTCTCCTATCATTGGACGCCGAAAAGGCCTTTGATAGAGTTGAATGGCCCTTTCTTTTTGAAGTCCTACAAAGGTTTGGACTTGGAAATAATTTCATAAAATGGGTTCAAATAATATACAATAATGCTACAGCAGAAATCCTAACAAATAACAATATTTCAAAACCAATAAAAATCAATAGAGGATGTCGACAAGGCTGTCCACTTTCACCTTTACTGTTTACTATGGCAATTGAACCTTTAGCGATAGCGATACGTTTACATTCACAAATATATGGAATTAAAGTTGGACCAACAGAACATAAAATCTCCCTGTACGCCGATGATATAATTTTGTTTATGTCGAATCTAAAAAAATCAATTCCAACCTTGTTGAATTTAATAAAGAATTTTGGGGAAATATCAGGATATAAAATAAATAAAACTAAATCTTCAATATTAATGCTAAATGAGACCCAGAGAAATTACCCAGCCCCTGAGGTAAATCAATTCAATGTTGTAAATCAGTTTAAATATTTAGGAATCCAAATTATGCCTAAGCTAGAATCAGTCGCCAGTGTCAACTATGAAGCCTTAATGTCAGATATCAGTGAGTTAACTCAGAGATGGATGTCACTACCAATGTCGATGATCGGGAGAATCAATATACTTAAAAGTAATATTTTACCTAAAATACTTTATTTATTTCAATACATTCCCTTATCACCACCTTTAGATCTATTCTCAAGAATTAAAAAAAAGTTAGTGGAATTTATATGGAACAACAGGAGGGCTAGATTACGTTTGTCTTTATTATATTTACCATTTGATCGTGGAGGTCTGAAATGTCCAAATTTTATGTTGTATTATTGGTCGGCACAACTGAGGTCTATGACATATTATTTTTCATCAAATGATCTCCCTCACTGGACTGAAATGGAATCATACAATTTACCTTTACCTCTTCCCATATTCATATACTCAGATTCGGCAAAAAAATTACAAAAACAAGTTAAAAATCCATTTGTAAAGCATATGATCAAAATATGGTGTGAAGCTAAAAACTATTTAAAAGAACCACAGTTATTGTCACAATTTAGTCCAATATGGGGTAATCAATATTTTAAACCAGGGAGAGCGGACGCTGTATTTAAAGTATGGAATTTAAAAGGGATACAAAAGATTCAGGATTTATATTTGCCATGTGCAGACAACATAATGTCTTTTGAAGAGCTGAGGATCAAATTTAATCTCAATAGAACACATTTTTTTAAATATCTTCAACTTAGAAACTTTATTCGATCAAATCAAAATAAAGCTCTCACTCGACCTATTTATTCATCCTTGGAAAAAATGATGATGAAAGATAGTAAAAGAAAGGGTATTATTTCAGAGTTTTATAACTCATTGACACTATCTTCAAGTGAAAATTCACTGAAAAGATTAAACTACTGGAAAGAAGATCTGCAAATTGAAATTTCAGAGGAACAATGGGAATTGGCTTGTACAGAAGCTCAAACCAAATCAATAAATGCACGCCTTAAATTGATACATTTCAAATGGTTAATGCGGATGTATGTTACACCGGAGGAGTTAAATAGATATAACAAAAATATACCAGATACATGCACAAAATGCATGGAAAGTAAAGGAACCCTATTTCATTGTTTATGGGAATGTAGATTAATAAGAATGTTTTGGGAAGAGGTGAGGGTAACAATTGAAAAAATAATCTCAAAACAAATCATATTGAATCCTAAACTGTTTTTGTTGGGTCTGTACCCAGAAAAGCATAATTTCAATAAAAGTGAAAGAACATTCATAGACCTCAGTTTGCTTAATGCCAAAAAATGTATTGCACTATTATGGAAAAAGACTCATAGACCAGATGTGACTCAGTGGTTAAGACAGATGTTAACAAACCTTCCATTAGAAAGAATAACATATATACTGAAATCAAAGGAAATTGTGTTTGAGAATATATGGAGACCTTTTATTGATTATGTAAAAAATTTAAACATAACTCTTGAAGAAGAAGGTGAATGATGTGTGTGGACCTTGTAAATTCCAAACTGGTGAACATAATATGTATACTTATGTATTGGATTGTCTAGACTAAACAGAGGAGCATTGTTGAAGACTTGATTTTGTTGGTGGTTGTTGGTGTTTTTAGTGCATTTTTTTTTTTTGTAGTACTTTAGTGTTAGTGTTTGATTGTTTGTATCATGTTTGTTAAAAAAAAAAAAAAGGTTCAATAAAGATATTGTGGAAAAAAAAAATAATAACTAGCCTATTGGTATATACACAGGTACGGTAGTGGCTTCACAGATGGAACTACTGTATGTACATACAGTATCTCACAAAAGTGAATACACCCCTCACATTTTTGTAAATATTTTATATTTTTTCATGGGACAACACTGAAGCTATGACACTTGGATACAATGTAAAGTAGTCAGTGTCGGTGGTGGCGGTGGCCTCCGTCGGTCTATGATGACCATGGAAGAGAATCCTAAACGTCTACTCTGCTGGAATAGGACGATGCGCACCGGTGTTCTACCTTCCAGCGTTGGGCGTTGGTAGGATTCAAGCCTGGGCAGGAAGATATGGAGGACAAGATGTTACCCATGTTAGCATGTCCCCCCTCTCCACATCACTGATGAATCCAAAGGAACAGCAAGGCTGCTATAGTTTGGCACCAGCGCCGTCGCAGGAGCTGCCAGAACGATGTTGAGCACAACAGAGAACTGCCTTAGGGACTCCGACTCCGGATTTTTCCTCAGGGTTGACTCCCGAAGCCTTTCCCGTGACCGGGTGTGCCACAAGGCAGCGGAGGTTTGAAATCAGAGTTTACCTTCCCCTAGATGGGCTACCTTCCCAGGTTGACGAGCCACCATCTACCCGAAGCATCTGGTTTTAAGGCGCCAGAGATCCGCCCTCGCCCCTTCTCCTATTAGTAAAAGCAGTTCCGCCGGGCTTAGAGACTAAACCACACGGGCAGGCTAGGAGTTGGACTTAGTTGTCAGAGGCTTTTTGAGACACACGCCGTAAGGAGCATTTTATGAGCACTGGGAGCTTAACCCCAGTGCCGCTCCTGGCTATGACAACCTTGGAACCAGTAGTCAGTGTACAGCTTGTGTAACAGTGTAAATTTGTTGTTCCTTCAAAATAACTCAACATACAGCCATTAATGTCTAAACCACTGGCAACAAAAGTGAGTTCACCCCTAAGTGAAAATGTCCAAATTGTGCCCAATTAGCCAGTTTCCCTTCCCGGTGTCATGTGACTTGTTAATGTTACAAGGCCTCAGGTGTGAATGGGGAGCAGGTGTCCTAAATTTGGTGTTATCGCTCTCACACTCTCTCATACTTCTCATTGGAAGTTCAACATGGCACCTCATGGCAAAGAACTCTCTGAGGATCTGAAAAAAAGAATTGTTGCTCTACATAAAGATGGCCTAGGCTATAACAAGATTGCCAACACCCTGAAACTGAGCTGAAGCACGGTGGCCAAGACCATACATTGGTTTAACAGGACAGGTTCCATTCAGAACAGGCCTCACCATGGTCGACCAAAGAAGGTGAGTGCCCGTGCTCAGCGTCATATCCAGAGATTGTCTTTTGAAAATAGACGTATGAGTGCTGCCAGCATTGCTGCAGAGGTTGAAGGGGTTGGGGGGGGGGGGTGTCAGTCTGCCAGTGCTGCATCAGATTGGTCTGCATGGCAGTTGTCCCAGAAGGAAGCCCCTTTTAAAGATGATGCACAAGAAATAAAATATTCAAATAACTAAAATCAAAATCAATCAATCAATCAAATCAAAGGCCACAAACAGTTTGCTGAAGACAAGCAGACTAAGGACATGGATTACTGGAACCATGTCCTGTGGTCTGATGAAACCAACATAAACTTATTTGTTTCAGATGGTGTCAAGCATGTGTGGCAGCAACCAGGTAAGGAGTACGAAGACAAGTGTGTCTTTCCTACAGTCAAGCATGGTGGTGGGAGTGTCATGGTTTGGGGCTGCATGAGTGCTGCCAGCACTGGGGAGCTACAGTTCATTGAGGGAGCCATGAATGACAACATGTACTGTGACATACTGAAGCAGAGCATGATCCCCTCCCTTCAGAAACTGGGCCCCCCGCAGGGCAGCATTCCAACATGATAACAACACCAAACACACCTCCAAGATGACCACTGCCTTGCTAAAGAAACTGAGGCTAAAGGTGATGGACTGGCCAAGCATGTCTCCAGACCTAAACCCTATTGAGCATCTGTGGGGCATCATCAAATGAAAGGTAGAGGGACACAAGGTCTCTAACATCCACCAGCTCCGTGATGTCATCATGGAGGAGTGGAAGAGGATTCCAGTGGCATTCTGTGAAACTCTAGTGAACTCCATGCCCAAGAGAGTTAAGGCAGTGCTAGAAAATAATGGTGACCAAACAAAATATTGACACAATTATTGACACCGGAGTGGTGGCTCAGGTGGTAGAGCATCCGCCCCACACCCGGGAAGCTGGGGTTCAAATCCCAGCTGGGTAATGCCAAAGACCATATCAAAGCAAAACTCCCTGCCATCAAGCTTGGTGCTCAGCAATAATGGAATGGAGGAGGGAAATTTGTGGCAGCGCCTTGCATGGCAGCAACCCCTCTGATTCTAGATGTGATTAACATTGTAGATAAGAGAAACGTAATTACGTTCTACTGTACATGACAGGCTATATGGATTGAATGACAATAAAGTTTAGACATTAATAGCTGTGTGTTGAGTTATTTTGAGGGGACAGCAAATTTACACTGTTATACAAGCTGTACACTGACTACTTTACATGGTATCAAAGTGTCATATGTTCATTGTTGTCCCATGAAAAGATATAATCAAATATTTACAAAAATGTGAAGGGTGTACTCACTTTTGTGAGATAGTGTAAGTGTCATGGTAGGTCCTCACGGGCAGAAGCACAGACTCACTTGCGCGGTGAAGTTGGAGCATGATTTAATAAAGGAAACTGTAGCATGGCAAAGACAATGATACTCACAACCGGAGGTAAAGACAGGGAAATAATAACGATGAAAAACGATGAAGGAATGAAGACCATAATCACGACGAGGAACACGACCCAACAAGGGAATGAGGGGGTGAACCCCAATAAAAAGGAATACATCAATGAGACTAATGAGCAACAGCCCTGACCAATAATGACTGACACAGGGAGAAGCCGTGCTCAAACGGAAGTAAACAAACACTGTCAAAATAAAAGTCCGACAAGAAACAAATGAACAGGGAAAAACCTAAACATACAAATGTAGCTTTGATGGAGGACAATAATGACAGTAAAGACCATAATAATAATAATAATAATAATAATAATGAGACCAGGATGTAAATCAAACCCCAAAGATGATAATAATGAAGGCAGAATAATAAATACTGACAATCACAAAGTATGGCCTGATCAGACCCAGCCCAAACCACCACAGTAAGAGTGCGGAGTGCAGAACACATGATTGAATCAGATGGCCCAAGGATTATGGAAAATATGTACAGTAGTGATTTCACGGATGGGTCAATATACATGGAAGTGAGGAGTGCAAATACAGGTGAATTATAGTGATAGTTAAAAGGTGCTCAGTTTTGTCCATGTGAGCCGTCGGAGGGAGGGGGGTGGGGCCTCTGACTGTTTGCAGTTTAGATGCCCAAGGGAAGAAACTGTCAGTCTGGAAGTGTGGGACCTGATCGATCTGAACCGTCATCCAGAGGGAAGCAGGTTAAACAAGTGGTGTATGGGATGTGAGGGGTCTCCTGTGATGGCCTTGATCTTTCTGAGACAGGAGGCTCTGGAGATGTCTTCCAGGGAGAGTAGAGGGCTACCGATAATTTTTTGGGCGGTGTTGATGACCCTCTGCACAGCCTTCCTGTTCTCAACCGTGGAGCCGGTGTACCACACACCCAGACAGTAGGTGAGCATGCCCCCCACTGAGTAGCAATAGAAGACTAGCAGCAGCTTCTGGTCCTGGTTGTGCTTCCTCAGGACACAGAGGAAGTGCAGCCGCTACTGGGCTTTCTTCACCAGGGCTTTAGTGTTGAAAGTCCAGGAGAGGTCAGAGGAGATGTGGGTTCCCAGGAACCTGAAGGCGGGGACATTTTCCATGCGGACGCCATTTATAGCGGGGTTGGAGGGCGGGTTCCAGTCTGTTCTTCCTGAATCAAGTTCCAGAGCTAAGGACATTCATGGACTAGACACTGTAGCTTCAGCCTACACCCTTTTGTTTGTTCTTTTATGTGTTCTATATATTTTTTATTTTTATTGTACGTATGTTCATTACCAAATAAAATTCACATTCATTCATTCATTCATTCATTCTTGAAAAAACATACACTACCGTTCAAAAGTTTGGGGTCACTTAGAAATTTCCTTATTTTTGAAAGAAAAGCACTTTTTTTTCAATGAAGATAACTTTAAACTAATCAGAAATACAGTCTATACATTGCTAATGTGGTAAATGACTATTCTAGCTGCAAATGTCTGTTTTTTGGTGCAATATCTACATAGGTGTATAGAGGCCCATTTCCAGCAACTATCGCTCCAGTGTTCTAATGGTACAATGTGTTTGCTCATTGCGTCAGAAGGCTAATGGATGATTAGAAAACCCTTGTGCAATCATGTAAGGTCTGCAATGCTGTAATTGCTGCAAATGGAGGATTCTTTGACGAAAGCAAAGTTTGAAGGAAAAAATTATTATTTCATATACAAATCATTATTTCTAACCTTGTCAATGTCTTGACTATATTTTCTATTCATTTTACAACTCATGGTGGTAAATAAAAGTGTGACTTTTCATGGAAAACACAAAATTGTCTGAGGTGACCCCAAACTTTTGAACGGTAGTGTAGATACTTTAATAATTCCAATTACAGAACTCATAAATCAATCAATACATTAAAATATCTTTCCTGATGCATTCAAACCTGGCATTGTAACCCCCATACACAAAGGTGGAGACAAACAGGAAATTAGTAATTATAGACCAATAAGTATACTTCCTGTTTTGTCAAAAGCCATTGAAAAGATGGTAGTAGAGCAACTGGCAAAACATCTCGAATCTGCCCAGCTGTTACATCCCATGCAGTTTGATTTAAGGCCGAACCACTCAAAGGAGACTGCATGTTGCTACTTTATTGAAATGATTAAAGAAAATCTGGACGGGGGGTGGGGGTGGTAAGGAGCCATCTTTTTAGACTAACATAACACCTTTGAAAAGGTCAATCACTCAGTCCTTCTTTCTAAACTATCAGGATATAAACTGTCCATGAATACCCTTAGCTAGTTAAAATCATATCTATCTGGCTGCTCCCAGTGTGTGCACATAAACACACAATATCCCAATCAAAGGCATGCACCATGGGAGTACCACAAGGTTCAGTTTTAGGCCCACTGCTTTTTACTTTGTATATTAATGATTTGCCATCAGTATGTGAAGATGAAATAAAAATTCAGGTGTTTGCAGATGACACAGTCATCTATACACATGGGAAGATGCCAAAGAAGTGGCTGAAAAGTTCATGATAGCAATGGAGAAAGTGTCAAGAGGGCTTAATCAATCATGCCTCACTCTGAACGCAGGGAAAACAGCTACCATGTATTTTACTAACAAATAAAATCATACGCACTTTCCGAGTATAACTGTAAATGGAGCAAATATAAAAAATGTAACAGAGTTTAAGTATTTGGGTGTCACATTAGATCCCACACTCAGCTTCAAAAAGCACATAAAACAGATGAGTCGCACACTGAAATATAACCTTGCAAACTTTTGATGCATCAGAAACCCACTTACTCTAAAAGGATCAAAAACCTTTCTGAATGCCATGATTTTGACACATTTCTCCTATTGCATCTCATGCTGGTCACAAGCCAACAGTTCAACTCTGCAACCCTTGGAATTCCTGCATAAACAATCCATCAAAATTCTGAATAAGAAGGCACAACAATATCCCCATTGTTGTATAATTGCCAAACACAAGATGTTAAGCTTTGAAAATATGACCATGTATGCAAATATAGGGTTGGTCTTTAAAATTATCCATGATTCTGTACCCCCACATCATAAAGCTTTTTGTGTACTTAACTTCTGAACAAAATACCATAATAACAAGGACTTCCTAGGTGGTATTGTTGCATCCCCCTATGTAAAACTGCTTTTGGACAATCAGCCTTCTCATACAAAGCTACAGTATAACGGAATAGAATAAGCTCCCCACTGCTTTGAAGACAAGAACAAATTACAGAGACTTATCCACAGTGACTAAAAAATGGATTTTAAGTGATCAAGCCTGCCAGCACTGACTTTCTCCCTTAAATGGGATTTGAAATTGTACTCTTAAATTGTAATTATGTGTGCTGTTTTCTTATCTTTATATCTTTTAAACTTACTCCCTGCTTATTTCAGGGACAATGGATTTTGAAATGGGACCTGAATTGCTTTTTATATGTGCTGTTTTTCTTTAAAAATATTCTTGCCTGCCTCAGAGACGGCAGATAGAAATTAATGAGAATGCTATAATCTGGTACAGAGTACAGTATCTTTACCCTGTGTTTATTGTTTTGGTTGTTTTTTTTTTCTGTACATGGTCCCTGACAAACCAATAAAATTAAGTTGGGATACATAAACGTGAAAATCACTTTAATCGTCATAACCCTCTCTGTTCATTCAATAAACATCTCCACTACGATGATACTACACACTTTAACTTACGGTGGTTCATGCATTTTCCATGAACACCTGGCATTAGCATGTAATCTCTTTTATTTCCCTTATCCACACGACTTATCTGGATTAGAGAAAACACTTGTTCTCACAGGTGTAAACGCAGCAAAACACAAAAGGACTGGAACACAGCAGCTCACATCTGGAAGCTTCTGTCTCTTGTTGTGGTTTCACCTCAGCAGGTGTCATCAAGGATTTTTCAGTGCAGTGGTGGAAAGAAATCACACAAATGCAATGAACTAGCAAACAACAACCTGAAAGGTTAATCTCTCTTTCTTATGTGTCTAGTTTGCATGTTCTACCTGCCTATGTGGGCTTCTTACAAGCTCTGTCTTCTATTCATTCAAAGACGTGCGTGGTATGTTATTCGATTACTTTAAATTTATCAAGCCAGTAGTCTTCTGTTGTCTGTCTGCATTTTTCATGTGCTATACTGGACCAGGATGCTCACATCATACTCCGCCTCTCACCTTTTGACAACTACTCAGCCAGCATGTTCAATGGGCCCAACTATAGGTTTAAACTGGGCTGTATTATGGGTCCCTTATGGGTTTGTCCACGGGTCCCACATTGGTCCCAGGTTTTACCCATGGTGCCAGTGTTACTGAAACATGCTCACCTGCTTTAAACCCATGTGGGGCCCAGATGGGGTTAAAGCAGGTAGGTTACCTGCTTACCTGTGAGATTCCTAAAACACGGACACATTCCGTATGTGTTCCGTACGTCACATTCCATACACGTTCCAAACTCATTTTGTACACTGCTATTCCCAAGAGTCATAGCGTCCCTTGCAGAACGCTAGCAGTCCTGCTAGCTAGTAGTCCTACTAACTAGCAGTCTCAAGTGTTTAACGAACATGTACATGTAAGGTTAGATAGGGAACAATCCATATGGAACGCTAGCAGTCCTGCTAGCTTGCAGTCCTACTAGCTCAAATGTTTTACAAACATGAAAATATAACGTTACATGTTCCGTAGCGGCACTGGCAGTACTAGCTTGGATGACACCCTGGGCAAATCGTCCCTCGCCACCCCCCACCCCCTGGAAAAAAAAAATGTAATTGGTTCTGTTTGGTTTTCCTTCTGTTGTTTTTTCATTTCTTTTCATGTGTGTATGAATTTGGTGCTGTATGCCTGAGTATGAACAAATGTACTTTTGTGAATGTAGCCATATCTTTAGTTGCCTGTTTGTAAAAAGGGCAGGTTCATAAGGTTATTGTCTTCCTGCACTTTTTCAGTCATTGTTAATGGAGTTGTTATTTGGATGTGTTAATTTAATGTTGATGTGGGCAAAATCAGTAAGTTAATCAATCAATCAATCAATGCCATGAATACTAACTCACTTTCAAGTTGCATATTATGTTAAAGGAGTCACTAATTGCACTTTTTCCACATTTTTACAGCTCACACAGATCTAAGCGAAATGTTTGGGATATGTTTTGTTCAAATTTTCTTTAATTATGTCATTATTTCACCAAATTTTTTTTTTTCTAGACTTTCTGAGAATGCTTCGTTTCAGTGCTGTCACTTTAAGAAATTTCTGACCACATTCAACTCTGCCCTCCATTTTACATCACCATTTCTAATGTTAGCTGCTCGTAGCTGCCTAGTTCAGGGGCAACTAATGTAAATTTGGCTCAAACATAGAAAAAATAATGCATCATTGGTGGATAGGGGTGTTTGGTTTAATGGTCGATAGGACATGACCGGCCCATGGAGTACAATAAGCACAGAAACATTTGTGAATGAGTGGCTAAAATGCTATCTTCAGCTAGTCACCTTTAGTCATGGTTATAGATGATACAAGAAAATAAGCTAAAATAATGTTTATGCGTTGTTAGATGAACAAGGAATCCAGTGGGGGATGAAGAGAACTTACAGAAAATAGCAATCAAAACTAGCCGGATCACCAGTTATGCTAGCGCTTGGCTAGGGCTGGGCGATTAACTGAAATAAAACCGAACCGACGGTCGGGGTGTAGAACCAATGTAATCTTGCTCATGTCGGTTTTTTGGTTATTCCCCTCTCACTGTTGTGTGCATGTATGCCAGGGCTTTTCATGTATTTCCCCTTTAAGACATGCCCACCGTGCCCATAGTTTTGCGGGCATGTCTTAAAGGGGCAGGATTTCTGAAAGCAACTTAGTCAGCACTATTCAGATACTGCAGAACAATTAAAGACATCTCGTAATGAAAACAAACGCGGTCTCCATCTGCATAGTATGTGATGGTTGACTATTTTATCTGAAGATGTCAAGGAAAAGTGAGCAAAGTGACCTATAAGACACTAATAATGACTATGTGGTGGTAACACAATCATGGGTGCGTAAAGGACTCCCCCAGTGCAGCTAACAAGCTAATTAGCCATGACCTGAAGCAGAAACCCTCAAGAGCTATGTGTTGTAAACACTGGACAATTTTTATTTTGTGTCTGAAGTGACAATAGGCCTGTGCTATATTATATTATGCTCATTGACTACCACACTGCAGTGATATGATACCATATTGCTTAATTACAGTATGAGCCTTGTCAGTAAGAAGAGGGAGGGAAACCAACAAAAAAAAAAAAGAAAGAAAGACACGAAAAGGTCAGCTAGCTGTGATGCCGATATAAGGTCACATTGCCCAGCCCTTTGTTAAGCGGCCTGTCTGTCACCTCATTTCTGCCGATGCAAACAACATCCAGTTACACGGATTGACTTGGACTGCCTAGCAGGCTAATGCTAACAGCTGGCTGTAGCATCATGGTGACAATATAACATAAAATAAGCCAGAATGACATGAGATGTATTATCAACTGTGGATTAATGAACCAGGTGTAAAAACAGATGACTATTAGGGTGGCTGAAATTTAAAGAAAATAAGAATATAATTCACATTTGGTGTGAGCTTCCTAGTACCACTGTTAGCTCAAAAGTTAGGCTGCGTGTCCACCAAATGCGTTTTTTGTCGCCCGACCACCCTGAGCATCTTTTCTCAGCGTTTGTGCGCAGCGCTCTGGGGGAAAAAAAAGTCTGTGCCCTGTATCCCAGCAACAGCTTGTCACTCTCAGCTCATCACTCCCGCTTTTCCTATTGTCAGATTTTCTACAGATTTTTTTATTAGCAGTCTCTAAATAACAATGGACAGGAAACGTTTTCTAGCAGCTCTGGATGTAAAATATGATGACACAGAAAGCAGGAGTCTGAGTGCAGACTAGTACTGGTGTCCTATGTCCTGCCCACGCAGCAGTTCTGATTGGCTGCTTGAGGTCTGACATTGAGGAGCTCAGCTGCAGTCTCTGAAAAGTTGAACTTTTTTCAACTCTAAGTGCCGTGACAAAAAATGGCCACCGCCGAGAGCGTTTCAGCTCCGTGGGCGCTCAGCGCTGTAAACGCTGGACTACATAGAGAATGAATGGAAAATAGCCGCCCAGAGCGGAAAAAAACACGTTTGGTGGACACACAGCCTTAATGCTTTTAGCCCCTGCCCATCTACATAGCAGAGTCATGTTTTTATATATATATATACAGTATATATATATACTGTATATATATATATATATATATATATATATATATATATATATATATATATATATACGTATATTGTCCAATCATTCTGTCTCCCGTAATCATAAATGACATTACACTCAGTATTTTTCCCATGAGACAGCGAGGATCCAATGCAGCCTCGAACATTGTAACAGAATATTTAGATGTAGCCCTGAGAGACTGCTCACTCCATGTTCTCAAAACAATGTTTATCTGTTTTGGTCTACTGCATCAAAACTCTGCTTTGTTCTGAGACTTTGAATCTTCTTGTGGTACTCGCCTGTGTGCAGGACATGACATTTACCCTTCTTGGCCAAGATGTAAATAAATACCCAGAAAAGGCATCTTTGACTCTGCACTTTATTTATTCTGTAGATCAACAAGGGACATTTGTTAATATAAAGAAAATCCACGGTAGCAGACAGTTTGGCTGGCCAATAATAAGGCAATGGGCAAATATCAAGACTAGTGATGTTTCCCATTTCTTAAAGTTACAGGAAAATACCCCGAAGAGGCAAAACACCTTCTTGGAGAGAAACCGAGAAAAAAACGAAATAAATTCTGTTGGTTTTTTAAGAGAAGTGAGCATTTTGATGGTTTTTTTTCCGATAATCCGGTGACCAACAGACACATTTCAGAAGGTTAAAACCTACAAAAACACATGATCCCCGTCCCTGTCATGGATTTTTCCTTATAATAAAGTCCTCTTAAGAGCTGGTGAATAAATAAAAGTGATGAGTCAAAGATGCCTTTTTGTATATTTATTTACATCTTGGCCAAGAAGGGAGAGTGTTGCATGCACCGCATGTGAGTGCCACAACAAAATATGAACTGACAGAACAGAGCAGAGTTTTAATACAATGGTTCAAACAAGATAAGTACTGATAAGCATAGTTTTGAGAACGCTGAGTGAGCAGTGCTCAAGGCTGTGTGCTGAGTCCTCGGTGTCTCATCTAATCATGCAGGAAAAGTACTGAGAGTAACACTACAGGGACAGAATGGACAAAGTGTAATGATAAAAAAAATTGCCATAACATCCCTTTAAGACTAAAGTTCTCAAATTAACAACTGAAGTGTACCTCAGATACATCCAGACTTGAAAAAACTAAAAGCAAACATTGTAACATTATCTCAGCAACAGAACAGGTCATGCAGCTTCTGCTGACTTCGGACTCACTCTCTAGGAACAATCAAAACCTCTTCTGTAATGTTCCACACAAACAACTTTTAAACAAATTGGTTTTTATGTTTACAGCCTATACTGAGGTGTTCAGAAAGGGCTGAGAAGCATTTCTGTTTCAATTTAAAGGCTTGTAAAATAGTTCAGAGATGATAAAACTCCCTCGCAGTCGTACAGGAACCAACTCCAGCCTGCGTCCGGACATCAGGTCCTCATTGATTTATGTCAGGCTGCCACACGGCCGAACCTCAGACGACAGGTCGCGTTCCTCACCTGTGTAGTGATGTGAAATACAACTCCGGGCCACGGCAGCGGCCAAACACCCACACAGGCATGCGCATGGCATTCACAGGAGTCTATGTACACTGGCCCTGAATGATCCAAGTTTAGAGTCGCTGTGACTTTAAAAACACACGAGGACGGGCAAAACAGGAACAGGATCAAATGGAACAAAACACCAAAAACTAGTCATGCTGCAAGGAAAAGTTAATATCTTTGTCACTTCAAAAATTTCACAGAATAACACAAGTTTCCTGCTTCTGTGTCTGTGTGTTGCTGAGTTTCACAGGCAGTTTCCTGAGTGGTTTTTCTGTTTTATTGTCCGCTCAAAATCACAGCATCAGGCTCTCAGGGCCACTGTATAATTGTGCCTTTGGAAACGCTGTAAAACATGTCTGTATTTATCAGAAAAAAAATATCACTGTGAGTGGGTGGAAAACTGGATTGTTCTCTTTTTTCATGTGAAGAGAGAGTCTAATAAATGCATTTATAAAATAACACAGTTTAGATAGGGAAACTTTGAAAGGTGACACCATAGATAATCCATGGACCTTTATAAGAAAACACTTTATTGGAGTTACTTTCTACTATTGAACTACATGGATTGGGTCATAGCTTTTGAAAACACATACAGACTTTTTTTTTTTTTATTTTGTGACCTTGCTGAGTTTCATTTTTTTTCATTTCATTTCTTTAATTTATTTCCATTTGCCACAAAAGAAGATATACTCACTGCCAATGAAAATGCAACACTCTAGAAAACTGGAGTAGGTTCATTTTGTCTTCTTTTTAATTATTAGTTTTTTGGGCTTCACCCATCAAGAGCAACACTCTAGAAGAGTTTGATATTCTTACTATTTTTTATGGAAATGATCAATTGAAGGATGCAAATCATTTTTAGACATCTTCAAAACAATATCACAGATTGACAAGTGAAAATCTCTGCGTCAAAATTGAACAAAACAGAGTACAACAATCAAAACAAAACATCTGTCTTCAAAACAAAGTTCAATATGGAATATGGCCTCCATTTCCGTTAATAATCATCATCGTCATCAGAGCGGCCTCAGCCAAGCTGCAAGCCTAGCGGTCCAGTCTTCACAATCTAACATACAGGCTGCAAGCTCGGCAGTGTTGGCTGCCCCAGCGTTTCTTTTCAGAGTGTCCACGAATGATGTTAATCGCTGTCCTGGGCAGCGAAAGCCATGCATCGGCTCCCAGAGTACCAGGTGACATGCGGGAAGCTCTTCGTGACGGTAACAGTGCCCCATGAGGCCAAGTCTTTGCCAAGCCACCTTGTCTGATATTCTGGAAAGGTCCCTATAGAGATCTTCATTGGAGACGTGGTCTTGCCAGTTTATACTGAACACGGTGCGCAGCATCCAGGTGTAGGAGCTGTCCAATCACCTCTGAAGGGAGATGTTTAGTGACTAGCACTCGGTTCCATATAGCAGAATGGATTCCACTCCTGCTCGGAAGAATTTGACTTTTAGCTCTCTAGACATGTTTGAGTGCCATATGGCTTGCACGTCATTGAGAGCACCCCACGTGAGTGCCTCGCGCACCTTCATATTGTGACTAGTAGATCCTATCCAGGAGCCAAGGTACTTGAAGTCCTTTGTGGGTCTTGGTATACATCGCCCTGACAGCATTGCACAGCCTTGATGGAATACTGTAAGCCTTCAGCATTTCTGTCAATCCCCTACTGTTTTTCCCCTCACAGATCAAACACTCCCCTCCCCTCCCAGCACAAAGCCCCCTTGTCCAAAGGGGTCACTAAGACCCAGATGAGAGCTGAGCTGAAGAAGATCAAGACGAGGAAGGCTGCAGGTCTGGACAGCGTCAGCTCAAGGTTCCTCAAGTCCTGTGCAGACCATCTGTGGGGGATCATGGAGCACATCTTCAGCCTGAGCCTGAAGCTAGGGAGGGTACCACAGCTATAGAAAACATCCTGCTTGGTACCCATGCTGAAGACTCCGCACCCCAGGAACCTGAACAGCTACAGACCAGCGGCCCTCAAATCACTCCTAATAAAGACCCTGGGGAGACTGCTCCTTGCCCACCTCCACCCCCTGGTGGGACCAGCGATGGATCCACTTCAGTTTGCCTACCAGCATGGCATTGGGGTGGAGGATGCAGTGATCTTCTTCTTTACTTTTTTATGTAAATGTGGGACTTTTTTATGTAAATGTGGGACCTTTTTCAATTAATTTTGTGAAGTTTTTCATGTAAAATTGGGACTTATTCAATTAGTGTTGTGAAATTTTTCATGGAAATTTGAGACTTCTTTCAATTAATGTTGTGACTTTTTCATGGAAATGTGGGGCTTTTTTCAATTTTCTGAAGTTTTTAATGAAAATTTGGGACTTTTTTCATGTGAATTTGGAATTTTAACCTTAAAACTCCAGTGTTCTGTTGGCGTAATGTTTCAACTTTTTACTACCACTCAGTGAGGAAAGAATTTGATTTTCTTTGCGCATGCTAAATTTAGGCATTTATAGGGGTTAAAAATAACTCAAACTGTTATTTCAGAATAAAATTAAAGACTGTGAGTACAGTAACTGTCAGAGATGAGATGACTGTTGTTGTGAAATGGTGCTATATAAATAAAGTTGAATTGAATTGAATTGAATTGAGATCTATTTGATGGAATACAGAGAGGACCAGAAGAAGATGATAAAGTGAACAACATGAGGGGATAAGTATGACAGTCTGTGAAGGAGGTGGAGCAGAGGCAGGTGGAAAACACAAACCTTAATGGGTGCCATAAAATGCAAGCGGCATGAAGAAACAATATTAGCATTGCAAATATTGTCCTCTCCTCTGCCTATCACCTCCTTCTTCCTATCTTCTCCCGCTGTCTCCGGCCTGTCTTCACATTCACGGGAAACAATCAGTTAAATCAGACTGGACGGTGGCAGTTTACGGTGAGATGACGGGGGACTGGCCTTCACAGTTTGACCTTGGTGTTTTGCATGAGGAGATGAACGACTCTCCCGGGAAATGAGCCGTCATAGGTTTGGAGTAGAAGCACCTTGCTCGGCTGATTTATTCATGAGGTGTCGAGATGTCGGAGCAGATCCCCGTCTACGCGTGAGGCGAAATGATGATGCCGGCACAGGAACGGCATTTAGGGCGCGACGGATACAGGAGCTCTCCATTAACGGTTCACACTAGTAAAACTCTCTGCGTGGATGAGTGTGTTGTTTTAGTGGGGACCTGTGACGATCGAACAGCTGTTTCTGAGAGCGGTCATGTTCTGGTACATGCACGGATGATTAATGATGGTGAAACTGCTGTGAACAGACATGTAAAGGAACCCTATAGCGAGAGTGACAGACTATGGCAAATATTTTTGTTCTGGCCTCTTTTAGCATCTCACTGAGGTCATTTTGTACCATATGCTCTCCATTTAGGTACCCTCTGGTTACCTTTAGAGCCCTGTAGTTTCTATATTTCAAACATTTTCACAGTACAATCAATCCTGTTGGTAAGGAGCACAAATTACCCAGTACAAACTGGATTCTAATTGCATATTTTAAACCAAATTAACTGTTACTTTAAGCTATTATCATTCCAGCCAATTTTCCTAAAAATGCTTAAATTTAGCATACGCAAAAAAATCAAATTCTTTCTTCAGTGAGTGATTGTACAAAGTTGAAACGTCCTGCCAGCTGAACACTGGTATTTTACGGTTAAAGTCCTAAATATTTATGAAAAACTTAAAAAAAAATTGAAAAAAGTACCAAATTCCCATGAAAAATTTCATGTTAATTGAAAAAAGTCAAAAATTTACATGAAAAAAGTCCTAAATTTACATGAAAAACTTCACAAAATTAACTGAAAAAAAAAAAATCCCACATTTACATGAAAGACTACACAAAATTAATGGAAAAATCCCAAATTTAAATGAAAAAAGTCCTAAATTTACATGAAAAAATTAACAAAATCAATTGAAAATGATGGTCATGGGCACTGGGTAATGACCAAAAGAATGAGATTGCGGATACAAGTGGCTGAAATGAGCTTGGGTGAGGAGCTCAGTCAGCCAGGAAAGGCTCAGAATAGAACCGCTGCTCCTCCAGGGGAGCCAGCTGAGGTGGTTTGGGCATTATTGAAAGGTTTTATTGTCAATACTACCATACGTGCAATACATACAGGAGAATTGAAATTTGACTTGACATTGGGCGCGCTCAATAAGCGCATCCCAGAGCCGTGGCAGCCCGAAGGCGCCAGTCATACAGTGGGGTAAAGAGGGAAAAAAAAGGGGTAGGGGACGACACAGTAGGCGAGAGAAAAAAAACATAGTTATCAGAATAGCGCTCAGTGAGCGAGATTATGATTACAAGAAAAAAAAAAAACTCAATGCACATTTAGCAGGCAAACAATACACATGTTGACAAAGAGTTGAGAGAGACAGTGTGTGTATATTTGTGTCAGTGTACATGTATCAGTCATGTGATGTTGTATGCAGTGTGTACTGTAGGTGTGTCATTGCTAGTGAACAGCAGAGGGCACCCCCTGACAACGGATGGATGTTATTCAGTCATGTGTTCTATAAACATGTCCAGAGTCTATCTCTTCATGCATGCAGATGGCAAATTCTGACACATGGTAACACTGTCCTTGGAGCTCAGTCTGCTGAAACAACAGCAATTCTCGATTGTTTGTGTTAAGCCGCTTCTTCTGCCTTATCTTCATCGAGGAGGAATGTAAACAGGGCACCAAAAAAACAAGGTCAAATCTGCACAGTGCACTCAGAGAATAAAATTTTCCTCTCTCATGCGATTCTGTGCTTCATAATTTCCATATACAGGCTTAAAAACATTCCCTGGAGAGCACTAGAGACTCAAAGATGTATTCCACCATCTGAATCAGTTACCATTCAGTTCACCATGCCGCTGTCCGTGCACTCCCCAACTGGTCGAATTTGGTGAAGGAGCTTGCCTGGGTCCGCATTTGAACAGCTCTCCCACCATCCACAATTTCTGATACATCAGGAAACTCCAAGCCAAGCCAAAGTAGAAGTCCTGTGATCATAGCCAATAGATGTCTTCTGCATCTCCAATCGAATCATACAGACACATGAGTTCCAATTTCCATGAGTCTTCTCCTTGGGTTCCCCCTGACCCGATCTTCTTTTAAAGTGGTGACAATCGCATTTAAGCCGCTTTCCAGATCCATAATTTCCGTTTGGATTAAGATTCAGCCAGAAAAAGAGCGACAAAAAAAACCAAAACAAAACATTGCAAGCTGGGATCAGAAGGGAGTAGGGAGTAGGAGGGAGAGGAGGGAGAAAAGTGTCTGCTCTCTTTGAATCCCGGAAGGAAGTAAAGTAAAAATTATAAATATATATAATATATAATATAATAATATATAAATATATAAATTAATTGTGATCTCTCCCGGACGCCTCCCACTTGACGTAGTTGGACACATCCAACTGGGAGGTGACCCCAGGGCAGACCCAGGACACATATAAGTCATCATCATCATCATCATCATCATCATCATAGCAGTCTGTCGGGGGTGACAATGACTTTCATTTAGGTCTGATCAGATTTCTCCACACAGCTCTGTCCTTCGCCTTCCACTGCCAGGAACTCCTGACCTTGTTAACCTGGGTGATGTCCGAGCCGGTATGAGTTGCTCTCTGACTGACCATTTCATGAAACTAAGTAGCCCATTAATTTTAATTGTGTGAAGTGTTTGTATGTTATGTCAAAATTTTTACCTTCTCTGACACCGTGGTGGAGGACTAGACCTCACAAAATAACGGACGATCCTTAAGTAGTTTTAATGAACAGATAGTTATTAAATACAGTAGATACCAGGGCTTTTCCTAGCAGACTGGATCCAGCATCCCTCAAAAATAGATTCCTTGCATATTTTTATCGATGTGAATCTAACGGGCCGGATTTATTCTGCAGTGGTCTGAACCAGTTTAGAAAGCCGGGGATCAGGTCAGCTTTCTAAACTGGTCTTTACCCTCTCAAGAATCTTTGGGGGTTCGTGGGAGTTTGACCAACCAGTCCACATGTGTTTTGTCGACTTGGGCAAAGCATTTGACCATGTCCCTCATGGTCTCTTGTGGGGAGTGATGTGAGACAACGGGGTATCGGGCTTGCTGCTATGAGCTATTCGGTCCCTATACGACCATTGTGAGAGTTTGGTTTGCATTGGCAACACCCAGTAGAACTTGTTTCCAGTGAGAGTTGAACTCCACCAGGGCTGCCCTTTGTCACTGATAGAAAAATTTCATATTTGTCTTATATTTGTCTTTGTTTGGTCTCAGAGTCTAACTTAGACTTTGTGTAAAAGTATCAAGGCTGCAGCTGCACTAGTTATCATCTTGTTTTCCTGCGTGGCTCCTGTGTGACTGGGACAGTGATCTGAGAAAAGTTAATCTGTACACCAAGTTTTGACCAGATGTACTGGATGTGACAATTTGCTCCTCCACCTTTCAGATAACGGAGGGCTTAAAGAACAGAGTGATGTGTGTCTGAGTCAGAATGATGCACGAATAGGCTCTGAGACTATTTTTGTTATGTCCTCCACTGGCCAGTGTAATTAAATTTGCTGAAACTCTGATCCAGCCTGGTTTTTGATTGAAGGTTTTCAAGGATTTTTCGAACATACTTGGCACTCGAAACACAGGGACTCCATGTATCTGTCTTCTGCTTCTGGCATTTTTGGACCACGGACAGCTGTGCACGGCTGCAGAGAAGCCCTCCCCCGACCGGGACCAATGACCCGGTTTTTGTGGAAGTGGCGGCACGGTCCTGAGACACTGGGAGCTGGTGAGTGACGGAGTTAACCCGCAGGCGGATCATAGTGACAAAATTTAATTGGTAAATAGACATGTAAAAAGTTGTAAATCAAGCTTTTGATACCGCAAACTCCAAATAGGTTCGTTCGGATGAAGTAGAGCTTGGTGGTCCCGGTTCGAGTCCGCAACAGGAATGTACATTTCCACTGCATAAAGTGGACCAATAGATGCGCAGGGGAATAAAAATCTATGCGAGACCTTATTGATATCACAAGTGAGCATACATTGAAAATCAATGCAAGACCTTATCAACATCACAAGGGAGCATCAATTAAGAAAAATATCAATGCAAGACCTTACTAACATCACAAGTGAGCATCGATAAAGTGAGGGTTAACCTTAAAATAAGGGTAAATAGTGCTAATATAATAAGGATAAACTCTAATGTGGTAATAAGAACCGAAAAACCTTAAGGCATAATTTTAAACAGGTCTAAAACAAAGTAAAATAATCCTTAAAAATGTATACACGATAAAATGACCTCAAATTACCATCCATCCATCCATCCATCTTCTACCGCTTTTCCGGAGGTCCGGGCTGCGGAGGCAGCAGTTCAAGCAGAGAAGCCCAGACTTCCCTCTCCCCAGCCACCTGCTCCAGCTCTTCAGAGAGGATACCAAGGCGTCCCCAGACCAGCTGGGAGACATAGTCTCTCCACTAAGTCCTGGGTCTGCCCCGGGGTCTCCTCCCAGTGGGACGTGCCCGAAACACCTCAAGAGGGAGGCATCCAGGAGGCATCCTAATCAGATGCCCATACCACCTCAACTGACTCCTTTCAATGTGGAGGAGCAGTGGTTCTACTCTGAGCCTCTCCCGGATGACTGAGCTCCTCACCCTATCTCTGAGGGTGAGTCCAGCAATCCTACGGAGAAAGCTCACTTCAGCCGCTTGTATCCGCGATCTTGTTCTTTCGGTCATTACCCAAAGCTCATGACCATAGGTGAGAGTAGGAACGTAGATTGACTGGTAAATCGACAGCCTTGCTTTAGAACTAAGCTCCCTCTCCACCACAACAGACCGGTACAACGTCCGCATCACTGCAGATGCTGCTCCGATCCGTCTGTCAATCTCTCGCTCCATTTTCCCCTCACTCGTGAACAAGACCCCAAGATACCTGAACTCCTCCACTTGGGGCAGGAGCCTGTCCCCAACCCAGAGAGGACAATCCACCTTTTTCTGGCTGAGGACCATGGACTCGGACGTGGAGGTGCTGATTCTCATCCCAGCCACTTCACACTCAGCGGCAAACCGTCCCAGCAAGAGCTGTAGGTCATTGCTAGATGAAGCCAACAGGACAACATCATCTGCAAACAACAGAGATGAGATCCTGTGGTCACCAAGCATGACACCCTCCATTCCCTGGCTGCACCTAGAAATCCTGTCCATAAAAATTATGAACAGGATCGGTGACAAAGGGCAGCCCTGGCGGAGTCCCACTCTCACTGGGAATGACTCCGACCGAGTGTTGGCAATACGAACCAAACTCTCACAACGGTCGTACAGAGACCGAATAGCTAGTAACAACAAGCCCGATACCCCATACTCCCGAAGCTCCCCCCACAAAAAACCACGAGGGACGCGGTCAAATGCCAAGTCCACAAAACACATGTAAACTGGTTGGGCAAACTCCCACGAACCCTCAAGAATTCTCGAGAGGGTAAAGAGCTGGTCCGATGTGCCACGGCCAGGACGAAAACCACATTGCTCCTCCTGAATCCGAGGTTCGACCAACGGCCGGACCTCAAATTACAATAAAATAAAATAAATACATCAAAGAAATAACTGCAGTTTGTTTGTCTGGTCGTTCGCGTGCTTGTTCGTGTGTGTTTTTAATGTTTTATGGGTTACTTTGTGAGAAAAAGAGAAAAAAAAAATGAATGTGTTTTCAGAGCGGCAGAAGATGATTGACGATGAGAACCTTGGGTTGCCAGATCTGTTTATTATAAGAGGCTTTGGGATTGCTTACTAACGTGTGTGTGCTCATTTGAGCTTGCTATTTGACCTTTCTGTTGTATGTGTGTGCATGTGTGAAAGGAGTAACTTGTTTTCTGCTGAAGCTGTAATAAGGTCACACTAAACTGTGGATTTTGGTAAGATGAAATGTATTAGAAATCGCAAGATAATTATGACAGTAATTTCTTTTTGTTGTGCAGTTTTCTGTGGGATTTTGCTTGTTTTATTATAGTTTTTACTTGTGTTAAGGAATTTAATCTTGCTTTGTTGGGAAATGTTTTTGTTTTATTTTTAACTAACATTATCTATGCTCGTGTCCTCTGACTGGAGGTACTTCAGACAGCAGAGGAAGGTTGCAATACTCCACCTCTTGTTCAGTATTGCAGGTGATATGGCTATTTTTCTGCCACACAGAAGTCTGATGAGGGAGTCGACTGTCTTGCGCATCTCGGAGGGAGAAAAACACCTGGTGGGTAAAACCAGGTCTTTGGTGGACCACTCCCAGTTACACAGGGTGAGACTGGACATCCTGGCAGATAAGCACATCTGTCGCAAGGTCTGTGGTGGACTTTTGCCAGTCAGTGCATCGTGACATCCACTACACAAAGAGCAGAGATAAACAAACTTATCATCTGGTCAGTCACTGCAACAGATACTGGAGTCAGTTTGTCTTGGCCTGTCCTTGCCACTGACAATACCTTTATCTGCCAAGAATGCATCGCTCGTCCAGCAAAAGCTAGCGGTACTCAAATACTTTGCAAGCAATTTCATGAAATGGCCAGTCAGAGAGCAACTCATACTGGCTCGGACATCGCCCGGGTTAACAAGGTCAGGAGTTCCTGGCAGCGGAAGGCAAATTACAGAGCTGCACGGAGGAATCTGATCAGACCTAAATGAAACAGTCATTATTGCCCCCGACAGACTGCTATGATGATGATGATGATCTATTGTCAGAACTTTATTTCATATTTTAAGTAAAATTATCTGCCGGCAGAGCAGGAAAATCAGTTGTTTTGATTGCTTGGGTTGGGGCTGACTTGAAGCTTGAGATGGGATGGAATATGGGAAAAATGTCAAAGTAAGAGTGTGAGCCCTTAAAGCAATTCCCATATGTAAAAATATACAAGGCAAAAATATGGTGATGAAAGTATCTGGTTGGGGCCTATCTAGTCTGAAATGGGTTTTCCAGATGGAGGCTCATTTATTCTCCATCAATTACATTGTCTGAAAAAAGTTAGATGAGAAAATAAGAATGTATGATAAATAAAAGAGAGCTCCTTCCATCTAAATCACAGGTGTCAAACTCATTCCAAAGAGGGCCAAGACCCTGCATGTTTTACTTCCACCCAGTGTCTTCAACAGGTGATTTAACTGAATTTCTTCCCACTGATTGCTGATCAGTGAAAACACCTGCTGAAGACACTGGTTGGAAGTAAAACATGCAGGATCCTGGCCCTCCATGGAATGAGTTTAACACCCTTGATCTAAATAAGTCATGACATTATGTACATGAAAAGTAAATTAGTTTCATAGGACATTGCGTGAGAATGTGTTTGTATGAAAATATGTGAGAACTTGTACACAAGAAGGTACAAAAGTGAAAACAAAAGCCTATTTGCTAACTATATAGTTGGAATTTATTTTGCCAACAGTATCTGGTTTGAATCAATTAGAGGTGTGGGTTATTAAAATGCTCGTATGACCCCAAAGTATTAGAGCAAAGTTAGAAGGATTTGAAATAAATAAATATTAGAGGGGGGGGGGAACTGAAACTAGGGCCCTATGGATGCATTTTTCTTTAAATGAGTGTGTTTTCTTCTTTTGATTTTATCTTTCTCTTCTCAACATACCTTTTTGACGGGTTTTTGAATTTTTAGTAACTAATGCATACCCTTAGGGTGAGGAGCTCAGTCATCCGGGAGAGTAGAACCGTTGCTTCTCCACATTGAAAGGAGTCATTTGAGGTGGTATGGGCATCTGATTAGGATGCTTCCTGGACGCCTCCCGCTTGAGGTGTTTCAGGCACGTCCCACTGGGAGGAGACCCCGGGGCAGACCCAGGACTCGGTGGAGAGACTATGTCTCCCAGCTGGTCTGGGAACGCCTTGGTATCCTCTCTGAAGAGCTGGAGCAGGTGGCTGGGGAGAGGGAAGTCTGGGCTTCTCTGCCCTCTGCGACCCAGACCTCCGGAAAAGCGGTAGAAGATGGATGGAGGGATGGATAATGCATACCCATGCATGCCCGTGCATACCCGTACATGCCCACAGAAACCAAGTATAAGCAAGTATTTCTGCATGCCCATAGAAAGCAGGTATAAGAAAGGGTGTAAGCAAGCACCTCAGCACTCATTCAGTGATGCCTGCCTTTGATCTTTGATGGTGTCATAGTGAGTCCTATGATCGTTGATGTCATAGTGAGTCCTATTATCGTAAGGCATGCCTGCATGCCTGTGTTTGATCTTTGAAGATGTCCTATGTCCTATGATCTGTGACACACAGACATGATGTACAGACGTGGACAAAATTGTTGGTACCCCTCTGTTAATGAAAAAAAACCCCCACAATGGTCACAGAAATAACTTGAATCTGACAAAAGTGGTAACAAATAAAAATTCTATGAAAATTAACCAATGACAATCAGACAATGCTTTTGAATTGTGGCTCAACATAATTATTTTAAAAAACAAACTCATGAAACAGGCCTGGACAAAAATGATGGTACCCTTAACTTAATATTTTGTTGCACAACCTTTTGAGGCAATCACTGCAATCAAACAATTTCTGTAACTGTCAATGCGACTTCTGCACCTCTCAGCAGGTATTTTGGCCCACTCCTCATGAGCAAACTGCTCCAGTTGTCTCAGGTTTGAAGGGTGCCTTCTCCAGACGGCATGTTTCAGCTCCTTCCACAGATGTTCAATAGGATTTAGATCAGGGCTCATAGAAGGCCACTTTAGAATAGTCCAATGTTTCGCTCTTAGCCATTCTTGGGTGTTTTTAGCTGTGTGTTTTGGGTCATTATCCTGTTGCAAGACCCATGACCTGCAACTGAGACCAAGCTGTCTGACACTGGACAACACATTTCTCTCTAGAATACCTTGACAGTCTTGAGATTTCATTGTACCCTGCACAGATTCAAGACACCCTGTGCCAGATGCAGCAAAGCAGCCCCAGAACATAACAGAACCTCCTCCATGTTTCACAGTAGGGACAGTGTTCTTTTCTTGGTATGCTTCATTTTTGCGTCTGTGAGCATAGAGCTGATGTGCCTTGCCAAAAAGTTCCAGTTTTGTCTTGTCTGTCCATAGGACATTCTCCCAGAAGCTTTGTGGCTTGTCAACATGCAGTTTGGCAAATTCCAGTCTAGCTTTTTTTATGATTTGTTTTCAACAGTGGTGTCCTCCTTGGTCGTCTCCCATGAAGTCCACTTTGGCTCAAACAACGACAGATGGTGCAATCTGACACTGATGTACCTTGACCTTGGAGTTCACCATGAATGTGTTTAGAGGTTGTTCTGGGTTCTTTTGTTACCATTCGTATTATCCGTCTCCTCCTGCGGCCACGTCCGAGGTTGGCGACAGTCCCTTGGATCTTAAATTTCTGAATAATATGTGCAACTGTAGTCACAGGAACATCAAGCTGCTTGCAGATGGTCTTATAGCCTTTACCTTTAACATGCTTGTCTATAATTTTCTTTCTAATCTCCTGAGACAACTCTCTCCTTTGCTTCCTCTGGTCCATGTTTAGTGTGGTACAAACCATGTCACCAAACAGCACAGTGACTACTTGTCACCCTTTAACACTAGAAGACCCAGACATTAGCCCTCTTGTGGCCACTTGATGGTCCCCCTATGGGTTTTCTAGCCAAAAAGGCCAAATGGCCCCTCTCTGGGTCTTCTAGTGTTAAATAGGCCGACTGACTGATTAGAAGTGTGTAGACGTGATGTTAATTAGAGGACACATCTTGGTTGAACATGTCTCTGTGGTCACATTATTTTCAATCTTTTCTAGGGGTACCATCATTTTTGTCCAGGCCTGTTTCATGAGTTTGTTTTTTAAAATAATTCTGTTGAAGCACAATTCAAAAGCATTGTCTGATTTTCACTGGTTAATTTTCATAGAATTTTTATTTATTACCACTTTTGTCAGATTCAAGTTATTTCTGTGACCATTGTGGGTTTTTCTTTCATTAACAGAAGTGCACAACAATTTTGTCCACATCTGTACTGCTTCAAATGGGTGTGGTTTAAAGTAGTGTGTCCTATTGTAGTGATTCCTGTGTTCTGTATGACATCAAATAGACATCCTTCTGAGATCATAGGAATAGCAGCCTTACGGTGTATCTGACATCATATAGAGTTCCGTTTATGTGACGTCATGCAGACATCCAGTAAACGGTCCTATGAACACCGACATCATAGGAACATCATAGGATATCAGGCAGACCCGTGCATGCCCGTAGAAACCAAGAAACCGGAGCACCCAGAGAAAATCAGCACTTTGCTTGGCATTTTATACATTTGTAGTGTAGACTGGCATTCGTCAAGGTTACACATTTGCCGTCATGTAGGCATGGCTAGTCGTCCTATGATGTGTGAGTTCATAGGACGTGCTTCCTCTTCTTCTTCATTGAGACCACTGGTTGAGGGATAGGTGTGTCGTAATTCCAGTTCATGGACAGGATCATTACTACACTACTACACTTGATCTTAGTTAAAAGGCCAAGAAGCGATCATGAAAATAGATATGAGCAAAAAGAGGGTTTCCGGCATGGATTCACTGTATATGACATCATAAAGACATGAAGGCAGCCATGATGTATATGACATCATAAAGACATGTTGCCTGATGTCCGTCACTGTATATGACATCATAAAGACAATCGTGAGTCGTCCTATGATGCCTGAGTTCATAGGACATCCAATGATGTTCAGGCAGAGATCATAGGCCGTCCTATGATGTCCTATAAACGTGACAGACACACACACAGACAGACACACAGAGATTTCTTGCTTTTATAGAGTGGTAGAGTGACAGAGTGATAAGAGTGATAATGATAATTCTGTGGCTCACGTTTTACATTTTATTTCCACCTTTATTGTTGAATGTGTGACTTTATTTAAAGTACAAGGATGCAGAAATTCATATGGCCCTATGAATCTGAGCAGAAAACATGTTTTATTTTATTTTATTTTGGTTTATTTTAGGTTCATTGCAGTTCATAAAGAAAACATGAAACTCTCATCACATTATTCTGCACAAGCAGCTGAATTAGTTGCTCTAACTGAGGCTTATAATTTAGGCCAGGGAAAAGTACTCACCGTCAGTACGTTTTTGTTTTTGCACAAGGTCACACAGGACATCACGCCTCAGCATCTCTTCTTTTGACTTTAACAGAACAACTATCACATGACATGGTCACTAATGTCCAGGAAACATCACCACAAGCTGCAATTTAGCCCTGGATAAAGGGGGGGGGGCAGCATTTGACAACATAATAGTATCATTTATCAAGGTATACATTATGACCTAAATTACCCTTTTCAGTGTACTTAATAATCTTATAATTCTACACATTTTTAATCAATTACAAGGAATCACATATTCTAATTGTATTAAGACAGTAACCTCACAGACTGACACCCAAAATAGAGAAACAGTGGCATTTTATTTAAGTCCTAGTTTTAATTTCCATGTGGATGATATATGAACAAAATATATGTCTCAGAAATGTTTTCTCCTTCGTATTTTTTGAACCATGGCAAACCAGTGCTATCTTTATTGTCTCATTGTTCCCCTCACCCCAGCATCATCACCCAGTGTCAACACCGATGTCATCACCAAATCCATCCATCAACCAGCACTACAGCATGCACACTTTCTGAATGAACAGCTCTCTGGCACAACGGACTAAGCACTTTCTTGCTAAGCTACAAGCGGGTGGCTGAAGACAGCAACAGGCCAGTGTTGCTTTGCTTGTGGCAGTTGCCTGTTACCAAGAACTGCTGAGTGACAAACATAACTCCACCTCTGTGTGCCTTGTTTGTGGCAATCAACTCCAAGAACTGCTGAGTAACATAACTCCACCTCTGTAAGTGGGCTATGGACATTCTCTGCTCTATGTGTGTGTGCTGGAGATAACAGCTGAGAGCCAAAGAATGGACAAAGACAACAATAAGATGGACATTCTCTGGGTGCCGAAGAGAGGGACAAATGGACAATGTTTGCCATGGTGTACTAGCCCAACAGATAGGATTAAAAAAAAAAAAAACTGGTAAAACGCACCTACACCAACATTTTTTTTTGTTTGTTCATTTTGGTGTTTGTTTTACCTGTCAACAGGATATATTGTTATACGTAGGACAATAGTCAGACAGAGTACATACACATTTGAGATATAGTTTACAGTTATGAGTATAAAAATGCACTAGCACACAGTACTATTTCTTAAGTAATCACACTTTTACTACTACAAAAGAATAATAATGATAATAATAATGCCCTCACGCTTAATTGATTATACACCAGACAGATTACAGACCAGAACTGAAGTAGACAGATGAGTGAATGTGTGAATGAGTGAACGAATGCTTGACCAGCTGCAAACCAGAGAGAGAAAGGTGTTTAAACCACCGGTGTTGGTAAATTTTAATCAAAAGTTATGTGCAACATTATTTAAAATGGCAGCCAACGAGTTTTAGATAATGGTTAACATTTCAACATCTAAATATACTGTACTTCAGAAGTGTAAAAGTGTAAAAGTACAGTATATGCTTATATTTGAATTTCCAAAATGATAATTACTAAAAGTTTTATCTAAACCATGCATGTAATAAATATATTTTGAGATCAAAATACAAAAATAGAAACCGGAGAGCTCTTTCATTGCCTGAAAATTAAGACTCTTACTCATACCCTTCTCAGATTTCTGCCTTCAAGGGTGACTACAAAATGAATTTAGAAAAAATGACTGGTTTTCTCATTACAGGACAAACTCAAGCATGGATTATGGAGAAAATCTTGAAAATTGGCATCAAGAGGAAGCAGTCCTGTGAACTGTATGATGAACTGATTTCATAAAATGTTGATCAAAAGATAGAATCTGCAAAGTCTAACAAGTAGAGTATTTTGACTACATGGCCATAAATTGAAATAAGGTAATTATAATTTGGTTTGTAAAGCAAAGATTAATCTGAACTATGTGATCACATACGTACAAAATTTAAAAGAAAATGCTTATTAAATGACTGTATTTCAGATTTTTAAGATGCATAAAATTACGTCACAATAACAACACATATGACACTTGGATACAACAACATTTCTCCTTTTTCTTTTTGAAACACTGAGACCGTAGTTTTATTAGAATTCATGTCCTAAGTGACAGTGATATTCAGTGTTTCACAAGATGTTTTGACACCATGGTCAAGTAAAGATAATATTGACAAAGGATCCTTTCTATCAGCATGCTTAATCAAAATGCAGGTACCCCTGATGACACACTGTCAGTAGGAGAAGGCCACAAGACAATCTGAAGGAAATAGTTTGATTCTAAAGTAAACTGACTATTGACATTTTCGAAGTTTGATATTTAGAGACTGGACTTAGATGACCTGATTATTATGTTTAGAATGAATCCAGATGACATTGATAACACAACATAAAAATATTTTTTTTTGAAAGTTGTCTGTGTTTTTTCAGCTGATTTAAGACAATTTTGTACAGCTGAATCTGAAAATGACATCCGTTTCTCTCAATCAGATCAGGTTTTTATGCCAAGTTGTAAGCAGTTGTACAGCAGTTGTACAGTTGTACTGTAAATTGAATAGTAGACATTCATAAAGGTAAGTACATGTAAATTGAATGTTATGTCATCATTGTTCAAAATTCAGAGAATTTCAAGAAATAAAAAAGAATTTTGCATCATATAAAGCGAAAATACCCATACATGTAAACAAAAACGTAAAAAAAAACATGTGGCCATAGTTCAAAAAGTTGACCTGACTGAGCAAAACCAATGTGATTTTTTTGATTCAGCACATCAAAATTGTCCTAAATCAGCTAAAAAAAAAAAAACTTAGACAATAAATTTGGTGTTGACCAGTGTAATCTACCTTCTGCCACCTTTTCTGCTTGATGTTTGTTTGTTTTGTCCTGAATTGTTTATGTTTGTCTACCTCCCCTTTGGGGTGATGTAGGGGAAAAAAAGGAAGGGGGGGGGGCAATATCTCAAATATATTTTAGGAACAGCTTCTTTATTTGTTGGGATTTTTTTTTTCATTTTTCCCCATATATTCACTTTGACACAATATTATAAGTTTGGCAAATCTTATTAATTTAGAGACAAAACTGATTAAATTTTGGTTGGTTTAAGATACATTGTTATAAAAGAAGAGACTTAATGTTTGAAGAATAAAAGTTATTGGGGAATAACAATTATTGATATAGGTTAAATTATTTGGCAAGCAAACAAATTAAATTATAGATAATTTAACTTGGATAGCTATATGTATATATATTAAAGGAATTTTTTATGCCTGATAAGAATGGGAATCTCTGAATTAATAAATTAGTAAGTTAAAAGGGTATTTTACTGAATCCATTGATAACTTGGTAGGATGAATGAGGAACTTTGTTGAATTTAAACCAAAGTTGATGAATTTAATCACTTTTTAATAGATTGGTAAACAGGAAAAAATGAAGCTGAAGAAAGTTAAATACTGACATAAAAGGTTGCACATTAACGCATTTCAAATGAATTGAGTTTACATTGTATACAGGCAAGTGGTAAGTATTTGGAGATATGGTTGTTTTTGTCTTGCTTTCTCCATACAGTAGCTAAAAGCTGAAAACAAAATAAAACTAAGAAGATGCTTCTTCTATTGGTGAGTTAAATTTTAATTTCTACAAGATTAAAGTCAGAACAGACAGAAAATGAAAGAAATATAATTTAACAACGTTAAATGCTCTTGTCTTAATCCTAATGATCTGTTATCTATTCTGGGTTACAGTTTTTGTATGAAAAGAGCTATACAAATATAGCTTTGATTGATTGATTCTGATAATACATTTGCAAATCTGGTCAAGTTTGGAGTAAAGCCTGATTATCAGCTGAATAAATGTGTGTGTCAAGAGGAGTGACCATAGCACACTACACTGGACTACACAGGAAACTGAATAACTAACCAATGTGCAGATCAGTTTGTTATATATTGCACTGATGCACCATTTATTTAAAACTAAGAAAATATAAAAGCAGTCCTGTCTGCTACTGCTTTAATCAATTTGAAATATTATAATTGTAAGAAAAATAAAAACAAAACGCCGTTGGATTTTGCAAACAAGACTTATATCCTTTTTTCCTTCCGCCTGAGGAGGGGCTCAGACTGCCATCATGGGGATATTGTGAAGATGCTAACAGTTTCATTTCAACAAGCAATAATTCAAATGTGACTATACAATGGAAAGAAGATCATCTGTCTGAAATCCTGCCACAAAGTCCTGTTGATGACCTTCACAGCTGTCAAAGTTGCAGAAAGATCTACCTGGATCTACAGCGGGGAATCAACCATTGCAAAAAGGTCCCAAATCCAGGACTCATCAGCAGTGCCCACCAACCACTAATGAACTCTTTTGCTGGTCAGCTGGCGAGGTGATTGAACCGGTGGAACAAAGAATGGTTAAAAGCATGGTTTTAGATACCATAATTCTTATGACTTTTCATTTATGATGCCTGTTAGGGAATCAAAGGGAGGAGAATGATAGAAAAAAATATATTTGTCTTATATTTGTCTTTGTTTGGTCTCAGAGTCTAACTTAGACTTTGTGTAAAAGTATCAAGGCTACAGCTGCACTAGTTATCATCTTCTTTTCCTGTGTGGCTCCTGCGTGACTGGGACAGATTGTCCTGAGAAAAGCTAATCTATACACCAAGTTCTGACCAGATATACTAGATAGACAATTTGCTCCTCCACCTCTCAGATAATGGAGGGCTTAAAGAACTGAGTGATGTGTGTCTGAGTCAGAATGATGCGCGAAAAGGCTCTGAGACTATTTTTGTTTTGTTCTCCACTGGCCAGTGTAATTAAATTTGCTGAAACTCTGATCCAGCCTGGTTTCTGACTGAAGGTTTTCAAGGATTTTTCTAACTGTTACCAATCCTGTTCATAATTTTTATGGACAGGATATGTAGGCACAGTCGAGGATCAGAGGGTGTTATGTTTGGTGACCACAGGATCTTGTTTCTGATTGCAGATGATGTTGTCCTGTTGGCTTCATCAAGCAATGTCCTACAGGTTTTGCTGGGACAGTTTGCTACTGAGGGTGAACCAGCTGGGATGAGAATCAGTGCCTCCAAATCCTAGTCCACGGTCTTCAGCCTTAAAAGGGTGGATTGTCTCTTCCAGGTTGGGGACAAGCTTCTGCCACAAGTGGAGGAGTTTAAGTATCTTGGGGTCTCATTCACAAGTGAGGGGAGAAAGGAGCGGTAGATTGACGGACAGATTGGAGCAGCATCTGCAGTTAATGACTACAGACCTGTAGCGCTCACCTCTGTAGTCATGAAGTCCTTTGAGCGCCTGGTCCTGTCCCACCTCAAGTCCATCACCACTCCCCTCCTGGACCCGCTGCAGTTTGCCTACCGTGCCAACAGGTCTGTGGACGACACAGTCAACCTGGCCCTCCACTCCATCCTGCAGCACCTGGACTCCCCGGGAACCTACGCCAGGATCCTGTTTGTGGACTTCAGCTCTGCATTCAACACCATCCGCCCCGCTCTGCTCCAGGACAAGCTGTCCCTGCTCGGCGTGCCTGACTCCCTCTGCAGGTGGATCACCGACTTCCTGACGGACCGGAGGCAGCATGTGCGGCTGGGGAAGTCTGTCTCAGACTCTGTTAGCATCAGCATCGGATCACCCCAGGGCTGTGTACTTTCCCCCCTACTCTTCTCCCTTTATACTAACTCCTGCACCTCCACCCACCAGTCTGTTAAGCTGATCAACTTTGCAGATGACACCACCCTCATCGGGCTCATCTCCAATGGCGACAAGTCCGTCTACAGGAGAGAGGTGGCCCAGCTGGTGTCCTGGTGCAGCCACAACAACCTGCAGCTGAACGCTCTGAAGACAGCGGAGATGATTGTGGACTTCAGGAAAGTCACAACCCCCCTGCCCCCCCTCACCATCACATGCTCTCCCATCACCATTGCAGATTCCGTCCGCTTCTTGGGCACCACCATCACCCGGGACCTCAAATGGGAGCCAACCATTAGCTCCCTCATCAAAAAGGCCCAGCAGAGGATGTTCTTTCTGCGGCAGCTGAGGAAGCTCAAGCTACCCACCAAGATGTTAGTGCAGTTCTACACGGCCATCATCGAGTCCATCCTCACCTCCTCCATAACCGTGTGGTACGCAGGAGCCACTGCCAGGGACAGACTAAGGCTGCAGCGCGTCGTGCGCACTGCTGAGAAGGTGATCGGCTGCAAGCTCCCATCTCTCCAGGACCTGTACATCTCCAGGACCCGAAGGCGTGCAGGCCGGATCATAGCCAATCCTTCACACCCTGGTCACGTACTGTTTGCCACCCTCCCCTCAGGTAGAAGACTTCGGTCCATTCAGACTAAAACCTCCCGGCGCATGAACAGCTTTTTCCCCTCTGCCATCAGACTGCTGAACATTAAGTGACTTATTGACTCTCGTGCACTATATACAGCAGCTCAACCAGACTCATGTCATTCATCACTGTTTTTCTGTTGCATTATCGACTGCACTATGTGGTACTCCACATCATCTGCTACTTGCTAATTTATTTAAAACTGCTGTGACTAGTATTACTCATTATTATTATTATTATTATTATTATTATTACTACTTATTATTCTACACTTATTGCATGTTTTTAGTCTTTAAGTTTTTTAGTTTATCTCTTTATCTTATCATGTTTTAATGTTGCAGCATTGCACCGAGACAAATTCCTAGTTTGTGTACTACATGAACAATGGCAATAAATCTGATTCAGATTCTGATTCTGATTCTGTTGTAATGAAGAGGGAGCTGTGCTATAAAGTAAAGCTGTTGATTTAATGGTCAATCTATGTTCCTACCCTCACCTATGGTCATGAGCTTTGGGTAATGATTGAAAGAATGAGCTCACGGATACAAGTGGCTGAAATAAGCTTTCTCTGCAGGAATCCTGGACTCACCCTTAAAGATAGGGTGAGGAGCTCAGTCATCCGCGGAGGCTCAGAGTACAACTGCTGCTCCTCCACATTGAAAGGAGCCAGTTGAGGTGGTTTAGGCATCTGATTAGGATATCTCTTGGATGCCTCCCACTTGAGGTGTTTCAGCCAAGTCCCACTGGGAGGAGACCCCAGAGAAGACCCAGGACACGCTGGAGAGACTATGTCTCCCAGCTGGCCTGGGAACTTCTTGGTATCCTCTCTGAATTGCTGGAGCAGGTGGCTGGGGAGAGGGAAGTCTGGGCTTCTCTGCTTGGGATGCTTTCTCTGTGACCTGGACCTCCAGAAAGTGATAGAAAATGGATGGATGGATGGATGGATGGTCTGGACCAGGTGGAAAGAAGAACATAAATTAAAACTGAACTATTTGCTGAGTTAATGGACCATATCCCGAGTGAGTGGAAACTGTGAGTTGCACTGCCCGGCCGTAATTACCCGATGCTTACTACATTGTAATTCTCCATTATTACATCCATCCATCCATCCATCTATCTTCTTCCCCTTAATCCTTTTTGGGTCGCAGGGGGGCTGGAGCTTATCCCAGCATCTTTGGGCGAGAGGCAGGGTACACCCTGGACAGGTTGCCAGTCCATCGCAGGGCCAACACAGAGAGACAGACAACCATTCACTCTCACAGTCATACCTAAGGACAATTTAGAATCCCCAGTTTGAGGCCAATTAACCTAACATTTAGATGCAGCAAATCCCCTTTACAGGCTTCCATTATTACAAATGAGCAAAATGATTGAGGAACACAGCCTGGAACCCAGCAGAAATTGGGTAATTTCATGGAACGTGCTGAGTGATTTCATATTAATTACAGAATTAGATCCCAGTAAGTACCAGGTAATTTTAGGATACTTGAACAATTAAACTCGTCTGAAGTGTGGGAAACCTCAGGGTTCTTCTACAGCAGATACAGAGTACTTCTTAAAACTCTTCGCCTGGATAAGTGTGTTGTTAAAGTAGAAACTAGGGATGATAGAACAGCTGCTTCTGAGAATGGTCATGTTCTGGTACATGCATGGATGATTGATGAAGGTGAAGCTGCTGGGTACAAACATGCAACGGAACCCCGCAGCAAGATACATTTTTGATTGTTTTGGCCTCTGTTAGCACTTGCCAAGGTCATTTCGTGCCCCTTTGGAATCATTCGAGTCTCTGAATATTTCATTTCAGTCACAGAGAAAACTCAAATTCATTTCTGTAGAATATGAAATCAGCACCGGATTGACTACACTTCAAAACTTCGCAGCTGATCTGAAGAATGATTTCTGGTCTTGGCAGTGAGAGGTTGATTTCATCCCACGCATCTCATCTATCCAATGTATATGTAGTACGTCACCCAGGATTCCAAATGTCAAGCGTCTTCTCTCATTGATAAAAAGAGTCATTCAATCCAAGTATACTTCCCTTGCATTTAGATGCAGCAAATCCCCATTACAGGCTACAGCAATCAGCTTTTACCAACACGCGAATAGGACACTGTTGAGCACACAGACGCTAATCCCTTGGCTTTATTTGATATTATAAAATCTGTACCGCTGCTCCAGTATGCTTCAGTGTGTGCCCACGCCAAACATTTCTATGCTCTTTTGTTCAAGCACAAAAAGGTGAAAGGGTTTGTACTGGTCTAGAAAAGGGAAAGCAGAGAATCTAGAACATGCATGAGTCACATGTGGAGGATTGGAGTTGTATAGGCTAACTCGTTTGATTAAACTTTAACCTTTCCATCTGTCTGGGCTGTGTGATTCACATATTCAGAAAGTCCCCCCCTCCTCCCCCGCAGTCAGCCAGGCCACGTCACTCTTTCAAGTCTTCCAACAAAGCAGGAGAAGCATCATTAAATAAAACCAGCCTGAAAACAGAAACCCTGGCTTCATGATGCACTGAGTTTCTGAGGGAAAATATTTGACAGATGCTGTTTCTGTAACCAAAGCTCATCTCATTTGGGCTTTCATATTTTCTTCAACAATATTTTTCTGAGAATAAAACAGCATATTCCATCCATCCATCTTCTACCGCTTTTCCGGAGGTCCGGGTCGTGGAGGCAGCAGTTCAAGCAGAGAAGCCCAGACTTCCCTCTCCCCAGCCACCTGCTCCAGCTCTTCAGAGGGGATACCAAGGCGTTCCCAGACCAGCTGGGAGACATAGTCTCTCCACCGAGTCCTGGGTCTGCCCCGGGGTCTCCTCCCAGTGGGACGTACCTGAAACACCTCAAGTGGGAGGCGTCCAGGAGGCATCCTAATCAGATGCCCATACCACCTCAACTGACTCCTTTCAATGTGGAGGAGCAGCGGTTCTACTCTGAGCCTCTCCCGGATGACTGAGCTCCTCACCCTATCTCTGAGGGTGAGTCCAGCAATCCTACGGAGAAAGCTCATTTCAGCCGCTTGTATCCGCGATCTTGTTCTTTCGGCCATTTCGGTGGATCAGGTGGCGGTCAAAGGCGGAGACCTTGGCGGACTGATCCCAAGCTTTCTAAACTGGCTTTTGGTACGTGGAACAGCATATTTTTGAAAAGAATTTTAAAAACAACAGTCATTTCAGTTGGTTTCTGTACTGCTGCAAGAAACACAACTTCGCCTACAATGAACCAGATAAAAGAACGGCCCTTACTGTCCTCTAAAATTGGCTGTTAGTTCCCTGCAGTGGAAATTGGGCGAATGACAGCCCAGGGAGTGTCCACTTACAGCCTCAGGCTCGATATGGCCTGTTAGCATCAAAGCTAATGTCAGCACCCGTAGCTAGATGTGCTTGTTGTGCTCCGGCTTCATTCCAAAGCTTTAAGAATGCTGCTGTCCCTACACCGTTACACCATACTTCTGTCATCATCTCAGTGATTGCCATGATAACAGCCACTGAAATCTCAGGTCGAGGTATACTCTTGTTACCTCAGCCTTTTTTTTTTGTGAGCCTGTGTGACGTTTTTCCCCTTGTTGCTGGAAGCTTTCTAGAAGTACACAGTCTGCAGAAAAGAATAAGCTACTGTGAAAGATTTGCTTATTTTAATAAATATTACACTGTGCTCCTGTTATTATGTTTCTAGACATGTATATTGTGTTTCTTTCTTAGACACTGAGACTCTGGCCTGTCAGGGTCAGTTCTGGGAGGCAGCTAGGCTCTGTACTCCCACAGAACGCTCTCATAACATATTATCTTTGTTTGTTGCAAGGTATAAAATCTGCCCACACCATTTTGAGTGTGAACATGTCTGCTGAACAAAATCTTCCTCTTGGTAAAAAAAAAAAAATTAATACCCAGAAAAGGCATCTTTGACTCTGCACTTTTATTCATTAACCAAATCAACAAGGGACATTTATTAATCTAAAGAAAATCCACAACACTACTACCCCTGTCAAATCCTTGTTTTCAGTAACCCCTGCTGTCAGAACGTGAACTGGAGCCCATCTTCAATTCAGTTCAATTCAACTTTATTGATATAGCACCATTTCACAACAACAGTCATCTCATAGCATTTTCAACTGTAGGGGAAACCCCACAATTGCAGAAAGACATAAGCAATCAGGTGGTCCCCTGTGAGCAAGCACTTGGTGACGGTGGAGAGGAAAAACTCCCTTTTAACAGGAAGAAACCTCCAGCAGACCCAGGCTCGGGGAGGGGCAGTTATCTGCTGCGACTGGCTGGGGGGTGTGGGGATAGAGAAGACAAAAAGAACAGACATGTAGACAGCAAACAGCATGGTGGGGACTCAGTCTCTGGGAGAGAGCAAACAGATGTTAATGACCAGCAAAAAAATTTAATTAAGAGTGAAGAAAGGAGTGAAGTCCAGTGCATTGTTGGAGGTCCCCCGGCTGTCTAAACCTAATAGAAGCATAACTAAGGGAGGGTTCAGGGGTTTCCCTCCCTAATTATAGGCTATATAAAAAAGAAAGGTTTTAACCCTATTCTAAAATACAGAGATCGAGTCTGAGAATCCAGATTGGCAGCTGGTTCCACAGGAGAGGAGCTTGATAACTGAAGGTTCTGCCTCCCATTGTACTTTTGGAGATTCTAGGTATTACAAGTAATCCAGCATTTTGGGAGCATAGTGCTCTGTTAGGATTATAGGGTAGTATCAGATCTTGTAAATAAAAAGGGGCCTGATTATTTAGAGCTTTGTAAGTGAGAAGAAGGATTTTAAACTTAATTCTAAACTCTATGGGAAGCCAATGAAGGGAGGCCAGAACCGGAGAGTTATGATCTCTTTCTAATACCTGTTAAAACTCTTGCTGCAGCATTTTGGATCAGCTGAAGACTTTTTAAAGATGTTTTAGGACAACCTGATGATAACGAGTTACAATAATCTAATCTAGAGCTAACAAAAGCGCGGATTAGTTTCTCAGCATCACTCTGGGACAAGATGCTCCAAATCTTGGCAATATTATGCAAATGATAGAAGGTAGTCTTAGAAACAATTTAATAAGTGAATTGAAAAACAGATCTTGATCAAAAACAACTCCAAGGTTTCTCACAGAACTATTAAGAGAAAGAGTAACCGCATCCAAACTAAGAGTTTGATTTGGAAAGGTATTTCTAAGGTTTTTTGAACCAACTAGAATGACTTCAGTCTTATCTGAATTTAACAGCGGGAAATTACAAGTCATCCAAGCTTTGATTTCTTTAAGACAGGCCTCTAACTTGGCTATCCATCCATCCATCCATCTTCTACCGCTTTTCCGGAGGTCCGGGTCGCGGAGGCAGCAGTTCAAGCAGAGAAGCCCAGACTTCCCTCTCCCCAGCCACCTGCTCCAGCTCTTCCGAGGGGATACCAAGGCGTTCCCAGACCAGCTGGGAGACATAGTCTCTCCACCGAGTCCTGGGTCTGCCCCGGGGTCTCCTCCCAGTGGGACGTACCTGAAACACCTCAAGTGGGAGGCGTCCAGGAGGCATCCTAATCAGATGCCCATACCACCTCAACTGACTCCTTTCAATGTGGAGGATCAGCGGTTCTACTCTGAGCCTCTCCCGGATGACTGAGCTCCTCACCCTATCTCTGAGGGTGAGCCCAGCAATCCTACGGAGAAAGCTCATTTCAGCCGCTTGTATCCGCGATCTCGTTCTTTCGGTCATTACCCAAAGCTCGTGACCATAGGTGAGAGTAGGAACGTAGATTGACTGGTAAATCGACAGCTTTGTCTTAGAACTAAGCTCCCTCTTCACCACAACAGACCGGTACAACGTCCGCATCACTGCAGCTGCTGCTCCAATCCGTCTGTCGATCTCTCGCTCCATTTTCCCCTCACTCGTGAACAAGACCCCAAGATACTTAAACTCCTCCACTTGGGGCAGGAGCCTGTCCCCAACCCGGAGAGGACAATCCACCTTTTTCCGACTGAGGACCATGGACTCGGACTTGGAGGTGCTGATTCTCATCCCAGCCGCTTCACACTCAGCGGCAAACCGTCCCAGCAAGAGCTGTAGGTCATTGCTGGATGAAGCCAACAGGACAACATCATCTGCAAACAACAGAGATGAGATCCTGTGGTCACCAAGCATGACACCCTCCATTCCCTGGCTGCGCCTAGAAATCCTGTCCATAAAAATTATGAACAGGATCGGTGACAAAGGGCAGCCCTGGCGGAGTCCAACTCTCACTGGGAATGACTCCGACCAAGTGTTGGCAATACGAACCAAACTCTCACAACGGTCGTACAGAGACCGAATAGCTCGTAACAACAAGCCCGATACCCCATACTCCCGAAGCACCCCCCGCAAAAATCCACGAGGGACGCGGTCAAATGCCTTCTCCAAGTCCACAAAACACATGTAAACTGGTTGGGCAAACTCCCACGAACCCTCAAGAATTCTCGAGAGGGTAAAGAGCTGGTCCGATGTGCCACGGCCAGGACGAAAACCACATTGCTCCTCCTGAATCCGAGGTTCGACCAACGGCCGGACTCTCCTCTCCAGTACCTTGGCATAGACCTTCCCAGGGAGGCTGAGGAGTGTGATCCCTCTAAAGTTGGAGCACACCCTCCGGTCCCCTTTTTTGAAGAGAGGAACCACCACCCCGGTTTGCCATGCCAAAGGCACTGCCCCCGACCTCCACGCAATGTTGCAGAGGCGTGTCAACCATGACAACCCAACAACATCCAGGGCCTTGAGGTACTCAGGGCGAATCTCGTCCACCCCCGGGGCCCGGCCACCAAGGAGATTTTTAACCACCTTGGCGACCTCAGCCCCTGTGATAGGCGAGTCATCCCCCTCGTCCCCAAACCCTGCTTCCTCTGTGGAAGGCGTATCAGTGGGATTGAGGAGATCCTCGAAGTATTCCTTCCACCGCCCGACGATATCCCCAGTTGAAGTCAACAGTGTCCCATCCGCACCATACACAGTGTGGACGGGGAGCTGCTTTCCCCTCCTGAGCCGCCGAACAGTTTGCCAGAATCTCTTTGAAGCCGACCGAAAGTCTTGTTCCATGGCCTCACCGAACTCCTCCCATACCTGAGTTTTTGCTTCAGCAACCACCCGAGCTGCACTCCGCTTGGCCTGCCGGTACACCTCAGCTGCTTCGGGAGTCCCACAAGCCAACCAAGCTTGATAGGACTCCTTCTTCAGCTTAATGGCCCCCCTCACCACTGGTGTCCACCACTTGGTTCGGGGGTTGCCACCACGAGATGCACCGACCACCTTGCGGCCGCAGCTCTGGGCCGCCGCTTCAACAATAGAGGTGGAGAACATGGCCCATTCAGACTCCATGTCTCCAGACTCCCTCGGAATGTGGATGAAGTTCTTCCGGAGGTGGGAGTTGAAGACCTCCCGGACAGGGGCCTCAGCCAGATGCTCCCAGCACACCCTCACTATACGTTTGGGTCTACCAGGTCTGAATGGCTTCCTCCCCTGCCATCGGATCCAACTCACCACCAGGTGGTGATCAGTTGACAGCTCTGCACCTCTCTTTACTCGGGTGTCCAAGACATACGGTCGCAGGTCTGATGATACGATAACAAAATCGATCATCGACCTGCGACCTAGGGTGTCCTGGTGCCAGGTGCACATATGGACACCCTTATGCTTGAACATGGTGTTCGTTATAGACAGACTGTGGTTAGCACAGAAGTCCAATAACTGAACACCACTCGGGTTCAGATCGGGCAGGCCATTCCTCCCAATCACCCCCCTCCAGGTTTCACTGTCGTTGCCCACGTGCGCATTGAAGTCCCCCAGTAGGACAATGGAGTCTCCAGGAGGACTACCCTCCAGCACCCCAATCACAGACTCCAAAAAGGGTGGGTACTCTGAAACATCATTTGGTGCATAGGCACAAATGATGGTCAGGACCCGTTTCCCAACCCGAAGGCGCAGGGAAGCAACCCTTTCGTCCACCGGGGAAAGCTTCAATATAGAGGCAGCAAGGTGGGGCGATACAAGAATACCCACCCCTGCTCGTCGCCTCTCGCCCGGGGCAACTCCAGAAAAGGCCAAGCTCCAGCCCCTCTCCAGGAGACTGGTTCCGGAACCGGAGCTGTGTGTTGAGGTGAGGCCGACTATATCTAGCCGGTATCGCTCAACCTCGTACACCAGCTCAGGCTCCTTCCCCACCAGAGAGGTGACATTCCACGTACCAAAAGCCAGTTTAGAAAGCTTGGGATCAGTCCGCCAAGGTCTCCGCCTTTGACCGCCACCTAATCCACATAGCACCGGACCCCCATGATCCCTCCTGCAGGTGGTGGACCCACTGGAGGGCGGACCCATGTAACTCCTTCGGGCTGAGCCCGGCCGGGTCCCATGGGTGGAAACCCGGCCACCAGACGCTAGCCTTCGAGCCCCTCCCCCAGGCCTGGTTCCAGGGTGGGGCCCCGGTAACCCCATACCGGGCGGGGTACACTGAATCCTTGATATACAATTTATCATGAGAGTCTGTTGGATCGTTCTTAGTCTGGCCCTTCACCCAGGACCAGTTTGTCTTGGGAGACCCTATCAGAGGCAAATTGCCCCCGGACAACATAGCTCCTGGGATCACTGGGGCACGCAAACCCCCCCACCACGATAAGGTGACGATCCATGAGGAGAATAACTAACTTGGCTAATTGATTACTATCATCTGGCTTCATTGACAGGTATAATTGTGTGTCATCTGCATAACAATTAAAATGTATACAGTACTTTCTAATAAAATTGCCTAACGGAAGCATATATAAACTAAAAAGAATAGGGCCTAGCACAGATCCCTGTGGAACTCCATGACTGAGCTTTGAGTTGGAAGAAAACTCAATACTGACATGAACAAACTGGAGCCTATCAGATAAATAAGATCTAAACCACTGCAACAAAGTTCCATTAAGTCCAACTTAGTGTTCTAATCTATCAGCAGCGGAGCCGGGATTCCAAATCACACAACCTTGCCTCGAGCGCCTCAAAAAGGCAACATTTATTACATTTACCATTATCACTAAAAGTGGCAGAGGTGTAGCTACACATCTGACACAGAGAGCACACCAGAGGAGAAGGGGAAGGAGAGCTAGTAGCCATAGCTAGTGGCTAACCCTTCATCATCATAGCAGTCTGTCGGGGGTGACAATGACTGTTTCATTTAGGTCAGATCAGATTCCTCCACGCAGCTCTGTCCTTTGCCCTCCGCTGCCAGGAACTCCTGACCTTGTTAACCCGAGTGACGTCCAAGCCGGTATGAGTTGCTTTCTGACTGGCCATTTCATGAAACTGCTTGCAAAGTATTTGGGTACCGCTAGTTTTTGCTGGACTAGCGGCACATTCTTGGCAGATAGAGGTATTATCAGTGGCAAGGACAGGCCAAGACCAATTGGCTCCAGTATCTGTTGTAGTGACTGACCAAATGATAGGTTTGTTTATCTCTGCTCTTTGTGTAGTGCATGTCACGAAGCTAACACAAACACGGATGAAAGGTGAACAGAACGCTAAAGAGGGTGATTAGATGCCACTGAGTGCGCACACAGATGCGAGAGGCTTGATAAACAGAAGAGAGAGGTGACGGTAGATGGAAAAAAGTGATAAAAATAAATTAAAGACAATAATCCTCAGGAGATTGAGGAGAGCTAACCACAGAACAACAACACAACAGCCAGCAACACAGAAAGTGACGATACGTTACCACAGGTACCATCCATACATGTCATAGTATAGCTGCTTTGGTCAAGCATACCTGGCGGTGACGGAGTAGCTTATTTCGACCTACTGAAATCACCCCGAGAGTGCTCAACTCACCTGATCTGTCGATCCTGAACTTAATGCTGAGCACAGCCTTAATGTACACCCACTTGAGGATGACTGTGTATAACTGGCGACTACTGGGGCAAATGCCTAGGAGAAGTATCGATCTTTGTGAATTAAAGAACACCCTGATCTGATGACATTTGACAATGAGCTCAACAAAGATGTAGACCAGGGGTCACCAACTGGCGGACTCCGGTCCGGATCCGGACCCCGAGAGTCCTCCGTCCGGACCCCGAAGCCTTTTGATAAAGTTTGGGGGAAAGGGGGACTTTTATTTTGGTGGGGAAAAATGTGGAAAAAGCAGAACTGCTGCATCAGTGACCGCTGGACAGATTATGGCACGAGCCCTTGGGCATTCTCCTCCTGCTGCAAACTCCCCTCTTCTCTGTCCCATGAATGCCACTCTCTGCAGAGACTCTGTGGCTCCAACCGCTCCAGAACATCAGCAGGTTGCAAAATCAGATTCGCTGGGGGCGTCCCCTTCCCCCCCCCCCCCCCGCCACACACACACACACACAAGGCCAACATCCACCCTGGACAGATGGGTCTGTACCTACAAAAAGAAGTGCTGTTGTGAAATTGGTTGTATTTATCTTCTTCTTCCTTGAAAAAGGAGGCAAGATGGCACTGTTGTGTGTGGCTGGACGTCTACCTGTGCTATGTCTTAGGTGTTTAGTTGTCTTCTTGTTGTTTCTAGCTCAGAATGTGTCATCGCTACTGGTTTATGATCGCCTGACTTTTCTAAATATTCGCAATTCTGTGGTCAAATTCTCGACCTATGAATTTAATGGTCAGCCTCCTCCACCTCTGCTGGCGTCTATACCACCCTGAGATGTGCACCCAGCGGGCTGTTTCGAAACAGCCGCCACAAAAGACGCCGCAAAAGACGAGGTTGGAGAGGTGGAGCATCATGCAGACTGAGGGCTTACCTGGCTTCTTCTTCAACTCACAACCCTCGTCAACTGCTGACTGAGCTCTCCGGGAAGTGTATCAGTTTTGACGTACGACAATCCATGGATTATCGCTACTGATGGCTGTTGCCGACTGTCCCAGAGGCTGGACACCCACTTCCCTGCCGCCGGCCCGTTTGGATTTGCAGAAGGGGCTGCGCACTGGAGAATCTTCACCTGATCAGTTGTGCTTCCCAGCAGGCTGATCAATGTTTGATTCGCATGGCTCTGATTAACACCAGATCCATCGCAAATAAGACTTTCTTATTTATTTACTAAAGACTTATAAAGTCATTCCTTTGCTTTGCTGTGCTGACCTATCCAGACAGTGAGGACTTACCACCCTCTAGTGGACTGAAAAGACAAATGATTTTTATTACTCTCGTAGCCAAAAAACTGAAATGACATTTGTTACATTTGTTACCTCCACCAAGGAGGTTATGTGATCATCGGCGTTGGTTTGTCTGTTTGTCTGTTTGTTTGTTTGTTTGTTTGTTAGCAAGATAACTCAAAAGGTTATGGACGGATTTTCATGAAATTTTCACAGATTGTCAGAAATGGGGTATCCTACAGATGATTACATTTTGGTGGTGATCTGGATCACCGTCCAGAAGAAAACCGCCATTACGGAAAATGACATTTTCGTCAATAACTACTGAACCACTAATCCTGTCATTGTGAATCCAATTGCTAGTCATATGTTTTCATGGTCAAGGAATCTGAAAACGTACACACAAACACTGTATGGGGGGAATTGTGGCCGCCATTACGGAAAATGCCATTTTCGTGAATAACTACTGAACCACTAATCCTATCATTGTCAATCCAATTGCTAGTCATATGTTTTCATGGTCAAGGAATCTGAAAACGTACACACAAACACTGTATGGGGGGAACTGTGGCGCTTGGCGGAGGTCTGCGCTCTCCGAGTGCTTTTCTAGTTATTTACTGTAAGTATCACAATACTAGTGGCTCTAAATCAATATAATATCATCGGCACAAAGTATGGAATTGGAGTGGTTCCTTCTCCAATGCTCCAGCAATCTAGTGAACAGACTACAGAAAGCTTAAATTTATCGAACTCCCAATTTCATACATATTTAAAAACTGCCATAAATCATCTGGAATCATCAGCTGAACTTCTTTATATATGTCCATGTTATCTCTATTTTGTTTCATTATTGGTTTGTTCTGCTTACACAGCATGTAACAAATTGCATTTTTTGACACTTTGCCTTCATTCTTCAGCCTGATGGTCGAACATTTGTCATTACAGCACCTTCTAGCAGTCACCAAATTTGGTCAGCAACAACAGAAGGATGTTGTTTGACCTTCATCTTCTTTAACTGCAGAATCATTACTGTAGCAATAATGAAAAATCTCTCAAGGTCCCATAGGGGCGTCATCCCAGAGATGGCTCGTGTGTTACTCGGCGGCAAAACAATTCTACTCTGTAATGTCCTGCACGTTTCCACCTAATTTCAGTCAGCGTCTAATCAGCGGCTGACTGGATGCACAGACTCTGATGGGAGAGGCTGCTTTGTCACGTTGTAAATAACAGGGTGTCTGCAAAGCAATCCAATTTAGTGTCTTTAAGACCTTTTAAAGATTTCAACAAGGAAAACAGCATTTCTGGCAGCAGAGTGAAAGAAAATTCTGATATGTTATGAGTGGAATTTTTCCCTCTTGAATATCTTTGATTTTTTTTCCCATTATTTTCCACCATAGTTTCTACATTTATTTATAGTGTTTCCTGGAATGAACAGTCTACCATCTACATTCTGAAGACAAATGACTGCATTAAATAAGATAACAAAAAAAGAAGAAAACTGGTAGTTTTTAAAGAGCCTTTATTAGTCTTTTTTTGGGGGGGGGGGGTTCCTTTTAATTTAGTGGGTTACTGTATGTAAGATTTCGGTGACATTACATGATCTGCAAAGTCAAAAAGCCCAAAGTCATCCTGCACAGGAGTTCTCCTCTCCCATAAAATCTAGGACTACAACTCTGCCTTAAAGACGTCCTTTCTTTTCTTCTGTAAGGATATCACAATATTGCTTAACAGATCTGCCTCCTGGAGAGTCTGGTACGTTGTCTCCTCAGAGGAGAAAGGACATTTCCCACTGAGCCTCAGAACTTACATAGTTACAATGCAGCTAGCTTAGCTAGCGGCATGATTCTTAGAGCTTTTCTCTGACAATTCTATGAACTCCACTAGACATCTGTGGTCACAACTCATTCATTAATTGACAGTTCATAATAGCTCTCATGTCATTCTGGTATATTTTGTTGTTGTCTTCCCCAGGACATCATGGGTATGGACGACGTTAGCATTTCTAGGCACTCTTTATTAAAATAATTAATAAAATCTTGATCTTTGAATAATGTATCAAACCTCCACCTCCTAGTGGTTGCTGCAGTTTTTTTAAGCCCCAGAATAACAGACACTAGTAAATGATCAATAAAGTTGTGTTCCACCCTATGTGGGACATGCTGAATGCACTGAGGAGCTCATTTAGCGGTAGGCCGTACCATCCTAAGTGTCATGACCAGGTGAGAGTGAGCTCCCCCTCCCTTCCTGTGAGAATCTTCCAGGCTCCACAGGTAATCAATATACCTGCGTGAGTGGACGCACCTGCTGCCTCTTCACCGCCAGCGCTTAAAAGGACCAGTTTGTGAATGCTCCAGTGCTGGCTCGCTGGGTATACTGCCATAATAAGCAAGCAAGTAAGTGATAACTCATTTTCGTAGGAACCCTATTCTAATCCCTGTTCTCCTCCTCTTCCCCAGGTTGCTGCCATCCTTGTGGTGCGTCTCTGGGGCTCGTTGTGCACCCACCTGCTCCATCATCTTTGTCATCGCTCCAGGTTGTTTCACTCCACCCGGTCAGACACTTCACCCAGCTCCACACCTTCCCCACTCCCTGCCAGCTCATCCTGCTGGTTTGCCTGTTCCTGCTGGGTTTCTCTGTCGGGTTCTGTGCTTGGGTTCTCCTCTGGCAAGTGGCATCTTTTCCTAACTTCGTGTTCTTTTTGATTAATAAAATTGTGTTTAAACGTAGCTTCTTTGTGTTGTGTGTGTTCATTGGTGTAAGATCCCTGCATGTGAGCTGATCATTCCCTCTATCATGACAGAACAAGCCAGCCAGAACGTAGGCTCAGCAGGGGCTGCATCAGCGGAACACTCCGCCTTACATTGCCTCGATGTCACACAGAGGCAGGTGGCCATGCTCACGCAGCAGCTGCAGACAATTATGCAGTAGCTGAGCACAGTCACCGATCATCCCGGCCAAATGTCTCGTTCGGGTCCTGCCCCTCCACCTGCCGGTCCTGTTTCTGCCACCATTCACCGAACTACCTCCGTTCCCTCACTGGCCCCGTACGCAGGGGAAGTGGGGAAATGTAAGGGATTCTTGTGCCATGTTCACCTTTACCTGGGCCAAGTGGGTGGGGAGTATCCGGATGATTCATCCAAAATTCATTTCATGACCCTCCTGCCACGGAGGAGCCACGGATCACGGGACTTAACGACTACAGACCTGTAGCGCTCACCTCTGTAGTCATGAAGTCCTTTGAGCGCCTGGTACTGCCCCACCTCAAGTCCATCACCACTCCCCTCCTGGACCCGCTGCAGTTTGCCTACCGAGCCAACAGGTCTGTAGACAACGCAGTCAACCTGGCCCTCCACTCCATCCTGCAGCACCTGGACTCCCCGGGAACCTACGCCAGGATCCTGTTTGTGGACTTCAGCTCTGCATTCAACACCATCCGCCCCGCTCTGCTCCAGGACAAGCTGTCCCTGCTCAACGTGCCTGACTCCCTCTGCAGGTGGATCACCGACTTCCTGATGGACCGGAGGCAGCATGTGAAGCTGGGAAAGACTGTCTCAGACTCTGTTAGCATCAGCACCGGATCACCCCAGGGCTGTGTACTTTCCCCCCTACTCTTCTCCCTTTATACTAACTCCTGCACCTCCAGCCACCAGTCTGTCAAGCTGATCAAGTTTGCGGACGACACCACCCTCATCGGGCTCATCTCCAACGGCGACGAGTCCGCCTACAGGAGAGAGGTGGCCCAGCTGGCGTCCTGGGGCAACAACAACAACCTGCAGCTGAACGCTCTGAAGACAGTGGAGATGATTGTGGACTTCAGGAAAGTCACAACCCCTCTGCCCCCCCCCCCCACCCTCACAGGCTCTCCCATCACCACTGCAGATTCTTTCCGCTTCCTAGGCACCACCATCACCAGGGACCTCAAGTGGGAGCCGACCATCAGCTCCTTCATCAAAAAGGCCCAGCAGAGGATGTTCTTCCTGCGGCAGCTGAGGAAGCTCAAGCTACCCACCAAGATGTTAGTGCAGTTCTACACAGCCATCATCGAGTCCATCCTCACCACCTCCATAACCGTGTGGTACGCAGGAGCCACTGCCAGGGACAGACTAAAGCTGCAGCGCGTCATGCGCACTGCTGAGAAGGTGATCGGCTGCAAGCTCCCATCTCTCCAGGATCTGTACATCTCCAGGACTCGGAGGTGTGCTGGCCGGATCATAGCCGATCCTTTACACCCTGGTCACGTACTGTTTGCCCCTCTCCCCTCTGGTAGAAGACTTCGGTCCATTCAGACTAAAACCTCCCGTCACATGAACAGCTTCTTCCCCTCTGCCATCAGACTGCTGAACACTAAGTGACTTATTAGACTCTCGTGCACTACGTACAGCAGCTCAACCAGACTCATGTCAATCATCACTGTTTTCTTTTTGCATTACTGACTGCACTATGTGGTACTCCACAATATCTGCTGCTCGCTAATATATTTAAAAACTGCTGACTAGTATTACTCATTCTTATTCTACACTTTATTGCATGTATAGTTTTTTGTATTTCTTTTATTTTATCATGTTTAATGTTGCAGCATTGCACCGAGACAAATTCCTAGTTTGTGTACTACATGAACAATGGCAATAAATCTGATTCTGATTCTGATTCTGCTGTGAGACCGAGCCCTCGCTGGGCTTAGTCTATTCTCGATAGTGCGGAGGGTCCTAGTTATACTTTTGATAGATTTGTTAATAAGTTCTCCTGTGCCTTTGACCGTACAGAGAGTGACAGCAACATCATGAGCCGTCTCATGTCGCTCCGCCAGGAGAGCTGGTCCACCGCCAACTTCTCTGTGGTGTTTCGGGCTGTCGCAGCGGACTCTGGCTGGAATGACGTTGCTTTACACAGCGTTTTCCTCCAGGGTTTAAATACCAATCTCCACGACGATATGGTGGTTCATGCCATTCCCTCCTCCCTGGACGGACTCATTGATCAGGCCGTCAGTCTTGACAACTGATATCGCGAGCGCGCGAAGGAACGCAGGACATCCTCTGGCCCGCCCGTTTCGCGCACGCCTCTCCTGGTTGCTGACACAGGTGGAGCCAACTCTTCCTCCGAAGCTATGGTGCTCGGTCGAGCCCATCTGGCTCTGGAGGAAAGCCGGTGTGTATATGTACTGCGGCTCTTTAGAGCACAACCTCTTCGACTGCCACTTGAAGCCAAAAGACACGGCCCGTCAGTAGCCATGGGGGGTCTGACAGGTGGGAACCTTATTCATCCCCCAGGGAACTTTTCCATTTCAGCCCTCATTCAGTTGCCGGGGGTTGAGAGGAGGGTGGTGGCATTAATTGATTCAGAGGCACAGCAAAATTTCATTTCTTCACGGCTCATGCGGGAAGTAGGCATCCCCATGACTAAACTGCCTACTCCATTAAACGTCACAGCATAATCTGGTAGTAATGTGGCTTCTATTACCGAGTGCATGGCGCCAACCTCCGTCCTCCTTTCTAGGAACCAGCGGGAGACTTTATCAAGCTTTATTCTCCCTAATTCGTCCTCCCCGGTGGTCCTGAGGTACCCTTGGCTCCGGAAGAATAATCCCATTACTAATTGGGCACAGAATTCCATCTCTTCCTGGAGCCCCTTTTGTTTAGCAGTTTGCCTCTGCTCGGCCGAGTGTTCACCATCCCTGCCCATCTCCTCTACTCCGGTGGAGCTGCGGGATCTCAGCCTCATACCCGAGGTGTATCATGACCTTGATAGACCTCCTCAAGTCAAGAAGGAAAGTCGAAGAAAAGTCGAGAGTGCTGTTGTTGCCTCCTCATTGCTCATACAACTGTGCTATCGATCTCTTCCTGAGTGCACAGCTGCCGTCCAGCCGGCTGTACAGCATTTCTGGGCTGAAGAGAGAGGCTATGGAGAGCTATATAAAGGATTCCCTGAATAAGATAAGATAAGATAAGATAAGCCTTTATTAGTCCCACAATGGGGAAATTCCAGGATTGCAACAGCACAGGGATAGCAACACTCAGAGCAACAATCAGAAGGCAAGAGAAAAAAAGAGCAGCGAGTATACATATGTACATATACTGTATATATATATATATATATATATATATATATATATATATATATAGACACACAGTGCGGAGCATTGTAGCTAGATGGGATAAATATATGAGTATATAAACACACAGTGCGGAGTATTGTAGCTAGATGGGATAGGTATATAAATATATAAACACAGTGCGGAGCATTGTAGCTAGATGGGATAGGTATATAAATATATAAACACAGTGCGGAGCATTGTAGCTGGATGGAATAAATATATGACTATATAAACACACAGTGTGGAGTATTGTAGCTAGATGGAATAAATATGTAAATATATAAACACACACAGTACGGAGCATTGTAGCTAGATGGAATAAATATGTAAATATATAAACACACACAGTGCGGAGCATTGTAGCTAAATGGAATAAATATATAAATATATAAACACACACAGTGCGGAGCATTGTAGCTAGATGTAATGAAACAGCACAACTGTCTACTTAGTTATCCTACATGGTATGATTATGTACCCATACATATTCTCACCCTCCATAGTGACCGGTATTTTCCTAGTTGTATACCGGAGGGGACCATTGTGTAAGTCTATTGCGTCTTTTGCATTCAATACTATTAGGTTGTCACGTCTTTTTACTATCTCTGCGAGCAGCCCTGCTTAGGTTGTACAGTCTGACAGCTGTAGGTAGGAAGGACCTGCTATACCTCTCGGTTGTGCACCTAGGATGACGTAGTCTGCTGCCGGTCTCATTCAGCCGTCATCGGCCCCTCTTGGGGCAGGGTTTTTCTTTGTTGGGAAGAAGGATGGATCACTGTGCCCGTGTATTGACTATTGCAAATTAAACGCTATAACAGTCAAAGATAAATATCCTCTGCCCCTAATCAACTCCACATTTAAGCTCCTTGAGAGCATGCGAGTAGTCACCAAATTGGATTTGTGCAACATTTACCATCTGGTCCATATTCGCGAAGGGGACGAGTGGAAGACGGCCTTTAAAACACACTTGGAGCAATTTGAATATCTCACGATGCCCTTCGGGCTCACCAATGCCCCTGCAGTCTTTCAGGGCATGATTAATGATGTCCTCCACGATATGGCTAATCAATTTGTTTTTGTCTACCTTGACGACATTTTGATCTTTTCCCGCATGCCAGAGGGGCACGCAATGCATATCAGGGCCATGTTACAGCAGCTCCTGGAAAACAAACTCTTTGTGAAGGCCGAAAAGTCTGAGTTCTCCACCCACTCCAGGGTCCAGGCCGACCTTCAGCTCCAGTTCATTGTAGAGGTAGAAACTTCTGATTCTGGGGTGGGCGCTGTCCTCCCGCAGCACTCAGCCTCCGATCAAAAGTTCCACCCATCCATCCATTCATCCATTTTTTTCCGTTTAATCATTTTTGGGTCGCGGGGGGGGGGGGGGGGCTGGAGCCGATCCCACCCATGTGCGTATTTCTCGAGGAATTACAACATAGGGGAATGAAAACTCCTAGCCATTAAATTGGCTCTTGAGGAGTGGCGGCACTGGCTAGAGGGAGCGGCCCATCCTATTGTAGTGTGGACCGACCATAAAAATTTAGAGTATCTTCAGTCAGCCGTCAGGTTAAACGCCAGGCAGGCCCGCTGGGCCCTATTCTTTCTTTGATTCAATCTTACCATCACTTATAGGCCTGGCTCTCGCAACATCAAACTGGATGCTCTCTCCCGCCAGTTTAGCCCTGACTCCCCAGCCCCCCTTCTCTCCCCCAACCCATTGTCCCACCCTCGTGTATTGTTGGAGCCCTTACCAGGGAGACTGAGCAGAGGGTCCGGCAGGCCCAATCCCGAGAGGGGACCTGATGATCTGATCATTCCCCCTATCATGACACTAAGTGCTCGAGGGAGAGGTTCCACAGGTCCCTCCTACCTACGGCTGTCAGACTTTATAATCTAACCGACGCTGCTCATAGAGGCTGTACTAAACATCACAACTTTGCACAATAGAGATCGTCCCTTCCAATAAACAACTAAGACAATTACAATTATTATCAAGGGTGGCCAACAACACTGTTCACTCAAATGTGAAATATACTGTCTGGGTCCATATTAATATTTTGCCGGGTAATTTAACAAACTGTAATGCTGTTGATACCATCTAGCTGCAATGCTCCTGCACTGTGTATATAATTGTGTGCATATGTATATTCATTTATTTACTGCTTTGGCGAACCAATTCTACTCTTATCATCTTATTACCTCCGCCAGGCCGAAAGGCCAGGAGGAGGTAATGTTTTTGCCGGGGTTTGTCTGTGTGTTTGTCTGTGTGTTTGTCTGTTTGTCTGTCTGTCTGTCTGTTTGTCTGTTGGTTAGCAAGATAACTCAAAAACTTTTGGACGGATTTCAATGAAACTTTCAGGCGTTGTTGGAAATGGTACAAGGAAGAACTGATTAAATTTGGGGGATGATCCGCATCACCGTCTGGATACAGGAATTTTTTAAAGCATTTTTCCACACTGTGACATACGGCCATTTTCAACATGTGCGCAGGCGCAATGGAGGGCGCTGGGCGTCGTGTCTGACCAACACAAACTCCGCCTTCTTCAACATTTTAGCCACAAAAGCATGCGGAAAACACTGCTGGCCTGGGCCCCCCAGCGTGCCTGTGCCAGCCATAGGCGCTGCGCACATTTCGCTGGTCGTCGTGTCTGACCAACACAAACTCCACGTTCTTCAACGTTTTAGGCACAAAAGCACACGGAAAACACTGCTGGCCTGGGCCCACCAGCGTGCCTGTTTTTGCGCCACGCTGCAAAACCTGACACGGCCACCTGTCCGCCGCCCGATTATTTGCCACAAATTCCCCGCCCAGCTATAGGCACTGCGTAAAAACGACCTCTCTGCCGGGGAAGATTCTAAATTCTGTTTTGCCGCGGAGCGCAACCCCAATATAATATAAAACCCACGGCAACCTGTCTAACCAATTTGCATCCATCAGTGGAGGAGATGGACACACCAACACTTCAGTTTATTACCTCCGCCAAGGAGGCAATGCTTTTACTACCGTAAAACGGGGCTATAAGGGACGGTGGGGTAATATGGGACACTTTTCTAAATGTAATTCTGCTTTTTTAATTTTGCTTCCGCCTAGATTTGATGAAGGATTCATGGATATTTGACAATAACAACACAACTCAGCGTCCTGCTCAAAATAAAAAAAGCAGAATTACATTTAAAACATTTCCCAGAAAAGTGTCCCTTATTAACCCGCCGTCCCTTATAGCCCCGTTTTACACTACTGAACCACTAATCCTATCACTATCACATTGATTGTCATTCATTAATTGTCTGTTTATTGCACTGTCCATGTCAAATAAACAAATAATCATTGTGAATCCAATTGCTAGTCATATCTTTTCATGCTCAGGGAATCTGAAAACGTACACACAAACACTGTATGGGGGGAACTGTGCCGCTTGGCGGAGGTCTGCGCTCTCCGAGTGCTTTTCTAGTTTACTATTGCTCTGAGTGCTGCTGTCCCTGTGCTGCTGCAATCCTGTAATTTCCCCATTGTGGGACTAATAAAGGCTTATCTTATCTTAGCTAGGACCGCAGTGTCTGTGATATAGCTCACAATGGAGTTAGAAAAGTCTAGACGAGATAATGAGCAGTACAATGGTGAGAAGAAGGTGTAATCCCTAAGGGTTGGATGAAGAGATTGTCATACATCGCAATGACCAAAATTACTCATGTATTTTGTGAGTATTGTATTGAGTGTGTCAGTAACCTGCCATTTCCAATAATTCCCTGCTGTACTGAGCCTGTCAGCTGCAGAATTTAATACCAGGTTTAAGTCCTCTCCTAGTTGAAGTGACGAAAGTGTGAAAAAAGGATTGGTAATCACCGTTTGGGCCATAGACACTGGCAATACATAAATCCAGATTTTGAATAGAGATTTTCAGTATTATAAACTTCCGACGCCACATGAGTAGGCTGCCTTTTGCAACAGTGGATCAATTTCTGCCTATTTCTATTTACTATCTGGCTCTCTTGCCAGTCTTTCAGAATCAGAATCAGAATCAGAATGAACTTTATTGCCAAGCATGTTTAACACATACGAGGAATTTGACTTGACATTAGGTGCGCTCATGTTAGCGCACACTAATGAAGCGGCAGCCGACAGGTGCCTAATGCAGTGGGGGTAAAGAGGGAGAGGGGAAGGGAATGACACATTGGGCAGAGAGAAAAAAAACATAGTTATCAGAATAGCGCTCGAATGAGCAAGATTATGATCACAGAAAAAAAAAAAACCCTCAATGCACACTTAGCAGACAAGTTACAAACAGATCCACACATTAACAAAGCAGAGAGAGACCAGTGTGTGTATATCAGTCATATGATATCAGTGTGAGTGCAGTGTGAATGTATCAGTTACTGGTGCACAACAAAAATCGTCTCCTAGGCAACGGCTGTCCATGTATTCTAAACATAGATAAACATGTCCACAGAGTTCATCTGTCTTCATGCCAGATGGTAAAATTCCATGATAGTCACATGAAAACGCTGTCCTTGGAGAGTTCAGATTGTTGTACAACAGCAGTTGTTTGGGTTAAGAGAAGCCAAAACTCTCTTCTGCTTTATCTCTTCTCTTGGAGGAATGAGTCTCCCAAGGACGCCGAATCAAGGCCTGATGAGCACAGTCCACTTAGAGCAGGGGTGTCAAACTCATTCCATGGAGGGCCAAGACCCTGCATGTTTTGTTTTTACCCAGTGTCTTCAGCAGGTGTTTTCACTGATCAGCAATCAGTGGGAAGAAATTCAGTGAGATCACCTGTTGAAGACACTGGGTGGAGGTAAAACCTGCAGGGTCTTGGCCCTCCGTGGAATGAGTTTGACACCTGTGACTTAGAGCATAAAAATTTCCTCTCTCATGTGATTCTGTGCATCACACATTCACAGGCTTTAAAATCATTCCCTGGAGAGCACCCAGCGACTCAAGATGTTTTCAACCTTCTGATTCAGTTCGCCAATCAGTTCACCATTTGCCGCTATCAGTGCACTCCCCTGCTGGTCGAATTGTTGAAGGAGCTTCGCCGGGTCCGCATTTTGACCAGCCCTTCCAACTTCTTTAATTTCCGATACACCAGGAAACTCCCGAGCCAAACAGTAGAGATCCTGTGATCATAAGCCAAACAGATAGATGTCTTCCACATCTTCGATCGAATCACACAGACACATGAGTTTCCGATTGTCCCATGAGTCTCCCCACATGGGCTCCCCCTGGCCTGATCTTCTTTTAAAGTGGTGTCCATTGCATTTAAAACCCAGCTCAATTCCATAATTTTCCGTTTGGGTCGAGATGCAGCAGAAGAAGAGCGAGACACAGACAGGACACAGCAAGCTGGGATCAGTAAGGGGAGGAGGAGAAGGGAGAGGAGAAGAAATGCGTCTGCTCTCTCTGAAAGCACGGTTAAACAACAACACTGCAACAAAGACATGGAGTTGCTAGCTGTTAGCATGCAGCCTACATATCTCCCGAAGGAATACTCCCACGTGATCTGCATTGTTATTTATGCAAATCCGACGGCGAACGCTGGGACAGCACGTGACGTCATCCATTCAGTAACTGGCAGGCTGCAGACAGAACACCCAGATGCTCTTCTCCTCATCTCAGGCGACTTCAACCATGTTTCATTGACATTGACATTGATTTTATTTGAACATTGTTAAAGAAAGAAAGAAAGAAGAGAGTTCAAAACACAACAAAAAAACAAACCAAAAATAAAATGTTCAAAAGGAGTGGGAAGAAGCCAACGCTTATACAGTCCCACCCCTTCTCCACACCAAACAAATTACAGTATTACTCATAATCATCATTATCCCACAACCACATTCACCATAATACACCCATAGTCAAATTATACAACAAAAATGACACAACAATGACAGTCCATATCCAACAATATTACGACAACAATAAACATACACTTCTGGCATGTTCAATGCAAACACAAACAACACCATCACCTTCACAATCACCATAACACACAACAACCTTCCCTCATTGAAGACACAATGTAACATCACTGCCCTTCATTCTCATACTGCTCAAAAATCATTTCTTTATATGTTGATTTAAATATATGGATGTTTGGACATTGCCTGTGTTTCTCCCCCAACCCATTCCACAATTTTACCCCACACACAGACACACAAAAACTCTTCCTTGTAGATCTTACTAAGTGCATTTTAAATTTTGTATTCCCCCGTAAATTATATTTCCCTTCTCTCTCCCTGAATAGATTCTGTATATTGTGTGGCAAGAGGTTTTTACTAACTTTAAACATTAATTGTGCTGTGTAATAATGAACCAGATCCCATTATTTCAATAACTTCGAATGTAAAAACAATAAATTAGTATGTTCGAGGTACCCGACTTTGTGTATAACACGGACTGCCCTTTTTTGTAATATTAACAATGAATTAAGTTTACTTTTATAACTGTTACCCCAAACCTCTATACAATAAGTCAAGTATGGAAGTACTAATGAACAATACAAAATATGAAGGGATTTATAATCTAGGACCTGCTTAATTTTATTTATAATTGCAATATTTTTTGCAACTTTATTTTGTATGTATCTGACATGTGGTTTCCAACTAATTTTATCATCCAGTACTACACCCAAAAACTTGATCTCCTTAACTTTTTCAATAACTACATTATCTATATGAATGTGTATATCTTCTTTATTTTTACAATTACCAAATATCATTACCTTAGTTTTCTCTATATTTAGTGATAGTTTATTACAATCCATCCATTTTTTTAGCTTATTTAATTCATTATTTAGAGTATGGATTAGTTGATTATAATTATTTCCAGGATAAAATATAGTAGTATCATCAGCAAATAATATTATTTTTAATAATTTAGAAACTTGGAATATATCATTTATATATATGTTAAATAATTTGGGGCCCAATACTGATCCTTGGGGGACCCCACAGGCAATTCCCATACACCCAGACAGATATTCTCCCATTTTCACAAATTGTTGTCTCTCAGATAGATAACTTGTAACCCATTTCAGAGCAATTCCCCTAATACCATACATTTGCAATTTATTAAGAAGTATTGAATGATTTATTGTATCAAATGCTTTTCTAAAATCTATAAACACACCAATTGCATATTTTCCTTGATCTAATGCATTTATTATTTCTTCTGTTGCATCCATTATTGCCAACAATGTTGTACTCTTGGCTCTAAACCCATATTGGTTCTGATTCAGCACATCCTGTTTATTTAAAAAGTTTTCTAATCTGTTGTTGAAAAGTTTTTCCAGAATTTTTGAAAATTGTGGGAGAAGTGATACTGGTCTGTAGTTTGTGTATTGGCGTTTATTTCCTTGCTTAAATAATGGAATTACTTTTGCTATTTTCATTTTCTGCGGGAATGAACCAGTTTGAAATGATAAATTACAAATATATGTGAATGGTTTTAATATACCATCAACAGTTCTTTTTATTAGTGCCATATCAATACCATCACAATCAGTAGATAATTTATTTTTACACTTTTCAACAACAGATTTTACCTCTAGTTCATCCACCGCTGTAAGAAAAATTGACCGAGGGTTACTTCCAATTAAAGTCTCACTCACAGTGTCTTTTCCTTGATTTGGAATCTTTGCTGCCAACTCTGGCCCAACACTTACAAAAAATTTATTCATTTTATTTACTACCATATCCTTATCATAAATATCACCACAATTATCAGTAAAATACTCTGGATATATCATTTTCTTAGTTCCATTTTTCCTTAATTTGTTTAATATATCCCAGACTCCTTTTATATTATTTTTATTTTCATTTAACATTTTCCTATAATATAATTTTTTACTAGTTCGTATTATTTCAGTTAATTTATTTTTATATGTTTTATATCTTTTTTCAGATTCTATAGTTCTTAATTTAATCAAATTTTTATAGAGATCATTTTTCTTTTTTACAAGCATTTTGTAACCCTTTGGTTAACCATGGGCAATTTTTGTATATGTGTTTTTTTTTATTAATTTTTTTAATTGGACAGTTTTTATCATATAATAATTTAAATATATCAATAAATTTATCATATGCCAAGTCCACATTTTTCTCTCTATAGACAACATCCCAATTCTGTAACATTAAGTCTTCTTTTAAATCACTGATTCTATCTTCTGTTCGTATTCTTTTATAGATAATCTTTTTACATAGTTTATTACATTAGCCCCATAATTAACATCTAAAGAAACACATACAGGCAAGTGGTCACTAATATCATTTATTATTATACCACTCACCATATTATATTCAATAACATTGGTAAAAATGTTGTCTATCAGGGTAGCACAGTGTGTCGTTATTCTTGTAGGTTTTGTAATCTTTGGAAATAAGGTTAAGCTATACATTATATCTAAGAAATCTTCAGTTGGTTTGTGTTGTTTTATTTTCATTAAATCTATATTAAAGTCACCACAAATAAAGATATCTTTTTGTCTTATTTTTGCATACATCTTTTCCATCCCATTTTTAAATTTTTCCATATCAGATCCCGGTGTTCTATATATACAACTTACTATTATATTTTTTCTTTTTTCCATCGTAATCTCAATTGTTAAACATTCCATACTTTCATTCACTGCTGATGTCATACTGTCTACTTTTTTACTTTTTAATTTTCTATCAACATACAGTGCTACCCCACCACCACTTTTACATTTCCTATTTTGTGTGTACATCTCATATCCATCTAGTTCGAAGTTTACATCTTTTTCTTCATTAATCCATGTTTCACTTATTGCAATAATCCTAAATGGTGTATTAAATTGATTCAAAAACTCCTTAATACTATCAAAGTTTGCATAGAGACTCCTACTATTAATATGTATCATTGTTAATGTTTGATCCAAATTCATAATTCCATTTAATTGTTGTTCTTCATAATAAACACACTTATTATTAATATGACCAAAATAATTGTTGTCTGGGTCAACACCTCCCAAAATGTCCTGTGGTTGCTGTTCAGCACTAACAAAATTTCCAGCTTCAATTTGCCCCACTACACCTCCATCATCAAATGAGGAAGGATGATTGACTAAAGTACTAAACATAATTTATGACAACCATGTACACCAAGAAGAAAAAAGGAAAAGAACACAACATTTCCACTCATGATTACTGCACCGTTATTCCTGAATCAGGGCTAAGGTTTAAATCTGTCCAATTCCTCCATTTCTCTAATCATCATTACTTTAGCGTCTTCTGGAGTGCCAAGCAGTTTTATCCACACCTTACAGTTTCTTGTCCATGTCGACTGTATTTTTCCTTGTTTTCTGAGGGCCCTGGCTTGTCTAGCTATAAGACTGTCACTGTCTCCCATTCTACCCACGTTCACCCAGTATGTCACATGCCACACTAGAGACAATAAAACACTGGACTTATTCTACACAAATACTAAGGAGGTGTACACCTCATCTCCACTCCCCCCACTCGGGAGATCGGATCACAACTTGGTTCATCTCCTGCTGGTGTACAAACCCCTAGTGCACAGACAACCTCTGGTCATGCGCACAGTGAAGTTATGGTCTGAGGAGGCAATGGACGCTCTAAAGGACTGTTTTGAAACCACTGCCTGGGAGCAGCTCTGCGATCCACATGGTGAGGACATCGATAGCCTCACTCACACCATCACGGACTACATCAGCTTCTGTGTGGACAACAGCGTACCCACCAACACCATACGGTGTTGCTCGAACAACAAACCCTGGATCAACCCTGAGATAAAAACACTTCTGAGAGAGAAGAAGAGGATCTTCAGGTCGGGGAACAGGGAGATGCTGAAGTCCATGCAGAGGGAGCTGAGGAGGAAGATCAGAGAAGGCAAGGACAGCTTCAGGAAGAAGATGGAGGACAAGCTGCAACAGAGCGACATCGATTCACTTCTGCCCTTCAAAGAGAGCAGACGTTTTTCTTCCCAGCTCCAGCTCCGCTCCTTATCTCTCTCTTTCCCTAACTGACTGGATCCCAGCTTGCTATCGTCTGTCTGTGTGTCTTTACTGCTGATTATCGAACGAAATTATCGATTTAATAAGCTGGACTTTGAACGCAATTGACACTGTTTTTTCAACGAGAAAATCTGGCCCGGGGGAACCGATCTGCCCCGCAGGAACAGCTGCTGCGGGTTATTTGAAGGACACAAGAAACTGGAAACTCTTGTGCCTGTGTGATCTTTCTATCGAAGATATTGAAGATTTATACCTTTTCGGAGCAATGGTCATCAGAATTCTACTGATTGGATCTGGGATTGTTCTGGTGTACAGCAAATTGAAGAAGATGGATAGAGCCTATCAAAAAGCGGACCCGGCGAGGCTCACTCATCAAATTGACCAACTGGGCAGGACTCTGACAGCGGCTAATGGAGAACTGTACAGGAAGATGGATTACATCACGATCACGCTGAGAGCCGTCCATGAATCAATTTCAATGCCTGGCCATAATGAAGGATTGGAGCACTGAATCTGTAAGAGAATAGAAAGTTTTTTCTCTGAAGTCAGTGCTATTCGACCTGTTTCTTTCGGCGCCCTCAGCACTCAGTCCTCCAGATAATCTACAGTATATTTGTTTTCATAACACTGGCGGGCAGCATTTGACTCTCAAGGACAGCCGTCTGGCAAACCATTCCATCTGCCGTGCCCAAGGACATGTGCCCTCTGCTTCAGACTGTAGTCATAACATCTGCTGCGGGAAGAGACTTTTGTTTGTCCTCCAACTGATTGTCACTGATTGCACTCAACTCACTCACACACACACACTGATACACTATACTGACCTGAAGATTCATCCACTGCTCTCTTTGTGTCATTGTGTAGATTCTATGGTCTGCTAATTGTGCATTGAGAGTTTTTTTTCTTGTAATCATAATATCGGTCATATATGAACTATATTCTGATAAACAATGCTTTTTTCTCTCTCCTATCGTGTTTACCCCACCCCTTTCTCCCCCATTGCTCCTGTTCCCCTCCTGTTGACAGGCGCCTCCATGGCCGCCGCGTCATTGATAATGTCATTCATGACGTTCTCAGTGTCAAGTCAAATCCCTCGTATATTTACCTGTTATTTACTTGCAAATGTGCTTGGCAATAAATCTTTTCTGATTCTGATTCTGATTCTGATGGGGTCTGGAGAAACCTTAAAACCATCTCTGGGCTCCAGAATACCTCCCCCCAGGCCACACGAGGCAGGGAGTGGGCGAACAATCTGAACCTGTTTTTTAATAGGTTTGACCAAAGGCCCTCCCCCCCGACTGCACAACAACAACAACCACTGCTGCCTCTGAAGTCATCGAGTCCTGCTGCCCACACCCCACTCCACCAACACCCCCTCACTCACAACACACAGCCCCCAACCTGACCCTCACTAAGACCCAGGTGAGGACGGAGCTGAGGAAGATCAAGGCGAGGAAGGCGTCGGGACCGGACAGCATCAGCGCAAAGCTCCTCAAGTCCTGTGCAGAACAGCTGTGTGGGATTGTGGGGTACATCTTCAACCTGAGCCTGAAGCTGGGGAGGGTACCACAGTTGTGGAAAACATCTTGTGTGGTACCTGTACCAAAGACTTCCCACCCCAAAGATCTGAACAGCTACAGACCAGTGGCCCTGACGTCTCACATGATGAAGACCCTGGAGAGACTGCTCCTTGCTCACCTCCGTCCCCTGGTGGGACCAGCGATGGATCCACTCCAGTTTGCCAATCAGCATGGCATTGGGGTGGATGATGCGGTGATCTTCCTCCTTCACCATTCTCTGTCCCACCTGGAGAAGCCCGGGAATGCGGTGAGGATCATGTTCTTTGACTTCTCCAGTGCTTTCAACACCATCCAACCGATGATCCTGAAGGACAAGCTGCTGTGCGCAGGGGTGGACCAGAACCTGTCATTATGGATCCTGGACTACCTCACTAACCAGCCACAGTTTGTGAGAACCCAGGACTGTGTGTCCGACACGATCATTGGTAGCACGGGGGCCCCCCAGGGAACGGTTTTGGCTCCCTTCCTGTTCACCCTTTATACTGCGGACTTCTCACACAACACAACACACTGCCATCTATAGAAGTTCTCTGACGACTCCGCAATCGTTGGCCTCATCTCCAATGGAGATGAAGCTGAGTACAGAGGACTTATCCAGGACTTCGTGGACTGGTGCCATCGGAACTTACTCCAGATCAACGCGAGGAAAACTAAGGAGCTGGTGGTGGACTGCCACAGGCAAGGACAACCCGTCACAGCACCAGTAAACATACAGGGAACAGACATCGAGATGGTGACATCCTACAAGTACCTGGGTGTTCATCTGAACAATAAACTAGACTGGTCACACAATACTGATGCACTCTACAAGAAGGGACAGCGCAGGCTGTTCCTACTGAGGAGACTCAGGTCTTTTGGTGTACAAGGGGCGCTGCTGAAGACATTCTATGACACGGTGGTGGCATCAGCCATCACTTTTGGAGTAGTCTGCTGGGGCAGTGACATTACAGCAGCCAATAGGAAGAGACTGAACAAACTGATCAAGAAAGCTAGCTCTGTCCTGGGGCAACGCCTTGACCCAGTGGAAGAGATGGGAGAGAGAAGGATGGTGGCTAAACTGTCATCTCTGCTGGAGTCCGAGTCCCACCCTATGCAGAACATACTGAACGCACTGAGGAGCTCATTTAGCAGCAGACTACATCATCCTAGCTGCGCAACCAAGAGGTTTCGCAGGTCCTTCCTACCTACGGCTGTCAAGACTGTATAACCTAAGCAGGGCTGCTCGCAGAGATAGCAAAAAAATGTGACAACCTAATAGTATTGAATGCAAAAGACGCAATAGACTTACACAATGGTCCCCTCCAGTATACAACTAGGAAAATACCGGTCGCTACGGAGGGTAACAATATGTATGGGTACATAATCATACCATGTAGGATAACTAAGTAGACGGTTATGCTGTTCATTCCATCTAGCTACAATGCTCCGCACTGTGTGTATTTATACATTTATTCCATCTAGCTACAATGCTCCACACTGTGTGTGTTTATATATTTATATATTTATCCCATCTAGCTACAATGCTCCGGACTGTGTGTTTATATATTTATATGTACATATGTATATTCGCTGCTCTTGTTTTTTTCTTGTCTTCTGATTGTTGCTCTGAGTGTTGCTATCCCTGTGCTGTTGCAATCCTGGAATTTCCCCATTGTGGGACTAATAAAGGCTTATCTTATCTTATCTTATAAATCAACCTTGCATAACCTACAACCTAACCTGCATTTGCTATGTTGTTGTTAACAAAAACATATTCTTGTGGCGGGTTGGTGTAACCCCCACAACAGACTGGACAGACACAGCGCTCGGCTAGAGCAATTAACAGAACAGTGAAATGTGTGTATTAATGTCTACAGGCAGCCCCGCTTCTTCTGGCTCACTACTGTGATGTTAATGTGCCTTTCATGCATTGTGTTCATGTGTCCTGCCCTTACTGTGACGCAGAGACTGAGATCAATATGTAGATGTGCCTTGTAACCTCTTTGTCTTGCAGCTGGAGCAAAGGCCAGCAATATGCCTATTGTGATGTATGTCTCTCAAATGCAAATGTCTCATGCCTGTTCTGCAGTCTCTTTGATCATACCCGCTGCTGGGGAATGCTCTTTTATGTATTGTTGTAGTTGGGTATATATACTGCACTGTAATCCAGGCTCATTCTCTCACTCTCACTCTTCAACTGCTGCCGGACACACGCACTTTGTGTCCCTCTGCTGAGAGCTCCTGGGGCTCGCTCCCGGCGCGCATGCACGGCACCGGGAGCGGAGCTCGTGACGGCGGTATGATTTAATAAACTCTGCTTAAAACCTTCACCAACGCAGCTTTATTTCATGCCGCCTCACTGGTGACCCCGAGGACGCACACGTTTTGTGCGATGCAACCTTCTGGCTTGGACAGCCATGCTGCCGGTGAACGCAGCACCCGAATCAGAATCAGAATCAGAATCAGAATCAGGTTTATTGCCATTGTTCATGTAGTACACAAACTAGGAATTTGTCTCGGTACAATGCTGCAACATTAAACATGATAAGATAAGAGAAATAAACTATACATGTAATAAAGTGTAGGATAAGATTAAGTGATACTGGTCAACAGTTAAAATATACTGTATATTAGCCAGCAGCAGATACTGTGGAGAACTATATAGTGCAGTCGGTAATGCAGGAAGAGCATCACCCGGCAGTGATGCTCCGACGACAAGTGAACGCAGCAGCTCCCTTCTGCTTCAGGGAACTCTCCGGACATCACTCACAACCGGGAAAGCTGCAGCAACTTCATGGTGAGATCTGCACGCCTAGACCGGCACATCCACGCTTGGACCGGCCGCTCTCACAGCTTCTGACACACGATTCTGTGTCTCCTTACGAGAGCGCACGCACTTCGTCCTTTCTCCACAACGGCGACCTCCACGGCCGACGGAGCACACGTGGACCTGAACGCACCATGACCCATCTGCTGCAACTACAACAGGGATGATTAAGCTCCCTGACCCTGGCTTTTCCTCTCCAGCTGGCCCACCCACGCACGGAGCCCCGGCACACGCACCGGGGAGTTACGAGGACGGCGCACCACGCACGGGACACATACGGCTCCACTGACCGCCTTCCTTCTGCTGCACGCTGGCCCTTCAGGCTTGCTCATACACCTGAGGCACGCAGCTCGCTCACTGGATTTTATGGTCTTAACCACGGCACACAAGGGGAATTCAGCCGTCAGCTTTTCCCACACGCCAAGTCCCTCTGCTTTTGTTCCTTTTTTATTTTTTTTCTTACAGCCGCTCCTGTTTTTCTTCATGGCCACGAGAGGAGTCAGAGACTAATTTTTCTTCTTGTGATCTCCGCACGCTCAACGGGACAGCCCCTCGACGTCGTGGACCAACAAGCAATTTTTGCGCAGTTCGGACGATTTCACCACTCCCGGCCGGCACTTACCACCCCCCCCCACCCCCCCCGCCTGCACAGAGCTTCTCCTGCTCGCTGCCCAAGCTGCATGATCGAGACCTCGGCCGCCTGCCGAGCCCTCTGGGAGGGAGCGTGTGGCGGGTTGGTGTAACCCCCACAACAGACTGGACAGACACAGCGCTCGGCTAGAGCAATTAACAGAACAGTGAAATGTGTGTATTAATGTCTACAGGCAGCCCCGCTTCTTCTGGCTCACTACTGTGATGTTAATGTGCCTTTCATGCATTGTGTTCATGCGTCCTGTCCTTACTGTGACCTAGAGACTGAGATCAATATGTAGATGTGCCTTGTAACCTCTTTGTCTTGCAGCTGGAGCAAAGGCCAGCAATCTGCCTATTGTGATGTATGTCTCTCAAATGCAAATGTCTCATGCCTGTTCTGCAGTCTCTTTGATCATACCCACTGCTGGGGAATGCTCTTTTATGTATTGCTGTAGTTGGGTATATATACTGCACTGTAATCCAGGCTCATTCTCTCATTCTCTCACTCTTCAACTGCTGCTGGACACACGCACTTTGTGTCCCTCTGCTGAGAGCCGCTGGGCTCGCTCCCGGCGCGCATGCACGGTGCCGGGAGCGGAGCTCGTGACGGCGGTATGATTTAATAAACTCTACTTAAAACCTTCACCAATGCATTTATTTTTCATGCCGCTTCATTCTTCTATTTACTATCTATTTTTATGGCTATTTTGTTATGCTAACAGTCTGAGCAGCTATAGCTCAGAATCCAAGGTCAACCTGCTGAGTACAAACAGAGAGGATTCTACTAGCAAAGCACTAGCCTAGCCGCTAGATGTCTGTTTATGTCTACTTTCTCTACATTCTGTTCATTCCTGCTAGAAACCCAGATCATCTACCATCCCTTGACCATATACTATTTCATACATACACATTAATTTAGCTAAATTCATTATTGTTTATTATACTCGGGGCTGGACACTTTGGTCATTAGCAGCAGCCAGCTGCCATTTGCAGAGTTAGTTATTCACACATTTAGGCTGTATCTGTACTTATCACACCATAGGGACCGATCATATGCTATCAACCATTAAAACCACCCACCCCTGTCTCTGAAAATGACTTTATTTGGGCTTTAAACTATAAAATATTTAGGAAATATGTAACTATATGTTACTTATGTAATGCCTCTACAGGTGCACGAGGTGAGGAGGCAACTGAGAGCAGTGAACCCCCGCAGAGCTGCTGGTCCAGACGGCATCCCAGGAGCAGTGCTCAAAGCATGTGCAGACCAGCTGGCAGGGATCCTCACCAAGCTGTTCAACCTCTCTGTAACGCATGCCATCGTCCCCTCCTGCCTCAAGGCCTCCACCATCATCCCCATTCAAAAAAGTCCACAATTGACAGCCTGAACGACTACAGATCCATAGCATTCACGTCTGTAGTGATGAAGTGTTTTGAGCGACTGGTGTCCCAGCACATCAGGGACTGTCTCCCCCACTCCTTCGACCCCCACCAGTTCACCTACTGGCAGAATCGGTTTACAGAAGACGCCATCGCCACCACTCTCCACAGAGCACTAAGCCACCTGGAGAACCAAAGGAGCTACGTGAGGATGCTATTTGTGGACTACAGCTCTGCTTTCAACACCATCATCCCAGACATCCTGATCAACAAACTGCACCTCCTCTAGACCTCCCCCCACCCCACCTGCTCCTGGATAAGAAACTTTCTCACCAACCGCCCACAGACAGTCAGACTTGGCCTCCACCACTCCACATTGTCTCTTAGCACTGGCTCCCCCCATGGCTGCATGCTAAGCCCTGTACTGTACTCCATGTACAACTTTGACTGTATTCCAACCCACCCAACCACCGTCATTATGAAGTACATGGATGACACCATCTTGGTTGGACTCATCACCGATGACAATGAGAAGGCATTCAGGGAAGAGGTAGAGAACCTGCTGCCGTGGTGCCAAGCTAACAACCTGAAACTGAACGTCCAAAAACCGAAGAACCCATACTGGACTTCAGGAAGAACAGAAAGGACCCCCCCCCCCCCCCAATAAATGGCGACTGTGTGGAAAACGCCCCCGCCTTCTGCCTTCAGGTTCCTGGGCACCTACATCTCCTCTGACCTCTCCTGGTCTGTCAACACCAAGGCCCTGGTGAAGAAAGCCCAGCAGCGGCTGCACTTCCTCCGTGTCCTAAGGAAGAACAACCTGGACCAGAAGCTGCTGCTGGCCTTCTACTGCTGCTCAGTGGAGAGCCTTTTCACCTACTGTCTGGGTGTGTGGTACGCCGGCTCCACGGCTGAGAACAGGAAGGCTGTGCAGAGGGTCATCAAAAACCGCCCAAAAAATTATCGGCGGTCCTCTGCCCTCCTTAGAAGACACCTCCAGATCCTCCCATCTCAGAAAGATCAAGGCCATCACAGGAGACCCCTCACATCCTGCCCACCACCTGTTTGACCTGCTTCCCTCCGGATGACTGTTAAGATCAATCAGGTCCCAAACCACAAGACTGACACAGTTTCTTCCCCTGGGGCATCCGAACTGCAAACAGTCAGAGGCCCCATCCCCCTCCCTCTGAACACTCACATGCACAGAACTGAGGACCTTTTTAATTACAGAATATAACACATCTGTCTTTGCACTCCACACTTTCATGTACAGTATATTGACCCATCCATGAAATCACTACTATGTATATTTTCCATAATCCTTGGGCCATTTTACTCAGTTGTGTGTTCAATTGTGTGTTCTGCACTCTGCACTCTTATGTACATAGTTCCATCCTTGAAGCCACTACCACAGCTGTGTATATTTCCATAATCCTGGGCCATTTTTATTTTTATTTCAGTCGTGTGTTTAATCGTGTGTTCTTTAACTGTTTTATCTAATCCTTTCTTACTTTACTGCACCATAGCCTAGTGGAGCACCCAAAATTTTGTTGTACTGTACAACTGTATGATGACCATAAAGCCTATTCTATTCTATTCTTAGTCCAATAGCTGGAAGCCAAAAGCTAAAATTAGCCTCAAATACAGTATGACATCACAATCAAAAGATCTTAAAGAAATGACAAAAGAGGGATGGTGGGGTGAACTTGGGCTCATTAGGATTTAAAAACAATATGCCTTTTTTAACAGAACTCCTTCCCCATGTATAGAGTGATACTGCAAAACTTTAACACTGCAGTGTTCTGACCAAAGCATGTCACAAACATTCCATTACCATCTCTGGGAACTGTTTAAACATGTGGGGAAAGAACACAATAGTGACTCTTTAAAGTCCTGAATGTTAAAATGACAAGAAGTCAAACTAATTTTTCCATGTCTAGGCATTGACACCAATGTTCTGCTCTGCAGTTGTAGAAAGTAAGTGAACGGGACATTGCACCTTGCACGCTTGTGAAAATATTGTATTAAGCGCAAATGAAAACCCACCATTACTGTTGTTTACTTGATTTAGCAATTAAAAGCTGTTCTTATGCTGATCTTTGCATAACCCATGCATGAATGAACTGCAGGCTTCCAGTCACATGTGTACAAAGTGGTACGAAACAATCTGCTGGTTTCTGGATTCATTAGTGTCAGTTACTGCACATCTTTTCTTCTCCTGATTTGTTTCTGTGCTTCTTGTGTTTATTAAGCTGCCCCCTGGAACACAGCAGCGATTTTCCATCCTTGATTGCCTCTCCTCTAATCTTTTTCTCCAAGCCTAATTCCATTTCTTCTCATTTTTCTTCGCTGCTTTTTTGCTACGTTTGCATGTGAACGTCGTGTGGATCATTGTGTCCGTGCAAACGTGTGGCCGTGTCTGCCAGTATCTCGTACGCTTCTGCAGCAGTTTCTTCCCCATCCTCCTCATCTGTATTCTGCTCTTCTCGGAGTAGGTGGGTAATAACAAACCAGCAAAGGCCACGATGTCACCACTGCACTCAGCTGACGTCAAACCTCTGCTCACACACACATGCACACAAACAGAAGTAAACCTGTTTGTGGTTACGTCTTTGTGAGGACCCTGGAATGGATTCCAAGCTAAAACCTCAAAAAAAGCCCTACATCTGTCTAGAGGGAAGCCAGGAGAAAATAGCCTCCTTTCCGAGATCTAAAACTGAAAGCGACAGGTTAAAACACACGCACATATAAACACAAACATATTCATGCACGTCTTTACACGGAGGAATTTCACCCTGTTTTAAATGATCGGAGCTGAGAGGCTTGTCAGGGTGCACATCTTAAAGATTGATTTGAGCTCTCTGTCCACATATTGACACAGTTTCCAGGGGTGTAAATGACATGTCTGTTAGACGCTTTGGTCAGAACACCTCAGGGTTTAATTACTGCAGTGCCATTTTACAAACGGGGAAGGGGCCCTCATCAAAATAGGTGTTTCATAGTATATAGCTTTAAATTCTAATGAGCCCCAGCTAACCGCCCCCTCCCTCTTTCTTCATTCCCCTGAGATGCCCATTGTGACAGACCATGTTTGAGGTTAAGATTAGCTTTTAGCTTTGGATTTTGAACTAAGTAACATACTAAAAACTATTGGCCAGATGTTGGATGTACATGCACGGGCACATACCTCTGCACCCCACTTACAACTGTTCAAAAGCAGCAGAAAAAAAAGTCAAACAGCTTGTAATGAAAAGAAATGTGGTCTCCATCCACATAGTATGTAATGACTGACTCTTTATTTCATCTGAAGATGCCAAGAAAAAGCGAGTAGTGCACGGAATCTAAAGGCACGTTCAGACCAAACGCGAATGCACAAATTCCTCACACAGCATGATTAAATGTTAACTCAATGTAAACTTTTAAAGACACATGAATTCACCATCTGAGTGACTTGCAAACAAGCAGAGTTGCCTTTATTACTTCTGCACCTGTCCTCTACCTGCAGTGGAAATCCCCAAAACACTGTCATGTATACAGTAGGTTTACACTATCCAGTGGGGTCTTACCTGGAAAAAATTGTCCCTCCCTCCAAAACTTCACCTGGATGATGGTTGTTTACATTGCTAGCCTGCTAGCCCTTGTTAGCACACCTGTGGCAGGAGTACATGGGTGGATAACGCAGACACTCCGATTCAGCTGCAGAGCTCCCGGTCCATCTGTCTGGAGGTCAGTGGCAGGCTCATTTTCAAACTAGCTTACTCTCCAGTTGATCCTTTAACTCCAGTGATGGCAGAATCTCAAGGCTGATTACTAGCTCGTGCTACCAAATCCCTTGGACACATGAATGCCCAAATTTGCATGTTTTCTGCATGTTTACATTAACTTTACATATATTCGTAACGCACTTTTGTGTTTGTTCTGAACACACCTTAACACACAGATGCCTGAAACTAAGATGCTGTTAGCCTCTGATGGCTATCCACACCATCTCAACCATTTTTTTTCCCTGTCGGGATAGACGACCATAATGGATAAGCTAAGGCTGCTGTTGCAAGTCACCTGACCCACATGGTATGCAAATGCACGGACTTTTGCTCGTGACATGATACCACACTCTTTGTAATATTGCTTAATTATGAGTATTTGCAGAGATTTGCAAATCATTGAGTTCTATTTTTATTTACATTTTACACAACGTCTCAGCTTCACTGGAATTGGGGTTTGTAGGAAATTCATCTGTTATCAAATACCAATAGAAAGCTGTTTCATTTAACTGCTATTTCTTTCCTCTTCCTTTTGCTTACCATCACCTGGGATGGACTTCTATGGCAAACCGTTTTAACATTTAATAGCTAGCCTGGATATGTATTGCAGATATCAATAATTCAATTTTTCCTCATAAAAATTAACATTTCAGATATCCATAATGAAATTCTTCCTCTCTATAATGATCATTTCAGATATAAATGACATCAATCTTCCTAGGAGAAAGACGTCACTTTTCTGGTCAAGGGGTTGTAAGGTTTATTACCCAGGATGGGGAGAGCTGGAGGGGGTTGGCTGGTTTCCTGTGTGGTGCTCGTCTGCCACTGATTAATGGAATAGAGAAATGTGTGTGTGTTTTATTGTTTTACGGCCTCCTGTGGATGTGTGTATATAAGGGAAGTGTGCACTCTACATAGACTTCCTCACTCACTGCTGTGGACTGTGTGAGTCCAGTTGTCTCTCTTGTACAAGATTAAACCAGACAAAAGACAGTAATGTGTTGCTTCTTTAATACTCTAAGAATGACAAATAATATTTTCCATGATAAGACCAAGACTACTGTGTATGTAGGTCTTGGTCTTGACTCCTTGTAGTCTTGGTATTGTCTGGTCTTGTCCTGGTTTTAGGAGGCTCCAGTCTCAATCTGGTCTTGACGAGGTCTTGACGACAACACTAGTAGTGAGATCAATAAAATATACCTGTTCTTAACTCTTCCTTCATTGAACAGTTGTCAGTTGCACAGCTTCAAAGACACTCAAAGCCATTGACATTCTTTATCAATAAAATAATATGATAAGTCTCAAATTATAGTGGTGCAGTCAAGACCTTGTCAAGACCAGAGTCTCCTAAGACCAAGGCAAGACCAAGATAAGAGGTCAAGACCGAGACCTACGTACATACACAGTGGTCTTGGTCTCGATTGGTCTTGGTGTTGACTTGGTGTCGACCCCGTAAAATCTTGGTCTTTCTACAGTCTGGTCTCAGACTGGTCTCGACTCCCAACACTATAAAATTGGTAAAAAGAAAAAGAAAGATGACTAAACTGTACTGAGTAGTGGCTGGAAAGCCCAATATCTGTGGTAGAATCCACAATATGATGTAATACCAATGTCTAAGACACAAAATGAATACAGTACACTGTATATGAGGAAAACATCTCTAGCAATGCCATTTGTAGAGTTTGGTTCCGGTAAACGTTTACTGAACGCAACACGTTCCTTCAGACAGCTGAGAAGCAAAAGTAAAATTACGTTCTGAACCCTGAAGTTAGAATGGTTGTTTAATTTCCCATGATTCAAGACGGTGAGGAAGTACTTTTTAGCCTTTAGGATGTTTGGACAGTTTGATCCCAGCACCATCAGGCAGCAGCAGATCACATTCAGGTAAGATGAACTGAAGTGCAGCCTCAATTTGACAGCCTGTCAGATGCTAGTCTCCATGAAGAAAATCTGTAAAAGCTAGAAAAATAGCTTGTGTGTGGCATTTGCCGTGCAGGGACACTTGTCTCCGAGGCTGGGGGTTTATCATGTGGATGGACAGGTGTGTCCCTGTGGCCCCAGCACAAGTCCATCAAGGCCTTACAGTGGCTTAGCCTCTCCGACGACGCACCAGGCGTCCCCCTCACACTCTCACCTGGAGGCTGACAGTGCACGATTTCCTCCTGGGTATGTCAGGAGTCGGAGAGGCCTCTTAATCTCTGCCTCTGGCCCGGTTTAAGGCTCTGCAGCAAAACTTCAATCACCGACAGCATGGGTATTAGAAGGATATTTGGACTTAATCAAAATGCAATTTAAACTCTCATTGCCACTAAAGCTTTAGAAGTTTGCTGAAACCCTCCCTCCCACCCCCCAAAAAATGGCTGTCAGTCTGGCCTCCTGGATTCTTTTCTCATGATTTTTCCAACTTGTCGGTGGCACTTCCAGACGGTGACACTTACGCTGACCTCGACAGCTGTCTGTGTGATCCAGACAGCTTAAATACCCAATTTGCTAAAACATGGTGTGTTTGTGGGTTTCTGAGTTATAAAATCCTTGCTTGGGTCATATGCAGGAGATGATATGAAAGGGGATGGGGGGGTGCTATCCCCCTTGTTGTTAGCCTGCCATCCCCCCATTAACATTCATAGGTGGGGGCATTTTGCCCCCAACTCAGAAAAAAAGAGGGAATTGGCCCTCCCAATATCATCATAAACCATTTTATGTCATATTATAGAACTGATGTAATACAGAAATGAAAAAAAATCTTGTAAATTAGTTTTTCGCATAAATCTGCAACTTTTTATTGCAAACTTGCAACTTTTTTCTCATGAATTTGCAGCCTTTTTTCTTGTAAATCTGTAACTTTTTTTCTTGTAAATCTGTAACTTTTTTATTGCAAGATTGGGACTTTCTCATGAATTAGCAACCTTTTTTTCATAATTTGAAACTTTTTTCTCATAAAACTGAAACCTTTTTCTTGTAAATTTGCAACTTTATCAAAAATTTGTAATTTTTTTTTTGCAAAATTGCAACTTTTTTGTTATAAAGGAATTTCTGGAATTTCCTCATTGTGGGAATAATAAAGGCTTATCATATCTAATCTTATCTTAAATTTGTAAGTTTTTTCTCATATACAGTATTTGTGACTTTTGTAAAATTGCAACTTTTTCTATCAAAAATTTGCAACTTTTTCCTGTAAAGATAAAAAAAACTGCAAATTTATAAGAAAAAAAAACCTTGTAGTCCTGATGTCAGGCTCATATTTTTGGGGCTCCACACAGATTTTTTTAAAATACAAAAATCCCTCACAGTGGCTCTTGGTGTAGAACAGGTTCATGACCCCTGCTATAGACAAAAGCACGATTTTCTGGAAAAAAAAATACTTGAGTACTTCAGTGAAATAGTCATTACTACTCACTAGGTTATGGAAGCCCTAAAAGGTCATACATTCATGCTATTTATTTTCACTAATTTCCCGAGATAACAAGATAACTATCTCATTATCTTCAGTCAACTTTTTCTGGAGATAACGAGATGTTACCTCCAGATAACAGAGTCATTTTTCTGAGCTAATGAGATAATTATCTCATTAGCTCCAGTAAACAAAAATTGTTTTCTTGAGCCCACGAGATAATTATCTTGTTACCTCCAAATAAGTCATTTTTCTGAAATAACAAGATAATTATCTGCAGATAACAAGAGTCACTATCTCGAGATCTCGAAATAATTATGTCATTATCTTTGGATAACAACTGTTGTTCTCCTGAGATAATGAGATAAGTATCTCAAGATCTTGGGGAAATGGTGAAAATAAATTGTATCAATGTATGACCTTTTTTCATTGTAGGTCTGCACAATATATCGAAATTTTGTTGTTATCGTGATATCGATGTATATTTTTCATGTGCTTGTGCATTCTTGTGCCACTATTTTTAGAAGCATTTACATGGCCTCCACGTTATTACCTTCCAAGATAGTAGGTGGCAGTAATGCACCTTGATTCAGAAGAAGAGCCAGGGTAGATGACACCACAAAAGAAGAAGAAGAAGAAGAAGAAGAAGAAGAAAGTTATAGGGTGTGGTGAGTATGGTGATGGAGACAGGGGAGGAAAATGTGACTGAAGCAGAGCTTGTGGCTAAAGCAGAGGTGTTAGTGTGGTATACTGAAGTATTTCTTTAAATACTGTAAGTCATATCTTTATCACAACATTTACAGAGACAAAACTGATGAATGATTGAGAAGCCATTAAAATCCATCGTCCATTGATCCTTACCTTTTCTGCAGACTGCGCCGTGCCAAAGAAGATGGGTATAAAAGCCAGCCACACAATGCAGGTGGTGTACATGGTGAAGCCGATGGGCTTGGCCTCGTTAAAATTCTCCGGGACCCCACGGGTCTTTATGGCGTAAACAGTACACGTGACCATCAGCAAGATGCTGTAACCCAATGAGCAGATAATCTGCAGATCCGTGATGTCGCATTTCAGCACTCCCCGCGCCAGATCGGGGTTGATGGTCTTCTGCTCGTCGTAGTCCACAATGATGTTGGGCGGGTCCACTACGAACCAGACCAGCACCCCCAGCAGCTGCACCGAGATGAGGCTGGAGGTGATCGCCAGCTGGGAGGTGGGGCTGATCAGCTTGGGCGCCGTCACTGACTTCTTCCCCTGTTCAAAGATGCGGTAGATGCGGTTGGTCTTGGTGAGCAGAGCAGCATAGCTGATGCACATGCCCAGGCCCAGGAAAATCCTCCGGAATGAGCAGACACCGACGTCCGGCTTGGCGATCATGAGGAAGGTGATAATGTAGCACAGGAAGATCCCCGTCAGGAGGACGTAACTCAGCTCCCGGCCGGATGCCCGCACGATTGGCGTGTCGTTGTACCGTACGAACGTGGCCACGACGAAGAGTGTGGCGATGATCCCCAGCATGGCCAGGAAGACCGGAATCACCGCCCAGGGGGAGTGCCACTCCAGCTTTATGATGGGGATGGGCTGGCAGGTGGTGCGGTTGGCGTTGGGCCTCATGTTGTAGGTGCAGAGCTTGCAGTTGAACTCGTCCGGCTGGTACTGGTAGCCGTCGCAGGGCTCACAGTGCCAGCAGCACGGCATGCCCTTCACCACCTTCTTCCTCTCACCGGCTTTACAGGGAAGGCTGCACACAGAGATGGGGGTCTCCTGCTTCCCCAGGGGCCACTGCATGTCGTCGATCTGAGGACAAAACACAGGAGGACAACGCTGTGTTAACCAAGCGTTTCTGTTAAGGTTTTATTTGGGGTAAACACAGTTGGTGATTTGATGAGGATGAGGCTATCCCCCGTGTTAGCATGATCTATGACTTTTTTCTCATAAATTTGAAAATTTTTCTCATGAATCTGAATTTTTTTTCTTTTAAATTTGCCTGTTTTTTTCTTGTAAATTTTTGACTTTTTTTCTAAAAAAAATTGTTACTTTTTTCTGTACATTTTCTCCCTCATAAATGTGAAACTTTTTCCTCATATAACTGTGACTTTTTTCTGTAAATTTTCAACATTTTTCTCATAAATACACATTTTTTTCTCAAAATTTGAAACTTTCTCACAAATTTACAAAAAACTTTTTAAATTTCCATATTTTTTCTTGCAACTTTTTGACTTTTTTCATCATAAAGGTGCAACTTTTGCTCAAAAATCTGTCACTTTTTGGTTATAAATTTGTTTTTTTTTTGTGCAAATTTTCAACTTTGTTCACAAATTTGTATATTTTTCTTAAAAAGTTTCTAACTTTTTTCTCATAAATTTGCATTTTTTATTGTAAATTTGAAACTTTTTCTCAAACGTGATTTTTTTCAAATAAATTGCAACTTTTTCTCATGAATCTGCAATTTTTTCTTTTAAATTTGCATTTTTTCTTTAAGTTTTAAACTTTTTTCCTCATAAATGTGCAAATTTTTCCTCATATATTTGTGACTTTTTTTTCCTGTGAATTTTCATATTTTTTTCTCATAATTTTCAACTTTTTTCAAAAAAATTTGCCTTTTTCCTGTAAAGTGTAAATTTTTTCCTCATAAATGTGCAACTGTTTTCTTATAAATCTGAAACTTTTCTCATATATGTGTGATTTTTTTTCTCAAAAATTTTACATTTTTTCTTGTAAGTTTCCAATTTTTTTTTCTTAAAGTTGTGACTTTTTCTCATAAATTTGCATTTTTTTTCCAAAATATGTGACTTTTTTCTGTAAATGTTTATTTTTTTCCCTCATGAATTTGCAATTTTTATCTCATGAATTTACAATTTTTTTTCTTTTAAATTTGCAATTTTTTCATGTAAAGTTTAAACTTTTTCTCCAAAAATTTAGTGACTTTTTCTTGTAAATTTTCAACTTTTTTTCCTCATAATTTAAAAACTTGAACTTAGTAAATTGGCAGTTTTTTCAGATACATTTTTTCTCATAAATACATAATTCCTTTTATCATAAATCTGCAACTTTTTCCTCATAATGTGTGATTTTTTTCTTGTACATTTGCAATTTTTTCCTAAAAAAAATTGTGACTTTTTTCTTTAAAAATTTGCAACTTTTTCCTCAACAATGTTATTTTCTCATAAATTTGCAACTTTATTCTTAAAAATTTGCAACTTTTTCCTCATGAATCTGCAATTTTTTTTTCTTTTAAATTTGAAGTGTTTTTCAGGTAAATTTTCAACATTTTTCTCAAACATTTGTGGCTGTTTCCTGTAAATTTTAAACTGTTTTGCTTGATAAATGTGCAAATTTTTCCTCATATATTTGACTTTTTTCCTGTAAATTTTCAGGCTTTTTTCTTAAAAGATTTCAACTTTTTTCCTATAAATTTTCAACATTTTTCTCACAGATTTGCCACTTTTTCCTCAAAAATGTGTGATTATTTTGTCAATAACTTGTGACTTTTTTCCTGTAATTTTTTTTTTCTCATAAATTTAAAATACTCATCTGGATGCTGGTTAAATTTTTATTCTGTGCAATTAAATTGTAACTTGTGACTTTTTGTACTTTTAAACTGGCATCTTTTACGATATCTTTGCACCTTTATTCTTGCAAAATGTTACATTTATTCATTTGTACCTCATGTTAAATTTGTGAATACCCGCCGTCCCCCTTGTTAAAAAAATAACAAACCACCTACTGAGTACCACATCGACTCTTGTGTTAAACAAACTAAATCTAAGGTCAGCAGGGGGGAAAATAGCCAAAGAAGACAAAAACAATGGAGGGTGGATAAATCAGAAAGTGTAAATGTGTTTCTCCCACATTCTGTAAAACCTCGGCGTGCTATTGGAGACCAAAGTGAAGTAATAACTCAGTAAGTCATCGATCCTGAAGTTCCAGCGACAGCTTCGTCTCAGGTTTATAGTGGAGATCTACACTCACCGGCCACTTTATTAGGTACACCATGCTAGTAACGGATTGGACCCCCTTTTGCCTTCAGAACTGCCTCAATTCTTCGTGGCATAGATTCAACAAGGTGCTGGAAGCATTCCTCAGAGAGTTTGGTCCATATTGACATGATGGCATCACACAGTTGGCGCAGATTTGTCGGCTGCACATCCATGATGCGAATCTCCCGTTCCACCACATCCCAAAGATGCTCTATTGGATTGAGATCTGGTGACTGTGGAGGCCATTTGAGTACAGTGAACGCATTGTCATGTTCAAGAAACCAGTCTGAGATGATTCCAGCTTTATGACATGGCGCATTATCCTGCTGAAAGTAGCCATCAGAAGTTGGGTACATTGTGGTCATAAAGGGATGGACATGGTCAGCAACAATACTCAGGTAGGCTGTAGCGTTGCAACGATGCTCAATTGGTACCAAGGGGCCCAAAGAGTGCCAAGAAAATATTCCCCACACCATTACACCACCACCACCAGCCTGAACCATTGATACAAGGCAGGATGGATCCATGCTTTCATGTTGTTGACGCCAAATTCTGACCCTACCATCCGAATGTCGCAGCAGAAATCGAGACTCATCAGACCAGGCAACGTTTTTCCAATCTTCTATTGTCCAATTTCGATGAGCTTGTGCAAATTGTAGCCTCAGTTTCCTGTTCTTAGCTGAAAGGAGTGGCACCCGGCGTGGTCTTCTGCTGCTGTAGCCCATCTGCCTCAAAGTTCGACGTACTGTGCGTTCAGAGATGCTCTTCTGCCTACCTTGGTTGTAACGGGTGGTTATTTGAGTCACTGTTGCCTTTCTATCAGCTCGAACCAGTCTGGCCATTCTCCTCTGACCTCTGGCATCAACAAGGCATTTCCGCCCACAGAACTGCCACTCACTGGATATTTTTTCTTTTTCGGACCATTCTCTGTAAACCCTAGAGATGGTTGTGCGTGAAAATCCCAGTAGATCAGCAGTTTCTGAAATACTCAGACCAGCCCTTCTGGCACCAACAACCATGCCACGTTCAAAGTCACTCAAATCACCTTTCTTCCCCATACTGATGCTCGGTTTGAACTGCAGGAGATTGTCTTGACCATGTCTACATGCCTAAATGCACTGAGTTGCCGCCATGTGATTGGCTGATTAGAAATTAAGTGTTAACGAGCAGTTGGACAGGTGTACCTAATAAAGTGGCCGGTGAGTGTAATCTTGCGCTGCTACTGAACAAGGGCTACACCCCGGCTCTGACTCGCTGCTCCAGTAAAGGTCTCATTGATCTGACAACTTGACTGCCGCTAATGAGTAATGAATACTCTATTAGTGAAATATCAATATGGATAAACTCCTACAGGATGGCAGCGCCGCTGTCCGTGCACGACTCATTTACATGCAGCATCCGCGGGTCTGCTCCTCTCAGCTGGTCAGTTGGCTTTCTTAAAGGCATCGTCACCTACTGTAATACATGCATCCTGTCCTGACGTCCATGACAGCAATATAATGGAAAGGTGCCCAGCAAGCATATCCATGTGGGCCCCACCAAAGGTTAAACTGGGCCATCTCATGGGGCCCATCTGTGTTTGCCCACATGCACTTTACCCATTTACCTGTTAATTTTTCATAAGTTTGACTTTTTTCTAGTGAATTTGTGACTTGTTTCCGACTAATTTGATACATTTTCTTGACAATTTCAAACTTTCTCATGGATTTGCAACTTTTTTTTACTGCCAACTTGCAACTTTTTCTCTTAAATTTATGATTTTTCCTTGTAAATTTGCAACTTCTTTCTCAATTTTTTTAGTTTTTCCAGTGAAATTGTGACTTTTTTCTTGCAAATTTGTTAGCTTTTTCTTGTAATTTGTCTTGTAATTTTGTAACTCACAAATTTGCCACTTTTTTTAGTGTAAACTGACAAATTTTTCTCATAAATTTGTAACTTTTTAACCATGAATTTTCACTTTATTTATCAATCAATCAATCAATCTTTATTTTGGATAGATTAAAAGTACAGATTAAAAGAAACAGAATAATATAACAAAGGGGGAAACAAAACCCAACAAGGTCAAATTAGACAGTAACTCCTCTGATTATACAGTTCAACATACAGTGGGGTAAAAAAAGTATTTAGTCAGCCACCAATTGTGCAAGTTCTCCCACTTAAAAGATGAGAGAGGTCTCCAATATTCATCATAGGTATACCTCAACTATGAGAGACAAAATGAGAAAAAAAAAAAATCCAGAAAATCACATTGTCTGACTTTTAAAGAATTTATTTGCAAATTACAGTGGAAAATAAGTATTTGGTCAATAACAAAAGTTCATCTCAATACTTTGTTATATACCCTTTGTTGGCAATGACAGAGGTCAAACGTTTTCTGTAAGTCTTCACAAGGTTTTCACACACTGTTGCTGGTATTTTGGCCCATTCCTCCATGCAGATCTCCTCTAGAGCAGTGATGTTTTGGGGCTGTCGCTGGGCAACACGGACTTTCAACTCCCTCCAAAGATTTTCTATGGGGTTGAGATCTGGAGACTGGCTAGGCCACTCCAGGACCTTGAAATGCTTCTTACGAAGCCACTCCTTCATTGCCCAGGCGGTATGTTTGGGATCATTGTCATGCTGAAAGATCCAGCCACTTTTTATCTTCAATGCCCTTGCTGATGGAAGGAGGTTTTCACTCAAAATCTCACGATACATGGCCCCATTCATTTTTTCCTTTACACGGATCAGTCGTCCTGGTCCCTTTGCAGAAAAACAGCCCCAAAGCACGATGTTTCCACCCCCATGCTTCACAGTAGGTATGGTGTTCTTTCTCCTCCAAACACGACAAGTTGAGTTTTTACCAAAAAGTTCTATTTTGGTTTCATCTGACCATATGACATTCTCCCAATCCTCTTCTGGATCATCCAGATGCTCTCTAGCAAACTTCAGATGGGCCTGGACATGTACTGGCTTAAGCAGGGGGACATGTCTGGCACTGCAGGATTTGAGTCCCTGGCGGCGTAGTGCGTTACTGATGGTAGCCCTTGCTATTTTGGTCCCAGCTCCCTGCAGGTCATTCACTAGGTCCCCCCGTGTGGTTCTGGGATTTTTGCTCACCGTTCTCGTGATCATTTTGACCCCACGGGGTGAGATCTTGCATGGAGCCCCAGATCGAGGGAGATTATCAGTGGTCTTGTATGTCTTCCATTTTCTAATAATTGCTCCCACAGTTGATTTTTTCACACCAAGCTGCTTACCTATTGCAGATTCAGTCTTCCCAGCCTGGTGCAGGTCTACAATTTTGTTTCTGGTGTCCATTGACAGCTCTTTGGTCTTGGCCATAGTGGAGTTTGGAGTCTGACTGTTTGAGGTTGTGGACAGGTGTCTTTTATATTGATAACAAGTTCAAACAGGTGCCATTAATACAGGTAACGAGTGGAGGACAGAGGAGCCTCTTAAAGAAGAGTTACAGGTCTGTGAGAGCCAGAAATCTTGCTTGTTTGTAGGTGACCAAATACTTATTTTCCACCATAATTTGCAAAAAAATTCTTTAAAAATCAGACAATGTGATTTTCTGGATTTTTTTTCTCATTTTGTCTCTCATAGTTGAGGTATACCTATGATGAAAATTGGAGACCTCTTTCATCTTTTAAGTGGGAGAACTTGCACAATTGGTGGCTGACTAAATACTTTTTTACCCCACTGTAAGTTATCCGATTTACTGATATATTTGCTACTTTTTTCTTCTAAATTTTCCACTTTTTTCTCATAAATCCATGACTTTTTCACGTTATTTTGCTGATGGCACCAGTGTAACTGAAATGTGTTGACCAACATTGAACCCAAGTGAGGCCCAGTTGGGTTAAATGTGGGCCAGCACCATGGGTAAAGTCCATGTGGACAAACCCACATGGACCCATCAGACAGCCCAGGTTTAACCTTTGGTGGGGCCCACATGGACAGACACACTGGCTGGGTGATGACCGGCGACGTTTCTGGTTATAAAGCAGACTATGCAACCGCTCAGCCACTAGGGGGCTCCCAAACTTCCCAAGTTCACCCTCAACATTTTTTCGAGAGGAGAATTAAAATTATCTTGAACTTTTTTCTCTTTAAACTTACAGTTTTTTTGGCGTAAATTTGCTTTTTTCTGGAAGATTGGTGAAATTTTTCTTGTGATTTTGCAAATCAGTTGTGAAAATTTCCATTTTCCATTATTACCAAGATTAGGAGCATCTTGTCTCAGAGTGATGCTGAGAAGCTGATCCACGCTTTTGTTAGCTCGAGATTAGATTATTGTAATTCTTTATTATCAGGCTGTCCTAAAACATCTTTAAAAAGTCTTCAGCTGATCCAAAATGCTGCAGCAAGAGTTTTAACAGGTACTAGAAAGAGAGATCATATCTCTCCGGTTCTGGCCTCCCTTCACTGGCTTCCCATAGAGTTTAGAATTAAGTTTAAAATCCTTCTTCTTACTTACAGAGCTCTAAACAATCAGGCTCCTTTTTATTTAAAAGATCTGATACTACCGTATCATCCTAACAGAGCACTACGCTCCCAAAATGCAGGATTACTTGTAATACCTAGAATCTCCAAAAGTACAATGGGAGGCAGAGCCTTCAGTTATCAAGCTCCTCTCCTGTGGAATCAGCTGCCAATCTGGATTCGGGAGTCAGGCTCGATCTCTGTTTTTAAGAATAGGGCTAAAACCTACCTTTTTAATATAGCCTACAATTAGGGAGGGATCATGTGTTTCTGAACCCTCCCTTAGTTATGCTGCTAATAGGTTTAGTCAGCCGGGGGACCTCCAGTAATGCACTGGGCCTCACTCCTTTCCTCACTCTCTATGAAATATTTTTTTTTTGTTGGTCATTAACATTTGTTTGTTCTCTCCCATAGATTGAGTCCCCATCGTGCTGTTTGCTCTCTACATGTCTGTTCTTTTCTTCTTCTCTATCCCCTCACCCCCCAGCCAGTCGCAGCAGATGACTGCCCCTCCCTGAGCCTGGTTCTGCTGGAGGTTTCTTCCTGTTAAAAGGGAGTTTTTCCTCTCCACCATCGCCAAGTGCTTGCTCACAGGGGATCGCCTGATTGCTGGGGTCTTTCTGCAACTGTGGGGGTCCCCCCTACAGTTGATAGTGCTATGAGATGACTGTTGTTGTGAAATGGTGCTATATAAATAAAGTTGAATTGAATTTTTTGTTATTTCTGTTAATCTTGCAGCAGTTTTCTTGTAAATTTTAAACTGTTTTTATAAATTTGAGACTTTTTTAAATCCAACTTTGCTCATAAATTGGCTCTTTTGTCTTGTAAATTTGTGACGCTGTTTTCTTATAAATTTGGAACATTTAAATTTTCTTTTTTTCTCACAAATTTTTTACTTTTTATTTAAAATTTGCAACTTCTTTTCCTCATAAATTTAAAAAAAATTTTCTCCTGGATTTGTGACATTTTTTTTAAAGCTGCAATCTATTTTTTCTTATCAATGTGTTACTTTTTATTAAAAATTTGCATTTTTTTCACATTAATTTGTTACTTCTTATTAAAAAATGCTACTTATTTCTCAAAAATTAGTTAATTTTATTAAAAAAATGCTACCTTTGTTCTCATAAATTGATAACTTTTTTCTCCTGAATTTGTGACTTTTTATTTTAAAGTTGCAATTTTTTTCTTGTAAATTTTTTACCTTTTTTTAAAAAAAATATGCAGTGTTTTTCTCATAAATGTGTTATGTTTTATTAAAAATTTGCAACTTTTTTGTCATTAATTTACAACTTTTTTTCTCCTGAATTTGTGACTTTCCTTTAACGTTGCAACTTTTCTGTAAATTTGTTACTGTAAATTAGCAAGTAGCATTTTTTCCTCATACATTTGTTACTTTATATTAAAATTTAGTAACCTTTTTCCCCTGAATTTGTGACTTTTGAAGTTGCAGCTTTTTTGTAACTTTTTTCTTTTAAATTTGCAGTTCATATTAGCTTCAATAGGTAGGTGCATAAAATCCTCCATCCATCCATCCATCCATCTTCTTCTGCTTAATCCTTTTTGGGTCGCGGTGGGGCTGGAGCCTATCCCAGCATCTTTTTTTTTTTCAGAATCAGAATGAGCTTTATTGCCAAGCACGTTTACAAGTAAACATACGAGGAATTTGACTTGACATTGGGCGCGCACGATAGGCGCATCCCAATGACGCGGCAGCCATGACGCGGCGCCTGTCATACAGTGGAGGGTAAAGAGGGGGAGGGGGAGGGGGGAGAACACAATAGGCAGAGAGAAAAAACATAGTTATCAAAATAACGCTCGTATAAGCTCATATAAAGCTCGAATGAGCCAAATTGTGATTACACAGAAAAAAACCTCTCTTTGGGCGAGAGGCAAGGTCCACCCTGGACAGATCGCCAGTCCATCGCAGGGCCAACACAGAGAGACAGACAACCATTCACTCTCACAGTCATACCTAAGGACAATTTAGAATCCCGTTTGATGTCAATTAACATAACTTGCATGTTTTTGGCATGTGGGAGGAAACCGGAGAAATCCCGGAGTAAACCCACGCAGACACGGGGAGAACATACAAACTCCACACAGATCACTGTTGGTCGGGGGCTGGGATCGAACCCAGGATCCCCCGGCCAAGGGTGAGTTGCTGTGTTGCCGCAGTGCTAACCACTCCGCCACCGCGCTGCCCGCATAAAATCATCAAACATTAAATAAAATCACAAAAATGTATTCGACTGACATTGCCTTGTTAAGGGTAATGGGTGGAACTTTTGTAAATTTTGACTTTCTTGACACCTTGTGGTTGACAAGGAACTGCAGCACCTTTCATTTGTCTGTCGGTGGGAAAACAAAAAATGAAAAAAAATATGGAACTCCAACCAGCATTCCTTCTCAGAAACTGAATAAATAATATCACATTTCAATGGATGACCACAAGATGTTACTAAATCCTGTGTTCCCAAGTTCCACTTTACTATTAGCCTGGCTATCTCACAGACTTCTCTCTCCTCAGCCAACACCTCCAGCTCCTCCACAGGCCTGCCCCAGGGTCTCCTCATGCCAGTGCATGCCTAACACTTGGGCTATCATCCAGCCATCTGGAGGCATTTTTTGGCACATGGAGTGCCTCATCTCTGAGCCTAACTCCAATGGCTGAGCCCTCCTCTAAGGTCTATTCTACAGAAAAAAAGTCAATTTCAGCTGCTTATATTTGCAATCCATGATGCTAAAGATGTAGGTTGACTTGTACATTGAGAAATTTTTCTCCAAACTAATTGATATAAAAGCTGTTACTGTCAGTACTGGTCTAAAAGAAGCATCTACTTCATTTAAAACGGTATAGATCAATTCTATCTGTCAAGTATCGTCAATATTTAATTTCCATTAAACTAAAATGGGAAAAGAGCTACAGATACAGATGCCGAGACACTGGATGGAGCTCTGTGGACTGACAAACACCAAATTCTGATGATTTTAGCGGATACCCGATATTTGTATGAATGCTTTGCAAAGATTTTGGGAAGGAAGGGGCGGTGTGGGGGGGCGGGGGGCGTTCAAACGCCACTGCGACCCAGAGCTGATCAGTTACAGTTATGGACATGCTCAGACTTATTATCTACAAAAGCTAGTCTGAATTAGCCTTTGCTTCCAGATGCCAGTGGCGGTGCTTGGGGTAGATAGTGGATGTTATCACCACCCACCATGATCCAGAGGGGCCAACCCCTCCCGGCTCCAAACATGCTGCCAAACAGGCAGTGGATAACGTGGGATCGGTGGGGATGAAAACCTGCGTCAAGCCAAAAGCCTATGTCAGCTGGAGGCTTGAATTCTGGACCACAACTACAACAACAACAAAAGCAGGGCAAACGGCCTTCCGATTCCCTCCAATTCCAAAAAAGCCAGCAGGCTATCTTTGAAGGAAATGAATGGCTGTACAGAAGCTTCCTCCCACACATGTCCTGTTATCTCTATTCAATTATGAATTTATGATTTGCTTCCACTCATCACTCCCACATTCTGCCCACTCCACGCAAAGGTTTTTTTTTTTTTTTTTTTAGCCCTGTCAGGATTACACATTGGGCTGACACAAATCCCTGCCAATCCTCCTTGGCGGCAGCTCACGGGCAGGTGAGTGTACACCATCACCTCTAATGCATTTTGTGTATTCAAATCAGACTTTTCATGTTAAGAAAGAAGCTCACCTATGGACGGAGGACTCGCAGGCATGCTTAGAGCCTCGCTAATGCCAAAGGATTTCAGACTGGAAATTCAAATGGGATTCAGAATGCCAGGAGCAATGTTGGGTCAATCATTTAAAGGGAAACCCTCCCCATCTGCATTCTGGCCTTCACGGTGGTCTGGAGGACTGCCAACCGCTTAGGGGTACGTTCAGTAATTCACGTGTGTCTTTGAAGAGGTGTAACAGCTGGCAGAGAGAGCCCAACAAGTGGTCTCTCTGGTCTTAAATCTCCTGACTGTGAGCCCGTTCAGACACCCGTGTGCCTCCTCCCCGTCGGCTGAAGATCGGCCTTTGCAGATGATTAAATCCCAAGGTCCTGAACTCAGCCTGCAGCCTGACAGTCTTTATCCAAGAGATGAAATAAAATGAGGCGAACTGTCTCCACTGTAAAGGTTATCCTCAACAAAACTCCTTATTATGTTTCTATTACCTCGCTCTACCGTAAGTCTTTCGGTAACAGACACCAGACCAATAATCTTGATCACCCCGGGTCCCAATTACTTCACACCATCAACTCAATATCATCTTCAGGTATTGCTGATTTCTTTCATGAAATTTTAAAGGGGACACATGATGAATATTTTCACTTTTTCCGTGCTTTTGCACGGTGACCCAGAGGGCTCAGTGAAATGTAAAAGCCACAGCACAATGGCAAAGGCTGCAACACAAATTAAAAAAAGTCACTAAACAAACTAGAAAAGCACTCATAGAGCGCATACCTCCGCCAAGTCTCCTTCTGTTTCTCATGGATCACCTCCAAAATGTAATGGGTTTGTGTGTAGGCCTATAGCCACTTGTGGTGAAAATTGCATCAAAGTCTGTCCATCAGTTTTTGAGTATTGTTGCTAACACACTGTGAGAAGATAAGAGCCTTGGCTGAGCTATGCATTCTCAGATCATCAGCAAAATATAATGGGTTCCTCTCTAGCCCAAGAACCACCTCTGGTGAAAATTTCATCCAAATCCATGCAGCAGTTTTTGTGTAATCCTGCTGCACAAATACAAACAAAGCCCTTGGTGGAGGTATGCACTCTCAGATCATCACCAAAATCTAATCATCTGTTCCCCGTGCCATTACACACCTTTCCTGAAAATTTTGTCAAAACCCGTTCATAACTTTTTGAGTTATGTTGGTAACAGACAGACAGACAGACAGACAAACCCCGGTAAAAACATTACCTCCTTGGCGGAGGTAATAAAAAAACCAAAACACAATACAAAAGCATGCTATTGTTAGCATCAATGCTAACATTAGCATGCTAACATTCTTATGCAGCTGTTTCATATAATAGTATGCTAACATTAGCGCTCTGATTTTAGCATTTGAATGTCCGTCCATCCATCCATCTTCCAGGGATTCATGTTATCAGTCCAAAGAGAGCAGCTCAGACTTCTGTCCAGTTCACATAACGCCATGACCAACATGATCCCTCCAGCAGTTGATGAGCCCACTGGAGGGTGGACCCATGTGCCTCCTTTGGGTACACTGGGTCCTTGATGTAACATTTTTCATGGAGACTCACTGGACCGCTCTTGGTTGGGAACTTCACCCAGGATGTTTGCCTTGGGAGACCCTACCAGGGACAAGTTGCCCCCGACAACATATTGTAGCTCCTGGGACCATTCAGGCACTCAAACCCCTTCAACACGATAAGGTGGCAATCCATGGAGTGGAGCGAATATTAAGATAAGATAAGATAAGCCTTTATTAGTCCCACAATGGGGAAATTCCAGGATTGCAACAGCACAGGGATAGCAACACTCAGAGCAACAATCAGAAGGCAAGAAAAAACAAGAGCAGCTAGTATACATATGTACATATTACTATAAATATATATATAGACACACAGTGCGGAGCATTGTGGTTGGTGGATGTGCAGCAGAAAGTCTAAGCTCTCTCTCCGCGGATGCGGCGGGCCAGCTGGATGTCTTTGGGCATGATGGTGACCCTCTTGGCGTGGATGGCGCACAGGTTGGTGTCCTCGAAGAGACCCACCAAGTAGGCCTCGCTGGCCTCCTGCAGAGCCATGACGGCGGAGCTCTGGAAGCGCAGGTCGGTCTTGAAGTCCTGAGCGATCTCCCTCACCAGGCGCTGGAAGGGCAGCTTACGGATGAGCAGCTCCGTGGATTTCTGGTAGCGACGGATCTCTCTCAGAGCCACGGTACCGGGCCTGTAACGGTGAGGCTTCCTAACTCCGCCGGTGGCCGGAGCGCTTTTTTGAGCAGCCTTGGTGGCCAGCTGCTTCCTGGGGGCCTTTCCTCCAGTAGATTTGCGGGCGGTCTGCTTGGTTCTTGCCATCGCTCTTTATTATTCTGTCTTATATTTCTTGCACGCCGCCTAAACTGCAGCCTGGCACCCGCGTCGTTTTCGCTTCAGTTTCTCCCGGTATGTCGAGTTTCTCCGTTAGCACCAGGTGGCGGTTGAGTGCTAGCTATCTCTTCCTTGCTGTATCATCTCCTGCTGTAAACAGAGGCTCCGTCCGTCGACTCGGGAGACCTTTGGGGCGATCTGTGTGTCCGTGATATATATAGAGTGAAAGGTGTGCCGGATCAGAAAGTTATCACCGGATCAGAAAGAAGAAGGAAGATAAAAAGACTCAGAATTGAGCCGCTGTTGCAAAAGGCAGCCAACTCGTGTGGCGCCGGAACCGGAAGGGGAAGCAAATTAGCAAGCAAATTACCAATTACACTGGTCAACACCAAATTTATTGTCTAAGTTTTTTTTTTTTTTAGCTGATTTAGAACAATTTTGATGTGCTAAATCCAAAAATCACATTGGTTTTGCTCAATCAGGTCAACTTTTTGAACTATGGCCACATTTTTTAAAATTTTTGTTTACATGTACAGGTATTTTCGTTTTATATAATGCAAAATTCTTTTTTATTTCTTGAAATTCTCTGAATTTTGAACAATGATGACGTATCATTCAATTTACATGTACTTTTATCAATGTCTACTATTCAATTTACAGTACAGCTGTACAACTGCTGTACAACTGCTTACAACTTAGCATATAAACCTGACCTGATCAAGAGAAACGGATGTCATTTTCGGATTCAGAGGTGCAAAATTGTATGAATGAATGAATTAATCTTTATTTCGGATAGATTAAATGTAAAGATTAAAAGAAAGGAACAGAATAATATAACAATGGGGAAAAAATCTAACAAGGTCAAATTAAACAGTAACTCCTCGGATTATACAGTTCAACATATGTTAGCCGAAATGGGTGATGGCTTCTATTGCCCACCCATATTCCATTCAAGAATTCAAAAGGAAAATAAAATAAGAGCAATTACAATTCAGAACAACGCTAAGACAAAATGTGACAAGAAACTAAGCAACAACACAACACAGACTGAATATGATAATTCTAATGTGATTTTACATGTCATCTTGTATATATGTTTGGAGTATTTCTTCCTTTAGTTTTTGTTAAAATTGTCCAAGCATTGTACATGATTTTAATTCAGGTCCAAAAGCGTTCCATAATCTGACTCCTTGCACTGAGACACAGTGTTGCTTGGTGGTAGTTCTCACTGAAGGTTTCTGAAATATTCATGTTCCTCTGAAATGATTTTGTTTCTCCCTTATTTGGAACAACTTTTGGATATTTGCGGGCAGTGATAGATTCTTCACTTTAAACATTATTACTGCAGTTTTAAAGTCAACCAGCTCTTTTATCTTGAGAGCTTTTAATTTAACCCCTTGCACTCTGGTCAATTTCCCTAAAAACGCCTAAAAATAATGTACCCAAAGTAAATCAAATGCTGTTCTTCAACCCTCTGCAGCATCTTCATGGGGTTGGTCTCATTTAAAAGAAAACACTTTGAATTTTTTGGCAAAACAGTCATAATCTCTCTAAGTGCTCCTGCCACTGAGTAACAGTCATCTAAACATACTGAACTTGAAGAAAATAAAGTCTGCCTGGGTGTTTTTTTTAGATACAAATGCTTGCAAATAACACACAGCTGTCAGATACTGGCTGGAAAATGCAACAGAAATGTAGAACCAAGTGTTATCCAGCTGAGGTCAAAATTTTGTAACAAAACCACAAAAAATGAATATATTACACAGCTTTTTTCTCAGGTTGTTCCCAGGCATTTTTGAACTGTGCCAAATGGCACAGTTTGGAAAAACGTCTGTAACTTTTGAATGATTCAACATAGAAGCTCCATCTTGGGCTCTGATGAAAGGTGACACTCAGGGCTGTGTGTGTGTGTGTGTGTGGGGGGGGGGGGTGTTGTTTATTCATTCATGAATGAATGAATGAACAAACAAGCCCCACACACACAAAGAAGCATGCCATGTAAAAAATGTGTGGCCTTTTTTTACAAGAAAAAATAACCTACAGTGCAATAAAAATTATACTAAAACATCTGCAATGTAGAGGATAACAACCCCCCCCCCCCCCCGCTACAGAAGAGCGCAGCACACAAAAAAACAGTCCGTCAACGGTCCGTCATGAGGCGATGACGCACCGTTGTAATCACTGATCGGTCAAAAGTCATTTTGATTACTATTTTCATTGATAAAGAATAATTTAGCTTATAACACTTACCTGTCCACAACAGCAGTGTCGCTGGCGAACATCTGTTCCTCATTGTCAGACGAACATGAAGCTTGTCCGCTTGTTACGACTCGTGGTTCTGGTCACGCGACCCGGTCAAACCATGATTCCATTATTGCGGTTTTGGCAAACGATTTTTCAAAACAAATAAGAACAGTAGTAATAAAAAAAAGACTGGCAAATGCTACTGTTACACACAGCGGCTTACACAAAACAGATTTTACGCACAGGACGCACGCTTTCAATCGTCAAACTTCTCTGCTTCAATTGGCTCGTTGTATTCGCAGTCGTTGGTAGGCGGGTTCTTCTTGCTAGGTTTTCAGTCATTGGTTCTTCAAGGTTTCAGAAACCCAATTCAAGGCTCTTATTAGTCGAATGAGAGGTCAATCAAATCTAAACCAATCAAAGCACTCCTTTGGCTTTCTGTTCGCGGCTGTGTCTGTAGTGGAACAACGGAAATGCAGCCTTTTTTTTGTCAGTGCGCACTGAGACGCACAGTGCGCACTAGGACGCAGAGACGTGACCACCCGCGTTATCCCGGAGTGTAAGAAGTTAAGAAAAAGTGGGTTTGTTGGTTCCCTGTAAGCAGCTTTGTTTATTATTCTAATAGCTCTCTTCTGAAGCATAAAGACGGAATATATGTTTGTTTTATATGTATTTCCCCGTACTTCAGTACAATATGTCATGTATGGGAGTATTAATGAATGATACAAAGTATATAGTGTGGGTTGATTCAGCAAATATTTCACTCTGTGTAGTATTGCGAATGATTTGGATATTTTACCTTTAATATAAATAATATGTGACTTCCAACACAGTTTATTATCAATTATTACTCCAAGAAATTTAATTTCAGATGCCCATTCAATCTCTACACCATTTAAGATAAGATAAGATAAGATAAGCCTTTATTAGTCCCACAATGGGGAAATCCCAGGATTGCAACAGCACAGGGGTAGCAACATACAGAGCAATAATTCACAAGATAAGAAAAATAAAAATAAGAGCAGTGAATATACATACGGACACATAAATGTAAATATATATACACAGTGCGGAGCATTGTAGCTAGATGGAATAAACAGCATAACCTTCTACTTAGTTATCCTACATAGTATGAATATGTACCCATACATATTGTCACCCTCCGCAGCAACTGATATTGTCCTAGTTGTATACTGGAGGGGACCATTTGTTTAAGTCTATTGCGTCTTTTGCATTCAATACTATTAGGTCGTCACATTTTTTTGCTATCTCTGCGAGCAGCCCTGCTTAGGTTATACAGTCTGACAGCCGTAGGTAGGAAGGACCTGCGAAACCTCTCGGTTGCGCAGCTAGGATGATGTAGTCTACTGCTAAATGAGCTCCTCAGTGCGTTCAGTATGTCCTGCATAGGGTGGGACTCGGACTCCAGCAGAGATGACAGTTGGCCACCATCCTTCTCTCTCCTATCTCCTCCACTGGGTCAAGGCGTTGCCCCATGACAGAGCTAGCTTTCTTGATCAGTTTGTTCAGTCTCTTCCTATCGGCTGCTGTAATGCCACTGCCCCAGCAGACCACTCCAAAAGTGATGGCTGATGCCACCACCATGTCGTAGAATGTCTTCAGCAGCGCCCCTTGTATACCAAAAGACCTGAGCCTCCTCAGTAGGAACAGCCTGCGCTGTCCCTTCTTGTAGAGTGTGTCGGTATTGTGTGACCAGTCTAGTTTATTGTTCAGATGAACACCAAGGTACTTGTAGGATGTCACCATCTCAATGTCTGTTCCCTGTATGTTTACTGGTGCTGTGAGGGGTTGTCCTTGCCTGCGGCAGTCCACCACCAGCTCCTTAGTTTTCCTCGCGTTGATCTGAAGGCAGTTCCGATGGCACTAGTCCACGAAGTCCTGGATAAGTCTTCTGTACTCAGCTTCATCTCCGTTGGAGATGAGGCCGACGATCGCAGAGTCGTCAGAGAACTTCTGTAGATGGGAGTGTGTTGTGCTGTGTGAGAAGTCCGCAGTATAAAGGGTGAACAGGAAGGGAGCCAAAAACCGTTCCCTGGGGGGCCCCCGTGCTACCGATGATCGTGTCGGACACACAATCCCGGGTTCTCACAAACTGTGGCCAGTTAGTGAGGTAGTCCAGGATCCATGATGACAGGTGCTGGTCCACCCCTGCGCACAGCAGCTTGTCCTTCAGGATCATCGGTTGGATGGTGTTGAAAGCACTGGAGAAGTCAAAGAACATGATCCTCACCGCATTCCCGGGCTTCTCCAGATGGGACAGAGAATGGTGAAGGAGGAAGATCACTGCAACCTCCACCCCAATGCCATGCTGGTAGGCGAACTGGAGTGGATCCATCGCTGGTCCCACCAGGGGGCGGAGGTGAGCAAGGAGCAGTCTCTCCAGGGTCTTCATCATGTGAGACGTCAGGGCCACTGGTCTGTAGCTGTTCAGGTCTTTGGGGTGGGAAGTCTTTGGTACAGGTACCGCACAAGATGTTTTCAACAACTGTGGTGCCCTCCCCAGCTTCAGACTCAGGTTGAAGATGTGCTCCACAATCCCACACAGCTGGTCTGCACAGGACTTGAGGAGCTTCACGCTGATGCCGTCCGGTCCCGAGGCCTTCCTCGCCTTGATCTTCCTCAGCTCCATCCTCACCTGGGTCTTAGTGAGGGTCAGGTTGGGGGGCTGTGTGCTGGGAGTGGGGGGTGTTGGTGGAGTGGGGTGTGGACAGCAGATCTCGATGACTTTAGAGGCAGCAGTGGTTGTTGTGCAGTCGGGGGGGGGGGGCGGTTGGTCAAACCTATTAAAAAAACAGGTTCAGATTGTTCACCCACTCCCTGCCCCCCGTGGCCTGGGAGGAGGTATTCTGGAGCCCAGAGATTGTTTTAAGATTTCTCCAGACCCCGCCGATGTTGCTCTGTTGCAGCTTGTCCTCCATCTTCTTCCTGAAGCTGTCCTTGCCTTCTCTGATCTTCCTCCTCAGCTCCCTCTGTACGGACTTCAGCATCTCCCTGTACCCCGACCTGAAGATCCTCTTCTTCTCTCTCAGAAGTATTTTTATCTCAGGGTTGATCCAGGGTTTGTTGTTCGAGCAACACCATATGGTCTTGGTGGGTACGGTGTTGTCCACACAGAAGCTGATGTAGTCCGTGATGGTGTGAGTGAGGCCATCGATGTCCTCACCATGTGGATTGCAGAGCTGCTCCCAGGCAGTGGTTTCAAAACAGTCCTTTACAGCGTCCATTGCCTCCTCAGACCATAACTTCACTGTGCACATGACCGGAGGTTGTCTGTGTACTAGGGGTTTGTACACCGGCAGGAGATGAACCAAGATGTGATCCGATCTCCCGTGTGGGGGGAGTGGTGATGAGGTAGTAGTAGTGTACGCCTCCTTAGTATTTGCATAGAATAAGTCCAGTGTTTTATTGTCTCTAGTGTGGCATGTGACATACTGGGTGAACGTGGGTAGAATGGGGGACAGTGAAATATGGTTGAAATCACCTGAGATGAGGAGAAGAGCATCTGGGTGTTCTGTCAGCAGCCTGCCAGTTACTGAGTGGATGACGTCACGCGCTGTCCCAGTGTTCGCCGTCAGATTTGCATAAATAACAATGCAGATCACGTGTGAGTATTCCCTCGGGAGATGGGTAGGCCGCATGCTAACAGCTAGCAACTCCATGTCTTTGTTGCAGTGTTGTTGTTTAACCATGATATGTCCCGGTCTGCACCAGCTGTTATTGACATACATTATCACTCCCCCGCCCTTTGCCTTCCCACTGTCTGGTGTCCGGTCTGCCCATATTGCGTGGAAACCCTCCAGTTCGATGTTAGCATCTGTTGCGAGTTCTGTTAGCCACGTCTCGGTAAACAACATCAAACTACCCTCTCTGAAGACACTCTTGTAGCGGGAGATAGCCGCTAGCTCGTCAGTCTTATTGAGTAGCGATCGTACATTCCCCATAATAACGGATGGGAGGACGTGTCTGTACCTTATATTCCTCGCCCGACGTCTTACTCCAGCTCGACATCCATGCCGTTTCCGTCTTATTTCTCCCGGTATGTCGAGTTTTTGCGTTAGCATCGTGGGCCAGTTAAGTGCTAACAGCTGGTCTCTATTGTACTGCCTCCTGCAAGAAACAGTGGCTCCGTCCGCTGGCTCAGGAGACATTTGGGCGATCTACGTGTCTGGATGGAATAAAGGTGTCGCTGAGTTTAGATACTAAGTTGTTGTGATGCTTGTTAAAAATTATAAATTTTGTCTTACTTAAATTGAGTGTCAATTTGTTTGAATCAAACCACAGTTTAAGCTTTCCTAATTCCTTTCCCAGTGTATCCAGAAGTTGTTCCAAATTGCTTCCACTGCATAATCAATTAGTGTCATCGGCAAACAATATCAAATCCATTTTTTTCTGAAACATTACATATATCATTTATATACATATTGAATAACAATGGCCCCAAAACTGAACCCTGTGGGACTCCACAAGTAACCTTCAGTAACTGTGAGTTTTTGCTACCAACACATACATACTGATATCTGTTCTTTAAGTACCATGCAAGTTAGGTTAACTGGCATCAAACTGGCGATTCTAAATTGTCCTTAGGTATGACTGTGAGAGTGAATGGTTGTCTGTCTCTCTGTGTTGGCCCTGCGATGGACTGGTGATCTGTCCAGGGTGTACCCTGCCTCTCGCCCAAAGATGCTGGGATAGGCTCCAGCCCCCCACCCCCACCCCGTGACCCGAAAAGGATTAAGCGGAAGAAGATGAAAGTAACTATATAACCAGGACAGTGCTACCCCCCCAATACCATAATTTTGTAGTTTCTTTAATAATAAATTATGATCCACTGTATCAAATGCTTTTTTAAGATCCAGGAATACCCCTACTGAATACTCTTTATTTTCAACAGCAGTTGATATTTTTTCTATAAATTCCATTAGAGCAAGTGCAGTTGTCCTCTTGTGTCTGAACCCATATTGCTGCTCACACCATAAATTATTCATCATTATAAAGTTGTCAGTTCTCTCACAGAATATTTTTTCGAGTATCTTAGAAAATTGCGGCAATAGTGACTATAGGACTATAGTCTTAAATCAGTTGAAAAAACACAGACAACTTACAAAAAAAAATATTTTTGTTATGTTGTGTTATTCTAAAAAGCTCAAAAACCTTTCTGAATGCCATGATTTTGACACATTTCTCCTATTGGATCTCATGCTGGTCACAAGTCAACAGTATGACTCTGAAACCCTTGGAATCCCTGTATAAATAATCCATCAGCTTTGAAAATATGATCATGTATGCAAATAGACAGTTGGTTTGTAAAATTATTCATGGCTCTGCACCCCCACCTCTTAAGACTTTTGTGTACCTGACTTCTGAAAAAAATACCAAAACAACAAGGACTTCCTCTAGGTGGCGCTGTTGCATCCCCCTACGTAAAACTGCTTTTGAACAATCAGCCTTCTCATACAAAGCTGTAACAGAATGGAACAAGCTCCCCACTGCTTTGAAGACCAGAACAAATTACAGACACTTTACCAAAGAGACTAAAAAATAGATTTTAAATAATCAAGCCTGCCACCATTGACTCTCTTCCTTAAATGGGATTTAAAATTGTACTCTTAAATTGTTTTTATGTGTGCTGTTTCTCTTATCTTTTTACCTTTTAAACTTACTCCCTGCTTGTCTCAGGGCCAACAGTTTCTGAAACCCGACCTGAATTGCTATCTATATGTGCTGTTTTTCTTTTAATATCTTCCTGCCTGCCTCAGGGACTACAGATGGAAATTAGTGAGAATGCTATAATCTGGTACAGAGCAGCTTTACCCTGTGTTTAATGTTTTGGTTTTTTTTGTTTTTGTTTTTTTTCAGTACATGGGCCCTGACAAATAAACCAATAAACTAAACTAAACCAAAAGCATTGACAGACATTAGCATGCTAACATTGGCATCAATGCCTAATGTTAGCATGGTAACTTATAAAGCAGCTAGATAATAAGGTTTGCACACAATGTCAGCATTGATACTAATGTTAGCATGCTAATGTTGGCATAAACATGCTAATGCTACATCGATGCTAACATTAGCATTTTTGTATGTGTTGCAGCTCTTGTGTTTGTGATGTGGTTCTTGCATTTGTAATGCTGTAATACTGTAACCATTTAACTGCAATGCTCTTGTACTGTATATATATATATATATATATATACACCGTTTTTTACCCAATTTTTCATTTTATTTATCTTATTATTGTTCTGAGTGCTGCTATCTCCTTGCTGCTGCAATACTGTAATTTTCCCCTTGCGGGACTAATAAAGGCTTATCTTATCTCTGTTGTGGGATTTATATTTGTGTTTAAATTTAGTCCATAATTTGGGCATGGGAGGGCTGAGGATTTTGGAAAATTTAGGAGGAGCCGATAGCTTTGACGAGGTCGTGGAGCTAATGGCGCACTATTTTCACGCTCCTGAAAATGTCACTGTACGACGCATTCAATTTTGACAGTACCACCAGCAGACGGGAGAGTCTGTGAGCAGATTCATTGCAGACCTCCCTGAGCTGGCGAGGGAATGCAAGTTTGGAAACCTAGAGGATGAAATGGTCCAGGACCAGTTGGCAGAGCATGTCCGGTGTCCTGCTGCTTGGTCAAGACTTTTGACCCACCCAGGTGAGCTGACGTTGGCCGCTGCTATCGAGCTAGCCCAGCAATTTGAGGCAGCTGAGACAATAGCGAGAGGTCGCCGAGAGAGATCTTCTCTGACCCAAAACGAGCCTCGCTTGAAGGCGGTGAATTCGAACCCTGAGGAAGAGGATAGCGAGGATGACGATTACGCCTCCGTGGTCAAGATTAGGTCTGCCCAGGTCCGCCCAGATGTTATGGCTGTGGGTCCCCTAAACACCGTTATAAGTCCAGGAAATGTCCGGTGAGGGGCAAGCATTGTGGGAGGTGTGGCTTATTAAATCATTTTGCCAGGATTTGCAAAAATTTTGAGCGGAGGGATCGACAGCGTGAGGCGGGTCCCTTCCCAAAGACTCCAACAATAGTTCATGCGGTCTCACCTTAGACAAATGGACGGATCAGTTGTGTTGTCACTGGATGGCATCGAGGTGCCGTTTTTGGTGGATACCGGAGCGATGATCTCCATCTTAAACCTGGCGACAGTGAGGAGTCTGTTTCCCCACCACCACATCGATAAACGGGCTGCACCTGATTTTGGCTACGGCATGAAAAGACTGGCTGTCTTGGGATTTTTGGAGATGGAGGCAAAGTACAAATCCGTGACAATGCCAGACGTTCATGTTATTGTCACCGCCTACGGAGCCAATATAATGGGATACAACATGTTTTATGGATTGGGTTTTTCCATCACCAATGACACCGGAGAGGTGTGGTCAGGCTGAGGGTTGTGGAGCCGACCTGCTCCGTGTGTGAAGGATGAGGAGGTGTGGAATCCTGATTGGTCCGGCGTTTCTGAGGGGAAGCACATCTGTCGCCGTGCGACACCGCCCCAGGACGGACCCGATGCCAGTGTCCATGGTACCCTTGGTGTGGGTGCTGGACGGCACGGCGGGACCCCTGGGGTGGCTAGTAAGTCCGTGGTGCCCACGATGAGGACTGAGGGGGGCGAGACCACACAGCGCAGTGTCAAAGCGCTCCAAGCGACAGCCCTCCAAGAGGACTATGAACCGGACCCGCGAGACGACCGGTTCCGAGGAGCAGGCTTGCTTACACCACAGTGACCCGAGAAAGCAGGTCAGGACTCCCCTGCGGACTGATGATGGAGTCCACTCATAAGTTGAGGCTTGGCTGAGGGGGACATGCAAGACCCACAGACGAAGCAAGGACCAGGGGCGGCTCCAGGTGAGGGCTGCTCGGGCCGATGGACATTCAGGCCTATCTAAAGGGACGTGGAGGCATTCCAACAAACTGTGCCACGTAGTGGAGAAGATGAGACAGAGCAGTTCATCTCCAGAGGCCAGGAAGAGGAGATGTTCTGGGAGGGAACCACAAGATGGCAATCCAAGGGGACAGTGTACCGCAGATTGTATTAAATGACTGGGAAGTGTGTTTGTTAATATGTTGTAAGTTTTATCCCTGTGTAATGTTGTATATACTTACTGGCCTAATTGGGGTAGGCCCCAATTATTAGCAGTAAAAGTAAAGCAATATTGTAGTGATTGACTGGGATTAACAGATAAATTTTAGGGGTGTTGATTATATTAAAGACATTGTGTAATTTATTTTAAAAAAAATGGAAGAACAGTTAGTAGAGAATCACTGTGAGAGTGAATGTTGTCTGTCTCTCTGTGTTGGCCCTGCGATGGACTGGCGATCTGTCCAGGGTGTACCCTGCCTCTCGCCCAAAGATGCTGGGGTAGGCTCCAGCCCCCCCGCGACCCAAAAAGAGGATTAAGCAGAAGAAGATGAATGAGCTAGTAGAGAATCACTGGTTGATTAATGTATGTGAATATTGGAAAAGGGAAAGAAAACACTTTGTTTGGTTTGAATATGCAAATGTATGAGTTATTTTGTGAAGAACTGGGAATTATTGTTGCTCAAGGAGGAGCTGTCCAACACCGTTTTGAGGGAAATGTGCCTAAATGTGGGGTGTGTGTGTTGGGGTGGGGGCCGCAAATAGGGGGTTAGATGGGTTTGTTATTATGTTTTTCACCGTTTACTGTTTTCATGTATATAATGTGACTGTTCTGGGATTAATTTTCTTTTAGAAACACGGCTTCTTTTATTTGTTGGACTGATAGGGACAAGGCAGAAGAATAATCCGCCTGGCTGTGTCGGGGGCGCTGGTAGTCTACCCAGTGTCCCCAGCCTTGGTTGTGCGAATGGATAGGAGTTTGTTTATTTTTGTACATATGTTTGGTGTTTAGAGTGTGAGTCAGGTGATAAACTTGGGTGGGCCAACCCGTGTGCTTGCAGTTTTTTTCAAGCGGGGGGAGGGATGTTACATACTGAAATAGGCAGTAAGTAGCAAGATGGTGGCAGGGTTGGCCAGGGAATAGATGGGGGTGGCGAGCTGCTGGTTCCAGTAGTGATGCCACCCAGAGTATAAAGGGCAAGGGCAGAAAGGGTTTGCCCTTTTCGCCTAGTAGACGCCCTGGCCTGAAGGACAGCGCCAAAAGTCTGTATGGTCTTGTCATATACAGGTACATCTCAAAAAATTAGAATATCATGAAAAAGTTCAATTTTTTTGTCATTCATTTCAGAAAGTGAAACCCATATATTATATAGATTCATTACACAGAGACTGATATATTTCAAGAGTTTATTTATTTTAATTTTGATGATTATGGCTTATAAACTATGAAAACACCAAATTCAGTTTCTCAAAAAATTAGAATATTACATAAAATTTATTTTAAAAAATAGTTTTTTACTACAAATGTGGACCGACTGAAATGTACTGCATGCCCATGTACACACTCAGTACTTGGTCGGGGCTGCTTTTGGATTAATTACTGTATCAATGTGGCGTGGCATGGAGGTGATCAACCTGTGGCACTGCTGAGGAGTTATGGAGGTCCAGGTTGCTTAGATAGTGACCTTCAGCTCGTCTGCATTGTTGGGTCTGGTGTCTCTCATCTTCCTCTTGACAATACTAGGTCAGGAGAGTTTGCTGTCCAATCAAACACAGTGATGCCATGGTCATTAATCCAGGTTTTTGATACTTTTGGCACTGTGTGTGTGTGTGTGTGTGGGGGGGGGGGGTGCCAAATCCAGCTGGAAAATGAAATCAGCTTCTCCATGCTTGTCAGCAGAGGGAAGCATGAAGTGCTCTAAAATTTCCTGGTAGATGACTGCGCTGACTTTGGTCTTGATAAAACACAGTGGACCAACACCAGCAGATGACCTCTGTTCAGATAAAAGTAAATTTTGCATTTCATTTGGAAATCAAAGTCCCAGGGTCTGGAAAAAGAGTGGAGAGGCACAAAATCTAAGTTGCTTGAGGTTTAATGTGAAGTTTCCACAGTCAGTGATGATTTGAGGAACCATGTCATCTGCTGGTGTTGGTCCACTGTGTTTTATCAAGACCAAAGTCAGCGCAGTCGTCTACCAGGAAATTTTAGAGCACTTCATGCTTCCCTCTGCTGACAAGCTTTATGGAGAAGCTGATTTCATTTTCCAGCAGGACTTGGTACCCCCCCCCCCCCCCACACACACACACACACACTGCCAAAAGTGTCAAAAACCTGGTTTAATGACCATGGCATCACTGTGTTTGATTGGTCAGCAAACTCCTCTGACCTAAACCCCATAGAAAATCTATGGAGGATTGTCAAGAGGAAGATGAGAGACACCAGAACCAACAATGCAGACGAGCTGAAGGTCACTATCACAGCAACCTGGACCTTCATAACACCTCAGCAGTGCCACAGGCTGATCACCTCCATGCCACGCCACACTGATACAGTAATTAACCCAAAAGGAGCCCCAACCAAGTACTGAGTGTGTACATGGACAAACTTTTTAGTCGGTCCACATTTGTATTAAAAAACTGTTTTTTTTAAAATTAATTTTATGTAATATTCTAATTTTTTGAGATACTGAATTTGGAGTTTTCATGGGCTGTAAGCCATAATCATCAAAATTAAACTAAATAAACACTTGAATTATATCACTCTCTGTGTAATGACTCTATCTAATATATGGGTTTCACTTTCTGAAATGAGTGACAAAAAATATTGAACTTTTTCATGATATTCTAATTTTTTGAGATGTACCTATAGTTCTGTTAATAAAGCTCCGTTTACAGTGCTCACGCTCTGTTGTTATTAACTAAATTATGGATGCAACACACAGCTCGAGGGCAAAAAATAAATGCAGCTCGGAAGCTGGAACAAAAGCTATGGCTAAAAACAGGCTAGATTTGGACAAGAATGACAGGGCAGGATACGTACATGACAAGGCAGAACACGAAGCGTGTTGTTCACGCCGTATGACAACAAGGAACTGGAGCAGAACAGAGGCGGAACAGAACTTAAATAGATGAGTGGGCAATCAAGACAACATGGCAAAGGTGGGGAGACCAATCATGACTGACAACCGACACATGAGGAAAACAGGTGACAGGTATGGAGAACAGGACGGGCGTGGCAGCACATACAATCACAGACAGGGAATGCACAGAAACATGAACAGAGGATAAGGGGAGACAAGACCATGACAGTCATAATAAGATAAGATAAGATAAGATAAGCCTTTATTAGTCCCACAACGGGGAAATTCCAGGATTGCAACAGCACAGGGATAGCAACACTCAGAGCAACAATCAGAAGGCAAGAAAAAAACAAGCAAGCAAGAGCGGCTAATATACATATGTACATATTACTATAAAATAAATATATACACACACACACACAGACACACAGTGCAGAGCATTGTAGCTGGATGGAATGATGATAATGATAATGATGATCCATCCATCCATCCATCTTCTACCGCTTTTCCGGAGGTCCGGGTCGCGGAGGCAGCAGTTCAAGCAGAGAAGCCCAGACTTCCCTCTCCCCAGCCACCTGCTCCAGCTCTTCAGAGGGGATACCAAGGCGTTCCCAGACTAGCTGGGAGACATAGTCTCTCCACCGAGTCCTGGGTCTGCCCCGGGGTCTCCTCCCAGTGGGACGTGCCTGAAACACCTCAAGTGGGAGGCGTCCAGGAGGCATCCTAATCAGATGCCCATACCACCTCAACTGACTCCTTTCAATGTGGAGGAGCAGCGGTTCTACTCTGAGCCTCTCCCGGATGACTGAGCTCCTCACCCTATCTCTGAGGGTGAGTCCAGCAATCCTACGGAGAAAGCTCATTTCAGCCGCTTGTATCCGCGATCTCGTTCTTTCGGTCATTACCCAAAGCTCGTGACCATAGGTGAGAGTAGGAACGTAGATTGACTGGTAAATCGACAGCTTTGCCTTAGAACTAAGCTCCCTCTTCACCACAACAGACCGGTACAACGTCCGCATCACTGCAGATGCTGCTCCAATCCGTCTGTCGATCTCTCGCTCCATTTTCCCCTCACTCGTGAACAAGACCCCAAGATACTTAAACTCCTCCACTTGGGGCAGGAGCCTGTCCCCAACCCGGAGAGGACAATCCACCTTTTTCCGGCTGAGGACCATGGACTCGGACTTGGAGGTGCTGATTCTCATCCCAGCCGCTTCACACTCAGCGGCAAACCGTCCCAGCAAGAGCTGTAGGTCATTGCTGGATGAAGCCAACAGGACAACATCATCTGCAAACAACAGAGATGAGATCCTGTGGTCACCAAGCATGACACCCTCCATTCCCTGGCTGCGCCTAGAAATCCTGTCCATAAAAATTATGAACAGGACCGGTGACAAAGGGCAGCCCTGGCGGAGTCCAACTCTCACTGGGAATGACTCCGACCGAGTGTTGGCAATGCGAACTAAACTCTCACAACGGTCGTACAGAGACCGAATAGCTCGTAACAACAAGCCCGATACCCCATACTCCCGAAGCACCCCCCACAAAAATCCACGAGGGACGCGGTCAAATGCCTTCTCCAAGTCCACAAAACACATGTAAACTGGTTGGGCAAACTCCCACGAACCCTCAAGAATTCTCGAGAGGGTAAAGAGCTGGTCCGATGTGCCACGGCCAGGACGAAAACCACATTGCTCCTCCTGAATCCGAGGTTCGACCAACGGCCGGACTCTCCTCTCCAGTACCTTGGCATAGACCTTCCCAGGGAGGCTGAGGAGTGTGATCCCTCTAAAGTTGGAGCACACCCTCCGGTCCCCTTTTTTGAAGAGAGGAACCACCACCCCGGTTTGCCATGCCAAAGGCACTGCCCCCGACCTCCACGCAATGTTGCAGAGGCGTGTCAACCATGACAACCCAACAACATCCAGGGCCTTGAGGTACTCGGGGCGAATCTCGTCCACCCCCGGGGCCCGGCCACCAAGGAGATTTTTAACCACCTTGGCGACCTCAGCCCCTGTGATAGGCGAGTCATCCCCCTCGTCCCCAAACCCTGCTTCCTCTGTGGAAGGCGTATCAGTGGGATTGAGGAGATCCTCGAAGTATTCCTTCCACCGCCCGACGATATCCCCAGTTGAAGTCAACAGTGTCCCATCCGCCCCATACACAGTGTGGACGGGGAGCTGCTTTCCCCTCCTGAGCCGCCGAACAGTTTGCCAGAATCTCTTTGAAGCCGACCGAAAGTCTTGTTCCATGGCCTCACCGAACTCCTCCCATACCCGGGTTTTTGCTTCAGCAACCACCCGAGCTGCACTCCGCTTGGCCTGCCGGTACACCTCAGCTGCTTCGGGAGTCCCACAAGCCAACCAAGCTTGATAGGACTCCTTCTTCAGCTTAATGGCCCCCCTCACCACTGGTGTCCACCACTTGGTTCGGGGGTTGCCACCACGAGATGCACCGACCACCTTGCGGCCGCAGCTCTGGGCTGCCGCTTCAACAACAGAGGTGGAGAACATGGCCCATTCAGACTCCATGTCTCCAGACTCCCTCGGAATGTGGTTGAAGTTCTTCCGGAGGTGGGAGTTGAAGACCTCCCGGACAGGGGCCTCAGCCAGACGCTCCCAGCACACCCTCACTATACGTTTGGGTCTACCAGGTCTGAATGGCTTCCTCCCCTGCCATCGGATCCAACTCACCACCAGGTGGTGATCAGTTGACAGCTCTGCACCTCTCTTTACTCGGGTGTCCAAGACATACGGTCGCAGGTCTGATGATACGATAACAAAATCGATCATCGACCTGCGGCCTAGGGTGTCCTGGTGCCAGGTGCACATATGGACACCCTTATGCTTGAACATGGTGTTCGTTATAGACAGACTGTGGTTAGCACAGAAGTCCAATAACTGAACACCACTCGGGTTCAGATCGGGCAGGCCGTTCCTCCCAATCACCCCCCTCCAGGTTTCACTGTCGTTGCCCACGTGCGACAGTGATAATGATGATAATAATAACAATTAACTGAGAGCCAGGCAGGGAATACACATGAGACCTGATGACAATGACAGTGAACAAAGGATAATACCACAAAACCCATGACAACAATAATACACATAATGACCGAACTAAACCCATGATAATAGTAATATTCAAAACCCAACACGAAGCAGGAGAAAATATAAAACAAGAACATGATACTGATAACACTGGCCAACACCAAATTTATTGTCTAAGTTTTTTTGTAGCTGATTTAGGACAATTTTGATGTGCTGAATCCAAAAATCACATTGGTTTTGCTCAGTCAGGTCAACTTTTTGAACTATGGTCACATGTTTTTTTTTTTTACGTTTTTGCTTACATGTACGGGTATTTTCGCTTTATATGATGCAAAATTCTTTTTTATTTATTGAAATTTCTCAAACTCTGAAGAGTTTCCATGCACCAATTTATGACATAATGTCATAAATTGTCATGATGGCTGATTACTGTTGGACTCTGAAGAGAGACATCACTGCTGCTGAGCATTCTAGAGGTTCGAATAAACGGAAGTTGAAGCTCGGAATTTTGAACAATGATGACATAACATTCAATTTAAATGTACTTACCTTTATCAGTGTCTACTATTCAATTTACAGTAATCGAAGTTTGTAACATTTAATCAATAAATTGTGTTAGAAAAATATTTTTTTTCTCTTAAAAATCTATTTCGGATGAGAAATATTAACAAAAATCAACCGATAATGTCACAAAATGTAATCAGTTTAGTCAGAAGATCAGATTTTTTAAACATCAACTTAGCATAAAAACCTGACCTGACTGAGAGAAACAGATGTCATTTTCGGATTCAGCGGTGCAAAATCGTCTTAAATCAGTTGAAAAAACACAGACAACTTACAAAAAAAATATTTTTGTAACCCTGTGTAATACTAAGGACCAAAACAAAACACAGAAAATCATACAATAATAAACTTAAGGCAATGACGTGGGCTGGGGCCCAATGCCCTGGAGACAAGGAATATAATTTATAAATCAAGATGAGGACATGGGTCCCAGCCCACACCCTGACAGTTTTAAGCAACTTGATAAGCAAAATTTTCTTGCTCCATGGGCAGAAAAATTTCCTGAAAACAACATTAAATTGCTTGAAACGAGTAAAGACAAACTGCACGACAAGAAAAAAAAAAAGTATCTTGTCAGATGAAATACAAGCACACAGTATATAGGTTTGATTTAAGATATTTGATCTCACCCGCTGACCACTAAGACCAACACAGTCAAACGTGTCTCTTTCAGGCCGAGTCTTTCCCCTCCTCACTACTTTTTAGGAAATCTACCATTGGTCTTTACATGCTGCAGTTAACATTGAGAAAAAGAGTGAAGTTTAATAATGGAAGAAGTCAATATTGAACCCTAATTCCTACAGCTGATACACGACTTCATTATACTTCACCGCTTCTGAGCATTTGCTAATTCATTTTTCACGGCAGACCGGACCCCAGCTTTCTGGCAGGACAGTTTTTAAATTAAAATACTAAAGGTCAGATTTGAAAAGTGGCTTAAAAAAAGCAAGAAAATCCAAACTGTGAAACTCCAAATCAAGAAAGAGCCAAAAGAACAGACGATTCGTGCAAAATGGAGGGGTAGGGCTAAGGGGTAGGGTGGAGGGGTGAATTGGGACACATCTTTATCCGAACAGTACTGTGTAAAGAAGAAGACACAAGATCTCCATATGACCCCCCTCCCCCCATCTCTTTCTCCTTTTCTATTCCCATTCGCCTCCCTCCTTGTTTGTCTTATCAGTCCCAGGCAGACCTTTGCTCCTCCACCTGCCTCCGTTGTGCTGTCTGACTCCACTGTCGATGTCATTGTAGGCTGGGGTGAAAAGGGGTTGAGGAGGTGGTCGTCATCAAGGAAAACCTGCTCTGCCTCTGCAGATAAAGCGTCCCCCTCTTCTCTGTCCTGTCCTCCTCCTGTTTGTCCAGGTGAGAGTGATTTCTAAAGCTCCCTTTTCTCCAAGTACACCCCTTCCCCCACCAAGGGAGCTCATATTTGTTTACCTGTGGAACTCAATAATAAACCAACAATAAGGGAAATCTGGAGCTTTATTCTCATCAACCAGGGGCTATGGCCAGAAGGTGATTTTGGGGAATGGGCGGGGGCATTCCCCCCTTGTGAATGTAAAGTGGAATGACACAGGGAATAAGTATTAAAAACATGAAGAAAAAGAGGTGCAAAAAGACATAGAAAGCCAAGAAACCAGCTTAAATTCATCAGAATTTAGGAAGCCATCCCATCCCCCATCTATGAAAATGTATTTCAGCTGGTTAAGTCCGAACTGATAGCCTTTAAAAAGGTCTGTGAATATCATCACACCACAAACAACTCATGATGGGTAGAAGCAAAGAGTTCTCTCTAGACCTTTGCAACCTTAATGTTGCAAAACATAATCAAAACATTGGTTACAGGCACATTTCTAAACTGCTGAATGTTCCAGTGAGCACTGTTGGAGCCATCATTCAGAAGTGGAAAGAATGTAATTTTACCATAAACCGGCCATGACCAGGAGCTCCTCGCAAGATTTTTGACAGAGGAGTCCAAAGAATTATCAGAAGAGTTATCCAAGAGCCAAAGACCACGCGTGGAGAGCTCCAGAAAGACCTGGATTTAGCAGGTACTGCTGTTTCAAAGAAAACAATAAGCAATGCACTCAACTGACATGGGCTCTATCCCCTCTCACCTCACAACTAACTAACTAACTAACTAACTAACCTGCACTTATATAGCGCTTTTCTAGTCACAAAGACCACTCAAAGCGCTTTCACTAGTACTAACCCTCTGTTCTAAGGGCCTATAGGAAACCGATATCTAGGGACAATTTAGAACAACCAATTAACCTAACATGCATGTCTTTGGACTGTGGGAGGAAACCGGAGCCCCCGGAGTAAACCCACGCAGCACAGGGAGAACATGCACACTCCACACAGAAAGGTTCCAACCCCTGCCAGCCTGGAGATTCGAACCTGGAACCTTCTAGCTGTAAGGCAACAGTGCTAACCACTGACCACTTGTGGAGTCTAACCACTGCAGTGGTTAGACTCCACAAGACTCCACTGCTGAAGAAAAAGCATGTTGAATCTCATTTAAAGTTTGCTGCACAACATTTGGGCAAGCCAGTAAAATACTGGGAGAATATAGTCTGGTCAGATGAGACCAAAATTGAACTTTTTGGATGCCACAACACACAGCGTGTTTGGAGGAGAAATGGCACTGCACATCAGCCCAAAAAAACCATACAAACAGTGAAGTTTGGACGTGGGAGCATCATGGTGCGGGGTGTTTTTCAGCACACAACACAGGCAGACGTCATATAATTGAAGGAAAGATGAATGGACAAATGTATAGAGACATACTTGATAAGAACCTGTTGCCATCTGCCAAGATGCTGAAGATGAAACGAGGGTGGACATTTCAGCAAAACAATGATCCCAAACACACAGCCAAAGAAACTCTCAACTGGCTCCAGAGAAGGAAAATAAAGCTGCTAGAATGGCCCAGTCAGTCACCTGACCTGAATCCAATTGAAAATCTATGTAACGAACTTAAGATCAGAGTTCATAGAAGACACCCACGGAACTTTCAAGATCTGAAGACAGTCTGTGTGGAAGAATGGGCTAAAATTACTCCTGAGCAATGCCTGCACCTAGTTTCTCCATACAGGAGGCATCTGGAAGCTGTTATTACCAGCAAAAGCTTTTCTACTAAATATCAAATGAATTTCACCAAGCATGTTCAATACTTATTTCCTGTGTCATTTCACTTTAATAAATATAACTTGTTTTGTGAACACAGCTGCCTTGATTTCTTTGTATTTATGGATTGCTTGGGTTGTTACTGCTATGTTTGATGATGATATTTAATAAGAAAAACATTGACATGTTCAATACTTATTTTCAATACTTATTTTCCCTGCTTTAAATCAAGGAAGGATAGGGGGACGCCCCCCAACCCGGAAAAAATGGAGAATAATCCCCCAAATGTCATCATAAACCCTTCTACATCATGTTGCTGTAAATCTGCAACTTTTCTCTCATAAATTTTCAACTTTTTTCCCTGAAAAATTTCAACCTTTTTCTCATAAATTTGCAATCTTTTCCTTTAATTAAAAAAAAAAATCCTGTAATTTTTTTTTTACTTTTTTCTCATAAATTTTCAATGTTTTTTTTTCTAAATTTTGAACTTTTTTCCTGTAAATTTGAAGCTTTTTTTCCCTGCAAGTTTGCAACTTTTTTCTGGAAATTTGCAACTTTTTTTCTTGTAAATTTGCAACGGTCATCTAAATGCTGGTTAAATTTTAATTTTATGTAATTAAACTGTAAACTTTTTAAATTTTCTTTGTAATTCTTTGTAAACTTTTTAAATTTTTTAATTTGGCAACTTTTATCATATTTTTCCACCTTCATTCTTTCAAATTTGTACCTAACTCCTATGAATGCATTTGTACCTCATACTAAATTTGTAAACATCCCCCCCCCCCCCCCGTTAAAATTAACAAACCTCCTACTGGTGCCGGTGGGTGGTTATTTTCTGGACTGTTAGATATGAGCATTAATCCAGGGACCTATTAGCTTCTTCCCACAGCTGCAGTTCATTATGCAGCCTTAAGGGGGCTGCAATCCATGATTTCTCTGGAGTAAAGCTCTGAGGGACACAGAGATGGGCTCTTCACACTGTTGTCATGGATACGTGAGATTTTTATCTCTTTTTTGGCCTTGAGTCTTCTCTCCCCTGCAACCCCCAGTGCCTCTACATTTCATCACCGAGCTGCTTCACAGACATGACTTCGGCCTAAATCCATCTTTCTCTTTCCTCCCCTCTCTTCATCTTTGTTCCTGATGAAGCGTATAATCACAGTGGGGAGAATGACGAGTTCACGCCCTCTAGGTGGTGGGCCAAGTGTGTTTTTCGTGTCATTGATCGATCGGCATCGGAAGAGTACGCCATTTTTTATTTTATTTATTTTTATTTATTTTATTTTTTGGTAAATCTGAGAAAATTTGTTGGAAGCCTCGGTCTGCTGGCATTTTTTTTAATAAACTTACGTTTTTATTGTCAGTGCTCTCCAGCATCTCTCAGAACCGCTTTAGCTGACGAACCAATCAGGTTGTGGTAGGTGGCCGCATACACCAGTCACGTTTGACTTAATCAGGACACACCCCCGCACCTCCAGGGTAAAGAGAAAAATATCAAAATGCAGCAGGTCTGACGTGAATATTAATTTTCAAGAATTTAACTAGCTTACAAAAAAAACATGTATTGATTGTTGAAAAACAGCTAGACAAGTGCAAAATTACAGAGCATAATCCACCTTATTCCTAGCAACCACGATGCCTTGCATTAATTATGTGTGTGCGCAAATTCCGGTACTAGTTTATAAAGTGGGGGTGTCACTGAAACAGGGCACTTTTCCTTGTTAAAAAAAACAACGACTTCGGCATCACAAATGCGGGAACACAGCCTTCTGCACCTCAAAAAGTAATTTAATCATACCACTTCCCACGACTATCGACGGGTGAGAAGATGACCTTAAAAAGTGGCCTCGCAAACAATAGCTCCGTTAGTTAGCTCTGCTGCTAAAATGCTAACGCTGTAAACAAATAAAAGCTCTGAGATATATCAGTGTTTCCACTGCAATAAAGTCGGTTCCATTTTGTTAAAATCTGTTGGACATAATCAAATTTATCTCGGAGCAGACGTAGAGTCTAGTCAGAGCCACAGAGAACCACAACACCGTACTTGGGCATTTTAATGTCGTGGTGGAACGTTAGATCCGTGACATTCATATAAGTGAAAACATACCTGGTGCTGCTGTGTCTGTACCACCGATCACACGAACAATCCTTTTATTTTCGGTGCATGATTTACGCATTGCTGTTGAAGCCACAGATTTAGCTGTGCTTGTGAGGAGCCTCACACCACGAACAGCAGCAAATACCAGAACTACGCAAAAACATTCAAAAATACAAAAACTACAAGTGCTGAAATGATCTGCCACTTGACTGCAAAACAGGTATGTGGACTATACATTAAAACAGTGTTTCCTCTGGTAATATTTCTCGGTGGCGGCCCGGCGCGCCAGAAATTATACCGCCTCGCCAAGACGGAGATATGAATTTAAGAAAAATATATGAAGCAATGACTTTCCGCAAGTGCGCACACGAACAACGCGTGTGGTCGTCATCCGCGCGGAGTTTAGAAGCGCCCCGCCCACGCAAGCTTTCCAGTTAGTCAGCAGGCAGTGTCTCGCTAGTGGCAGCAGCATCTTCATGGAAAAGGAGTGAAAACCGGTAAGTCAAAAAGCAGAAATAGACTATTTGAAGAGAAACTTTGTGAAGAAGTCCGCTGTTTCTTCATTGGTGAAAATCCTTGGCGCTACCTATCAGGTGGGAGTGAAACTACAAATGATGGTTGTGTCCATGCGACAACCGCTTGGCCTGGGTAGATGAAAAAAAGAAAAAAATCATAAGAGGTGTGTAAACGCTGGAGGCATTTATCACGGTTTTAACCTGCTGGAAACAGGAGCAATAACAGAAGAGTCGCTTAGCTAAGAGATGTAGTTAGAATTCAAATGCAGCCGGCTTCATGTGAAGGGAAAGGCAAGGGGGACTGATGAACTGCTGAAGATATATTTCACCAGCCACTACAATATTAAGTTATGCTCCCAGTTATGTACCTGAAAAGTTAAGATGACCGAAATTCACCAAGTCAATGACTTTAATCCATCAGCAGCCTTCAGACAAACTGAACGTGCCAGCATTTGGACTTCACAATAAGGAAGGTTTTTCTTGACGGTGAGATTTCTAAAAAAAAAAACTATAAATATATAGAAATATTATAACAGAAATAATGGCATCCTTGGACATTTAAGTTAATTTAAATCATTAAATACAATTTTATTAATATTTTTTTCTTTGTAATGAGAGTTAAATTATTGTTCTGTTCTGACTGCAAAGTTATGGTCAAAAATATAAGTTATTAAAAAAATACCACAGTCTGTTTCAAATTTATTTAAAAAAACAGTAATTTTATTTAAAAAAAAAACAGACAAAAATAAGCCATAAAATAATCCACAAATTTAGATAAATTTACAGAGAAAAGTAGAAAACTACAAGAAAATTATTATAAATTTTGGAGAAAAACCTCAAACCTTCAAGACTGAAGTCGTTACTCAAGTTTTAAGCGGGTGCTCTTTGTACCCTTAGCCAGAAATTTTTGGTTGTGTCCTTTAATTTACATGGCACTTGATATTTTCTAACCTGTTTCTATACTACCATAGACAGAGAGAAGCTGAATTAGACAGAGCTCAGAGAGGGAAAGATGAGACAGAAGAGAGGAGCCAAGGAGAGGAAAGTATTCAGGCAAAGGGTCCAGGAGAGGAGAGAGCAGACTTTTTACACCAGTAAAAAGTCCAAATACAGGACGTCTGGGTGGGACCCCAAATGGCCCAATATTCCAACATTCAAGCCTTGGTTGTACAATACTTCAAATTGTAAGTTCCATACGCATGGCAGTGGCTCAGGAGGTACAGCGGGTCGTCCAATAACTGGATGGTTGGCGGTTCGAATCCCGGTCTCCCCACATATCCTGCTGTTGTGTCCCTGGGCAAGACACTTTACCCACCTTGCCTCCAGTGTCCATAACACTGTGTATAAATGTTAGGTGGCGGCCTGAGAGGCCGTTGTCCCAGATTGGCAGCCATGTTTCCGTCAGCCTGCCCCAGGGCAGCTGTGGCTACAGTAGTAACTTGCTACTACCTTTAATAATAATACATTTTATTTAAAAGCACCTTTCAAGACACTCAAGGACACTTTACAGAAATAGATAAAACGCAGTATCAGTAAACAACAAAAACACAAAAATGACAATCATAAAAAAACCATGGCAGTTACAATGAAAATGCTAATCTGAACAGGTGAGTTTTGAGAGCGGATTTAAACTGAGGGAGGGAGTCAATGTTTCTGATGGCAGGTGGGAGTGAATTCCAGAGTTTGGGAGCAGAGCGGCTGAAGGCTCTACTCCCCATGGAGCTGAGTCGAGCAGGAGGGACAGCGAGGTGGACAGAGGAGGAGGATCTCTGGGAGCGGGTAGGGGTGACAATGTGAAGGAGGTCAGCCAAATAAGGAGGGGCGAGGTTATGGATGGCTTTGAAAGTAAGAAGGAGGATTTTGAAATCAATGAAATCAATGCGAAATTTTGTCTGTCTTTTTGTTTGCCTTTGTCTGTCTGGAGTGAATGAGTAATGTATCTGTAAAAAGCATCTTTGAGTGTCTATGATAAAGTGCTATATAAATCTGGTGCATTGTTATTATTATGTGCAAAAGAAATAAATAGTATAAAATTATCATATTCATACAGATGTGTTCCCCCCCCCCCCGCCCCCGGAAAAATTCGTTGCCACCACGCCAAGGTCTTTAAGCCAGAGGAAACACTGTTAAAACGAATTAGAAACACTTTTAAAAACGTTATTTTAAATGCCCCACTACTCCACTCTTCCTGACTGGTTTAACACTACTTCAGCCCAAACTGGAAGTTGTGCCCATAATCGTTTCTACAGCAGTGCCCTCAGGAATAATTTATCACATACATATGATTTATCACATATATTTTCAGCTTTATTCTGTGAACTAAATATATAATACCATTAAGAACAATGTATCACAACATCCTTAGGAAATTTGATATTTATTCATAATATACTATTACACCAGCATCACTTCTTATATTTACATCTGATCAGAATGTTAAAATGAACTAGTTTGTCCCACCCTTATGCCTGCTGCTCAGTTTCTTGCTTTGGTATGGGCCTATCTTTATTTATAGCATCAATTATGTCAAGTCAGACACGTGCTTTTATTAGCTAACATGAATATCAGGGACAGGTATGGAGCGCTGTGTTCATGTTACAAGCTCTTTAGAAAATATAATTCAATTTTCAAACAGGAGTTGGAAAAAAATTGTGCAGTGTTCAATAGAGTGGGTAAATCTTGATACAAAGGAAATCAAAATAGCTGAAAAAGCAATAGAAGAATATAATTTGCATAATAGCCACCCTTCAGATGTGTCAATTAACATAGGCTATCATAGACAATGCTACATGAAGTATGCTAATACAAGAAATATTGAAAGAGCCCAAGAAAGGACACAAAAATCAGTACACGCAAGTGATGGTGAGCATTCATTTTTAATCTGATGAAATCCAGCTGAACCGATCATGTACATAAATGAGTTTAAACATTAATAGTCAATTTGAAAGGTGACTTGCACGAAAAAAAAAATGTTTAAAGTTAGGAGGAGTTTGTGCAACACGTTGACCTCACTCTCTCGTCCAAACTCCTCCTGGATGCAGCACAAGACATTGTCAAGATGGCTGGAGGAAGAAACAGATACAGTGGATGACCGTAACTTCTTGTGCCTGATCATGCTCTTCGCAGTCCACAACACATTGTAGTGATCACCATCCAGCTTGCTGAAGCATCTGATGGTTGGAAGCTTTCCTCCGAAGGCTGACTTCACATGCTGGCTAGGCAAGCCCAGAAGTGGCATGTTCACAAAAAGGATTGCTGGGACTTGATGCCGAGTTGACAAGCAGAACCGCTGAGTGTAGTGACCTAGGCCGTATCCCCGGCCAAGGGAGGCCAAGGGTGTGCTAACACTTGCCCACGGTGTACACCCAGGCTAGTGGAGGGAAGGAAGCCCCTTACTTCTCCATTCTAGACCGGCTCCAAGCAAGGGCTAGCCACTGCCCCAGTAGTCAATTTCAGAGAAGACAGAAAGATCCAGACAGATCAAGGAGTATATTAGGAATGTCTGAGCAGCTGGAGTTACCTGTAGAACAGAATAGACAATGTTAACACAATGTAGTTATCTTTAGAATGAACACTTATGCAGTAAATATATGGTTGTCCCAAATTAAGCATCCCACCCAATTTTGTCTCCTTTACAATATTTTAGATAAAGAACCACATACTTCCACTACAAATCCCCAACCAAACCGGGTTCTCCAGTCAACAAAAACAGAGGTTCCAGTCCACCTAAGAAGAACACCACATCTACTCCCAAGCTAATGCATCATATGCAGAAGGGAAAAGTATACAACTCAAAAATATAACTGAAAGAGGCTAACAGAGAAACTTAAGCAATGAAAATACTACTGTCCAACAAAGAACATTGCGTGTCATTAAAGACACTGGGAAAAGCTTTTCAACTCTTTCCAGAACAATATGAGACCATTGAAAAATTAACTTGTGTTCTGTATGACCTCAAAGGTTGCAAGGATGTAAATTACACAAGATGCCAACTGTTTAAGAATGTCTAGTGAAGACAGAAGTCTTCCACCAAACAGAAACTCACTATATAAACACATTCAGTGAAGAAACTAGCAGGCAGCCATCTATAGAAGATGCCTGCAGAGTCAGCCAGACATACGTCAACCAATGGCCCATGGTTGGAAGATTAAGGGAGACTCCTCTGAGATTGACTGGATGACTTTTCCCCCTGCACCACTTAGCATTGTGGAGCTTGTATACTGCTCCTGTAAAAAAAACACTACACTGTGAAAGGGAGATGCACGTGCAGACAGAACGAGCTTCCATGCACAGACGTGCTATTGCTTTGACTGTGAGAACATTTCTGACTAGGCCACATAAACACACACTGCGTGTTCTGTATGGACTTTTGGGTGTGGTATGTTGCAATGAGTTTTCTTGTTGTGTTTCACTTGTTCTTTGTTTGTTGGTGATTTTGTGGTGATTATAACACCAATAAAAAATAAAGATAATTTAGAAAAATGAGCTACTCCTATTTGAAATGTTGAATATTTAATCTTTAACTTCTTAAAATTCCAGTGTTCCACTGGTGGAACATTTCACATTGGCTGGAAACTCGCTGGAATGCTTTAAAGCCTTTTAGTACTATAATTATAATAGTTCGCCTGGTGCTTTTAATCTTTATTTTTTTCTAATAAATATGTCATAAAATGTCCTTTGTGTAAAATATTTTGCCCTGTTTTTCAGGGGAGGAGTACAGTTCAAAATCTGGCAAGTATGTGTCAATATTATGTTTTAAATGCTGAAAACAGTGTGTAATAACAAAAAAAACGGATTTGAATTTTCACAGATTTTCTCTTTATAAATATTTCAAATAAATGAACAAAAGTTTTGCGACTGCAAAAATTAAACTAAACCTGATATACATGTTCTCAAATATCTGTGTTTGCCCAGAACTTACAGCGTCCAGTTTACAGGCTGTTTTATGTGTCCATGTCGAGGCGTTTTCTTAGCTCTGTGGTAGTCCAGGAATCAGCTCTTCTCCAGCTGTTCCTGTTCCACTGCTGGTCCTGGTGGATGGCTCTTCATCTGAACAATCTCTAAAAATATAAATATATAGCATAAGATTAGATAAGATTGATCCAAAAGAAACCTGTGTTTCAAGAACAAGTGTTCAACAATATACAAATAAGTAATAAATATAACGCTGACAAAGCAATTTGAAACAAAGCTAATAAGAAAAAAAATACACTAGATATTGAAAAAAATTGAAATAATATAAATAAATAGATACTGAAAAAAATTACTGTAACAAAGCTGGGAATAAATATCCAGTGATACAAACTGTGTCACTGTGGTTGAGATTGGGACACTTCTGCTGAGAGTTCCTCCTCTTCTACGGGGCTTTTTCTCGTTCTAGTTGATCTCCCCAACATTTTTTGCTGAGCTATTTACAAATTATTACTTTAAAAAAAACTAAAGCGAAAAAATATGAACAATATGAAAAAAAAACGCTGCTCCCAAAACACGACAAAACCCATAAAAAAAACAATAAACGCTCCAAAACTCACAAACAATACTAAAACTACTGTTTACAATACCAAACTATTATTTACTGGTGCTGGTCTGATGCTGTTCTATGCTGTTTTTTTCAGCAAGGCTTCTTTAACATCAGCAGGACAACGCGAAGGACATGTAATCACTTTATTTAGCGGTATGCTATACAAGACAAGGGACAATGGGGAGCAGCACTTGGTTGTAATATTAACTCTGGAGCTCTGTAACAGGAAAAGAAAATACAGGGACATAAATATAATGTTATTGTGCTTACCTGGCTGATGAAATTGCAGCCTCGTCAGCCCATCTTTCCTTTACAGTTACTTCCGACAATGACGCAGCTCATTGGTAGAACTCAAGTCAAGTGATCCCAGCTGGTCTGGGAACGCCTTGGTATCCCCTCTGAAGAGCTGGAGCAGGTGGCTGGGGAGAGGGAAGTCTGGGCTTCTCTGCTTGAACTGCTGCCTCCGCGACCCGGACCTCCGGAAAAGCGGTAGAAGATGGATGGATGGATGGATGGAAGTCAAGTGATCATGGAGCGCTGTTTTGATTGGTGAAGCATATAGACGTCCTTAGTGATCGCCTCAGAGCCGCCTTACCATTTTTCGTAACTAAAGTTTAATTTTCAGAAAAAATATGCAAATACTTAACCTGCCAACAAACAGATTCATGTTTTGAAAAATATGAGTTAGCCTATCTGTGAAATTCAGCTACTCTCTAGATGGGGATCGATCATCTCAAAAACTAAAGCAGATGGAGCCACTCGGCCCGCCGCCTGCTCCCCAGTATTTGTAACTTCCTCCCTCAGCTAATTTTCTCCACTCCCGGTATTTAGCATCAAACTGACTCCGAAGAGGGTGTGACGATCACTGAGGCTCTCGCTTCATGTCACTCACTGCTGCACGCAGCCGGTTTGAAAGGGATGTCGGATTTACCGCAGAGAGTCCACGTGTTGCCACACGGCTAGACCACAGAAGAGAGAGAGGGACGATCAACAGATGGCACAGTGTGAAGCCTCGAGATTACAAGAGATAGATGTGCAATTAAATGTCTTTGCACTTTTAAAAAACAAATTTCAACTGACAGAGGATAAAATGAATTGATAGTTCATGCTGTAAAGTCTCGCTATAAAGTTGCAAAGTTACAGGGGAAAAGTTGCAAATTTATGAGTAAAAAGTTGAAAACTGGAAAAAAAAAATTCAAATTTAGGAGAAAAAAAGGAAATTTTTTGAGAATTGATGATTAAAAAGTTCACAGTTTAAGAGAAAAACAGTTTTTAAGTTTATGAGGGAAAAAGTTGAAAATTTACAGGAAAAAGGTTGAAGAAAAGTTGAAGTTTTATGAAAAAAGTTCTAAATTTATGATTAAAAAAGTTGTAACTTTATGAGAAAATGGTTCAAAATTTACAGGAAAAAAGTTTCAAATTTACTAGAAAAAAGTTAAAGTTCAATATTTATGAGAAAAGTTGCAAATTTATAAGAAAAAAATTGAAGAAAAGTTGATAATTTATGAGAAAAAAGTTGAAGTCAAGTTGAAAATTTATGTGAAAAAAATTGCAGATTTACCAGAAAAAAAGTTGAAGCAAAGTTGATAATTTATGAGAAAAAAGTTGCAAATTTATGAGAAAAAAGCTGAAAATTAACAGGAGAAAAAAAAAAATGAAATTTACAACAAAAAAAGTTGAAGAAAATTTGAAAATTTATGAAAAAAAAACCTGCAAATCTATGAGAAAAAAAAGTTTAAAATTTTGGGGAAAAAACAATTTAAATTTACAAGAAAAAAAGTTGCAAATTTAGGAGAAAAAAGCTGACTCAGATGTGCCGATGCCCAGCACCTTGTAAACATCCAGGTGAAAAAAGCAGGAGTGTGGGCTCCATATTCCCAACTCTCATGTCTGTTTGCAACAAAACCGATGAGCTGTTCATTTATTCATTGAGTATGCACACATATTGTCTGTGATCTGAAGAAAATAGAACTGGGATGATTGTATGCATTCTGTTATTCTTAAGAAATATTGATGTTATATAAGATTTTCTTTTTCTTGCTCCTTGTTCAATCATGGATATGTATATAAACTACGAGTTGTTGTAAGATTATATCAAAATTGTACACTAAAATCATTGAAAATGAAATGTTTTCCCCTACTTTCCCCATTTGTACCCTGCTTAGCCTGTTCTCAATTTGTAATCTGCCAACTGTATTAAAAATCTTCTACCTCTTTTGGAAAAATTTCGTTATGTGAGTCTAAGCCCAGTAAGTTTGCAGTCAAATCAGGAACAATGACCCAACGTCCAGTTATCACATAACTATTTCATCACCACGTTCCCCGTAATGTTTGCTCTCCTCTCCTCTTCAATCCTTCAGGCAGCAATTAATTAAGCTGCTGCCATCAACCGGCAGACAGATTTTCTTTGTAAAGGCTAATGTGCAGAAATGTGTGACTCCCTGCTGCTGTGTTCAACCTTTGTGCGCCACCATAATGCTTCCTGTTGCTCGTGACTAACTGCTGCTGTTAATTATAAAAGTTGTCAAAACTCAAGCATCTCTTAGCTGAGTCGACGGAAGAATTCAGCACCGGGCGGCCACAAACACACACACACCTACACAGAGTCTAGTTTCCTTCCCATTATTGCGCACCACAGCCATTAACTCTGTGACTGCGGATCATGATTAAATTGATTAATTGAATGGAAAGGAAATAAGTCCCCTGAGGTCGCCATGAGGCCGAGCGCAGCTGAATGTATAGAGTTAGAAGATTAGCAGGCGGCTCGAGTGACAGAAAGCAAATGAGAAAATGAAAGAACGGCAAACTAATCAGATTGCTATCCCTGCCAGAACCAGTGGCTCCTACCACGCTGCCATTCATAGTTCAGTGATAACACTTTAAAAACAGACACTGTTGCCTAACAAACACACCGCAACAAATCAGATATGACATGCTAGCAGACAGCGAGGGCGCTTGGTTGATTTATGACAAAGTGATCCTTCATGGCTTGGCCAACGATAACACTTGATGGTACAGTGATGTTCCTTCCATCCATCCATCCATCCATCTTCTTCCGCTTAATCCTTTTCAGGTCGCAGGGGGGCTGGAGCCTTTCCCGGCATCTTAGGGCGAGAGGCAGGGTACACCCTGGACAGATCGCCAGTCGATCGCAGGGCCAACACAGACAGACAGACAACCATTCACTCTCACAGTCATACCTAAGGACAATTTAGAATCCCCAGTTTTGATGCCAATTAACCTAACTTGCATGTTTTTGGCATGTGGCACTTGTGGATAATGACCTCATTGGTGCTTGTTCTGTGACCAAATCCAACGATGTGCTTTGCAACAATCAGGCTGTAAAGGAGCGACCCAGTGCAAGACTGGTTAGTGCTGCTGCCTCACAGCAAGAATGGTGGGCAATGGATCAGCGTTCTCGTCGCGCCCTCCGCCAGTACCCGGGCTCGCCTGGGGAAGCTAATGATCCTACCAGCAGACTAAATTCAAAGAGACGACGCCTCTGTGCCAAGTCAAAAAAGAATCCTAGTCACAGTCCTAAAGCCGAAAGCAAACAGCCCCAAGAGCACTTTGTGGTAGGATCTGCCCTTCGCATATTACAACTAAACGTTGAAGGCCTATCTGCAGCCAAGCGAAGCCTTATCGAAGTCCTCGCCTTCCAACATTCGATTGATGTAATCTGCCTCCAAGAGACTCATATTGGCACAGAGGAAGGTGGCCGCTTCACCATCAAAGGCTTTGACCTCCTGTGCTATGTTGTACATGCTAAACATGGACGTGCCACCTATGTGCGTTCTGACATAGTTGAAGCAAATCACCTGATAACAACACATTTCTCAGACACCATAATCATTGGTGGCTTCCATATTGTCAATGTGTACAAGCCCCCTAATGCCAACTGGGATCTGCAGGTCTTACCCACCCTACCCCACCCTGCCATCTATGTGGGGGACTTTAACAGCCATCACCCTGACTGGGGGTACCCAGCAGTGGACAGTGATGGGGAGGCACTTTCAGACTGGGCATCCAGAAATGACCTCGCTTTGATATACGACCCCAAACAAAGAGGAACCTTCCACTCTGCTAGGTGGAAGAAGGACTATTCTCCTGATCTGTGTTGGGTCAGCTCTTTGAATGGGGAGCCATATCCTACACAGATCCTCATTCTTGATGATTTTCCACACAGCCAACACCGGCCCCTGCTTGTACACATTGGCCTACAACTTCCAGTCATATACAGCCCAAGGAAGATGCGCTGGAACTTCCGCAAAGCCAACTGGAAGAAATTCAGTGAAACTCTGGACCGGAGCGTTGTTACCATCCCACTCCACACCATCACTGTAGATGAAGCATACAACCACTTCTGCAGCGCAATCTTCAAGGCTGCCCATACTGCAATCCCACGAGGCTACCGACCCCTCTATGTCCCATGTTTGGACGGAGAAAGTGCTGCCCTCCTACAATCCTATCAAACATCAGGGGACCCAGAGATAGCAGACCATCTCATTGAATTGCTAAATACAGCCCGGCGAAAGAAATGGGAGGAGACAGTTGCTGACCGGAGCTTTACCCACTCTAGCAGGAAATGTTGGAGCCTCATCCGTCGCCTAGGAGCTGCACAGAAGCCCCCTAGCCAAAGCCGAGCATCCGTCACACCCAACCAAGTTGCATCCCACCTACTGACTATCGCCAAAGCACCCCAAGACAAAGACACCAGAAGAGCAGTTACAACTGAGCTAAAAAAACACCAAAAAATGCCTGTAGAGGAAACGAACCCTGAACCCTTCGAGGCTGCTGAACTGGAGAAAGTCCTACAGGGCCTGAAATGTGGAAAGGCAGCAGGATACGATAACATCTTCCCAGAATTCATGAAAAATCTTGGCCCTCGAGCCCTAACCTGGTTGACACAATTCTACACAAGGATCACACAAACAAACTCGATCCCAAAGAAATGGCGGACAGCAAAGGTCATTGCCATCCCAAAACCTGGCAAAGACCACAAACTACCAGCAAGCTACCGCCCAATCTCCCTACTCAGCGTTCCTTACAAAATCATGGAGCGCCTAATACTGCAACGCATTTCCCCAGAAATAGAGGATATTCTAAGTGTGGATCAAGCAGGTTTCCGCAAGGACCGCAGTACAGGAGAACAAGTACTGGCCCTAACCACCTTCATTGAAAATGGCTTCGAGAGCAGACTGAAGACAGGGGCTGTGTTTCTCGATCTTACAGCTGCCTATGATACGGTCTGGCACAAAGGCCTCCTCCTGAAACTTATAAAGGCGATCCCTGCTTGGGCAACAGCAATTATAAAAACCCTGCTGACCAACCGAAGGTTCAGAGTCCACCTCAGTCAGAACACAAGTGCATGGAGAATGCAGAAAAACGGACTCCCACAAGGCTCAGTTCTAGCTCCAACTCTGTTCAACCTCTACATAAACGACCTGCCTACTACAAAATCCCGCAAATTCATCTATGCAGACGACATCTGTTTGGCATCCCAAGCACCAGACTTTGAACCACTGGAACGGGTGCTCACGGAAGATCTTGCTAAACTGGACCAGTTCTGCAAAATCTGGCGCCTAAAACCAAGCCCAGCAAAAACCGTCTCCAGTGTATTTCATCTCCACAATGCAAAAGCTGCCAGAGAACTAAACATCCACCTGAGCGGACTCAAGCTTAAGCATGCCCCAAATCCAACTTATCTTGGAGTGACCCTTGATAGGACCTTATCCTTCAAGGAACATCTAAAGGGGGACGGCTGCTAAGGTGAAAGTACGAAACAACCTGCTCTGCAAGCTCGCTGGTGCAAAATGGGGGGCGGCAGTCTCCACCCTGCGCACCTCAGCACTGGCCCTTTCATACTCTGTAGCAGAATATTGTGCCCCTGTCTGGTCCAGGTCATCTTACACACACCATGTAGACACCCAGCTCAACTCAACCATGAGAACTATAACTGGAACAATCCGCTCAACACCACTCCCCTGGCTCTCTGTACTGTCAAACATAGCCCCTCCACACATCCGGCGAGCAGCATTAACTCAAAGGATGCTCCAAAAAGTTAAAGATTTTCCTCACTTACCAATCCATGCAGATATCTACACCCCACCCACTGCCCGACTTTCATCCAGACGGCCGATTTGGAAAAACCCTCCCCCAGCTGACTTTACCATCCAGACAGCTTGGCAAGAGGAATGGGAGACCAAGGAGGTCCCAAACAAACAGCTGGTGATAAACCCCAACCAACAGGTCCCGGGCACCAACCTCCCAAGGAGACAGTGGTCTACACTCAATCGCTTCAGGACTGGACATGGCCCCTGCTTGGCCAGCCTTCACAGATGGGGCAGTAGCCCTAGCCCACTGTGCGCATGTGGAGAGGAGCAAACTATGGAACCCATCATAGAGGCTTGCCCGCTCCAAAGACTGGAAGGAGGATTACACACCCTCCATACAGCACACCAGGAGGCAACTGCTTGGCTTAAGGACTTTGCATTCGCTAAATAAATAAACAGCAAGAATGTCTTGGGTTACAACCCGTGAGTTGGCTATTGTGTATGTGAAACGGTGCGACGCACTACGCTGCGGTAACATGCACGCACGTGTGATGTCAGGGCACCTCAAGGTATATTAAGTGACTGCCCAGCGCCAGTCCGTCTCTTCCTGCATTTACCTGCTTCCAGCCACACGCTGCTCTGTACTATTTTGCTGTGCTAGCTCAAAAAAGCTAACCTCAACACGTGGACGTGTCCGCCCTTATTTCCAGAAATAACATTTGCCAACGAGGATATTGAAAACGTTGCTGACATCTCTTGCATTGTTCCTCGCTTTGCCAGGTGAGCCACCTATCCCCTGGTTCGCTGCTATGAATCGTTTACATCCTACATATCTACCTTCGACCGAGCTAACGTTAGCAAAGCTAGCCCACGGACCATACTACTTTCTCACCTTGACTTCAAGGGACAGCTATCTTCTGGTCACTTGGGCCCGCAGACACCTGCAATGAGTGTGTAGCTTTGTTGAGCGGACATTTCACTGCTCCACAGAGCAAGATGGCCCGAAGAATTATGCTTCACCAGCACCAACAGCGACCGGACGAGTCAGTCCAGCAGTACATAGCCACCCTCCGCTGTTTGGCTAGCACATGTAAGTTTGGACACTTGGAATACAAGTTGGTGCGAGGACAGCTGAAAGCGTACACCTTGAATTTGGAGATATGGAGGACGCTACTAGAGGTGCCGGATGACCTGCCATTGGCAGACGCAGTGGAAATAGCAATCCAGCTAGAGCCAGCGGGCCCTGAGTTAGCATCGTAGCTCGTGGGCCCCAACCCATGATCCCCTCATTCAGCTCCACTGGTACAAGCTGTTGCCCCGGGTGGTCAGCCCTGTGACTCCACGTCCAGCATGGACACCATCCACTTTGTGGGCCCCAACAAGTGGTCAGCCCAGCGGTGTATAGTGAAGCTGGATGGTGTCAGTATATCGATGGTGCTGGCCACCGCTGCCTCAAGGTCCCTGATAAAGGATGCTACGATTAAAAGTCTTACTCCCCGGTGACCAGGTGCGGTGGAACTGCCGGACTATGGATGCTCCAAGACCAGCACAGGTGTCACCTTCTCAGTGCACTACAGTGACAGAACTTTCCCACTTTCTTGTTCCAGGTGACACACCATGGAGATAATATCCTGCGATGCGACTTATTCTGTAAACTGGGCTTCTCCATTACAGGCTCCGATCTGACTACCGATGACTCGAGTCCGCTGCAAACAGATGTAGACACAGCCACTCCCTGCTTCGCACCGCACACCGAGCAGAACCCTGTAGAAACGGAGCTGCCACAGGAGCTCCAGACCGGATCCATACAGGACCCGGAGCCATCACAGAAGCTCCAAACCGCATCTACACGGGACCCGGAGCTGGTCCTCACGCAGCATGAGCATCCTCGAGCTGCCACCTCATCACAGGAGCTCCAGTCCACAGTCACACAGAACCCAGAAGAAGGCAAGACTGACCTGCCTCTACATCTTCCCCCGGGCAGCTTACCAAATGATACACCAGACAACACTCCAGTAATGGAGCTTTTCCCCGGCAGTGGGACAGAAGAGCGACAACAGAAGCACCTCATGCAGCACGAGCCTCCTCGAGCTGCCGCATCACTGCAGGAGTTGCAAGCCGTAGCTGAACAGAACTGGCCATGTCCTCCATCAGATGACACTCCAGTGGTGGCACTGTTCCCTACAAACACAGTGGCAGAGCAACAACAGTACGTTATGAAGAAGGAACGCCGAGCGGAGCGCCCTTCACTCATGGTGCCTGACTGGGTCCAAGTATGTCGACCCAATCGCTCGTACAAGCTGCAGTCCTTCTGGCCAGCACTGATGCAGATTGCCGCTCAGCTAGGACAAGCTGCTTCCATCTGACTGGTGGGTCACCATGGCATGCCAGTTACCGCAGAAGCATGACGCCACTTTCCGCTTCCGATCAAGAGACTACAACCAAGCCGGCCCGCCCAGACCAGGACTTCACCGATGAACGATTCGCAGCTCCAGCTGGGCACCCGCCAGAACCACCTGAGCCGGCGCAGCGTGAGCCCTACGTGGCATGAGTCCGATGGAGACCTCTTCATCTTGAGGACTATGTTACTGACTTTAAAGGCCAAATGTCACGTAATTTTTTTTTCCAAATGCCAACGAATTTTGATAAAATACACATAGCTTAAACCAAATATTCATACTGGAGACCATATCACCCACCCGTATTTACATAATTGCACAAAATACACCAGGCGAAGGCCCCCCTAGCGGCTGTCAGTGTGTGACAGCCAATCCAGACTGCGGCCATGTTGTTGACGTCACAAATTTCACCCTGGCTGCCCTGCCTATCCACATTCACACTTATCAACAATGGACAATCATGACGGAAAGTGACAGCGATTGTGAACAAATTAGTTTAGTTTTGTCCTCTGGTGAATCGGACTTGGAATTCAGGGAAGACGACACCCCAGATACTGATGACAGTGGTTCAGACAGTGACAGAGGCATAGAACCTTACAGGTTCGAGCCGTCCGAGACGGAATCAGATGCTTTGTCTGATGACAACAGTTCCGACGATGACCAGAGAGCAGAACCAGTGGAAAATGTCATTGAATTGGACATTAATCGCCTCCAGAATGTTGAATGGTAAGCCAAAAGAAATCTGTGATGTTTAAATTAATTATAACCACCGGCAAAATTGGGAAGCCGAAGGGGGTCTGTCGAGGGCACCCCATAAATATCGATTTTTTGGAAGCCATTATTATGACGATACAGTGCGCTAGCTTACAGTAGAACCCTTTCTTTCCTCATTCAGTTGTAGCAACAAAATCAAGGATGAAATGGAAGTAATTGTGGAAAATGACTTGTATTAAAATCCCCAGGATCGTGTGTATAGGGCCATAACCCTGGGTAATAAGGGACACTTTTCTGCGTCCTGCTCAAAATAAAAAAAGCAGAATTACACTTAAAACACATACCTGTCAAGGCATACTTCATGCCTCCCTTATTGGGGGGCTTTCACACCTGTACTGAATACTTAAAAACTGTATTTATCGGCAGATGAAAGAAAACTGACCCCCCCCCCCACAAAAAAACAAACTGCAACATGACCTATTTCAAACATATTTATTCAAATGTACACTTTTATGGACACAATCTTGAGCCACAACTTTTTGGTAATGTGAAAATAATAAGCCAAGTAGCACAAAAAAAATAAAATACAAAAAAATACAAAAATATTTTTCAAATTTACATTAGCACAAGGTAGATTGCTTAATTTGAAAGTACACAATAAGAATTATTCTGAATATAGTTCTTAATTGTCAGCTAGATACTGTATATACACTTGGAATTAAAGAGTTTTTATTTGTCAGCTTTGTTACACTAATGCACTTGGATGAACTTGAAACAAGAAAATGTTCACTGATGCTGCTTGTTATAGTTCCAAGTAGCAGACTTTGCTGACTCTAGCATTTCTGAAGTGGCAGATCAGATCAGGTGGCAGATCAGAAGTGATCTGCCACCAATGGGGGTAGATTGTGCCCTGCCACAAAAAAATAACAAACCATCACTTCTGCAAGTGATGCATTGGATTTGGAAGGCGATTCCTCTCTGTTCTGGAGCCGCAAGACAGTAGAAAGTGTGAGGCCATCAGCCTAATGACTTCTCACTGTAGTGATAATAGCTCACGCTGAGCGCTCTGCCCGCCCCGGCCATCAGCCTAATGATTGAGTCCACACTTCTCAATGTAGTGAGAATAGCTCACGCTGAGCGCTTTGCCAGCCCCCTAGCTGTGGGGGTCACACACACGACGTGTTCCTCAACACACTCACTATTTTTTTTTCCCGTATATTTTTCTTTTGGGCGTACAGAAATGGCAATACGCCCGTATTTGCTAAAATTGCATTTTCCCCGTACGGTATTAAAATACGGCGAAAACGTATCACTTGACAGGTATGAAAACATTTCCCAGAAAAGTGTCCCTTATTACCCAGCTGTCCCTTATAGCCCCGTTTTACGGTATGGGTGAAATATCCAATTTTTTCTTTCTTGTTGCTCACTTCAATCTTCCAGTCTCCATATAAACAATCAATCGGGATACCCCAAGCATCAAACTAGGGTACAATCTGTTTCGTCACTTCTGCCTTCTTCCCCAGGCGATTCCGGGGGCCCTGAGTGGTAACATCAGGCCAAGCGCGGCAGTTTTAAATTAACGAATGTTCCGGCGTTACTGAAGCATATGCACCAAGACCCGAACGGATCGGTTCCCTTTTATATCTAGTTTCAAGACATTTTAAGGACCCTGTTACGTGACATTTGGCCTTTAAATACATTGGTAATCAGTGCATGGTCTGTTCAGTGGCAGAATAACCCACATGACCATGCAGGCACACTGACAGTCTACCCAGTTGCCCAGTTAGAAATGTTATGGTTGAAATGTGCTTTAAGCGGTCCTTTTGTACCGGCCCTGCTTAGCATATGTTCTACGCTACATTAGCCAATACGCTAACCTTTATACCGGTTACTGGCCCGTTCGGTCCAGTCATATGAGTGTGCTTCAGCTTTACATTAGCCTGATAAATATGTCTGTTCTTATGCCAGCACATTCCTGATAAGCTAATCCGCATATGAGTAAATGTTCTGACCTTCTCAGGGGGAAGGTACGTAAATGTGGTGTATGTGAAACGGCGCAACGCACTACGCTGTGGTAGCACGCACGCATGTGTGACATCAGGGGGCCTCAAGGTATATTAGGCGACTGCCCAGCGCCAGTCGGTCTCTTCCTACTTTTGCCTGCTTCCAGCCACACACTGCTCTGTACTATTTTGCGGTGCTAGCTCAATAAAGCTAACCTCAACACGTGGACATGTCCGCCCTTATTTCCAGACATAACACTGGCCAGTTGGGACCTATCTCTGTGGAGTTTACGTGAACGCCACGCGTATGTATGGGTTTTCACCGGGTACACATGCTTCTTCCCACAGGTTAATTGCTCATTAGGTTAACTCAGGGGTTGGAAACCTTTACTACACAGAGCAATTCTGAGCAATTTTTGTCTGAAGAAATCAACATGGAGCCACAAAAATATCTGACCCTGAAAACAGATAAAACAGCAGCATTACAATTACAATCTGGGAGAGACCCTCCTGCCGGGGGCCTGGGGGTGTGGTGGGGGGCCCCAGCAAGAGTGAGGGAGTGATGAGTGGAGACGGTGATGGTAGGTCAGTTTTGTGTGGTGCTTTGCATGTCAGGTAGCATCTCAGAGCGCTTGCAATGGTCCGCTGATCAGTTGCTCGGGTGGGTGTTGGGGGTGGTGGTCTGCTTCTGTGACCTCCCTGGGGTGGGGTGGTGCCCTGGGGTGGGTCGGCAGGGGTGTGGCTGCTTGCCTGGACCGGCAGTCTCCCTGGCCACTGCTGGGTGCTGGTGCGTGTTCATGGTTACTGCATCTGCACTGCTGCCGCCCTAAGTAATTAGGGTGAGTGAGTGTGGGTGAGTGTGAGGGGGAGAGCACGAATGGATGTGAAGAGGTCAGAATGCGAGTGAGGGTGTGTATATGGGTGAATGTGAGTGTGGGTGACTCTGAGGGCGAATGGGAGTGGGAGCAAGACTGAGCGAGTACAGGAGTGGGAGACACTAGGTAGGTCCAGGAGTGCGAGTGTGGGATTGTGTGGGGGAGAGGGCGAGCGAGCAAGAGTGAGTGAGTGTGTGTGGGTGCAAGTAGGTGCGTATGAGAGCATGAGGGTGTGAGTGTGTGGGAATGGGTGTGTGATTGAGGGGGTAGCGCATCTTGGCTGCATGGGCTCCCTTGGACGGGGGAAGGCCCCCCGTGTGGAGCCCCTGTTCTTTGCTGCCACCTTCGTTGGGTGTGGGGGTCCCCAGGGTGTGCGGCAGTGGTGCTGGGGTAGGGGTGGGTCCGCTGTGGGGGTGTTTGGGGGTTGCTTGTGCTAAGGGGGTCTCCAGCCCGAGGGATGGAGACACCGGTCTCATGGTGCCTGGGGCCCTGGGGCTGGCGTTGGCCTCGCTGGGGGGATGGGGGTTGGCTGGCAGGTGGCGTGGGTCTGCCGCGCCGGCCGATTTGCGGCCCATCCTCCCTCGACTGTCCTTCCTTGGGCGAATGCCTGGCTGTCCTGGGGCTTGTTGGCCTCGGCACATTTGTGTTCTGTGTGGGTTGGTGGCATTGTCCTGCTTGCTCTGGGTTTCCGGGGCGGTGGGGGGGAGTTGCTGTGACCGGCCACCCTCGTTGTATGTTTCCTGACAAACCACTCACATGCACACACTTATTTTGTGCGCGTTATCATACACACACACACGTATGCACGCAGACATGTATGTTTCTCCTTTAACAGGTGCAGATAGCAGACTTGTGTTGAGACCTCTTTGGTGGAAGAAATAGTCTGTCTTCTGTTTCTTTCAGTTGTTCATTTGTTTGTCTTCTTTGTCTGTTCCTCTCCCTTTTCTTTCCCCCTCCCCATCCCTCCTTTCCCCATTGCTCCCATCGGGTCCTTCATGGGTGGAACAATCTAAATAAAGTATTAAAAGTTATTACAAGAGGAGTTTATAACAATATACAGTGCATATATACGTACTGTATAAAGCTCCTTTTGGCAAAGTAAATCTGTTTGGCAGAGTAAGGGAAGCAGATTTCTGTTCTGCTCACCTAGCTGCCTGACAAGGCAAGGGGAAAAAAAACAAAACAAAAAAAATATAATCTGGCCTGACAACATCAGGACTAAAAGAGTTTTTTTCAAGAAATTTGAAACTTTTTTGATTGTAAATTCATTTATAATGTTTTGTGGTATTTTCTTATTTATTTGCAAAAAACTGTCAGTCTTTTCCTTGCCTGTTTTTGTGGGCGTTTTCATTATTAAACTTTAAGGTTTTTCAAAGGTTTGTTATATTTTTGGCAAAAATGTGTTTTGCTTCTTTTATAAATTTGCCACATTTTTCTTTGCAAATTCGATACCTTTGTTGAATAAAACTGAGACTTTTTTAATGTAAACTTTTGTCATTTTTCCCAATAAAATTGCAACTTTTTTACCATAGACTTTGTTCCCATAAAGTGGCTTTTTTTTGGTGGGGGAAGGGTACAGTTGTTACTTTTTCAAGTAAAAATGCAACTTTTTTCATATACACAGCTTTCCAAATTATTATGCAAATAGGATTTTAGTGTCATAAACGTTCAATTTTTTGTTTTTCAATTAAACTCATGGATGAAGTTGTGTCTCATGGGTCTTTGGATCACTGATATCAATCTCAGACACCTATCATAATTAGTTTGCCAGATGAGCCCAATTAAAGGAAAACTACTTAAAAAGGATGTTCCACATTATTAAGCATGCCACAGGTTTCAAGCAATATGGGAAAGAAAAAGGATCTCTCTGCTGCCGAAAAGCGTCAAATAGTGCAATGCTTTGGACAAGGTATGAAAACATTTGATATTTCTGTCATGTCCGCTGCGTAACTGTGCAGCGAACAAATAAATTGGTTTGAGCCCAATGTGCAGTAAAGTAAACGTGTTTATTGACAGTAAGGGAAAAAACACAAATTGTCCATGTAATAGTCCAACTGAGCGATGATGAGACAACCGGCTACTAACTTCGTTGGCTAGTGTGAGATGCCATACGTGCTCCAGGCAGAACAGGAGTGGAGAGGAAGGGCATTAAATAAGGAAGACTTACATGAGCGTTGGAGCGAGAAAGCTCTGGAATAACAACACTGTACAGTCAAAAAGGAAGGAAGCCAACAACCAGTGAATCAGGAAATCCAATGTTGACTAAGCCACCACACTGACTGATCACACTGCCTCACACAGATCGCTAATGAGGGCAAGTGGACACAGCAGTGTGGCTAAGCAGGTGCATGGGGGACTGGATGTGTGTGTGTGTGTGTGTGTGTGTGTGTGTGTGTGTGTGTGTGGTGAAGACACACAGCCGGTGAATGTCTGGCACGGAGGAAGAGCGAGAGGAGGAGGTGTGGCCGTAGGACTGGCATAGAGCCAGGCTCAAATAATCTGCCAGCTGGAAATAATAAGCAACAATCAAAGACCTACAGCCACAGATCATGGGCAAGGTTGAGAACAACCCCACACATGACAGAGCCCCCCCCCCCCCCAAGGGTTGGACGCCAGACACCCACTGTACCATCACAAAAAAAAAAAAAAAAAAACACAAGAGAAAACCTGCTCCCCCTCCTCCCCACCCAGAAGGCCAACACAACTAACCAGGGCAGGAGGGGGGGAAAACAGGTCAGGAGGGATTAACCAAAGAGAAAACAACACAATACAACACAAGGAGCCAAAAAATTCCCAACCCAAAATTACAGTAAACCCCTCCCCAAAACCCAAGAGTCCCCAAGTTCTGGGAGCCGGCCAAAGTCCCAAGGACCACGAATGACCATAAGTTCAGGAGGTCAGCCAAAGTTCCAGGGCCCACAAATGGTTATGTGAACTAGGCCAGGTGGTCTATCAAAGTCCAATGCCAGCCGGACCACCAGGCAAAGTGAGTCAGGTGGCCTGCCTGGAAAACCTGGCAACCTAACCCAATGGTACAGTATATCGGGTGGCTGACTGGGGTTCATCAGCCACCAGACCAGGTGAAATGGGCCGGAAGGCGGCCACCCCACCAAAAGACCCAGTCCTTCAGGTGGCCAGCCCGCATCGTTGAGCCACCAGGGCCAGAGGGGTGAGCGAGGAAGTGGCCTATTCACCAGGAGGCTTGGAGGTGGGTGGCTGGACCAGGGAAAGGAGACCCCTGCGGATACTGGTGGCAGGACCCAATGGACCACGACGGTGTCCAGCAGAAAGAGAAGGATCACCCACCTGGCCTCTGGAAGGGGGAAAGAGACCCTGGTGTCCTTAGACTGGCTGGCAGCACCCTCGGTGGTCCCAACATGAGACTGGAACTTAGTTGCACCCGCGGTGGACCCGGGCTGGACCGGGTGGCCGCAGCCGCCCTGGGGTGGGTTGGCAGGGGGGGTGGCCGCTGGCCTGCGCTGGCAGTCTCCCCAGCCGCTGTTGGGCGCTGGTGCACATTCAGGTTCACTGCATCTGCATCGCAGTCGCCCTAAGAAATAAGGGTGAATGAGGGTGGGTGAGTGTGAGGGGGAGAGCACGAATGGATGTGAGTAGGTCGGAGTTTGAGTGAGAGTGTGTGAGTGGGTTTGGGTGACCCTGAGGGCAAGTGGGAGTGAGATTGAATGAGTACAGCAGTGAGAGAGAAGGGGTGGATCCTGGAGTGTGAGAGTGGGTGAGTGAAAGTGAGAGTGAGGAAGTGCATGTGGGTGCGTAGCATGAGGGTGTGAAGTTGTGGGGATGGGTGTGTCTGAGTTTGGAGGTGCTGGATTGAGGGGGGTAGTGCCTCTCGGCTATGTGGGCTCCCCTGGGCAGAGGGCACAGGTACGGGCTGGTCTCCAGCCCGGGGGTGGGGGCGCTGGCTTTCTGGTGCCTGGGGCCTGAGGACTAGTGTTGGCCCCACTGGGGAAGTGGGGAATTGTTGGGCCTGCCGCGCTGGCCGCCTGGCGACCTGGCCTCCCTCAATCATCCCTCCGGGGTGGACGCCTGGCTTTCCTGGGGCTTGCTGACCTCGGACATTTGTGCCCTGTGGGGGTTGTCAGCGCTGCCTTGCCTGCTCGGGGTTGCGGGGGGGGGGGGGTTGCTGCGATGGGCCCCACTCTTCGTATGTTTTCTGACAAACCACCGCACACGGACACACAAACACAAATGTCTCTCCTTTAACAGGTGTGGATACCAGACTCATGTTAAGACATCTTCGGTGGAAGAAGCAGTTTGTCTTCTGTTTGTATTAGTTGTTGGTTTGTTTGTCTTTTTGTCTGTTCCCATCCCTTTTCTTTCCCCCTCCACCCACTTCCTTTCCCTATTCCCCATCCTGTCGGGTCCTCCATGGGTAAAATAATTTAAAGTATTAAAAGTTTTTACAGGAGGAGTTTACAACAATTTCCAGTACATAGTTAGGTACTGTATAAAGCTCCTTTTGGCAAAGTAAATCTGTTTTGGCACAATAAGGGAAACAGATCTCTGTTCTGCTTACCTGGCTGCTTGACAGGACAAGGGAAAAAAAGAAACAAAACAAAACAAAACAAATGAACGAACAAAAAGCAGTTCAGGGGTTGTCAAAGACAAATCATGCCAATAACACTTACAAACAACAGCTGATGAAGAGGGACCAGAAGGAGAATCGACAAATGATGCCACAACAACACAAACTCAGGCTGACATATACAGTATATAAGGAGCAGATAATTAAAATAATATAAGATGGCTGGGACTAATTCGGGAGCAATCTCGAAGCAATCTCGAGCAATCTCGGTTCTGGGAGGGACCAGGTCTGCTGGGCTGGCCCCACCTATGAAAAGTCAGCTGATAAAATGACACCTCGCAGCAATTAGCTGACACTTCTGACAAAGGCTGCAGTGAACAGTCGAAACATGTAAAGAAGGTAAAAACATCTCCTTTCTATTTTTGTCTTTAATAAGAACAAAAGGTAAATAATTAAAAGAAGACAAAATGAACCAACTTGAGCAATTACGTGGAAGTTATGGACAAAACTGTATCAAAGATTTCCACTGGCTGGAGAAATTGGAGAAAACGCAGGCACGCTACAGAAACCACCTGAGAGTTAACCTGCGTTGCAGAGATGAGGATGTCACACCAGCAAGCCTCAACATAAAAAATCCAATCCCAACCAAAAACGCAGAGAAAATTATCAATAAAGCACGGAAAGACCTGATCAAAGAACGGGTAAGAATGACAGCAAACAAAGTGGACAGAATCAACAACCAGATCAAGGAGGAAATGGACATTTTCAAGAAACACTACCCGACCGACCAGGAAACACAGGAGCAAATAAAAGCACAATTAAAGCATGCACATGAACAGGAATTCACTATAACGAAAAAACGCCCCTAGTTTCTTTAAATGGTGCACATTTAAAGAATCTCACAGTTGACTACATATCTGAACTATTACAATGTGTTGCAAAATCCACCTATTTTCAATACAGAGAAAAAGTCTACAGACAAAAAGAAGGATTTGCAATAAGAGACCCACTATCAGCCATCATGAGCAGTTTTTTCATGAAGGATCTGGAAAACAAAGCCATCAACACAGCACCCACACAATGTAAACCCACCCTCTGGAAGAGATACGTGGACGACATTTTGGAGAAAATAAGGAAAGGACACACACAAGAACTCACTGACCATCTGAACAGCACGGACAGCACTGGGAATATAAAATTCACACATGAAGAGGAAGAAAATGTCACCATAGCCTTTCTGGACATGAAAATCCACCACAACGATGACGGCAGTATAAAAATCACAGTGTACAGGAAACCAACCCACATGGATCAGTACCTACTATGGACATCAGAACACTCTACAGCACACAAACTATCAATTGTCAGGACGTTATACGAACGGGCCACCATCATCACAGACCAAGAAGATAGACAGGAGGAGGAAAACCACATAAAACATGCACTCATATGCTGCCAATATCCAGCATGGGCCATAAACAAAGGGAAGCAGCAAGTCAAAAACAAAACAAACAGGAAACAAGACACAGAACAAAAGCCAAAATCAAAAACAAGGACACCATAACTATACCATACATCCAAGGGATAACAGAACCAACTCAAAGGATCATGAAAAAATACAAAACAAACACAGCAGTAAAACCACACAAAAAATTAAGACAATTATTAGTACACCCCAAGGACAAAATAGAACAAGACAAAAAATGTAATGTAATATATGAAATATCATGCAGATCATGCAACAAAACCTACATTGGAGAAACCAGAAGATCATTCACCACAAGGAAAAAAGAACACCAGAAGGAATGTGAGAAGGAAACACAAGGACGACTCACAAGGTCATAGAAAGAAAAGACAGAACAAGAAACATTAAAATCAGCAATATCAGATCACTGCAAAAGAAATAATCACATCATGGACTGGGACAACGCAAAAATATTGATCAGAGAGCAAAAGACACAAACGCTGGATCAAGGAGGCCATAGAAATAAGGAAGTGGGGAAAAGACAGCATGAACCGGGATGAGGGGGCCTTTATGCTTTCCGACACCTGGGACTACAATCTCCAGAGACCATTGGACGGCGGAAACCGGGGCCGGCTCGGCGGATCTGACAGGTCTGCTGGACTGGCCCTGCCTACGAAAAGTCAGCTGATAAAATGACACCTCGCAGCAATCAGCTGACACTTCTGACGAAGGCTGCTGTGAACAGTTGAAACATGTAAAGAGGGTAAAAACATCTCCTTTATATTTTTGTCTTTAATAAGAACAAAAGGTAAATGGTAGGGAGTGTGCTTGCGTCCCCCACCAGGAGAAAGGCAAGTCTTTTCAAAAATAATGGTATAACATAAATGAAACAGCACTTGCCTTAACTCATGATCTCCTGCTGCTGGGGTGCCAAACTCAGGATGTACTGCCAGTGGAGCTGGTACTGGAGCTCAGGAGCGACAAGCTGCCAGCACTGGAGCTGATGGGGTAGCAGGAATGGGCACCCGCACAGCAGATGTGGGAGCCGGCATTGCAGGCATGATGACGGGCAAAACCAGAAATGAGGCGGTTGAAAGCTCAGCAGCAGACGCCAATGCTGTGGAAGAGAGGAGAACAGCAGCAACAGATGGGGAGGAAGAAGAAGCTAATGAGACAGCCAATGAAGAGAAACTCTGGAGCAAAAAGGAGGCTGCTGCTGTGATTCTCTGGAGCGGCAAAGGAGCTGTTGCTGGAGGAGTGGAGATGAATTCCCGCTCCACTGCTGCTAATGTTGCCACTGCCGCTGGGACCACCATGGGAAAACCAGATGAAATGCTCCGTGTGGCAGCGAAGTTTCGTCTGGCAGCGAGCAGCCGGGTAGCGTCGAGGAGCTGGCGTTGGGGAATGGCAAGCAGCGGAGGCTGGAGCTGTGGGCATTGGAGGCTCAGCTGGCAGAGCAGTGGTGGAACGCCAGGAGGAGCAGCGTCTCCAAGAGCCTCCTTTCCAAACTGGACTGCCGCACGCCCTGCAGGTCCCGTTGTACTCCACAGGAACGGAGGGAATGGCAGCAGATGGTGAGTCGGGGAAAGGTGGCTGCAAGGCTGGTAACGGAAGTAGCGGAGGAAGCGCCAGGCTCTGAATCCGGGGATGGGAGTGCAAACTCGGTCTAGCTGCCATCAAGTTCGCTACTCCCCCCCTCAGCAATCCCAAGCGTCCTCTGAGGGAGAACTGCTTCAAGTGGCGGCCGCCAGATCCTCCACCACAGCTACTACCTCTCACTCGTTGCGGCTCCACTTCCTCCTCCTCCTGCCGGGCTCACTGTCTGAGTCCGTGCCTGCTGGGTCCCTTGCTGGTGGCGTCATTCTGTCAAATAACTACTTTGAAAGGCAGTCATGATTTCAAAGTGGGACTCAAGGTAGCAGGGAAGACTTGGTGCAATGGTGATTTATTAACAAAAAATAAATGAACAAACAAAAAGCAGCTCAGGGGCTGTCAAACACAAATCATGCTGATACACTTACAAACAAGAGATGATGAAGAGGGACCAGAGGGAGAATTGACAAATGACGCTACAATAACACAAACTCAGGCTGACATATATATAGGGAGCAGATCATTAAACTAATATAAGAAAGCTGGGACTTATTAGGAGATGACAGAGGAGCAGCTACAAACAGGACAGGCGGGGCTATGCAGACAATGGACACTGGAGAATACAGAGGGCAAATAATGCAAACAACAATCATAAATAAACCAAAACAGGGAGAAAACATAACTGGACTAAGAACTGAGAGTAACCCAACAAACTAATGATAACAGAATTGTACAAACATTTCAAAAATAACAAGCAACATAGTCAGAATGTTTGGATCATAACAAAAACTCGACCTTCTTCCAGTTTATTTGTGATTTGTTTTCCAGAAGTTTTGGGACTTTTTTTTTTCTTATAAATCTTGCTTATGTTTCCTCTGAAGATTGCAACATTTTCTCTAAATTTGTGAGATATTTTTGCATAAAATTTAAGGTTTTCTCATTTTCTGCTTTTAATTATTTTTTTTTCGCATGAATGTGCAACCATTTTTCTTAAAAAAAATTATTTCTTTTCTTGGAAATTTTTTTTTTTTTTTCCTCAAGGCCTCAGGGAGCCATTGGTTCTGGACATAAGGGCCACATGTGGCTCCACAGTAGCAGGTTACAAACCCCTGGGTTAACTGCTCTTAAAATCCAGACCTCTCTGACCCATAAGTGCTGCCCTTAGCCTGTTTTCACAACAGGAACTAGGGCTGGGCGATAGCTCGATGCTTTAAAATCGATATGTATTTACACCCACAGGATGACCCAGTATCGTTTGTATCGACAATACTCCTGGTTTCTCCTTTCCATCTGCACCGCAACTTCGCCCAGCTCGGCTTCCACCTCCCTCGCTCTGAACACAGAGCTCTCCTACCTGCTCTCTTTTGACACATGTCCAGAGGATGGCTGCCAAAAGCAAATCACGTGACAGAGCAAAGGGACAGTAGCAGTCAGAGCAAAAATAAATAATAAGATAAAATAGGGCAAAAACAGTATATACACAGTGCAAAAAGTTAGACTAAGTAGAATAGTTTTTACAGTTATAAAATAAGTAAAACAGCTTTACATCATTACAATTAAATTATTCTGCAATAAATATATATATATATATATATATATATACTGTATATATATATAGACAGGATATTTCACATTTGAATGAGTATAGTGTTGTTGTCACCTTCAATAATTTATTACATTGGAAGGAACGTTCTTTATTGCGAAAGGTAGTAGTGTTATGTCGGTTTCTATGAGCAGTGCAGATTACGCTGGTCAACACCAAATTTATTGTCTATGCTTTTTTAGCTGATTTAGGACAATTTTGATGTGCTGAATCCAAAAATCACATTGGTTTTGCTTAATCATGTCAACTTTTTGAATTATGGCCACATGTTGTTTTATACGTTTTAGTTTACATGTATGTGTATTTTCGCTTTATATGATGCAAAATTCTTTTTTATGTCTTGAAATTCTCTGAATTTTGAACAATGATGATGTAACATTCAACTTACATGTACTTACCTTTATATAAAGGTAAGTACATGCACAGTACTAAGTACTAAGTAAGAACAGGTTTTTTCTTAGCACCTGATCAAGAGAAATGGATGTCATTTTCGGATTCAGGAGTGCAAAATTGTCTTAAATCAGTTGAAAAAAAACACAGACAACTTACAAAAAAATTATTTTTGTAACCCTGTGTTATAAAGTCTGAAAGCAGCAGGTAGGAATGACTTGCAAAACCTCTCCCTTGTGCACCCTGGATGGAGCAGCCTGCCGCTAAATGAGCTCCTCAGTGCACTCAGCGTGTCCCACATAGGGTGGGACTCGGACTCCAGCAGAGACGACAGCTTAGCCACCATCCTCCTCTCTCCTGTCACCTCTACTGGGTCGAGGCAGTGCCCCAAAACAGTTGTACAGGTGAACATGTTTTGTTCCTTGTGTGGATTTCTTAAGTTATTACAAGTCTGATGAAAATTGAATGAAAAAACTGGACATACACATACTGAAAAAATGTTCATGTATGCATTACTTATTTCTCCCAAACAAAACTGACCTGAAGGCATTAAAAACAAATTCAGCTCAAGCGAAAGTTTAATACAAGAGTTTAAAAGTTTCTGCAGCTTTTTTGTTATTTATAAATGAAGTGATAAAGAGGAAACACTGTGAACAGAGGCACAGCAAGGATTAAAACTGATTTAAACCCGAGAGGAGACGTACCTTTAGTTCGGTTAAGCCTCTATCGTAATCCCCCTGGGCAACATATGAGGTACTTCACAGGTGCATTTTTGATTTCAACATTATTTCAGGTCTTCGGCGCTGCAATCTTGGATGACCCGCTGCTATACTCGGGATTATTTAAAAGCAAAGGATGAAAGCTCTGGGAGGGACTGCAGCGTTTTCCCACCACAGGTGAGAAACTGAGTGCCTTTGTTCTCCCGTTGAAGTGCCGAATAAATCTGAATAAAATACACTTACGAGACCTTCTTCAAAGAAGAGTTACAGCTGGGAGAAAAGCAGTCAAATCTGAATAATTTTATTTCTTTCTGCATTCATAAGGCATGGCAGCACAAGACAAATGTGGGGTAGCTAAAGAGCGAGACAGACGCCGACAAGAACAAACAATTCTGTATCAATTTTAGCTGAAAAACAAATGGTTCCCCTGCTGTTTATGCTGTTCGTATGAGAGACTTCGTGTACAGCAGCTGCAGATACTGACCACACTTTTGGGTTTTGAGGCGGTGGAGGTGCAACTGGCTTCTTTTCTGCTGCTGGTACCCCTGGGTTGCATTGAATCCACACCAAAAAGCCAGAAACCACAAGAGGAATGCTCAGGACCTCATTTCCATGTTTAGGTGGTTAAAATCAAAGCCACCACCATCATTATAATGATTTATCAACATTAGCAGATAATTAACCATGCATTTGGCTCCAGCTGAGCAATGTCATTTAGCCTTTACCAGAATAAACTAACAAGCCTCAGTACAAACACCTGTTATAAAATTCCAAAGTAAGTAAGAAATCTTTACAAAAGCAGCAGATACTGCTCCATTATTAACTGTCACAAAGAATTTCTGCTATTATTTAGCATGTGATTTTACAACCCCAATTCCTGTGTCTTGCTGAAATAAGCAGAACGTCCTTGAAAAAGACGTTGCTTGGATGGCAATGTATATTGCTCCAAAACTGTGTACTGTATAGAGCCCTTTCAGCATTAACTGTGGCCTCCATAGATGTGTAAGGTTACCCATGCCATGGGCATTACCACACCCCCATACCACTTCAATGCGCACGGTGGCAACGACAATGAAACCTGGAAGGGGTGATTGGGAGGAAGCGGCCTGCCCGATTCTGAACCCGAGTGGTGTTCAGTGTATTGGACGGTGGGCTAACCACAGTTTTGTCTCATAACGAACACCATGTCAAGCATAAGGGTGTCCATATGTGCACCTGGCACCAGGAACACCCTAGGTCGCAGGTTGATGATCGATGTTGTTATGGTGTCATCAACCTGCGACCGTATGTCTTGGACACTCGGGTAAAAAGAGGTGCAGAGCTGTCAACTGATCACCACCTTGTGGTGGAGTTGGATTCGATGGCAGGAAAGATGCCATTCAGACCTGGTAGACCCCAAACGATAGTGAGGGTGGTGCTGGGAACGTCTGGCTGAGGACCCTGTCCGGGAGGTCTTCAACTCCCACCTCCGGAAGAACTTCAACCACATTCCGAGGGGAGTCTGGAGACATGGAGTCTGATGGGCCATGTTTCTCCACCTCTACTGTTGAACGGCGGCCCAGAGCTGCGGCCGCAAGGTGGTCGGTGTATCCTCTGGTGGCAACCCCTGAATCCAAGTTGGTGGACACCAGTGGTGAGGGGGCCATTAAGCTGAAGAAGGATTCCTACTGGGCTTGGTTGGCTTGTGGACTCCCGAAGCAGCTGAGGTGTATCGCAGGCCAAGCGGAGTGCAGCTCGGGTGGTTGCTGAAGAAAAAACCCATGTATGGGAGGAGTTCAGTGAGCCATGAAACAAGACTTTCGGTTGGCCTCGAAGAGATTCTGGCAAACTGTCCGGCGCTCAGGAGGGGGGAAGCAGCTCCCTGTCCACACTGTGTATGGTGCGGATGGGGCACTGTTGACTTTCGACTGGGGAGATCGTCGGGCAGTGGGAAGGAATACTTCGAGGATCTCCTCATCCCACTGATCACACCTTCCGCAGAGGAAGCAGGGGCTTGTGGACGAGGGGGGTGACTCGCCTATCACAGGGGCTGAGGTCACCAAGGTGGTTAAAAATCTTCTTGATGACCGGGCCCCGGGGGTGGATGAGGTTCACCCTGAGTACCTCAAGGCCCTGGAATGTTGTAGGCCTGTCATGTTGACACACCTCTGCAACATTGCGTGGAGGTCGGGGGCAGTGCCTTTGCATGGCAAACCGGGGGTGATGATTCCTCTCTTCAAAAAAGGGACAGCGGAGGGTGTTGCTGCCAACTTTTAGAGGGATCACACCCTCAGCCTCCCTGGGAAGGTCTATGCCAAGGTTCTGGAGAGGAGAGTCCAGCCGTTGGTCGAACCTCGGATTCAGGAGGAGCAATGTGGGTTTTAGTCCTGCCGTGGCGCATCGGACCAGCTCTCTAACCCTCTCGAGAATTCTCGAGGGTTCGTGGAGTTTGCCCCAACCATTTACATGTGTTTTGTGGACTTGGAGAAGGCATTCGACCGCGTCCCTCGTGGGTTTTTGTGGGGGGGTGCTTCGGGAGTATAGGGTATCAGGCTTGCTGTACGAGCTATTCGGTCTCTTTCGGCTTTAGGACTGTGACTAGGATTCTTCTTTGAACTTGCACAGAGGCGTCGTCTCTTCGAATTTAGTCTGCTGGTAGATCATTAGCTTCCCCAGGCGAGCCCGTGTACTGGCGGAGGGGCGCGACGAGAACGCTGATCCATTGCCACAGGAACACATCATAGAGGTTTGCCCGCTCCAAAGACTGGAAGGAGGATTACACACCCTCCATACAGCAAACCAGGAGGCAACTGCTTGGCTTAAGGACTTTGCATTCGCTAAATAAATAAATAAATAATTCGGTCTCTGTACAACCGTTGTGAGAGTTTGGTTCGTATTGCCAACACTCGGTCGGACTCACTCCCAGTGAGAGTTGGACTCCGCCAGGGCTGCCCTTTGTCACCAATCCTGTTCATAATTTTTATGGACAGGATTTCTAGGCACAGCCAGGGAACGGAGGGTGTCATGCTTGGTGACCACAGGATCTCATCTCTGTTGTTTGCAGAAGATGTTGTCCTGTTGGCTTCATCCAGCAATGACATACAGTTTTTGCTGGGACGGTTTGCCGATGAGTGTCAAGCGGCTGGGATGAGAATCAGCACCTCCAAGTCCGAGTCCATGGTCCTCAGATGGAAAAATGTGGATTGTCCTCTCTGGGTTGGGGACAGGCTCCTGCCCCAAGTGGAGGAGTTTAAGTATCTTGGGGTCTTATTCACGAGTGAGGGAAGAATGGAGCGAGAGATTGACAGACGGATCAGATCAGCATCTGCAGCGATGCAGATGTTGTACCGGTCTGTTGTGGTGAAGAGGGAGCTGAGTTCTAAGGCAAAGCTGTCGATTTACCAGTCAATCTAAGTTCCTACTCTCACCTATGGTCACGAGCTTTGGGTAATGACCGAAAGAACAAGATCACGGATACAAGCAGCTGAAATGAGCTTTCTCCGTAGGATTGCTGGACTCACCCTCAGAGATAGGGTGAGGAGCTCAGTCATCCGGGAGAGGCTCAGAGTAGAACTACTGCTCCTCCACATTGAAAGGAGTCAGTTGAGGTGGTATGGGCATCTGATTAGGAGGTGTTTCGGGCATGTCCCACTGGGAAGAGACCCCAGGGCAGACCCAGGACTCGGTGGAGAGACTATGTCTCCCAGCTGGTCTGGGAACGCCTTGGTATCCTCTCTGAAGAGCTGGAGCAGGTGGCTGGGGAGAGGGAAGTCTGGGCATCTCTGCTTCAACTGCTGCCTCCACGATCCGGACCTCCGGAAAAGTGGTAGAAGATAGATGGATGGATGGATGGACTTTACATGGCAGAGTTTTAACATGCACTTCTAGATGTAGCAATGAACTGTGTTAACTAAAAATGATTTTTCAAAGTATTTCTGAGCCCACATAGTAATAGCCTTTACAGAATGATGTCAGTTTTTAATGCAATGCCATCTGAGGGATTGAAGGTCACAAACTTTCAAATTAGGGGTGTACCATATTGTATCGTTCACGATAATAATACCGGTATAGATTTTGATACCGGTGTAAAAATAAATACTGTGATATTTGGGGTCTGCTTCATGACGACATCATCATCATCATCATTATCATAGCAGTCTGTCGGGGGCGACAATGACTGTTTCGTTTAGGTCTGATCAGATTCCTCCACGCAGTTCTGTCCTTCACCTTCAGCTGCCAGGAACTCCTGACCTCGTTAACCCAGGCAATGTCCGAGCCAGTATAAGTTGCTTTCTGACTGACCATTTCATGAAACTGCTTGCAAAGTATTTGAGTACCGCTAGCTTTTGCTGGACTAGCGACACGTTCTTGGTAGATACAGGTATTATCAGTGGCAAGGACAGGCCAAGACAAACTGACTCCAGTATCTGTTGCAGTGACTGACCAGATGATAGGTTTGTTTATCTCTGCTCTTTGTGTAGTGCATGTCACAATGCACCGACTGGAAAAAGTCCACCACAGACCTTGCTACAGATGTGTTTATCTGCCAGGATGTCCAGTCTCACCCCGTATAACTGGGAGTGGTCCACCACAGACCTGTGACAGATACTGTTTTTAGTTCTGCCAGGATGCCCAGTTTCACCCTCCACGCCCTCTGAAGGGCAGGGTTGCCAGTTGAGTCGCCGACGGCCCGACCTATGAGACAGGTAGTACCGGTTTTCATGGTTATCCAGTAGCAAGCAAACCAATGCCTGACCTGACAGTAGTATCACAATATTAATGCCTCTAAATTGATATAGTATAACCACCACAAAGAACCTCCATATTACAGTGTATTGATTTTTTCTCCAGCTATAATAGTGCAATACTTGATGTATAAAACAATGATAATACTGCATCATATGTATCACAGGAACCCCAGCAGCACACAGACATCTTGCCAACATCGGCCCAACATACCAAGTTTACGTCAGGATACTGTACATCTCATAGAGGTCTTTTGCGCATTGGCAAGACATTGGCTAGACGTTGGCATGCCAAGTTGCTGACTGTGGCCCAACGTATGTGAGCTGTTGGGGTTGATTCTCTGGCCTGTGCTCTGAAGTCCAACCTCTCCTATCTGACAGAGTTGGACCTGAGTAACAACAACCTGACGGCTCAGGAGTGAAGATTCTGTCTGATGGACTACAGAGTCCACACTGGAGACTGGAAACTCTCAGGTCAGGATACAGATAATTTCCCATAGAAGAACCACTGAAGGTTGTTGTCTAACTGCTAAAGTATAAAGCTATGAAAACACATAATGTGAGAGACTACAAACCCACAAAGTTGCATAAGTTATGTCATCGTTTTCAACGAGCAGCCCAGAGGAAGAGACTAACAGCCCATCTAAGAGGAGGTGAGCTGTGACAGGGTCACCCACCCTAGTCCTGTTTGGTGACGTGTTCAGTGGGAAGGTGGGGGGGGGGGGCAGACAGATAGACAGATGTACTTTACTGATCCCAAACTGGGAAATTTCAGGGTAGCAGCAGCATGACACAGTAAGACAACCAAAACAACAGAAACACACAAAGCATAGAAATAGGAAAATAGGAAATAGAAAAAGGAATTACCCAGGGGAAGTAAAATTGCCCACACAACTCTATACACATCACAGACCACCCATCATGAATGGGCCCTCCGGGGCAGAAAGACAGACCCAGATGCTGAACTGCAACAGCGACACCCATCAACAAAAAATTCAAAACTGTGCAGACAACACAAAAAATGCAAACAAGAATGACCTACCCAAAGAGGCACTCCAGAGCTGGGTCAGCTCCGGAGGAGAAGAGGAGACACACGGAGGGGCAAGTCCACACAATCCCAAACAGCGCACAACAATGCAACACTGCCACAGCGAAACAACAAGTCAACAGAACGGCAAAACAAACATGGTGTGGGAAGCTGTCGCTCTGAAGTCAGATCCTCTCCAGTTGAGTGGAAATATTTAAGTTTTATTTTCTGTTTCAGACTGCTGTCATGTTAAAAAAAAAACAATGAGGCAGCAGTGTGGATAATCTGCCTGCATTTTTTCCATACGCCGACAACACAATTGTAGCAGTATTAACATTGGACAATGTGCCGCTTGAAGTGGCTGTAGATTTTTCCTTCCATTTTAGCCATTTCATCTTGATTTTATTCAACCACCCAAAGAGAGAGAGAGAAAAAACATCCGTTCAGTGCAACGAGAGCTAAAAGCCCCTGGACATACCCATATAATGGGAGAAATGCAGGTAAAGTGATTCAGCATAAAACCCGACCTCTGTGTGCAGTTAAGATGTAACAATTTATATTGTTTTCTTGTAATATTTGATACAGAACTAAAAAATATTTTAAACTAAATCTGAGCTGCTGTTTATAAAATGGGGAAATACAAGTTTTTGTTTTGTTTTTCCTGAATATGTTGAAGGTAAACAATCCTGGCCTGTGAAACTGTCCTTTTTGCATAAGTTAAAAAAAACCTGTATTCTGTAATATCGTGAAAAGTATTGTATTAAAATTCACAGAAATATTGTGATATTGTGGGGGCACAGTTTGGAAGTTCTTTCACCCAGAAGCCAGGGGGAAGGGGAGAATAATGGACAGTCGGAGGAGGTGTCACCGGGGGTTGGGGGGGTGGGGGTTCAAACGGGACAGCAAATACTATGTGCCTCCCGGGGAGAGGAATAAATGCCGGAGAGAAGAAGTGTGTTTGTGCAGAACCCGCATATACAGTATTATATTAATGTGCTGCATTTCTCTTTGTTCACACAACAATGTATATTGGTCGGAAGCCCTGGGTCTCTACGTATGGAAATAAGGATATAAAAGAGGAATGTACAGAGACCCAGATAGCGTAGTAGCTCAGTAGAGCTCAGAAGCGAGTTTGCTGTCATGGTGTTGGAGAACGAATAAAGCCTTGTGTTGTCCAGCTTGCTGCCTCGCCTATCCCTTTCTCCACACTAGTGATCTGACGTGCCATGGAGAGTGCTCTCCTATCCCTTTCTCCACACTGATGACCCAAGACGTGCCATGGAGAGCGAGCCACACTGGGACCTAAGACGCGCCATGGAGAGTGAGCCGAGCACCGCCCTGGAGACTACCTGGAGGAAGAACACCAGCACCGCATGTGCTGTTTCAGTCAAGCTCCCGAACTTCTGACTTCACAACCCGGCAGCGTGGTCTTCACAGATGAAAGCCCAGCGCACTCCGTGGGATAACTATGGATGACACAAAATGCTAAAACGTGATTGTCATAGCCAGGAGCGGCACTGGGGTTAAGCTCCCAGTGCTCATAAAATGCTCCTTATGGCGTGCGTCTCGAAAAGCCTCTGACAACTAAGTCCAACTCCTAGCCTGCCCGTGTGGTTTAGTCTCTAAGCCCGGCGGGACTGCTTTTACTAATAGGAGAAGGGGCGAGGGCGGATCTCTAGCGCCTTAAAACCAGATGCTTCGGGTAGATGGTGGCTTGTCAACCTGGGAAGGTAGCCCATCTAGGGGAAGGTAAACCCTGATTTCAAACCTCCGCTGCCTTGCGGCATACCCGGTCACGGGAAAGGCTTCGGGAGTCAACCCTGAGGAAAAATCCGGAGTCGGAGCCCCTAAGGCAGTTCTATGTTGTGCTCAACATCGTTCTGGCAGCTCTGCAACGGCGCTGGTGCCAAACTGTAGCAGCCCTGCTGTTCCTTTGGATTCATCAGTGACGTGGAGAGGGGGGACATGCTGCATGGGCAACATCTTATCCTCCATATCTTCCTGCCCAGGCTTGAATCCTACCAACGCCCAACGCTGGAAGGTAGAACACCGGATCACTGGAGAGGACACTCCAGCTTCGCCTTTGGCGTAGACAAAACACGGGGAATGATAGTTACCGGTTATAAGCCACCGCTCAATTGGCGTAGAGCTCGCGCCAGGGGTTTTTCCCGACGATGGGAGGGATCATCGGATCTCACTGGACAGCTAACCGCCCGCCTCAAGCTGGGCAGGCCCCCAGCCAATAAGGTGATGTCCCGCCACAGCTTGCTTTCCTCATTGGGTGCATGGGGATGAGGAGAAGTCCGAACAGCAGGCTGAGAACTTTCGCACCAGGCAAGACAATAAAACAAAAGAGACCAACTCTAAAACTGGGAACTTGGAACGTCCGCACTATGATGACAGGACTCGCTGCTAACCTAAAGGACATCAACGACACCAGGAAGACTGCCATCATCAATAATGAGCTGAAGAGACTGGGAGTGGATATCGCCACTCTCCAGGAAACACGGTTAGCTGATGCAGGCACACTGAGAGAGAAGGACTACACGTTCTACTGGCAGGGAAAGGGCAGTGACGAACACAGGGAACACGGAGTGGGCTTCGCAGTGAAGAACACTTTGCTGAAGATGGTGGAACCGGGCAGCACTGGCTCTGCACGACTCCTCACCCTCCGCCTGAACACCACTTAAGGCCCAGTCACCCTCGTCAGTGTGTATGCCCCAACACAGACAGCCACACCAGAGGCAAAAGACGAGTTCTACGAGAATCTCGCAACAACTGTCAGGATCATCCCCAACTCTGAACAACTCATTCTCCTTGGAGACTTCAATGCCAGAGTGGGTGCTGACCACGACTCCTGGCCCTCCTGTCTTGGACCTTTTGGCGTGGGCAGAATGAACGACAATGGACAGCGGCTGCTCGAGTTCTGCACATATCACGATCTGTGCATCACAAACTCGTTCTTCAAGACCAAGCCCCAACACAAGGTTTCCCTGGCAACATCCGCGCTCAAAGCACTGGCACCAGCTAGACTTGATCCTGACCAGGCGCACCTCACTGAAGAACGTGCTAATCACCCGTTCGTTCCAGAGTGCAGATTGCGACACAGACCATTCATTGGTGTGTTGCAAGGTCAAGCTGCAGCTGAAGAAATTCCATCGTGCTAGACAACCTGGAAAGGCACGGATTGACACCAGCAAGATGGCCCAACCAGAACTTGTTGAGCAGTTTGCCTCCACCTTTGAGAAGGAACTTGGTGTACCACAAGGAGGAGAATCTGCAGAGCAGAAGTGGGAAGAGCTGCAAAACACCATCTACCGCACAGCCTTGGCTACCTTTGGGAGGAAGACCTCGAAGTCACAGACTGGTTTGATGCCAAGTTGACCGAGATGACCCCCGTCATTGAAGCCAAGCGCTCAGCACTTGCTGAGAACAAGAAGTACCCAAACGAGAAGAATCTCCAGATTCTCAGGGGCTGCGAGAAGCAAAGTTCAGCAGACTGCTCGGCGCTGTGCCAACGAGTACTGGACTCAGCTCAGCCAAGACATTCAAAACCGGCTGCCATAACAGGGAACATCCGTGGTATGTACGATGGCATCAAGAAAGCACTTGGTCCGCTCAGAGCAAGACGGCCCCCCTCAAATCCTCCACTGGGGAGATGATCACAGAAAAGAACAAGCAGATGGAGAGATGGGTGGAACACTACTCCGACCTCTACTCAGACAGAACACCGTGACACCGGCAGCCTTGATTGCCTTCGACTGCCTGCCATCCATGGACGAACTTGAGCACCGAGCCAAACCATCGACGGAAGCTCAGTAAGGCCATTGATAGCTTGGCCGCTGGCAAGGCACCCGCAACGACGGCATACCCCTGACCTGATCAAGCACGTGCAAGACCGCCCTACTTGCTGCCATTTGCATGACGTCGCTCTGCCAGTGTTGGAAGGAAGGTGCCGTACCACAGGACATGAGGGACGCCAAGATCATCACCCTCTACAAAAACAAAGGGGAGAGAAGCGACTGCAACAACTACAGGGGCATCTCCCTCCTCAGCGTTGTTGGCAAAGTCTACGCACGAGTTGTTCTCGTTCGTCTACAGAAGCTTGCCGAACGTGTCTACCCCGAGTCTCAGTGTGGCTTCCGCGCTGAGCGATCGACGGTAGACATGATATTCTCCATCCGCCAACTCCAGGAGAAATGCAGAGAACAGAACATGCCCCTGTACGTCGCCTTCATCGACCTCACCAAAGCGTTCGATCTGGTCAGCAGAGAGGGCATTTTCAAGATCCTGCCAAAGATAGGATGCCCACCAAAGTTGCAAAGCCTCATTGAATCGTTTCACACCAACATGCAGGGGATAGTGCAGCACGATGGCAACGTCTCAGAGCCTTTCAACATACGCAGCGGAGTGAAACAGGGCTGTGTACTTGCGCCAACCCTCTTTGGGATTTTCTTTGCTATGCTCCTGAGGCATGCCTTCAGCACAGCAACAGAGGGAATCTACCTGCACACAAGATCTGACGGCAGACTTTTCAACCTCGCCCGCCTGAAAGCCAGAACCAAAGTACGCAAGGCTCTAATCAGAGACATGCTGTTCGCAGACGACACTGCAGTCGCAACCCACACACAGCAGGAGCTTCAGACCCTTATGGACCGTTTCTCCCAGGCATGCAAGGACTTCGGGCTTACCATCAGCCTGAAGAAGACTAACGTCTTGGCGCAAGGCACGGAAGCACCACCAACCATCACCATTGACGACTACGAGCTGGAGGTCGTGAATCAGTTCACGTACCTGGGGTCCACGATCAGCAACAACCTCTCCCTTGATACAGAGATCAACAAGAGGATTGGAAAATCAGCCTTCACACTCGCTCGCCTCACCACACGAGTGTGGGAGAATCCCAAACTCTCTGTCAAGACGAAGATGGCAGTGTACAACGCCTGCGTCATCAGCACACTGCTCTATGGGAGTGAGACGTGGACAACATACGCCCGGCAGGAAAAGAGACTGAACTCCTTCCACTTGCGCTGCATTCGCCACATCCTGGACATATCCTGGCAGGACAAAGTGCCCAACACAGAAGTTCTGTCCCGCGCCGGCCTTCCCTCCATGTTCACTCTACTCAGACAGCGCAGGCTTCGCTGGCTAGGCCACATTCACCGTATGGAGGATGGCAGAATCCCCAAAGACGTCCTCTATGGAGAACTGGCAACTGGCAAGAGAGGCGTTGGCCGCCCACAGCTGCGTTTTAGAGACGTCTGCAAGAGAGACATGAAGGCCCTGGAGATCAACACAGAGCGCTGGGAGAACCTTGCAACGGACCGCTCCAAATGGAGAGGCACCCTGACCAGACAGCTCAAGGCGGGTGAAGAGAGACTGACTGCTGCTGCAGATGAAAAAAGGACCCGCAGGAAGAACCGCCACAGACCCAGCAGCACGGAGACCACCCACAAGTGCGACCTGTGTGACAGGGACTGCCATTCGCGCATCGGCCTGTTCAGCCACAGGCGGTGCTGTTCCAGCAGAGTAGACGTTTAGGATTCTCTTCCATGGTCATCATAGACCGACGGAGGCCGACGACGGTTGCAGCGCCGGACGCGAGCACCACGAAACAGGCGACAAGCCTGCTCAAGGAGCCGCCGACCCATTGGCAGCCTCACCAGCAGAACTCATTTTTTTCTCAGCCACTGCTGATCCCCAGAGAGATCTACCGGGAAACACTACACCGAAGCTGATCTGCCCGTGCAATTTTTACACAAATTGGGTCGACCACCTGTCTAGAGTTGCTTTTAGGCCTGCGCTCCGCCCTATGGAGGATTTGGCAGAACTTGTTTTTCTCAGCTGCTGCGGATCACTGGAGAGTTTTTACTGGAAAATCCCGCACCCGAGGCTGATTCACCCACACAATTTTTGCACGGTCCGGAGGCTTTTAACGTACTGGGCCAGCCCACCATTGCTTTCCCCGCACCTCCGTCCCAAAAGGCCTGCAAGATGTCGGTTTTGTCTCCGTCAGGCACGGTGTGCACCAGACCCCGCTGCGCCCACTGTACAATGGACCGTTCAACGTGCTGGAACCTGGGGCAATGCATAAGATGTTTTCCCACCCTCCCCCATTCCCTCCACAGACTGACATGCCCTTATACTTCACCAGCAGGACGGTTCTACTGGATTGGCAACCCCCCGGTATAATCGCTATGAGCACTGGCTCAGGCCCAAAGGACCGGGGGGTTACAGCCCCTTCTGAGTGTTCGGGGGGGGGGGGGGGGGGCTGTGTGGGGGCACAGTTTGGGAGCTCCCTCACACCCAGAAGCCAGGGGGAAGGGGAGAATAATGGACAGTAGGAGGAGGTGTCACCAGGGGGTATCAAACGGGACAGCAAAAACTATGAGCCACCCGGGGAGGAGTAAATGCCGGAGAGAAAAAGTGTGTTTGTGCAGAACCCGCATATATTATGTTAATGTGCTGCATTTCTCTTTGCTCACACAACAATGTATGGTGGTCGGAAGCTCTGGGCCTCTACGTATGGAAATAAGGATATAAAAGAGGAATGCACAGAGACCCAGATAGCGCAGTAGCTCAGTACAGCTCAGAAGTGTGTTTGCTGTTATGCTGTTGAAGAATGAATAAAGCCTTGTGTCATCCAGCTTGCTGCCTCACCTAATCCTTTTCTCCACAATATCATTTTTAGATAGATAGATCTACTTTATTGATCCCAAACTGGGAATTTTTAGGCCATGTACCATATACCATATACCCCTGCTTTCAATGTTGGTTTTACGTGCAGAGGTTTTTCCAGATTTTCTGAATCTTTTGATGACCTGGACTGTAGAAGACGAAATCCCTAAATTCCTTGCAATTTTACCTTGAGAAACATTCTTAAACTGTTGGACTATTTGTTATTCACAAAGTGGTGAACATCACAACATCCTTATTTTTGAACAACTGAGCCATTGGGGATGTGCTCCTTTTATGCCCAATCATGACACTCACCTGTTTAAGCAATATTGCACGAGAGGGACTATGGTATTAATGGATAAGCGGAAGGCATTAGAGTATCACGCTCGTAGTTAGTATATTCATGATACCTTAACAACGTTGAGTATAATATTGCTTTTATACAACAGTTCCGGCAAGAACAATTTATTAAATGACAGCAATACTAGACAAAATATTATGATTTGTTTGTTTAACCATTTACAGCATTTTGCACTGCTGAGAAAAAAATAGTCCTGTGGGACACATATGCACATGGTTATATCACTTTAGGCTTCACATCTCAGATTGAACAAAGGACTGAGTCTCCTTGGAGATAACAGGAGGATGTGGAAGTTTAGTCTTTGGTATGCAGAGAGACCTTGGGGGATTTACTGGCTGCCAGAGACTTTAGGTGGAGGTGATAAGATCTAACAGAGGATGCATTGTTACTTGGGATTAAATGCATTGTGACTGTGAGCTTTGAAGGTCCTGGGTATTTAAAGGACGAATGTCTGAGTTTTTTCCCTCTTTCTGTTTTTGCTGATGTTGGAAGATGTGAATAAACCTGACTCGTGAGATAAACTCTGCCTCGTCATTTTCACATTTCCACAGTCCCTTCTAAGTGTAGCCAGTAACTGTTACTAAACATCTCAATCAGCATGAAAACGTCTATTGTCATTTCACACACATATAAACAAATTAAATATTGTCAAGTACAAAAGTCATTATTTATAAAACATATACGTATTAAGTCAGTACTGCAGAAGACCCGAGATCAAAACAGGACCTTTGGCCAATGCCGGTAGCTAGCTGGTGACTAGTAGTTAGCGTGCTAGCGATCTCTTCGGCACACTTTGCTTGCTTTTCTTGGTATTTTCAGATGAAGCAAAGAGTCCATCACCACAAAAGTATTGTGGTTTTATCGTGTTATCCTTGTGTTTGCTTTTCTCTAGATTGTCCAGGTCAGTTGATGAAATATTTGCACACGGGAAGTTTCCATGGAAATAGCCTGGCCTTTTCCCTTCTCTTCCTCCTCTTTTGATGATCATTCATAATTTAACTCAAATGTCACTGTATATTAGGAAAAATGTCCATTGTTTTGCCATATACCATTAATGTTGCCTTGATGCTAACCAGGAGTTGACAGTAAATAACGGTTAATAATTAACGTTTAATAGAACATCTTTGAAGCGGAGTGATGCATATCCAGTGAAAGTTGCAGTGCAATTATTGTGGATTTTAGTAACTCCTGGAATCCCTATTGTCAAATCAAATTGCTCGGTCAGAACTAACTGTTGTATAATTTCAATTAACCTGTTCACCTGTAGAATGTTCTGAAAAGTTGTTTTCTGAGCATTCCTCAACTTCCCCAGTCTTTTCATGTCCCTGTCCCAGCTTTATTTGTAACGTGTTGCAGGCATCAAATTCAAGATGAGTGAACATTTGCAACAAAGCAATAAAGTTTATCAGTTTGAACATTAAATATCTTGTGTTTGTAGTGTATTCAATCAAATATACGTCGAAAAGGATTTGCAAATCATTATATTGTGGCCACACATATGTGACCTACTTTGTGACTGATGTAAGGCCTCACATTTTAGATAAGAACAAAGACAGATCTTCCTTGGAGATAACAGGAAGCTGTGAAGGTGTTAGCTTTGGTATGCAGGGCCTGAGACTGTGGGGGTGATATTAGAGGATTAAAGAGGAGATGCATTGTTACTGGCGATTATAATGCAATGTGACTTGTGATGCAATGCTTGTGAACTGTGAGAGTCCTGGTATTTAAGGACGAGAATTTCCTGTAATGTTCTTTCTTCTTTGAGATGTTGGCGAATGTGAATAAAGCTGACTTGAGAGAAATCTGTCTCATCATTAGCACATTCCCACACTGGTGACCCAAGACGTAGCATGCAGCGGGAGGAGAATTCCCCGGGGCCAGCCTCGTCAGGAGCCCCCAGCCAAGCGAATGCCCCTACGGTCCAGCTACCGGACTTTTGGCAGAACAATCCGTGCTCCTGGTTCCACGTGGTTGAGGCACAGTTCAACCTCCGGGGGATATCGGTAGACGACATAAAATTCTACCATGTGGTCGCAAAACTGGACAACCACACGGCCCAGCATGTGGAGAGCCTTATCGAGCAGCCGCCAGACAGCGACAAATACGGCGCGTTGAAGGCTGCACTCATCCAGCACTTCACCCTCTCGGTTGATGAGCGAGCAGAGAGACTCCTGGCGCTGACTGAGTTGGGAGATGACACGCCCGTTAACCTGATGGAGAAGATGTTGAGGTTGAAAGGCTCTGACGACGACCATTTCATCTTCACCCACCTCTTCCTCAGAACCCTACCATCAGCGACGAGAGCGACCCTGGCCAATTAGCCGTTGTTGGCCCAGTGGGACTACCGCGCGCTGGCCCAGGAGGCGCAGCGAATTGTCAACGCCAGCAGACAGCGCGCGGCCACGGCCGCAGCAGCGGAACTCGGCGCAACGACTGGAGATGGCAGGGGGCCAGGGGCAGCAGTAGCAGACCCACCGACGGCGGCGGGGGCCAGGGAACGCGGATCAGACACCCTTTGTTTCTACCATCGCCGCTTCGCAGAGAGGGCACGCAAATGTGTACCACCGTGCCAGTTCAAGCGTTCGGGAAACGCCAAGACCGGGGGTCGTAGCAGCCGCGGCCCTCGGGGAGGAGAACAAGCTGCTCTACTTGTTGGACGCACGCTCGGGGAGGCATTTCCTCGTGGACACAGGCTCCCAGTTGAGTTTCATCACACCTTCCTACGCGGACAGGCTAGCAGGTTCCAGAGGTCCCAGGGTGGCAGCAGCGAATGGCTCAGAGATTAAGACCTTTGGTGAGAGGACTCTGCTTCTGTCCCTACACGGCCGTACATTTGAGTGGACTTTTGTTATAGCAGCAGTGAATTTCAATATGTTAGGGGCTGATTTTTTGTGCTCACATGGTTTGTTGGTTGATCTTGCTAACAGGCGCCTGGTTAATGCATTTTCTTTTGATTCTATTCCCTGTACAGCGCGAGTGGCTCCGCCAGCAGCACAAGCCAACGTCACAGCTGCAAGCGGTAAGTTCCACACACTGCTCACTCAGTTCCCAGCACTCACGGTCCCCACATTTTCGGCAACCGTCACTAAACACGGGGTGGACATTTTATTACCACTACTGGACCGCCCATTTTTGCAAAAGCTCAGCGCTTGGACACAGCTAAACTGGCCATAGCGCGCGAGGAGTTCGCCAGCCTGGAGAGGTTGGGCATAATCAGGCGTTCAAACAGCCCATGGGCTTCCCCGCTACACATGGTCCCGAAGGCTGACGGCTCATGGCGACCTTGTGGGGATTTCCGCAGGTTAAACAATGCTACAGCGCACGACCGCTACCCAATCCCGCATATCCAAGATTTTTCCGTTCATTTGGCAGGGGCGTGTGTTTTTTCTAAGATAGATTTGGTCCGCGGTTACCACCAAGTCCCAGTGCGCACTGAGGACATACCCAAAACAGCGGTAATAACTCCATTTGGCCTATTCGAGTTTTTGCGCATGCCATTCGGGCTTAAAGGGGCTGCACAGACGTTCCAACGCATGATGGACGTGGTGCTGCGCGATCTCCCTTTCGTGTTCATCTACTTGGACGATATTTTGGTAGCCAGCGCGTCCGAAGACGAACACGAAAACCACCTAGCCACAGTTTTCCGGAGGTTGGGAGATCACGGGTTAATAATCAACCCAGCGAAGTGTCAGTTCGGGGTGGCGTAGATCGATTTTTTAGGACACCGCGTCTCCCCCGAAGGAGCGGTTCCACTTCCTGACAAAGTGCGCGCGGTAGCAGATTTTCCCCGGCCGCAGACGGTCAGGGCGTTACAGGAGTTTTTGGGAATGGTGAATTTTTATAACCGTTTTCTCCCCCCGCGCGGCGCAACTCATACAACCGCTGTATGCCGCGCTCAAAAAACAGAAACCCGCGAATAAGGTCGAGTGGTCCCTGGAGCGGGACCAAGCGTTCTCGGAGGTAAAAGCAGCCTTGGCAAAGGCTGCGTTGTTGGCACACCCAGACCCAACGGCCCGCATAGCGCTCACTACTGACGCGTCAGATGTGGCCATAGGGGCGGTCGTGGAGCAGCATGCAGCCGGGGTTTGGCAGTCCCTCGCCTTTTTTAGCAGGACCTTGCGCGATAGTGAGCGTAAATACAGCGCGTTCGACAGGGAGCTGCTGGCTCTCCATTTGGCCATCCGCCACTTTCAGTTCTGGCTAGAAGGACGCTGTTTCACCGTGTTTGTTGACCACAAGCCGCTAACATTCGCGATGACCAAGGTTTCAGAACCGTGGTCAGGCCGGCAACAGAGACAGCTGGCCGCGATCTCAGAGTTTACCACTGATATTCAGCATGTGGTGGGCAAACTGAATGTAGTGGCAGATTGCCTCTCGCGCGCCGTGGCGGCCCCAGTCAGCGTGGGAATAGATTACGCAGCCATGGCCGCGGAGCAGGTTAGTGACGCAGATGTGCGTGCGCTCCAGTCTGGACCAACAGGGTTAAGGCTGGAGAACAGGGTGCTGCAAGACGGTGTGCCCCCCCTAATCTGTGATGTCTCCACTGGCCGGCCGCGTCCAGTAGTACCGGCCGCGTGGCGCCACCGCGTTTTTGACTCGATTCATTCTTTGGTACACCCGGGAGTGCACGCGTCGGTCAAAATGGTAGGAGAGAAATTTGTGTGGCCGAGTCTTCGCAAACAAGTTAAAGAGTGGCCAGCAGCCTGCACGGCGTGTCAGCGAGCCAAAGTACACAGGCACACGAGGGCTCCTTTGGAGCCATTTCATATTCCAGTCAAGAGGTTCGATCAAGTTCATGTGGACCTCGTGGGCCCCCTCCTGCCGTCACAGGGGTGCACACTCCTTCTGACAATGGTGGACCGCACCACGTGCTGGCCTGAAGTGATTCCGCTGGCATCAACCACGGCCGAGGAGGTGGCGCGCGCGTTTTTAACAGCTTGGGTGACGCGTTTCGGAGTTCCGTCGGACATTACGTCCGACAGAGGCCCTCAATTTGTGTCCGAACTTTGGTCGACAATGGCCCGCAGCCTGGGTGTCACAATTCACCGCACAACCGCGTACAATCCGCAGGCTAATGGGTTATGCAAATGTTTTCATAGGTCACTGACGGATGCAAATTGGGTAGACAAGTTACCGTGGATTTTATTGGGGTTGCGTTCTGCGCCTAAAGAGGACTTAGAAGCCTCCCCAGCAGAGCTCGTGTTTGCGCAACCACTTCGGCTGCCTGGGGAGTTTCTCCCAGATAACCCCGCGCCAGACACCTCCCCGTCTCAGCTGTTGCGGAGTAACATAGAATAAAGCATGCTGCCCGGCCCCGTGCACCACAGTTTTCCACGCGTTTTTGTGCCTAAAGCTTTGAAGAACGCAGAGTTTGTTTTTGTCAGACACGATGCGCATCGACCCCCACTGCAACCACCTTATGACGGACCGTTCAGAGTGTTGGAAACAGGGTACAAGCAGTTTTTGCTAGATTTGGGGGGTAGGAAAGAAAAAGTTGGCATAAACAGACTCAAACCCGCTTTTGTGGTGGCGGATGAGCAAGTGCTGTTGGCAAGGGCCCCGCGGCGAGGTAGACCCCCACGGGGGGCTTCACAGGGTAATGTTTCCCCAGAACACCCGCAGGGACTGACAAAAGGTTTTCACCCCCAGACGGCAACCCCCCAGCGTGACAGCGCCGCGGAGACGTTGAATCCGGGCTACAGCAGATACGGCAGGAGACTGAAGCCTAGACAGCATGCGGACTGATATGTATTGATTCTATCACGGCATGCATACTGTTATTCTCTGGTTCCTTCTAAAATGTTTGGGGGGGGCTGGTGTGGCCACACATATGTGACCTACTTTGTGACTGATGTAAGGCCTCACATTTTAGATAAGAACAAAGACAGATCTTCCTTGGAGATAACAGGAAGCTGTGAAGGTGTTAGCTTTGGTATGCAGGACCTGAGACTGTGGGGGTGATATTAGAGGATTAAAGAGGAGATGCATTGTTACTGGCGATTATAATGCAATGTGACTTGTGATGCAATGCTTGTGAACTGTGAGAGTCCTGGTATTTAAGGACGAGAATTTCCTGTAATGTTCTCTTTCTTCTTTGAGATGTTGGCGAATGTGAATAAAGCTGACTTGAGAGAAATCTGTCTCATCATTTGCACATTCCCACAATATTCTGTTTTTATTTATGTCTTACACAATGTCCCAACTTCACTGGAACTGGGTTTGCAGGAAATTATGACTTCATTCAGTAGCATACTCCAAAGGTGCACACCACTACAGCTTTAAAAAAAAAAAAAAATCTGTGGGAAACAATGGACTATTAAATGTCACTGTGATACCCAGATTAAAAGAAAAGTGAGGAACGGGAGTCACATGGTCCCAGCAAATCAGTGGGAGGTGGAAACACCGTCATGGTTCTGCTCTGAGATACTCAGACCAATCGTTCTGCCTCCTGGAGCTGTTCGATGTGTCTACTTCAGATAACTCCATTTGACTCATAATGCAGTGAGAGGGTCCCACGAGGGATTTCTCTCCCAGAGATCAGGGTCAAATTATATTACTCCTAATGAGGCTTAGCCGCCATCGGTATATCTACCCTCAGTCTCTACGTGCTTTCAGACATGAAAGAGAAGCGGCAGCAGATTTCAAGTCGGGCCCAGAGTTTCTGGAGCCATTACAGATAAGACAAGATGTTATCATCTCACATGCTGCTGCTGCCGGGTCACATTCATTGTCTAAATGTCGAGGACATTCCACTGGAGACTTTTCTGTTCCCCCACTTTGAAAACAGTTTGAACATTTTCTCTAGTTGTTTCAGAGATGCTCTAATAAATAAACAACTGGGATTCATGCATTTCCCAGCGAATAATTTTAAAGTTTTGATATCCTCAGTTATATGTGTATGGGGTTTTAAAAACAAACAAAAAAAAAGATTTTTCTGTTGCTTTATAGCTTATCTAAAAACTTGTCTGCAAAGCTCTGGTTGAAACGGTTTTCAGTTTAGTCATTAAAATAAATGAGCCCCTAATTTGATTGTTTGAGTTGGCCAATCTTAAAAGGTTCCATTCAATGAAATAGTGCTTTTGTAGGTTTTACACTTCTGAAATATGTCTATTGGCCACAAGATTGTTGAAAATGTGGTGTCTCAGGTTTTGTCTACTGATTTGTTTCTCATCAAAATGGAGCCTTTATAAGGGGGCGGTTCCCCTTCTTCAACATGGAAATGTTAGTCATGTCAGCTGTATTGTGTGCTCTGCTCTCCTGTGTGCCTACCTGATATTGGCCACCCAACTTGATCCAATCCAGCCCTGTTTCCTGCCAGAGCTGCAAACATGTCACGGTGACACTGTATACTTAAGCTAACAGTGCTACTAGGAAGTTAGCTTACCAAGTGCGGTTGATATTATTTTCTTTCCATATCAGTCATCCTAATAGAAATCCCTGTTTCCACCTGATTCACTAATCTATGGCTGTTAATATAGCTCACGTCATTCTGGCTTTTTTGTTATATTTTTGCTGTAATGCTACATTAAATCAATAGCATTAGCTTGGCTAAATGGTCAGTCTAACACCATTAGAGTTCACCTCAGTGGGGAGAGGCTGACAGACAGGCCCCCTGGCATTAGCTTAACTGGTTTTGATCTATAAATTTTATTCACCCCACTGGAATCCTCGTTCATCTACCAAAACTTGACCATATATGCCATTCTTAGATGTTATTTTAGCTTTGCTTACTAGAGTTTATTTTCCTTTACTGAGCCAACGCTAGCAGCTAGCTAGCAGTAATATCCTATTGACCACTGAAACCACACACTCCTGTCCATCAGTGATGTTTTATTTCATACATTCTTGCTTAGTTCTTGCTTATTTGCATCCTTGCTTTAATGATGCTACTGACCATGTAGCCATTGCTGGCACATATTGGGACGACTTTCACTTCCGGCGCCACACGAGTCGGCCACCCTTTGCAACAGCGGCTCGATTCCGAGTCTTTTTTTCCCTCCCTCTCTCTTTTTGATCCGGTTTTCTTCACTCCATTTATATCACGGACACACAGATCGTCCCAAATGTCTCCTGAGCCGGTGGACGGAGCCACTGTTTATAGCAGGAGTCGATACAGCAGGGAAGAGCTGCTAGCATTCAACTGCCACCCGGTGCTAACGGAAAAACTCGACATACCGAGAGAACTGAGGTGAAAACGCCGCGGCTGCCGGGCTGGAGTAAGGCGGAGGACCAAAAATATAAGGTACAGACCCTCACTTCCATCTATTGTCATGGGAAATGTACGGTCGTTACTGGGAAAGGTAGATGAGCTAGCGGCTATCTGCTGCTACGATAACACATACCGGGAGTGCTCTCTCCTTTTGTTTTCTGAGACGTGGCTAACTGAACTAGCAGCAGATGCTAACATTGAGCTGGAGGGTTTCCACATGATACGGGCAGACCGAACACCAGACAGTGGCAAAGCAAGGGGCTGTGGAGTGATAATGTATGTTAACAACAACTGGTGCAGACCGGGACATATCACTGTTAAACAATGTCACTGCAGCAAAGACATTGAGTTGCTAGCTGTTAGCATGCGGCCTACATATCTCCCGAGAGAATACTCACACGTGATCTGCATTGTTGTTTATGCAAATCCGACGGCGAACACTGGGACAGCGCGTGACGTCATCCATTCAGTAACCAGCAGGCTGCAGACAGAACACCCAGTGCTCTTCTCCTCATCTCAGGCGATTTCAACCATGTTTCACTATCTCCCATTCTACCCACGTTTACCCAGTATGTCACATGCCACACTAGAGACAATAAAACACTGGACTTATTCTACGCAAACACTAAGGAGGCGTACACCTCATTACAACTCCCCCCACTCGGGAGATCGGATCACAACTTGGTTCATCTCCGGCCAGTGTACAAACCCCTAGTGCACAGACAACCTCTGGCCATGCGCACAGTGAAGTTATGGTCTGAGGAGGCAATGGACACTCTAAAGGGCTGTTTTGAAGCCACCGCCTGGAAGCAGCTCTGCGATCCACATGGTGAGAACATCGATGGCCTCACTCACACCTTCACGGGCTACCTCAGCTTCTGTGTGGACAAATCCGTTCCCACCAAGACCATACGGTGTTGCTCAAACAACAAACCCTGGATCAACCCTGAGATAAAAACACTTCTGAGAGAGAAGAAGAGGATCTTCAGGTTGGGGAATAGGGAGATGCTGAAGTCCGTACAGAGGGAGCTGAGGAGAAAGATCAGAGAAGGCAAGGACAGCTTCAGGAAGAAGATGGAGGACAAGCTGCAACAGAGCGACATCAGCGGGGTCTGGAGAAACCTTAAAACCATCTCTGGGCTCCAGAATACCTCCCCCCAGGCCACGGGGGGCAGGGAGTGGGCGAACAATCTGAATCTGTTTTTCAATAGGTTTGACCAACCGCCCTCCCCCCTGACTGCACAACAACCACTGCTGCCTCTAAAGACATCAAGTCCTGCTGCCCACTCCCCACTCCACCAACACCCCCCCCACTCCGAACACACAGCCCCCCATCCTGACCCTGACCAAGACCCAGGTGAGGACGGAGCTGAGGAAGATCAAGGCGAGGAAGGCGACGGGACCAGACGGCATCAGCGCAAAGCTCCTCCAGTCCTGTGCAGACCAGCTGTGTGGGATTGTGGCGTACATCTTCAACCTAAGCCTGAAGCTGGGGAGGGTACCACAGCTGTGGAAAACATCTTGTGTGGTACCTGTACCAAAAACTTCCCACCCCAAAGACCTGAACAGCTACAGACCGGTGGCCTTGACGTCCCACTTGATGAAGACCCTGGAGAGACTGCTCCTTGCTCACCTCCGCCCCCTGGTGGAACCAGCGATGGATCCACTCCAGTTCGCCTACCAGCATGGCATTGGGGTGGAGGATGCGGTGATCTTCCTCCTTCACCGTTCTCTGTCTCACCTGGAGAAGCCCGGGAATGTGGTGAGGATCATGTTCTTTGACTTCTCCAGTGCTTTCAACACCATCCAACCGATGATCCTGAACGACAAGCTGCTGCGCGCAGGGGTGGACCAGCACCTGTCATCATGGATCCTGGACTACCTCACGAACCGGCCTCAGTTTGTGAGAACCCGGGACTGTGTGTCCAACACGATCATCGGTAGCACGGAGGCCCCCCAGGGAACGGTGTTGGCTCCCTTCCTGTTCAGTCTTTATACTGCGGACTTCTCACACAACACAACACACTGCCATCTACAGAAGTTCTCTGATGACTCTGCGATCGTTGGCCTCATCAGATGAAGCTGAGTACAGAGGGCTTATCCAGGACTTCGTGGACTGGTGCCATCGGAACTGCCTCCAGATCAACGCGAGGAAAACTAAGGAGCTGGTGGTGGACTGCCGCAGGCATGGACAACCCCTCACAGCACCAGTAAATATACAGGGAACAGGCATTGAGATGGTGACATCCTACAAGTACCTGGGTGTTCATCTGAACAATAAACTAGACTGGTCACACAATACTGACGCACTCTACAAGAAGGGACAGCGCAGGCTGTTCCTACTGAGGAGACTCAGGTCTTTTGGTGTACAAGGGGCGCTGCTGAAGACATTCTATGACACGGTGGTGGCATCAGCCATCACTTTTGGAGTGGTCTGCTGGGGCAGTGGCATTACTGCAGCTGATAGGAAGAGACTGAACAAACTGATCAAGAAAGCTAGCTCTGTCCTGGGGCAGCGCCTTGACCCGGTGGAGGAGATAGGAGAGTGAAGGACGGTGGCTAAACTGTCATCTCTGCTGGAGTCCGAGTTCCACCCTATGCAGGATATACCGAATGCACTGAGGAGCTCATTTAGCAGCAGACTACATCATCCCAGGTGCACAACCGAGAGGTTTCGCAGGTCCTTCCTACCAACAGCTGTCAGACTGTACAACCTAAGCAGGGCTGCTCGCAGAGATAGCAAAAAGACGTGACAACCTAATAGTTTTGAATTCAAAAGATGCAATAGACTTACACAATGGTCCCCTCCGGCATACAACTAGGGAAATACCGGTCGCTATGGAGGGTGAGAATATGTATGGGCGCATAATCATACCATGTAGGATAACTAAGTAGACGGTTGTGCTGTTTCATCCCATCTAGCAACAATGCTCTGCACTGTGTGTGTGTTTATATATTTACATATTTATTCCATCTAGCTACAATGCTCCGCACTGGGTGTGTTCATATTTATATATCTATATATTTATTTCATCTAGCTACATTGCGCCGCACTGTGTGTGTTTATATATTTACATATTTATTCCACCTAGCTGCAATGCTCCGCACTGTGTGTGTTTATATATCTACATATTATTCCATCTAGCTACATTGCTCCGCACTGTGGGTGTTTATATGTCTATATATTTATTCCATCTAGCTACAATGCTTCGTACTGTGTGTTTATATACTCATATATTTATTCCATCCAGCTACAATGCTCTGCACTGTGTGTCTGTGTATATATATTTATAGTAATATGTACATATGTATATTAGCTGCTCTTGCTTTTTTTTTTCTTGCCTTCTGATTGTTGCTCTGAGTGTTGCTATGCCTGTGCTGTTGCAATCCTGGAATTTCCCCGTTGTGGGACTAATAAAGGCTTATCTTATCTTATCTTATCTTATCTTATCTTATCTTATGACAATATGATCAAAAATGGACTGTCAAAAGAGCAAAACAGAGGTTGTGTTAACTGAAAGTTCTCCTTCAGTGACAGATTTCTTTCAGCAATGACAGAAAATTCTGAAAGCTGTCATTTGACAGATTACACTGAAGGTGATCTAATCAAAATCAAATAAGATGACAATAATAGACGGACAGAATTTTTACAATCCTGTCTGTCAAAATGATAGATAACAAAAATGTCTAGCGCAACCTCTAGAGCAAAACATATTCATGGAAATGCCTTTGTCAACTTTGCTATTACGGCAATGAAAAAAAAAAAACACTTTGCGCTGGCAATAAAAAGTGCAAAGGGGTTTTTCTAACTCTTGATAATATGGATCCTGGCATCTCTGCACCACTCGTCAAGTCCCTATTCAATCAATCATACACTTACAGAAAAAAAATAAATAAATAAACTAATGCCTAATCCATAAGCTACGCTCCTCCAGTAAGTTCATAATTAAAATGAAAATGTGAATGAAAAAAAAAAAAAAAAACTATTACTACTGCTACTTTATGATTACAACTTTTACATCAAAAACAATGGTTAGTTAAATTCTAGGCAGCCTGGCAGGTGCCTGTGTCAGCACAAGGGATGTGGTGCCACTTAAATAATAACTGATAATGCACCACAGATTTTGGACATGCTTTTTTTATTATTATTAATATTTAGACAATATCAATGTGATGACTTTCACCCAGCCACACCCCTTTAAGATGAGTATGCATGGTCAAGCAACGAATGTGCAAAGACACTGCGCTGCCAGAAGTTATCAAAACTACTGGAGCAAGATGAAAAATGCAGCACATCTGCACACCTAAGATTGTTGTAATAGGGTCCATTGTGTATTAGGGATGGGCGATACCAACATTTTTCCCTTTGATACGATACCATTAATTTGTGGGACTTTTTCTTAGATACTGATACCGATACCGATACTTTTTGCCCAAAATCACATGACTGCAGTTTCATTAACAACTTTTTTGCAAGGGCAATATGAAATATGAAAAAAAAAGCTCATTGTTTTGTATGGAAAATACCTGGGTGAAGGATGAGGCAAGATGGAGTTGGCGAACACAGCTTTGTTGGTGGAACTGAAGTAGCGGTTGCATAGCAGGCACCTGGCAATGGGCACCGGTCAAAGAGACCACAATATGGTTGCCCATCCTTTATATAGGGCAGTGCAGTGCAGTGACGGGACGTGCACGTCACCACACTGCACTTCACAATAAAGTGCTGTCCCCCCCACCGCCCCAGAAAAGTCAAAAGCAAAAAACACAATTGAACCCCCCCTCCAATTTAGGACCCAAATCGCACTAAAATAATGAAAACTAATGTACTAAATTGGCCTAACACACTCACTCAAAACAACCTTGAATAGGGCTGGCGGGTGGGCTGCTGCACACCCCGCTCAGCATGGTGGATTATTCTGCCACCAATAGCTAAAAGAAAAAGGTCCTTCATCAAACTAAAATTACTTGCTGTGCTCCAAAACTAAAAATACAGACACAAAATAACCCCATAACATAACATGCATGCAAAACACAAGAACTATAAACACCCATTTTTACAGCATAGTCACTTGGGTGGGAGAGGTAGAATCGGCATGGGTGGGCCTAGGGCAGCCCCTCAGGAAGCGTGCCCCTGGAAGCAGCAAACCCTTGGGACAGTAGCTGATCTTCTGGATGATGGAGCCCGATTTCTTCACCACTAACACTGACTCCCGTCCAGCCTCGTCACCTACAGCATCCTCCCGGACCCGCCAAAGCTGATTGGTGAGCCTCGATGAGCCATCGGACAACCGGAAGTATGCTACGCCCAACTTCACCACTACGCGCAGACATCCTCAGTGTTTTGCTGGCTGTCATTTGGCCCATCTTCGCTGTGGATGTTCTTCACCCTGAACGTGAACCAAGTCCAAAACTCTCAGCGGGGCCCAGCTGGTCCTGACGTGGATCTGCTGAGCATGCAGTAACTCCATGCTCGTTGGTCTGGTCCCATCCTCTTCTAAAATTATTGTAGCAGCTACCTTCGTAGTTGCAGACCCTCCATCCTCCTGCGGCCAAGCTCCGGAGGCATCTGGGGCTAGCAATTGGTGTCACTCACCAATGCAGGTACCTCGCCACCACACTCGGTACTCCCTCTACCATGTCCTGAGCGTCAGCACTGAGACCCTCCTGCACCGAACCTGAGTGAAACTGGTCCTGCTTGACCGCCGTGGTGTCCGTTAGCTCCTAATCCAACACAACATTCTCTTCGACCACCAGAACCAGAGGGTCTCAGCAGCCACAACCCGACTATTCGTTCCCGGCATCATCTTTATTGGCGAAACCCAGTCCATGAAACAAATCACAACCCATGATTTTACCGCCTTGTGCTGTCACGTGGAACGTGAAGTCAACCATCTTCGCAGACTTGTGCCAGACCGTTAACTCCAAAGTCCCAACCGTGCACAGCCTGACACCTCCATAACCATACAACGGTGCCGGGTTACCTTTAAGCCTGAAGTAGGGGAAAAACTTCCTCACCATGACCCAGTTCAGCAACAACCCCTCCGCCGTCATGTCGAGCAGCAGTGGCACCTCCCCGCCGTCCAACTCCAATGCACAATATGTGTACCCGTCTGTGCTGAGGAACACCGTAAGATACACGGCACACTCTAGCATCATGGTTCAAGCGTCCACATCTGCGACAACGTTTTCCCCTAGCTGGTCAGTCCACCTCCTTATTTTGGTGCGTTGCAGACCCACAATCCTTACACAGGGTTTTTTTCCCGGGGCAGACCTTCAGCTGGCAGCATTGTTTTCTGTAACGTTGTCATCCAAGCTATCCTTGCATTCTGAGTCTGCAACATCTGCCGCGGCGGGTGGCTCCGGCTGCCGCCGTGACTGACACCAAGTTAGCGCCGAAGCTAGTTTGTCTGTGGCCTCCAGCTGGAGAGCTAGTTCAACAGCTCTGGCTAATGTTAAGTCATTGGGCACCATGAGCAGCCTAGTCCACAATGTGGCACTGCACATGTGCTCTGCAAGCTGGTCACGTACCATTTCATCAGAATCAGAATAAACTTTATTGCCAAGCATGTAAAAAACACACGAGGAACTTGACTTGACATTGGTGCGCATGCGCGCGACACAACGACACGGCAGCCATAATAGGCGCCTCATCAAACAGAGATAGATAATAAAGGGAGGGGAAGGGAGGGAACGACACAAGGGGGGAGGAGAAAAAAAACTTTGTTATCATAATACAGCTTATTTTTAAGCAGATTATGATTACAATGAAAAAAAATCTCTCAATAGCACAGAGCAACAACTCAGAATTTCACAAGACACAAGAGAGCAGTGTACAGTATATCTTTAATCAGTTCATGAATCAATGTGTGTGCGGTGTTGAGCAGTGTTGATGATAATAAGAGAGACCCAAGGACCCTTGGCAGAAGATGTTTTGTCTGTCTGGCGCCCAGTCTTATCTGGCGCTGCAGCTGGCTGTCCAAGGCCTTGTGCTCATGATTTTGAAAAAACACAGTCTGCAGACAGCCAGGAGGAATTTTCATGGGGAATAATAATGCCAAATAGGACTGATCACAGAGGAGACTTGTATTTCTTCTGTAGATTCAGTACATTAATCCTTCATTGCGCAGCTTTGAATTCGTCGTGGAAAGACCTGAGCGAACCCATGATGTAATCCACCTTACGAGACAGTTCTCCAGTAGTCGCTATCAGGATCTTCTCCAGTTTCTCAATTTGTTGGATGCACCTCGCCTGGCCAGCATTTTGATAGGTTGAATCCATCTTCAGCAATTTACGGTAAACCAAGACAATTCCCGTCCCAATCAGAATTATCCCAATCACCAAGATTACGAAGATAAACAAATCTTCAATATCTTCGATAGAGAGATTAGAGAGACACAGCATTTTCCAATTACCTGTGTCACATAGACAATGGCCCAAAGCAGCACTTGCTAGCTAGCTGCCACAAGTCGGCAACAAACTGATGGATAGGCTCACCTACCCAATGATGTTGCTGCCGAAAGTGGATCCTCCAGGCAGTCATGCTATCCGGGGTATAGAGGTGGTTGGCTAGCAGCTCCATGATGTCCTCAAATGAGTTTGATGTGCTGAGCATCCACAGGACTCGCTGGCCCTCCATACCAAGATAATGAACGAGGAGGACACGTGCCCTTAGTTTGTCGAGCTGTCCGATGTCCAGCGCGGTGATGTAGGTCTGATAAGCCTCGAACCAGCATGGCCAAGGCACCGGCGGTTCACTCGGAAGCTCAAGAAAGGGACGGAGTGGTGTGATACACGCCCCCATGAGTTAATCCTCGATTGCCAAATGTTATGTATGGAAAATACCCGGGTGAAGGATGAGGCAAGACGGAGCTGGCGAACACAGCTTTATTGGTGGAACTGAAGTAGCGGTTAAACGGCGGGCACCTGGCGACGGGCACTGGGCAACGAGACCACAACATGGTTGCCCATCCCTTATATAGGCAGTGTGGTGATGTGGCAGGAAGTGCACGTCACCACACTGTGTGAGATTTGTATCTTACTTTGAAGTGTGAGATGGTGATGCGCGCCTCCGATGACGTCTCCACCCCGCCCTATATAAGGCCGGGTCAGCTATCTTACTTTCTGTCGTCTTGCCCGGACCTTGGCCGGTGATCTGTCTGTGGCTGTCATCGAGAGTGAGTTCAATAAAGCTGTGTTCCAAGTCACCTCGCCTCTTCTGTGAACCGGGGTAATAGCAGACATTACACACTGCACTTACAATAAAGTGCTGTTTCCCATATACAACACTCATGAACATAAATACTTGAAAGAAATGCTTATAAAATGATAATAAAATAGAACAACGAGCAAAGTAAATAAAAATAAAATGATTTTTTCTGTTATAGTAAAAATAATGAATGAATGCAAAATTAATTCAATTTCTTAATTTGGCGAAGATTCTCAACTGGATTCAAGTATTTTTCACTCCTGAAATGTTTCACCATTCGTCCAAATTCTATGGTAATACCAAGCAGCATAAGTGTGTACTTTTTTCACAATGCAACGTTTATTTTTTTTAATTTTATTATTTATTTATTTTAACTTTACACCATTATTTTACAAACTTAAATAGTGCCTATTTTGCTTATTTTTCAAATTTTATGCTGCTTGGTATCACCATAGAATTTGGATGGACAGTGTAACATTCCAGACGTAATATTTCTGCTCGGGAGTGAGTGCTCGTCTGTGCAGTGAGCTTTAGCCTTTGACATCTGATAGGCTGCCATAATCATGTGACACGTTAGACCATCTCTAAAATATTCTTGGGCTGGTTTTTCACACATAAATTTAATGCCTAAAACTCTCAGAAGTGGAAAAAAAATTGTATGTTTTGTATTAACACTGTGGTACCGCGATATTTTAAAAAGTATCAACTTCAAAGTATCGACCAGCTTGTATTGAAGTATCAATACTTGAGTATCGATACGCCCATCCCTATGGTGAATCCGATATACTAGAAGCTGCTCACAGTGTCTTTGAGTGTCAGGTAGCCTTCGATACCACTACAAATTCAGTGCAAGCAGCCTAAGACAACAGAGTTCCACCCATTCCACATGGCCATTTCCCACAGTCTCATATTGCAAACTGCAAATCCATCAGGTTGCACTGTCACAGCTCAGTTCTCCCGTGAACATATACTTGCAGTGTATGTGTGCTTGAGTTTTTTATTTTTTTTTTGCATGTTCCAGCTGAGAGCCATCATTCCCGTCTGACAGATGCTGTAATCAAGCTGCCAGATCACTGAACAGTTTCATGTATGTTTGAGGAGTGCGGCGGCAGCATGTGTTTCCAGATGTAAACAGCAACAGGAAGAATAAGCAAGCTGACAAAATGCCATCAAATTTCTGGCATAACAATGATGGCCCGGCCTACAGTGTACATCCGCATGTTTGTTTGGGTGTCTTTAGGAGCTGGAGATGCATCCTTGTGTGAGCTATGAAACACCACACAGGATAAAATCCATAACTTTGACATGTTGGCCACAAGCCTGTGCTTATTCATTCCCTCTGAATGATTATCTGCACTCGCTGCCTTATCCTCTGCTGTCACACACTGACTTTTCATCCAGAGCGCCTTTTTTTCCCCCCTCTCACTGAAACAAAGGGAAAACTCTAAGAATCTGTTTACAGCTGACATTTGGATACCCTCTTTTTAAAATTGCAATAACCATAAAAAACCCTGAGGTGCTAAACTTCTGCACTTAGCTGTCTGAGCCATTCGGTCTAAATATCTACAGCTAGAGGGCTGTTCATTAAAGATTTCCCCTGATAATTTCCAGTTATTGTAGAAGGCTGGAACTGCACATGTATAATAATACATACTGCTGTAGGTCACGTGGTAATTTAGCCAGTTGAATGGAGAGCAGTCATCAGGCCGCACACCACGGGAGACGTTCAATGAGATGAAAGAGACTTATGGGGAGAATGCCCCATCATGTGACGTAGTTGAGCAATGCCATCGACAGACCCAGTGTGGTTTGACATCAGTGGAAATGGCACCTATTCCAGATGACCACAATGCGCTACTCACGAAGATACCATCCGGTGAGCGGAGGCCACCATTTGGACATGTGAAAGCTGTCTGCAGGACGGATCACACCTTTCCAGAAGCAGAAATGTGTTACATGCCCCCAGGCTCTTTTAGCCATGTGCCAAGAAAACTAGGAGGCACATGTCCAACCCTCAGTGGGCAAGGTCATGCTCACGGTCTTTTGGGACCAGCATGGAGTATTGATGATGGATTTCCTGGCAAAGGGTGGCACAATTACCGGGACTTACTGCACTTCAATGCTGCAGCAATTGTGGCAAGCCATCAAAATCTAGAGGCATGGCATGCTGACCAAAGGTATACACCTCCTGTGAGACGGCACCGCAGTTTACACCTCGCATGTTGCCCAAACAAAAACACGGTCCTGACGCTATGAAATCCTTCCTCACCCACCCTACTCTCTTGATGTCGCACCTCCTGACTTCGATTTTTTAAGGGTAAGCTCTTCCAAGACGAGGAAACGCTGATTTCAAGGTCAAGTTGTGGCTTCTGATGGGGAGAAGTGCATGACCCTTGGTGGTACCTACGTATGTAGAGGAAGACTCACAACTGTCCGTCAGAAATGAGTCAGGGGAGATCTTTTATGAGCAGCCCTCTGACTTACAACTTTCAGAAGTATCCTCTTTGGAATTAAAAGCAAAGGGCTTGTTTTTGGTTATTATCATCATGTCGTGTTTGGTCCTCGGTCATTTTTGTTTTTTCGGCTGGCAGTAGAGTTAGCGTTCATCAGCAACATGACACCATCACTGAAGCTTTAACAAACACATCCAAGGTAGTTACTTAAACTTAACACTGAATTGTGGTAGAAATACTGTAAATGTCTAGGGTGAGATTCTGAGAGACCAGGTGGCTCTCTGTTTTGACACCCTTGGCCAGCAGTCAAGGGTTGTGAAGGTTTGCAGAGATCAATTCCACGGTCTCCATGCAGAAGGAAACTGTTTGAGCTCCGATTTTAGTAGACATCCAGATTAGACCTGGGTCACATACAAAATTCTGGGTCAAGTCAGGAAATAAGTGGTTGGTTTAGAACACGCTCTTTCCCTCAAATTTGCATCAGAATGCTAATCATTAAGAGGGGATATTGCTTACTCACAATGTGTTAAATGGTTTTATTGCCTTGCTGACCATCCATCCAGCATGCCCATGTGGGTCCCACGGTAGGTTTAAGCCGGGCTGTCTTCTGAGTCCCATGCGGGTTTGAACGCGGGTTCCATGTTGGCCCCATCTGTGTTGGCCCCACATGGACTTTACCTGTGGTACAGGTGAGCAGCTAATCTGTTTACCTGCTTTAAACCCAACTGGGCTCCCTCATGAGTTTAATATGGCTGAGCAGGTTTCAGTAACACTTGTGCCATAGGCAAAATTAAGCAAAAAAGTCACAAATTTATGAGAAAGAAACGTGAAAATTTATAAGAAAATAAAGTGACAAATTTACAGAAAAAATGGTGACAAATTTAGTAGGAAAAAAGTCACACATTTACTAGAAAACATTTGCAAATTTATAAGAAAAAAGAGAAAATTTAGGAGAAAAAAGATGCAAATTTACAAGAAAATGTAGTAAAATTACACTGAGTTACAAACTTACAACAAAAATTTAGCAAATTTATAAGAAAAAAATGAAAAAAGTTGAAAAAGTTGAAAAAGTGAAGCACATAAATTGAAAATTTATGAGACAAAGCTCTAAGTTTACAGTAAAAAAAAAAGAAAACCTGAAAATGATGATGACCTGAAAACCTGAAAATGATTTCCAAGAAAAATGTCACAAATTTATGGGAAAAAGTGACAAATTTACAAGAAAATAGCAAATTTGCAAGGAAAAACGTAATAAATTTATGAGAAAAAGTTGCAAGATTACAGTAAATAAAAAGTGGGAAATTTATGAGAAAGTTCCAAAATTACAAGAAAAAGTTAGCAAATCTGCAGGAAAAAGGTCACAGATTTACAAGAAAAACTAACAAATTAATGAGAAAAAGTAGCAAGTTTATGAGAAAGTTTGACATTTTAAACAAAAATGCATCAAATTAGGGGGAAAAGTCAAAAATTTAAAAGAAAATCGCAAATTTATGAGAAAATAAGTAAAGTCCATGTGTGCAAAGACAGATAGGACCCACAAGAGAGCCCAGGTCAAACCTTCGGTTGGGCCCACATGGACATGCTGGCTGGCCACTCTAAGTACTTTCAGTTTCAGCCCCAGTCAGTTTCACCAGCTGACTCCGTGCTTTATTTCATGCACTGCAGCTCACAGCTGTCTCCCGTCCAGCTGCACCAGTTTGGAGTCTGACATGCCGACTCCCCAGCACGTGTGAAGCAGGTATCAAACCTCTGAGCTGTGGATTAGCGAACATCCCACTGTACCCCTGAGGCTTTTGGACTAGAGCACCCAAACTGCCTTTAGACTTCTGCTGAATGGTGCCATTACTGTCTGCTCTTTTTTCTAATTCTTGTTTCTCCAGACCTTTTCTTATCAGCCGTCTTTCTTCACACCGTTATTTCTCATTTCTCAGTGGATTCATTTGCTCTCCCAGATCATGGACGGGCATGTCGGATTAAGGAAAGACACGCCGAGACGGTCTGCCTCTGCCCGTTCATGTTTTCTGTTTATTCGCCAGTCTGCTCTTTATCTGAACTGTGTGCACGCACAACTGAAATGATGAATAATCAGAGCTGCACTTGTATGAGGTCGCAAAGTTCTCATTGGTGCAGTTTACTCTGGATGCCAATTCTCCTCCATCCATTTATATTGAAAAATTTAGTTTTACTTGTACTGAAATATTTATCAGTCAGAAATCTCAAATCACTTTCAGGTTAATGTCTCTCCCTCTCCAAAATGTTATAAAAATATTTTAGAAAAGAGAGAACAACAAAGCTTAAGGTTCACAGTTTTTAGATTTTTAACCAAAAACTCTTTTCTGCACTTCACTATTACCATTTTGTCCTCTTGCGCAAAACTGGAAAATATTTAAATCTAATATTTTGTCACTTGCTTCCCCGAGTCCAATAAAAACAGTTCAACTGCTGCTTATTTTTCTGCATAGCCGGAGCCGTCCTCTATCTACCCCTCTAAAACAACATCAATAAGCCATCCAAATCTGGTTCCCCTACATCACCCAGGCTTCTGGGGTTATCTAAGGGTGAGATTCTCCCTCTTCCCTTCATACTGGCGTATATTCACTTGGTATACCTCAGTGCAAAGCAACACAGGCAGACGATAATGTGTCGATGCATCTGTCTCTTACCAGGTTTTCAGCTTGCTCCGGTCAAAATCAAGTGGAACTAACAACTGTACCGCCATGTTGTCTAGACTTTTAGTTTGCCAGAATTTCAAGAGAAGGCTTTGTTATCAAGATAAACACAAAAAAGCCCTCGTTCATGCTCATCGAAGCTGGGAAAAAAGTTGTTGTAATAACTCTGCCGGGCCAGAAGTGGTGGCAGAGCAACTTTTTTTTTTTTTTTTTACAGGACTACTTCCTGTCAACAGTCCATTGCACGCTGAACTGTTCAAGTAATTTTTGCTACTGAAAAGTAAAGACATATTCAGCAGCTGCACCATTTATTCATCACCCCAGCCGGCATGTCCATGTGGGCCCCCACCAAAGGTTAAATCTGGGCTGCCTTATGTGTCCCATCTGGCTTTGCCCTCATGGACTTTACCCGTTTACCTATTTTCAACTCATTTTCTTCCTGACTTTCCCCTACAATTTGATAAATTTTCCTTGAAAATTTGAAACTTTCACATAAATTTGCAACTTTTTTTTTACTGTAAACTTGCAACTTTTTCTCATAAATGTGTGATGTTTTTTCTTGTAAAATTGTGACTTTTTTCTTGCATATTTGCTTTTTCTTGTAATTTCGGAACTTTCTCATAAATTTGCCACTTTTTAACTGTATTCTTGCAACTTTTTCTCATAAATGTACTACTTTTTGTTGTTTGTGGCGGCGCCTTGCATGGCAGCGACCCCGCTGATTCTACACGTGATTAACACTGTAGATAGGAGAAACATAATTTCGTTCTACTGGACATGATTGGCTGTATGGATTGAATGACAACAGAGATGGCTTCTTCTTTTTTTTTCCTTGTAAAGTTGCTATTTTCTTGTAAATTTGTGACTTTTTTCCTATAAATTTGTAACATTTTTCTTGTAAATTTGGAAGTTTCTCAAAAATTTTCAACTTTTTTTACAGTTTTAACTTTATTCTCATAAATTTATGTTTTTTCTAGTAAATTTGCTATTTTTTGTAAATTTGCCACTTTTTTCTAATAAATTTTCACATTTTTTTCTCATAAATTTGCCTTTAAATTTAGCATAATTTTACCTATGGCACAATTGTTACTGAAACCTGCTCGCCCACACTAAACCCATGAGGGGCCCAGTTGGGTTTAACGCAGGTAATCAGATTACCTGCACCACAGGTAAAGTCCATGTGGGCAAACACAGATGGGGCCCACATGGGCATGCTGGCTAGGACATCATTTGTTTTCAGGCAGGTTTTGCTGTTTAGTTTTGAAGATAGAGAGCAATATATTGTCTTCCTGTAGTTTTCAGCTCTTAGGTAAAAACTACAAGTCCCACACTGCTCAAATTGCAACGCTGCAATCAAAGCAGAGCCGCCTCTGAAGTGAAAGCAACTGACAGCCGACATCAGAAGAGGAGAGCAGGAGAAAAAATGTTTTAAAAGTGAGTTTTGTGCTAAAATTATGCAGCAGTTTGAATGTTAAAACACTAAAGCACCTCAGTACACTGCACACCGGTGGTTAACTTATAAAAAGTCGAATATGCAGCAGTTACAAGTTGCATTCAATGACACAATGAGAATTCTTCTGAAAGTACCCGGGGGGTGGGGGGGGGGATGCCAGTCAGTTGTTTGTTTCTGCAGGAGTGAGCACTTTTAAAGGACTTTCAAGAAATTTAATGTTTGCCTTTATGCAATGTCTGGATGAATGTGACAGCAGAATTATTGTGACACTCTCAACTCGGTTTCCTGCTACAACTCCAGACTGAGATTACACTAGCTCAACTGTATTCATCTATTCTGAGATCATTTTTATAATGTTCATATTCTGTTTTATATTTATGTTTTTTTAAGCTGATCTGTATTTTATGTATCTTTATGGACCTTGATTCTACAATAAACGCTTACTTGCTTACTAACAGTACTGGAGTGGTGGCCTAATGGTAGAGCATCCGCCCCAGCCAGGTCATACCAAAGACCATATAAAAATGGTACTTTCCACCTTCTAGCTTGGTGCTCAGTATAATAGAAAAGGGAAAGGAAAGTTAACACACAGAGCTACCAGAGGACTGACCGCCCACTGTAGCTTTCACTACTTACAGTAGCTGTGTTGCCCAGGGTCAGAGGAACGGAGATAGGCACTGCCCCACACACCACATGGTGTCCCACATGCTGTGGGAGGGAATTAACTTACCAACAACCCCTAAGATGGCAACATTTGATTATTCAAGCTTATGCTATGCTCTGCTACTGGCGGCTCCGTGATTACATTATTAATATGTTAATTGTTGTTTTTATGGGGGCAGCTGTGGCGCAGGTGCAGTGTGGTCAACTACTGGTCGGAGGGTCAGGGATTCGATTCCCCCTCTGCAGTCTGCATGTCAAAGTGTCCTTGAGCAAGACACTGAACCCCCAGTTGCTCCTAGTGGGTCAGGCCAGGACCTGTGTATGGCCGCTCCACCGCCATCAGCGTGTGAATGGGTGGATAGCAGGATCTGTAAAGTGCTTTGATCATCAAGAGATGAGAAAAAGTGCTATATAAGTGAACGCCATTTACCATTTTCTCTAAAGTTTGGACAGTTTTTTTTAATACTAATGTCAGTGATTTAAAAAAAACACACACAACAGTGTGACATGGTTGATTCATTTACGTTAAAATAACTTTTACACTCCCATTATTTGTTTATTGATTTATTTGCTCAAGTAAAACTGACGTGATGTGTGAAAAAATAAAACCCACTTGAGGTTATTTTTAGAGAAAACCAAACAATTTGTTAAGCTGAGGAGGAACATGACATCTGTTGTGCAAAACGGGAGTAGAACCGGTTGAATGTGCCGTCCGTGTGCACTGTGCTCAAGTTGGACCGCAATCCAATCATCTCCCCCTTCTCCTCAATAAAATGATTGCCTGGGCTTTAACTTTAATTAATTCCTGTTTCAATGAATGAATAGAATAAGTATCTTTTTTTGGTGCAAAACCAATCAGCCCTTCCAGGTCAACATGCCATATTACAGCAATCCACCATAGATCATGTGCCCTGCCCTTTTAAATGTGAGGTGACAAGCCCTTCTGATTGGTTTACTACATGCTTTTGTCCCACTCAACCCAAACTGAGACATACAATATCAACACAGCGGCAACAAGAACCACGTGGAAGCCCTCCCAGCTGATGGTCACGTATTCATTCTACATGTGTTTGTATCCCAAATGCACAGAGTATCACTCAGCATGCAGAATCAATTTGGCCCTCTAGGGAGACTGGGCTAATACAGGAGCAATTTACTAGAGGAAAGAAGAAATTACAAGCGATAAATTGAATTAATCTCAATTCAGACTGTGAGTGGGATAAAACTGGTCCTCTGGCCTGGAGAGGATTAGCAGCAGATGTCGAGAGGGAGGGGAGCAGATGAATGAGGGGAGAAATATTGCGTCCTATGGTGTCCTTCCCTTTAACCATGTTAGCAGTAACGGAATCTTAATAGTTTCCTTTGTGAAGATTTTGAATTGAATCACAGAGAACCTTTGAATTAATATAACTGTCATGGATTATGCAATAAGTCAGACATGTATGAAGGAGATGAGCACACAGGTTATATTTTCAAATTTACAGCTACAGCTTTATATGATTCAAAATTCGTTTTTGTCTCAGTATCTGGGGCCTTGGCACAACCTGTTGATTCATTTACATTCCAAGAAAAAAACACTTTGAGCTACTCTACATTCAAAGCCAGTGTCATTATAAGCCAGTTTACCCTTGACTGGGGACCCATCATAAAAAGATCTGAAAGACAGACGGGTGGGACTGACCTGCTCAAAAACTTAGATGGATGCTAAAGATGGCAATTTTTAGGATATCCCATCTTTTTGACCGTGTCCAACAGCTTGAAGTGCTTACTGCTTGTAGCCTGGGCTTCTACCATATACATTTAAAGAAGGATCAGAATCAATAATGGAAACCAAGAAGGTATAAGACTTGTACAGCAAGTAGGAGCTGCTTTAAAACATTAAAATTCAATGAAGAAGAAGAAGAAGAAGAAGAAGAAGAAGAAGAAGAAGAAGAAGAAGAAGAAGAAGAAGAAGAAGAAGAAGAAGAAGAAGAGGAAGAGGAAGAAGAAGAAGAAGAGGAAGAAGAAGAACAAGAAGAAGAAGAACAAGAAGAAGAAGAACTGACCACCTAAAAGACTACCAACAGCTCTCCTGGCAACAGAAGCTCAGAGGCTATCAGCCTGAATCCATGGAAAGAACCAGTCTCGTGTCACCAGTGGACATTGCTGCGTGTGGATTAACGATGTGGGAGACATTTCTGTGGCTCTTTATGCCACACCAGGCCACGGCTTGTCTGAGAAATGTCATGAGTACATGCTGACATGAAGCACAAATTGTTTAACCATAGTTCCAGACTAAATTACATTCAAAGAAAGTGTCCTGTGTAGGGGTCGGTTCAAAAGATCAATTCTCCAATTCAAATCAATTCACATTTGACTGAGTCAATATCGATTCAAAAAATCTGCAGATCAGTCTTTTAACATAATGCTTTTACATCTATGAAACACAAAACGCTAGTTGCCTTTGAGCCAGCAGAACTCTTGTGTGATTGAACAATCGCGCAACAATGAAACCACGGGTCAAAGTGGATCAATATGGCGGCATGCAGCTGACAGATTGGACTCAAGAACTGTGAAGGTAGAGTGTGAAGAGCTCGACAAGACCAAAGCCATCATGTTTAAATTTACAATGTTATTGGGCGGGGCTCTCACCTGGAAATTTGTCACAGCCTCCTCCAAAACTACACCTGGATGATGGTTGTTTACGTTGCTAGCATTGCCAGCCTGCTAGCCATCATTAGCATGTCCGTGGTAGGCGTACATGGGATAAATATATACAACAGACAGTCCGATTCAGCTCTGATACGTCTGTCTGCAGGTGAGTCGCAGTCTCGTTTTCAAACTGGTTTACTTTCCATCCATCCAACCATCTTCTTCCGCTTAATCCTTTTCGGGTCGCGGGGGGGTTTCCAGTGTTGATAATTTTACTCTGGTGATGGCAGAATCCAAAGGTTGATTGCTTTCTAGCCCTTGTTAGCATGATTCCTCCGAAGTGAATGCGCGTGCTTTCAGCATGATTACATATATTCGCGCCACACGAAAAATTTGCTTTAATGCTGCAAATATGGTATGTGCTGTGGAAATAATGGGCCAGTTGCACGTTTGCTGTTTTGCACACATACTCAATTTAGCCTCACAAGTGTAGCATTTTTTCAAGTATTACTGTTTACAAAAAGTATGTTCTAGTTGTACTGAATGCCTGGTGTATTTGAAATCTAAATTTGCTTCAATATAGTGAGATTATGTATATATGCTTCATGCACTGAATTTGTTTACTTCCTCTGGGTTGATAACTTGACACTACACACCATTTGCACTCAAGAAAGCACTTGTTAGCACTTTGTGAAATCATAAGTTAAATAATAAAAAGTGCATTACTGTTAACTGATTTTGGGTCAGTTCTTCACGTGCTAATTTATGTATTAACAAAGTTTAAGAATTTTTTTTCCTGGCTTGTAAAATAGCGATTAAGATGATAATTTCCCTGAGTGAATCAGGATAGAACTGAATTGAATCGGAACTGAATCAATTCAGAACCTCAAGAATTGGAATCAAATTGATTCTGGAAATTAGTGATGATTCCCAGCCCTAGTCCTGTGTGTGAAAACCACACAAAACAACAAAAATCAATAAAACATGAGATTCATGCTCACCGAACATCCTGCACAGCAAGTCTTTGATCCAGCAGTACCACGCTTCAATTACAGTTATTCCAATTTGAGACTATTTACTTCTTGTTTAATCTGCTGTATTCATTTGCTGAGATTTGTCATTAAACAATAATATAGATGTTTATTTATTCTGAAATTAAAGGGTTATTGTAAGTTTCTATTCACAGTTGAGTGTCTTTGAAGTCTTTTCATGTTGGAAAAATGCATTTCTTCTCACAATGGCGCATGATTAGCAAGTTTATTAAAGAAAAGCTGCTTCTGTAAAGCTTCATCAGAGAAGAGTGGGAGCAGAGCTTGTTCTCAGTTTGAAGGTTGTTATTTTGTTGCTAAGTCTTATTTGTGGCTGGAAAGTTTGTTCAAGGTGATTAAGTTTGTATTTTCTACAATTTTTTGCTATGTTGTCCTGAGCTCAGAGACATTTCTGGCTATAAAGCAGAATACACAAATGCTATGGGCCCTCAGCCACAAAATACACTTTTTTCCTCAACATTTTGGGGGGTAAATTAAACTTACCTTCTTTTTTTCTCATAATTCTGAGACCCTTGTTTACATAAATTTGCTGCCTTTTTTCCTTGTAATTTTGCTACTTTTTTCTTATAAAACTGATATTTTTGCATATGAAAAAAAAAACAGTAATATGTGGAAACTTGAAATTTTAGTCTGATCAGAAACCCTCCGTACTACTCAGAGACAAAAAAAAATAATAAATAAATAAAGGCACTGCATACATAGGAGGCGCTATAATAAACACTTTCACATTTTTGCAAATATCTTGAAAACGGCTGAGCCTAGATTAAAAATTCTTTCATCATTCTATTGTCTGAAATCTTCCCCAACTTTTTATGAATGTCATAAACTCTAAAAGTGAAGTTCTTTGCACCATATATTCAACAAGAGCATGCTGAGCTGAGTGCAATATCCCCCGCCTCCATTTTCTTTGACGAGCCCAATATTTACTGACGAAGAGCACTCAGCAGTTTTCAACTTTTCAAAATAATTACTGTGCCAGAACCAAATTATGATAAACCCATCATCCACGAATATACAACAAAGTATACAACCCATAGTTGTAGGTCAGGATCCCAAGGTGAACCTGTGTAGCAAGTATGGTGACCCTAGAGAGCTTTACACGTTCTATAGTAAGGGATTATAGGGAGTGCCAATCTTGACCTTTGACCTTTTGACCCCAAACCTGTAGTCAGAGGTCATGGTCTCAGAGTGAACCTGTGTACCAGGTTTGGTGACCCTAGCTTTCTTTGTTGTTGAGATATAGTTTATAAGCCATTTGATGTTGACCTTTGACCTTCCCCAAATCCCAAAACCACAGTCACAATTCAGGGTCACAGGGTGAACCTGTGTACCAAGTTTTGTGACCCTAACTTTACTTGTTGTACACTAATAAGGAATAGGGAATGTTGACCTTGACCTCTGACCTATTGACCCCAAACTCATAGTCAGAGGTCAGGATCCCAAGGAAAACCTGTATACCAAGTTTGGTGGTCCTAGCTTTACTCATTTTATAGTAATAGTAAATGTAGCATAGTGCAACTGCAGTGTTAACCTGTTAACTTTGAACTTAGACCCCTCGACCCCAAACCCATAGTTGGGTGAAGATGTAAGTCGTCCAAGATGTGTATTAGATACAACTACTGTATCAATTTGAAAAGCCTACACCATTTCTTTCAGTAGTTATTGTGTTTAGAAGATTTAGGGACAATCTGACCACTGACCTTCGACCTCAAGGTCATTCGATGAGAGTGAAATTGCAATATGCGCATCATCAGTGTATATCTGTGTAGAAGTGAGGTGAACTAGGAGGTCATAGGACAGGGGTGCAATTCCCGCAAAAATCATCCGATCAGAACCAAATTGTAATACAGTATATGCATCCTCAGTGTATAGCAAACCATGGTGTCAAGTTTCAAAACAATCAGATCAAAACTGTAGGAGAAGTTGATTTCACAGTAGTGGGACAGATGGACAGATGGACGGACCCATAATATAATCCCTCTTTGGGCGTTGACAGGCAGGGGATAAGTGAACTCAAAATGAACTCTTCCTAGGCCATTCATCCAAATTGCTTGAAAGTAAGCAGAGATTATCAAGACACTGATAATGAAAAGTTGTTAAAAATGTCAATCTGTTTTGATTTTCTAGGCCAATCAAATTGTACAGTTTCTCTTTGGCATGTATTTTGGGGTTTAACTTCTGATATAGTAAATCAAATTTGATGAAACTTCACACTGACAATTACAACAGCATTCTTCAGCAAAAACACCAAATTTCATGCAATTCTGTTATTTTATTTTTTTTTAAACATGATTATGAAATGTCTGTCAGCCATTTTCTTTTCAATGGAACATTTGGTTAGTGTGTGAGGAAGTCAGTGCATGACTCAAAACAGTTGTCTGCCATGTATGAGACCTGGGTTCAAATCGTTCTGGTAATGTGCTGATGTTTGGAAGTGCAACATACCTGTTCTGTGTTTATTTTTTTTTAAGCTAATGTGTAGTGCACATTATTGTAAACTGCAGTTTTTAAGGACAGAGAAAATGGAGGCGGGGGATATTGCACTCGCCTCAGCATGCTCTTGTTGAAAATATGGTGCAGTGAACTAATGTGTAGTGCACATTAAGTTTTAAATGCTGTACTACTGCTGCTGGGAGGCCTTTCAATTGAACATTTATCATGTGACAAAGTTAGAGTTTAAGCTAAAGCTGTTGTGTAATGTTATGATTAAGGTCTGCGCTTGTTATGCAGGAGGTCCAAGGTTCAAGTCTCACCAGGGAGGAGTTTTACTTCTGAACAACCACTGAAGTACAGCATGCCTCTCCCGTATATTTTAAAGCACCACTATGTAAGATTTTCACTGCAAAATAATCTTTGCAAAATTATTTTAATGGCACACTGCATTTGACCATGTGAATGTCACTTTCTCCATAGTGGTCCCACATTGCCTGCAACAACTCTTTTTTTGGTGGGATCACTGAGGGGACAGCAGCTGTGGCGGTTGTGGCCTTGGTCCCGGCAGCCAATCACAGGGCCCAACCCTCGCCACCAACAAAAAAGCAGTATGGTTGCTGTTGTGTCCTTTTCAGTGCTCCTACAAGGAACAAGAACGTTACATAGTGCTGCTTTCAAAACTGAGGCATAGCAGACCTTAGCTTTTAAACAATATTGCTAAACAAAACAACACCTTGAAGTCTATACAGTACCTGCTTGGAACCCGATAATCACTGCTTGCGGGTATATTTTTGCAAATGTTTTTGTACATTTGTGAATTTTCTTCCTGTAAATGTGTGACTTATTTCCTGATAATTTTCCAACTTTTTCTCATAAATTTTCAAATTTTTTCAAACTAGTACATACCCGTGCATACCTGTCCATGCCCGTAGAAACCAAGTATAAGCAAGTATTTCTGCATGCCTGTTGCTGAAGGGTCTCCTCCTGTCTGAGACGGCTGTGTTGTTCACAGTCATTCCTGCAGCGTACTGCTCGAACCTGAGATGCTTCATCTTCAGGGCATCTGTTCTGATGTGCAGCAGTTCTCCTCACTCTATTGCTCTCCATCTGGCGGGTCTTTTTGTTCTTCTTCTTCGTTCAGACCACTGGTTGAGGGATAGGTGCGTTGTAATTCCAGTTCATGGACAGGATCATGAAAATAGATCTGAGCAAAAAGTGGCTTTTGACCCTGTTCAGGAAGACCCATGCATGCCTGTCAAAACCCAGAAACCGAAGCAGTCGGAGAAAATCAGCATTTTGCTTGGCATTTTACACATTTGTAGTGTAGACTGCCATTCTTCATGGGTACTGTTTTGAATGGGTGTGGTTTTAAGTAGTGTGTCCTATTCTTAATTGGGTGACAGACTGACACACTGACAGAGATTTTTTGAATTTATAGAGTGCCTTCTGCCTTACTGAGTAAGATTTCCAGATTTACTGCTTTGAATGGGTGTGGTTAAAAGTGTCACGCTGCGCCATTCATCAGCGGCGCCACCTGCTCACGCACCTGACAATCATCTCTCAATACCTCTCTTTCCCAGTCTGCTCCCCTGTGCACAGGTGGATTCTCCGGCGGCGGACATCTCCACTCCATCGCCCAATCCTCGCTGCTGTACGGAGCTCTCCAGGTGGCTGTCTTCCGGGCTTCGCCCCTTGTTGTGCCAGCTATCCTGACAAACCAAGTAAGTCCTTCTCTCGCCATAAATCCCTCCTGTGTTGGTGTATGCCCGTCACCCTCTCCCTGTGCTCTCTCCATAGGGTTGCTCGGCTGAACGGTCACCTGCCTCTGTGCCTGAAGCAGACGCCATCACCAACACATTTACATCCCGCAGACACGCACTCATTCACTCCTGCTGTTAATAAACTCTTTGAACTACTCTAAGCCTGTGTGTGTGCGTCTCCTGAGCCGTGCGTTATGTCAGTACGGCTTCAGCAGAGCGGCTCGGCGGACGGCGGGCTCGCACACCGGTTTACCACTCTCGAGGCTAGAGTGGATCAAATTGCTTATCAACAGCAGGTTATCCTAAATCAATTATTAAACTTAACTAACCGGTTGGGCCACTTAGATCCTCAACAGCCGTTCCCCCCGGCTCGTCAGGGTGGCGCGGCTCCTGCTGTTCCAGCGGCCGTCCAGCCGGCTCCAGTGGCACCGGTTCGGCTCACACCGATTCCGACCCCCGCCCGCTTTAGCGGTAAGCTCGGCGGAGCGCGGGGGTTCATTATGCAGTGTGAGTCCGTGTTCCACCGTGTGCCCGGAGATTTTCCCTCGGATCACAGCCGGATTGGTTACATAGGGAATCTTCTGGAGGGGCGTGTGTTAACTTGGACCTACGCCGTAATGGTGAGGCTCAGTTATGCCACCCTCACCTATGACCAGTTCGTGAGGCGCTTTCTGGAGGTCTTTGACCATTCTCAAACCGAGACGGTCCAGGTCGATCGGCTTCTCGCTCTCCAGCAGGGAGGCCGGTCGGCAGCGGACTACTCGGTCGACTTCCGGGTAGCGGCGGAGGAATTGGGCTGGGAGGAACGCTCCCTCTGTGGCCTGTTCCTCCGCAGCCTCAATAATGATCTGAGGGATGAACTGGCTGGACGGGATATCCCTGGGATGCTAGCGGAGCTGACATTCTTAGCGATAAGTTTGGATAACAGGCTGCGCGAGCGCTCCTCGGGGCGGAAGTCTTCTTCTTCTCGCCCTCGTGGAGTCTCGCCGCACCTGTTCCAAGCTCGCCCCCTGGCGGCGCCGCCAGCATCGTGCCCCGAGGAGTCGGAGCCGATGGTGACGGGCTGGACCAAGCTTTCCCCTGCGGAGAGACAACGCCGCCGTGAGTTGGGCCTCTGCATGTATTGCGGAGGTGACCAACACACTGTGGAGCGTTGCCCGCGGAAAGCCAGTCGGCGGGGTCCACGAATCGCTGTAGGGAGCCTCGCGGATCCCAACCGGTTAGACACCCTCATCCAATTAAAGCTGCCCATCCGTTTCTGCCACAATCCCACTGGGCACCTCACCCACGCACTGGTGGATTCGGGCGCAGAGGGCAGCTTCATTTCACAAGGCCTGGCAACCCGATTGGGCATCCGCTGTCAGGCATTAAAACACCCCATCTCCCTGGTCCATCTCTCCCGTGCCTCCCTTGGGAGAGTTTCTCACCAAACCATGCCTGTCCCAGTCATCATCTCAGGGAACCACCGGGAGGAGATGGTATTTTACGTCCTGCCCAACTCTGTGTCGCCCGTCATCCTGGGGTATCCCTGGCTACGCCTCCACAACCCTGTCCTGGACTGGAGGTCAGCTGGGGTATCGGCGTGGAGTACCTTCTGTATGGGCACCTGCCTTCAGTCCGCTGCCTGCTCCCCGTCCGCGGCTCCCCCTGTGGCGGATACAGCACCTCCGGACCTGTCACTGGTGCCTCCAGAATTTCACGACCTGGGTATGGTATTTAGTAAATCGAAAGCTATGTCTCTTCCCCCGCATCGACCCTATGACTGTGCTATCAACCTCCGCCAGGGGGCTCCCCTGCCTTCTGGTCGGCTCTACAGTCTGTCGGCGCCGGAGAAGGAGACCATGAATACTTACCTGAAGGAATCACTGAGCGCTGGGATTATTCGCCCATCGTCGTGACCCGTGGGGGCAGGGTTTTTCTTTGTCGGGAAAAAGGACGGATCCCTCCGCCCCTGCATAGACTACCGAGCGCTAAATGACATCACTGAGAGGGACCGTTACACCCTGCCCCTCATGGACACTGCCTTTCACTCCCTCCAGGGGGCGACCTGGTTTACCAAGCTGGATTTACGCAGTGCTTACCACCTCGTCCGGATCCGGGAGGGAGATGAATGGAAAACAGCCTTCCGTACCCCGAACGGCCACTTTGAGTATCTAGTCATGCCGTTCGGGCTGACCAACGCTCCTGCCGTCTTTCAGCGCCTCATTAATGACGTCCTCCGGGATTTCATCGGCCTCTTTGTGTTCGTCTACCTGGACGACATTCTTATCTTCTCCAGGTCCAGGGACGAGCACCAGGTCCATGTGAGGCGGGCCCTCCAAAGACTGCTGGAGAATCGTCTGTACGTGAAGGCTGAGAAATGCGAATTCTACGCTAGGACCACATCCTTCCTGGGATTCATCATCGCTCAAGACCAGGTGCTCCCAGACCCAGAGAAGGTGAAGGCGGTGGTGGAGTGGCCTACTCCCGCATCCCGGAAGCAGGTGCAACAATTTGTTGGCTTCGCCAATTTTTACCGCCGCTTTGTCCCAAATTTCAGCTCGATCGTCGGACCGCTGACCCGCCTCACGTCCCCGAAGGTCCCGTTCCGGTGGACTGAAGAGGTCGCTGCTGCCTTTAAGGCGCTGAAGGCGGAGTTCTCCTCCTCCCGGGTCCTTCGCCAGGTCGACCCCGCGCTGCAGTGCATTGTGGAGGTGGACGCATCGGACACGGGAGTGGGAGCAGTATTATCCCAGCGGTCACCTGACGATGGCGCCAAACGACCGTGCGCCTTCTTCTCCCTGCGCCTGTCCCCGGCGGAGAGGAACTACGATGTGGGGGACAGAGAGCTCCTGGCCATTAAACTCGCCTTACAGGAGTGGCACCACTGGCTAGAGGGGGCGGACCTGCCGTTTGTGGTCCTGACGGACCACAAGAACTTAGAATACTTACGATCTGCCAAGCGCCTGAATGCCCGCCAGGCGCGCTGGTCTTTGTTCTTCGCCAGGTTCCGCTTCTCAATCACCTTCAGGCCGGGCTCCAAAAACGGCCTGCTTGACGCCCTCTCTAGGCAGTTCACCCCCGTGGAGGCTGAGGAGACGCCCCACACTATCCTGTCCAGGTCGTGCGTCGTGGGAGCCATCTCTTGGGACATTGAAGACAAGATCCGGAAGGCGCAGGAGGTGGAACCTGATCCTGGCGGCAGACCAGAGGGAAGACTGTTCGTCCCATCTGCGGTCCGAGGAGAGGTCATCCACTGGCTCCACACCTCCCGGCTCACCTGTCATCCCGGCACCTCTCGGATGATCAGCCTCCTCCAACGGTCCTTTTGGTGGCCAGGCCTGCGGAGGGATGCAGCCCGCTACGCCCGGGCTTGCCCAATCTGTGCCACCAGCAAGTCGGGAAATGCCCCTCCAGCGGGTCTGCTCCAGCCTCTGCCCGTCCCCGGCAGGCCCTGGTTGCACATCGCACTGGATTTCGTCACCGGACTCCCCGTTTCCAACTCCTTTGACACCGTCCTGACCATCGTGGACCGTTTCTCCAAGGCGGCACACTTCGTCCCCCTGCGAGGTCTCCCTACCGCCCTGGAGACGGCGGGCCTCCTCGTCCAACACGTGGTCAGGCTGCACGGGATTCCGGTGGACGTGGTCTCGGACCGGGGCCCCCAATTTTCATCCGAGGTTTGGAGATCCTTTTGTAACGCCATCGGAGCCAAGGTGAGCCTCTCCTCCGGCCATCACCCCCAGTCTAACGGGCAGTGTGAGAGGACCAATCAGGAGCTGGAGGCTGCGCTCCGCTGTGTTACCAGATCCAAGCCGATGTCCTGGAGCAACCATCTCGCCTGGGTGGAGTATGCCCACAACACCGCCCGCTCTTCTGCAACGGGGATGTCCCCCTTCAAGGCGTCCCTGGGTTACGACCCCCCGCTGTTTCCAGCGCAGGAGAGCGAGGTAACTGTCCCCTCTGTTAGGGCGCACCTTAGGCAGTTCCGCTCCACCTGGGCTGCCGCGCGTCATGCGCTTTTACGCACAGCAGAGCGCAACAGGACCGTGGCGGACCGGCACAGACGACCTACCCCGGCGTACAGAGTTGGGCAACTCGTGTATGTGTCTACCCAGGACGTCACATTAAAAGGCGAGAGGAGGAAGCTGGCACAGCGATTCACGGGTCCTTTTCCCATCACCCGGATCATCAACCCGGTGGCTGTGCGCGTGGCTATTCCCCCCTCCCTCCGCATCCATCCCACTTTCCACGTGTCGAAGGTGAAACTGGCAGTCACTGACCCCCTTTGCCCTCCTCCTGCAGTGCAACCCGCGCTCCGGATGATTGGTGGCCATCCGGCCTGGTCCGTCTCCTCCATCCTGGACTCCCGGCGCCGAGGTCGTGGGTTGCAATACTTGGTGGACTGGGAGGGCTATGGGCCCGAGCATCGACAATGGGTGCCCCCGTCGTTTGTGTTGGACCCATCGCTCATCGCGGACTTCCACCGAGCGCACCCGGATAAGCCATCGCCAGGAGGCGCTGCTAGAGGGGGGAGTACTGTCACGCCGCGCCATTCATCAGCGGCGCCACCTGCTCACGCACCTGACAATCATCAGCGGCGAGGGATAAAGGCCGTCTCGCCCGGAGGCTCGGCCTGAAGCCGTCAGACTTCGTCCCTCACCGTTGTGAGCTACTTCTCTTCAGCGACATTATTTGGGTAAGAACCCTTACCTCTCTTTCCCAGTCTGCTCCCCTGTGCACAGGTGGATTCTCCGGCGGCGGACATCTCCACTCCATCGCCCAATCCTCGCTGCTGTACGGAGCTCTCCAGGTGGCTGTCTTCCGGGCTTCGCCCCCTTGTTGTGCCAGCTATCCTGACAAACCAAGTAAGTCCTTCTCTCGCCATAAATCCCTCCTGTGTTGGTGTATGCCCGTCACCCTCTCCCTGTGCTCTCTCCATAGGGTTGCTCGGCTGAACGGTCACCTGCCTCTGTGCCTGAAGCAGACGCCATCACCAACACATTTACATCCCGCAGACACGCACTCATTCACTCCTGCTGTTAATAAACTCTTTGAACTACTCTAAGCCTGTGTGTGTGCGTCTCCTGAGCCGTGCGTTATGTCAAAAAGTAGTGTGTCCTATCTGGTCTCAGCTTCTCTGTGCCTTGCCTGGCATGCAGCGTTGGCGGCCAGCCGACTATTCCGCATCTCCTCGGTCTCAGCTTGTCTGTGCCTTGCCTGTCGTGCAGCATTGCTCGCTTTGCAGGAATTTCAGGCTTCAAGTGACTCAGCATGTGCATGACACACTGCCACACGTTTCCTGTCTGTCTGTGCATCTGTCGTACCCTATGCTAGTGAAGGGTCTCCTCCTGTCTCAGACGGGTGTGTTGTTCCCTCAGGTGTTCATCTTCACAGCATCTTTTCTGACGTGCAACACAGTCATGCCTGGGAGGTACTGCTTGAACCTCAGCTGTGTCATCTTCACGGGATCTTTCCTGACGTGCAGCAGTTCTCCTCTTCTTCTTCTTTTAGATTTGATTGGCGTTGGCAACCAGCTTACAGGTGCATTACTGCCACTGACTTAATTATCATCACTCTATATCTTTGTATAAGGAGTTCTTATAAGGAGTTCTGAACAGCTCCTTATGTGTGAAAAAATTATCTGTCCTTGGACTGTGTCCTCGGCGGTGTCAATAGCTGTGCCAGCCAGTCGGCCAAAAGCAGTTCTCCTCACTCTGTTGCTCTCCATTTATGTAGCATCTGGTTTAAATTAGTGTGCCCGATTCTTAATCGGGTGATGAGTATCTCTTCTTTGGTGAGTGACGGTCTATATGACATCATAAAGACATCAAGGCAGGCATCATGAGTGACGGTCTATATGACATCATAAAGCCATCAAGGCGGGCATCATAGGACACTACATCATAGGGAGCCAGTCCTATTGTCTATATGACGGCATCGCCTATACGACTGCGGCATTGCCTATATGACGGCATCGTGAGTCCTATATAGCCTGAGATCATAGGATCATCATAGGACATCATGCAGACATCATAGGCCGTCCTATGATCGTGACACACAAACAGACACACGCAGAGATTTCTTGAATTTACAGAGTGATGATAGAGTGATAGACCTGTGCTGTTTTTCTGCGCATGCGTTTGATTGTGCTTGTGTGTATGAGCTATGTGACAGCTGGCTTGCTAGATGTGATATCATTTTTTTAATTAACTGGACATCATTCACAAGTGTAGATTGGATTTTGCATATCCTAGTTTTGAATTTTATTATGAGTATCTACTATGTCCACTTATATACAACTACTCACAAAAAGTTAGGGATATTTGATTTTCGAGTGAAATTAAGATAAGATAAGATAAGATAAGCCTTTATTAGTCCCACAACGGGGAAATTCCAGGATTGCAACAGCACAGGGATAGCAACACTCAGAGCAACAATCAGAAGGCAAGAAAAAACAAGCAAGCAAGAGCAGCTAATATACATATGTACATATTACTATAAAATATATATATACACACACACACACACAGACACACAGTGCAGAGCATTGTAGCTGGATGGAATAAATATATGAATATATGAACACACAGTGCAGAGCATTGTAGCTAGATGGAATAAATATGTAAATATATAAACACCCACAGTATGGAGCATTGCAGCTAGGTGGAATAAATATGCAAGTATATAAACACACACAGTGCGGAGCAATGTAGCTAGATGGAATAATATGTAGATATATAAAAACACAGTGCGGAGCATTGTAGCTAGATGGAATAAATATATAGATATATAAATATAAACACACCCAGTGCAGAGCATTGTAGCTAGATGGAATAAATATGTAAATATATAAACACACACAGTGCAGAGCATTGTTGCTAGGTGGGATGAAACAGCATAACCGTCTATTTAGTTATCCTACATGGTATGATTATGTGCCCATACATATTCTCACCCTCCATAGCGACCGGTATGTTCCTAGTTGTATGCCGGAGAGGACCATTGTGTAAGTCTATTGCATCTTTTGCATTCAAAAAAAAACAAAAAAAAACCAAAAAAAAAAAAACAAAAAACTATTAGTTTGTTACGTCTTTTTGCTATCTCTGCGAGCAGCCCTGCTTAGGTTGTACAGTCTGACAGCCGTTGGTAGGAAGGACCTACGAAACCTCTCGGTTGTGCACCTGGGATGATGTAGTCTGCTGCTAAATGAGCTCCTCAGTGCATCCAGTATGTCCTGCATAGGGTGGAACTCGGACTCCAGCAGAGATGACAGTTTAGCCACCGTCCTTCTCTCTCCTATCTCCTCCATCGGATCAAGGCGTTGCCCCAGGACAGAGCTAGCTTTCTTAATCAGTTTGTTCAGTCTCTTCCTATCGGCTGCAGTAATGCCACTGCCCCAGCAGACCACTCCAAAAGTGATGGCTGATGCCACCACCGTGTCATAGAATGACTTCAGCAGCGCCCCTTGTACACCAAAAGACCTGAGTCTCCTCAGCAGGAACAGCCTGCGCTGTCCCTTCTTGTAGAGTGCGTCAGTATTGTGTGACCAGTCTAGTTTATTGTTCAGATGAATACCCAGGTACTTGTAGGATGTCACCATCTCGATGTCTGTTCCCTGTATATTTACTGGTGCTGTGAGGGGCTGCCCATGCCTGCGGCAGTCCACCACCAGCTCCTTAGTTTTCCTCGCGTTGATCTGGAGGCAGTTCCGATGGCACCAGTCCACAAAGTCCTGGATAAGCCCTCAGTACTCAGCTTCATCTCCGCTGGAGATGAGACCAACGATCGCAGAGTCATCAGAGAACTTCTGTAGATGGCAATGTGTTGTGTTGTGTGAGAAGTCCGCAGTATAAAGAGTGAACAAGAAGGGAGCCAGCACCGTTCCCTGGGGGGCCCCCGTGCTAACTAACTAACTAACCTGCACTTATATAGCGCTTTTCTAGTCACAAAGACCACTCAAAGCGCTTTCATTAATACTAACCCTCTATTCTAAGGGCCTATAGGAAACAGATATCTAGGGACAATTTAGAACAGCCAATTAACCTAACATGCATGTTTTTGGCATGTGGGAGGAAACCGGAGAAATCCCGGAGTAAACCCACGCAACACGGGGAGAACATGCAAACTCCACACAGATCACTGTTGGTCGGGGGCTGGGATCGAACCCACGATCCCACGATCCCCACAATCCCCCGGCCAAGGGTAAACTGTGCTGCCGCAGTGCTAACCACTGCGCCACCGTGCAGCCCACCGTGCACGGTGGGCTGTGCACGATGCAGCAGCACCGTGCTACTGATGATCGTGTCGGAAACACAGTCCCGGGTTCTCACAAACTGAGGCCGGTTCGTGAGGTAGTCCAGGATCCATGATGACAGGTGCTGGTCCACCCCTGCGCGCAGCAGCTTGTCCTTCAGGATCATCGGTTGGATGGTGTTGAAAGCACTGGAGAAGTCAAAGAACATGATCCTCACCATATTCCCGGGCTTCTCCAGGTGGGACAGAGAACGGTGAAGGAGGAAGATCACCGCATCCTCCACCCCAATGCCATGCTGGTAGGCGAACTGGAGTGGATCCATCGCTGGTTCCACCAGGGGGCGGAGATGAGCAAGGAGCAGTCTCTCCAGGGTCTTCATCAAGTGGGACGTCAAGGCCACCGGTCTGAAGCTGTTCAGGTCTTTGGGGTGGGAAGTTTTTGGTACAGGTACCACACAAGATGTTTTCCACAGCTGTGGTACCCTCCCCAGTTTCAGGCTCATGTTGAAGATATACGTCACAATCCCACACAGCTGGTCTGCACAGGACTTGAGGAGCTTTGCGCTGATGCCGTCCGGTCCCGACGCCTTCCTCGCCTTGATCTTCCTCAGCTCCGTCCTCACCTGGGTCTTGGTCAGGGTCAGGATGGGGGGCTGTGTGTTGGGAGTGGGGGGGGTGTCGGTGGAGTGGGGAGTGGGTAGCAGGACTTGATTTCTTAGAGGCAGCAGTGGTTGTTGTGCAGACAGGGGGGAGGGCGGTTGGTCAAATCTATTGAAAAACAGATTCAGGTTGTTCGCCCACTCCCTGCCCCCCGTGGCCTGGGGGGAGGTATTCTGGAGCCCCGAGATGGTTTTGAGGTTTCTCCAGACCCCGCTGATGTCGCTCTGTTGCAGCTTGTCCTCCATCTTCTTCCTGAAGCTGTCCTTGCCTTCTCTGATCTTTCTCCTCAGCTCCCTCTGTACGGACTTCAGCATCTCCCTGTTCCCCGACCTGAAGATCCTCTTCTTCTCTCTCAGAAGTGTTTTAATCTCAGGGTTGATCCAGGGTTTGTTGTTTGAGTGACGCCGTATGGTCTTGGTGGGAACGGATTTGTCCACACAGAAGCTGAGGTAGCCCGTGAAGGTGTGAATGAGGCCATCGATGTCCTCACCATGTGGATCGCAGAGCTGCTTCCAGGCAGTGGCTTCAAAACAGTCCTTTAGAGTGTCCATTGTCTCCTCAGACCATAACTCCACAGTGTGCATGGCCGGAGGTTGTCTGTGCACTAGGGGTTTGTACACCGGTCGGAGATGAACCAAGTTGTGATCCGATCTCCCAAGTGGGGGGAGTTGTGATGAGGTGTACGCCTCCTTAGTGTTTGCGTAGAACAAATCCAGTGTTTTATTGTCTCTAGTGTGGCATGTGACATACTGGGTGAAAGTGGGCAGAATGGGAGACAGTGAAACGTGGTTGAAATCGCCTGAGATGAGGAGAAGAGCATCTGGGTGTTCTGTCTGCAGCCTGCTGGTTACTGAATGGATGACGTCACGCGCTGTCCCAGCGTTCGCCGTCGGATTTGCATAAACAACAATGCAGATCACGTGTGAGTGTTCTCTCGGGAGATATGTAGGCCTCATGCTAACAGCTAGCAACTCAATGTCTTTGCTGCAGTGTCGTTGTTTAACAGTGATATGTCCCGGTCTGCACCAGTTGTTGTTAACATACATGATCACTCCACCGCCCCTAGTTTTGCCACTCTCTGGTGTTCGGTCAGCTCGTATCGTGTGAAAACCCTCCAGCTCAATATTAGCATCTGCTGCTAGTTCAGTTAGCCACGTCTCAGTAAACAAAAGGAGAGAGCACTCCCGGTAAGTGCTATCATAACGGGAGATAGCCGCTAGCTCATCTAACTTTCCCAGTATCGACCGTACATTTCCCATGACAACAGATGGAAGGGAGGGTCTGTACCTTATATTTTTTGTCCTCCGCCTTACTCCAGCCCGGCAGCCGCGGCGTTTTCGCCTCAGTTCTCTCGGTATGTCGAGTTTTTCCAGTGGGACCAGGTGGCGGTTAAATGCTAGCAGCTCTTCCCTGTTATATCGTATCCTGCTATAAACAGTGGCTCCGTCCACCGGCTCAGGAGACATTTGGGATGATCTGTGTGTCCGTGATATAAGTGGGGTGAAAAAAAAAAAAGTGATCAAAAGAGAGAGGAAGGGAAAAAAAAAAACTCGGAATCGAGCCGCTGTTGCAAAAGGCAGCTGACTGGTGTGGCGCCGAGAGGAGAGGAGGTTTTCAAATTTCAGGATGTACCTAAAATGCACTATAACCTTTACAGGTGAACTTAATTTGACCTTCTCTAACCCTTTGAATGCACATGTCCAACTATTCAATGCTTCAGTACTTTTTGCGTAACCTGCTGTTCTCTAACAAGGTGCTTAATGGCAAAATTCACAACAGGTGTTTGATCCATGAATCGACCAATAGATTTTCTGGTTCAATTAGAATTGGCATTTAAACAGTCCTCTTCAGCATGCTGTTTAGATTTTGACATCATGAGACCAAGACGACACCTAACAATTGATCAACAGTACCTCACCACTGCCAGGCTTCAAACAGGATGTTCTCAGAGGGAAGTGGCCATTGAACTTAGAGTGTCATAGATTGTCATCAGCAGGTTGCAACAGAGATACAGAGAGATGGGAAGAGTCACCGAAAGGCATAGAAGTGGACATCCTTTGGCCACATCCCACGCTGATGACTGCTTCATTGTGAACAGTGCCCTGCAGAACCGGATGATCAATGCCATTCAACTCCAGGCACATTTAAGGGAGGTGAGTGGCACCCAAGTGACACGTCAGACCATTCAAAACCATTTACGGCAGTGTGGTCTGCGTGTTAGACAACCTGCAAGGGTACTTGACCACACCATCGGGCACAGGCGTCATCGTCTTGTATATGGCAGGGAGCATTTACGCTGGACAAGGGACCAGTGGGCTTCAGTGCTGTTCTCTGATGAAAGTCGATTCACGCTGAGCAGAAATGGTGGCCACCAACGATGTTGGAGACGTCAAGGAGAGCGCTATGCATCAGTCACTGTTGTCACCATGTTACAGTCTGGGCAGGTGTGTCTAGTCAATACAGAACTGCCCTGCACCTTGTCAATGGTGCAGTGACAAGCTAATACTACCTAAAAAAAACACCATTAATCCATTCATTGTGCTCCTGCGTGAACAACACAGGCCTGATTTCATCTTCATGGCCTACAATACTCCAGCTCATCGTGGTCACATCATTAGGTAATGGCTTCTGGAGGCTGGAGTACCTTAAATGGAGTGGTCTGCACTTTCTCCAGATCTGAATCCCTTAGAAAATCTATGGGATCAGCTGAGTCACCATGTAGAGGCTTATAACCCTGCACCCCACAACCTCAATGACCTGAGGGCCACCCTTCAAGATAAGTGGAATGCCATGCCTCAACAGAAACTAAGCTGAGCTGTGAACAGCATGAGATGTTGTCAAGCTGTAACTGATGCTCAAGGACACATGACAAGTTATTGAGACACTGACATTTTTTTGTTGAGGTATACCTACCACTGTTGTTGGCTTTTGTTACAATAAATTGTTTAAGATGAGGGAATCACCATTGTATGCTTCTACTTAAATGCCCTACTTTCATGATATAATATCACTGTAGTGTAAACTTTTTACATTTTCCATAAACTTCACCCGAAAGCCAAATATCCAACTTTTTGTGAATAGTGTATATATATATATCTATATATACGTTTTTCTTCTAAAGTTGCAACTTTTTCCTCATAAGTTTTCAGCTTTTTTCTACTAAATTTGTGACTTTTTCTCATAATTTTGTAATTTTTTTCATAAATGTCCAATTTTTTCTTATAAATTTTTGACTTTTCTTCTTGCAAATTTGCAACTTTTCTCATAATTTTGTGACTTTTTAGAGATTTGCATATGAAGTTTTTCCTCATAAATTTCCCCAAAATATTTTTTTCTTATAAATTTGTAATTTTTCTCCTCATAAATTTGCCACTTTTTTAGGGAAATTGGCTGGAATGCTAATGTAGGTAAATGTTTTTGTTGATAGTGGAAAGATTTTTTTCCCATTTTTTCAGGGTTTGAACTCCTTCCCATTCCAAAACAAGGGCCCCCCCAAAAAACCTAGAAACGGCCCTGCCTGAGCTCAACTCTGTAAATGACAGTAAGCGACGCTTGGCAGGCATTTTGTTTGTGTTTTAGTAATTTGTCGGCTCATTGTGAGCGGCGGCCTTTTTCCAAATGAAGCCGGTAATCCTGTATCATGAATGGCAACAATTTAATCCATCCACGTGAATTCCACAGTGAGGCAGATTACATTGTGATGCAGCTCTGATGAGCGAGTCCAATACCCCCCCCCCCCATCCCCCACCCCCACTCCGCTTGCATGGTCAGCTTAAGTGTCATTTATTTGACTTTCCTTTTACCAGGCAATCATCATCATCATCATCATCAGCAGCAGCAGCATCATCATTATATCATATTTTATTTTAAATCCATTGGGCTGATCTCTCTAACTGTAATTTCAAGGACAAACATGCATGCGGATGTGCAATTTTCACTGAGGATCCATCAAATCAACTGTGTAGCGTTCAGTTGTGCTCAGAATGTTTAATGTGCTTTATGGACTTTATTTGTCCAAGGATAACTCCTTAGCATTGCAGACAGTTTTCCTAAAAATGCCTAAATTTAGCATACGCAAAGAAAATCTAATACTTTCTTCACTGAGTGGCAGGAGAAAATCTGAAATGTCCCGCCGGCAGAACACCACAATTTTAAGAGGCTAAAGTCCCAAATGTTGATGACAAACTTCACAACATTAATTGAAAAAAGTTCCAAATTTACATGAAAAAGTCCCAAATTTGCATGAAAAACTTCACAAAATTAATTAACCCCCTAGCATTCCAGCCAATTTTCTTAAAAATGCCTACATTTAGCATACACAGAGAAAATCAAATTCTTCACTGAAGGCTGTAGAAAATTTGAAACGTCCCGCTGGCGGAACACTAGAATTTTAAAAGGTTTACCCACGCGGGCTCTGATTTTCACAGATAACACTTGCAGGCTGTTGGAGGCGGGGAGCACAGCCGAGCTGAACCTCTCTCACACACGCTACAGCGCCGCGTGCTGTCAGGATGCAAATGCTATGTTCATCAACAGCCGTAGATGGCATATAAATATGGATAGATGCAGATGATGTGGGCCTGTTGGCTTCATGAGCAACGATCGATCGGTCTTACTGGGCCGGTTTACTACAGAGTGTGAAGCAGGAGGGATGAAAATCAGCAACTCCAAGCAGTAGAAGATGGCTGGATGGATGGACAGTGTGCTGTCATTTATGCCCATGGCAGAAAATACTGGCGGCCACTCAAATTTGAGCTATTGCGAGATTTCTCATAGAGTAGACACAACTATAGTTTCTTTTCCTTCTCAAGTTGTCGTGTCTACAAGAGTTTAAGAAAATCTGACCTCTGACCTTGAGGTCAAAGTCACCCAAATTCGATGTCATCCAAGATTTTTCACAGATCTATGGTATACCGTAAATTTGAAATACCTACATGTACATCATTTTCTTCTCAAGTTATCATGTGTGCAAGGTTTAGGGAAAAACTGACCTCGAACTCATCCAGGATTCATCTTAGTTACAACTATGGTATCGATTTGAAAAGCTTACATTATTTCATTCTCTAGTTACTGCATTTACAAGGTAAGAGTTGGCAATTTGCCAGCTTACAAGAACAATTCGCAAATTTATGAGAAAAAAGTGACAAATTTATGAGGGAAAAAAGCTACAATTTTACAAGAAAAAATTGCAAGTTTATGAGAAAAAGCCGCAATGTTACAAGAAAAAAGTTGTAAATTTACAAGAAAAAAAGTTGCAAATTGAAAAAAAAATGTAGTAAATTTATTAGAAAACTGTTGCAAATTTACAAGAAAAAGTAACAAATTTATAAGAAAAAAGTTGCCAATTTATCAGAAAATAGCTGCACTTTTACAAGAAAAAAGTTGCATATTTACAAGAAAAAAGTTGCAAATGTAAAAAAAAAAAAAAAATTACAAGAAAAAGTTGCAAATGTATGAGGTAAAAAGCTGGGGTTTTACAACAAAAAAGTAGCAAATTTATTGGTAAGTTTATGAGAAAAATGTTACAAATTTATGAGGAAAAAAGCTGCAGTTTTAAAAGAAAAAAGCTGAAAATTTACAAGAAAAAAGTAGCAAATTTATTTGAAATTTTTTAGAAAAAAGGTACAAATTTATGAGAACAAAATGCAATTTTAAAAGAAAAATGTTGCAAATTTACAAGAAAAAGTTGCAAATAGTTGAGAAAAAAGTTGTAATTTTATAAAAAAAAAGTTACAAATTTACAAGAAAAAAGTTACAAATTTAAAATAAAAATAGTAGCAAATTTATAATAAGCCGTCTTTATCGTCATTCAAACCTACACAACCAATCATGTTTCTCTTATCTACAATGTTAATCACACATATATCTAGAATCAGAGGGGTCACTGCCATGCAAGGCGCCGCCACAAATTTCCCTCCTCCATTCCATTATTTGCTGAGCACCAAGCTGGATGGCAGGAAGTTCCACTTTTATATGGTCTTCGGCATGACCCAGCTGGGATTTGAACCCCAGCCTCCCAGGTGTGGGGCGGATGCTCTGCCAATTGAGCCACCACTCCGGTAAATTTATGAGTAAAAAGCTCCAATTTTACAAGAAAGAAGTAGCAAATTATTCATAAATTTTTGAGAAAAAAAAACCAAACAATTTTAAAAGCAAAATGTTGCAAATTTATGAGAAAAAGCTGCAATTTTACAAAAAGAAAGTAGCAAATTTCATAGTAAATGCATAAGAAAAAAGTTACAATTTTACAAGAAAAATGTAACAAATTTATTAGAAAATTTATGAGAAAAAAAGCTGCCATTTTACAAGAAAAAAGTTGCAAATTTAAAGGAAAAAATAACAAATTTATAGGGAAAAGTTGTTGATTTATAAGAAAAATGTGAAGGTAATTTTAATTCTCCTCCCACAAAATGTTGAGGGTGAACTCGTAGCTCGGGGGCCCCCTAATGGTGTACTGTGCTTTTCCCAGGATTTCCACTGACTCTGGATCAGTCCGTTGCGGATGCTGAGCGGACGGAGTCTTGCATCCATCCCTACCAGCTCTGTTTGTGTTTTGAAGTGGCATGGATAACAGCATGATTCAAAACACAAGATCGCGTGAGAATTGTATAAAATAACACGAGATCTCGAGAAAGACCCGAAAGAGAGAGCAGAAGGCTGATTGCCATCACATGATAACAAGGAAGTGTGATGTACCGACTAGGGATGGGCATTCGGTGAAATTTTCTTCACCGATCGTCGGGAGAATTAATTATTAATAATCGGTTAATCATTAACATTTTTAGGTACGTAACAAGGCAGGTAGACTACATTAGAACATCAGGAATCAGCATGGAGAGCCCTCTCTCTGTTCTCGTGTTGGCTTGGCTCGGGAATCTCGCAAGCTGATTGGCCGAGACGTTTCACCCCGCAAGCTGATTGGCCGAGACGTTTTACCCAGCTTCTGTCCCTGCCGAGCGGCCACCCAACAAACAAAGACCGCATTCATTGCTCTATCGCTCGTGTTACTTAGTCTAGCCGCGCAGAACTTTTTGCTGTTCTCTTGTGCCATTTTGTGCGAAATAGTCTTCCCGTCGAGCCACTACGCCGCCTCCTGCAGCTTCCCTCGACGTGTGTACACCGAATCTTCATGACCTTCTCAATAAAGTTTCTGAAAAAAAAAAAGAATCTTCACGACCGCCATTACTCAGCGCGCAACCACTGTTGGCGGTTTCTTCGCGTAATAAGGGTGTTCCATGGACCCTGTCGATGAGGTATATTTGTATGCTGCATTGCAGTGATTGCAGTACACCTGGTCATTTTTTAAATTGAAATGGTCCCACGCAACACTTCGCCGTAACCGCTTCATGATTTGGCGATTGCCCTATGGAAGCCCGCATGTATCAACTGAGGCACGCCAGGGTACGGCGATGGTGTAATGTTGCCCCCTGGTGCCCAAATTTTGCCATTGCATTGTTTGAGGACGGCCGTGCACTAGGCCTAATAACGTCGGATTGTTTAAAAAAAAAAAAAGGTTTGTTGACGAAAATGAACTTCCTCGGTGAAATTCTTAATGATCAATTATCGGTTAATCGGTAAATTATGCCCATCCCTAGTACCGACTCTCCACCTGGATTTTTGTGTGCTAATAATACGTAAATAGCCTGTTAATTTTAATTCTATGAAGTGTTTGTATGTTGTGTCAAAGTTTTTACCTTGTCACACACAGCGGTGGAGGAGTAGACCTCAGAAAATAACAGATGATCCTTAAAATGTTTTTAATGAACAAACAGTTATTAAATGCAGTGGATACTTTTACAGTAAATACTGGGGCTTTTCTTTGTGGAATGGATCCAGCATCCGTCGAAAATAGACTCCTTGCCTATTTTTAGTGATTCAAATCCAACAAACGATTCGTTCCACAGTGGTCCGGACCAGGTGGGGATTAGAACATTAATTAGAATGGGAACTACTTGCTGTGGAGACCAGATCGCAGGCGTGACTGACCTCATCTGGAGTCAGTGGAAATCCTGGGTTCTAGCCAGAAACGCTTCTAAACAATCACACCTGAACATCATTCCCACTGGGAGCTCTAAAGACCCATAACCAACAGAACAAAGTGTCACAGCCAGCCTTTCAGCAGCAACAACAAGCAAAGTGACCAGCCACCGCAGCCATATCATTCACAGGTGATTTGTCCCAGACCTTGAGAAGGACTCAGACACATCCACGAGGCTGACAGGTGACGGACACTCCGACCAACACACCTCCGTACAAACCTCCACAGATGGAGAATCCAAGAAATAAGTCTGTCAGCAGCGGGGAGCGATTTCACAGCTGCACCCAGTGATGGACAGAGCAGCTCATTTGTCAGGATTGGAGGGAAACACGGAGGCTTTGAGGCAGAGACCACCGGGACAGAAGGAGTGTGCAGGTGGACTCGGGAGCAATCAGCTGTTTCAGCCCACATCTGTGTTCAGTCCCAGCGCTGGCAGTGCAGTGCTAACCTAAGGTGTTAAACCCATTAAGGATGGTTAGAAACTGCCTCTGTGACTGGGGTGGCATGGTTCCGTCCTGCTCTATGTTTTGGTTTTTGAGTTTCCAGGATTTTTATCCTAGCAATACAATGGAGTTTGTTCTTGTGGATCTTTGGGTGATTTCACACCTGAAACTCCACACCGAGGTTCATATTTTTGTAACACTGTCTGTATTTGGTCCAGTTGGGTTTGGTTTCACGTCGCTCCTTTTCTAAGCCAACTAAACAACTTCACGTGATAGTGCCTACATTTCGTTCTGTGCTGTTGGGGCACAACTATCTTCTTGTAAATTTGCTTCTTTTTTTTTCTTGCAATTTTTTTCTCATAAATTTGCAACTTTTTTCCTTTAATTCCACATTTTTACTTGTAAATCTGCAACTTTTTCTCATACATTTAAAAGTTTTTTTCTCATAAATCTGCAGCGTTTTTTTTGTAAATTTGCAACTTTTTTGTCATAAATTTAACATCTTTTCCTCATAAATTTGCCACATTTTTCTTTTAATCCCACAACTTTTGTCCTGTAAATCTGCAACTTTTTTATCATAAATTTGCAACTTTTTCTTCTAAATTTGGAACCTTTTTCTCATACAGTAAAAAACTTTTGTCATACATTTGCACTGCTTTTTTTTTACATTTGCAACCTTTATCCTAATAAATTTAACACTTTTTTCCTAATAAATCTGCAACTTTTGATCGAGTAAATTTGCAACTTTTTTTTAAATCTGCAGCTTTTTTCTTTTAATTTTCAGCTTTTTTCCTCATACATTTAAACTTTTTTCTCATAAATTTGCAGTGCTTTTATTGTAAATTTGCTACTTTTTTCATAAATTTACAACTTTTTTCCTTTAATTCCACATTTTTTTCTTGTAAGAACTTTCTCAGCTACTGCAAATAGCTCTACGTTCTCATCTGCCACATCGTCCTGTGGTGTCCTCCAGGATTATGCTCTTGGACCCCGTTTTGTTTTCACTGTACCTGCTGCTTCTTGGACACATCTTGAGCACTTTCAAAAGGAATCTCATATCACTTATACACTGATGATATCAAACTGTACATCTCCTTCCCTCCAAAAAATGTTGCAGAAAATATCTATCATTAAGATAGTATTGATGCCATAAAGACCTGAAAGGCTGCAAATTATCTTTCACTTAACACCGAGAAAACAGAAGTTCTCATTCATACTCCTGACAGCTTTGTCCAAGTTGTCTAAACTTGGACAAAGCAAACCAGAAGGATGAAATAAAAATAGTTTGTGTTGGTGAGGTTTATAAAGTAGTCAGAAATATCTGAACTCATTTTACTACATTATGTAAGGGTTACAGTAACTTGATTTTAGCACAGCATTTTCATTTGACTCACACAGCAGTATAAAGCACAGACCTGTGTAAATACTGCTAACTCAGTTTTATCCAAAGTTTTCAGCTGCAGAGTTAAGAGAATGGCAATGTCTGGATTCCTGCAGCAGACCAAGAGTCTCATTCTGGTGCGGATTACAGCCACATAAACCTCAACGGGGATCCATCAGACTGAAACACAGCCTTACTGACCCATTAAAGCACAATACAGATGCATGGGAGCAGGAAGACTAGAGCCAAGAGGGAGAAGGAGAAACAAAAATGATTCTGACATTTTTATATCACATAAAGACAAAAAAGTTTCATACAGATCCAGCCTCTGTTTTTTTAGAAACAAGAGCAACAATAACATTTTGCATTGCCTGGAAAATATGCAGTGTGAATGCTACAATGCTGAAAGGAGTAGCAGAACTAAAGCATCTTTAGCTTAACAGAGGATATACACTGCATTGCAAATTATTATGGAAATAGGATTTTAGTGCCATGAATATTAAATGCTTTGTTTTTTAATTAAACCCATGGATGGTATTGTGTCTCAGGGCTCTTTGGATCACTGATATCAATCTCAGACACTTGTCATAATTAGTTTGCCAGGTGAGCCCAATTAAAGGAAAACTACTTAAGAAGGATGTTCCACATTATTAACCCTCTAAAGTTCCGGCTGTCATAGGACATCAGTGTCACCTGCTGTCCCTGGCGCAGTTCTGCGCCTGTCACGTGATGTGTCCCAACTGCACAGAAAATCCAGTTGTACCAAGCATTTCACATCACAAGATGTCAGACATGTACAGTATAGCTTACTGCTCTTCACTGGAGGACTGGGGGACTTCACCCAAACGAGCTGCCACAAACATCATTTCCGGAAACGCAAAGAAGAGAATGTAAACAAAGGCTCCATCCCAACATATATTTCCACATGGAGGAAGCGTTTGCTCCAAATTTTGCCAACTATTATTCTAAAAAGAGATTATTTGGCTTCTGAAGGGAAATATTTACCTTTTGTGACAGCAGAAGATGGTCTGGAGCATGTACACTTTCGTCTGCCACTGACGGAGCTACACGTGACGACAGAGAACAATAGTGTCGGTTTGGCAGCGTAATGTAACCAAAATTGAGGTGGAATAATTCATAACATACATGTGACAGTTTCTGGATGTGGGACAGAAAGCAAAAATGACTGGCAAAAGATGAAATAAGGACCGTGGATGACGAAAATGGACGAAATAAGACATGATGAGTGGTAAGTCTGATTGTTTTTTATCGGTTTGTGTACATTCTACTGATTTTCTGGTTCATATACTTTGAAGATAACCAAAAAAAAAAAAAACCCAAACAAAAAAACCCAAACAAAAATGAAGACAAAAAACAAAACCATTCTTTGTGTAAATATGTCCAAAGTCCACTTTTGACCGAAAGATACGTATGTAATTCAATGCCGTTGCATTATGCAATTTAGATGCGTAAATTTACTCCTATCTCAAACTTTGGATCATATTCTACAACTTTCTAATGGACAGTAAGCCATTATCTCTTACCACTTTCAAGTCATAGCCTTGGGAATGTCTGATATCAAAACTGAATGTTTTCTTCAAAAAAAAACCTTGACCACCAGAGGGGGGAGGCTGGTGGGCGCACCAGTGCATCACAGAATTTTAAGAGGTTAAGCATGCCACGGCATGGAGGCAGCAGTTCAAGCAGAGAAGCCCAGACTTCCCTCTCCCCAGCCACCTGCTCTAGGTCTCCAGAGAGGATACCAAGGTGTTCCCAGACCAGCTGGGAGACGAGTCCAGCGAGTCCTGGGTCTGAGACTTTTTTCTTGTAAATCTGCTACTTTTTTCTTGTAGATTTGCAACTTTTCTTGCAAATTTGTAACATTTTTCCTCAAAATTTTATTACTTTTTTCTTGAAAATTTGGAACTTTTTTCTCAAAAAATTGAAACTTTTTTCTTGCAAATTTGTAACTTTTTTCTTAAACTTTTACTACTACTTCTTGTAAATCTGTAACTTTTTTCTTGCAGATTTGTATTTTTTTCTTGCAAATTTGCAACTTTTTTCCTCAAAATTTTTGAAACCTTTTCTTGTAAATTTACAGCTTTTTCTTGTAGATTTCAAACCTTTCTTTTAAAGAGAATTTGAAAAACTTATTCATCCTAAAAATATACGGAAGAATAAAAATGGCCAACTCAGACAACAGTAGTGTGAATTCATACCCGGCAGAATCATACCAGTATTTTAATATGCCACAATTCCATTGTATGCCACTGTGGCCCATTACAGTAACTGATCCATCCACACTGCAAACATCCTCCAGACCTGGAATTTTCCTATTCCTGATTCTGTTAACAGTTCAAACAGATGTTTCTAATCTCCTCAATATGCTGATTACTCCTTTTATGCCTTGATGTCAAATTGCCAGGGAAAATCAGCTTTAGCTGTTCTTATTGGTGTTAGGTTCGACTGTCACGCCCGAACATAAAGCTTCAGTAATAGATCTGCCTTTGTCACGGAAAGAGTAACGCGCCATGTGACACACACACACACACTCACACGCACAAAGGAATTATGAGAATGGAGAAAAAGAAACAATAATGGGGAGGCCTAATAGTAACAGCGCTGCCACATCTGGGGTACCGGGGGCTACTGAGGTGAATAATTTAGTATTGTGAGGAAGCTGAGACATGGCCCTGAATGCAGAAGCAGGAGAGGAGCAGCTATGAGCCTGCTGTTTACCCGCCATGACAGAAGCACGGAGAAGGCTCTCCCTCCAACACCGGTGGCTTTGAAAGAGGGCAGAAGGGAAATTGCCCTTCCAGCCTGGAAAAAAAAGAGAGAACTGTCCCCCCCAGTATAATTATAATCCTTTTTATATCATGTTACAGAACTGGATAACATGACTTGAACCACCAATTCCAAGCAGAAATATATAAAAAAACAAAAAACAAAACATACAATCTGATAAAAAAAATTTTCTCAAGAATTTATTACTTTTTTCTCATAAAATTGATTTTTTTCCCCTGTAAATTTAAACGTTTTTTTCAGATTTGCAACTTTTTTCTCAGAAATTTGCAATTTTTTTTTCTCATGAATTTGCTACTTTTCACATAAAACTGCTTCTTTCTTTCTGTAAATTTAAATTTTTTTCCTGTAAATTTGCATATTGTTTGTCAAAAATCTGCAACTTTTTTCCTGTACATTTACAACTTTTTTGTCATCTCTGCTGGGGGGGCAGGGGGGAATTCAGCCCGGGGCGGTGATGCAAAGGCCCTGGTTTCCAGGCCCCTCTTGCCCTCCCTCCTGGGGCAGGTGCCTGGTTGTCCTGCTATCCTCTCTCTTTTCTTTGTGTGTTTCCTGGTAAGCCACTCACACATAAAAACACTCTCCTGTGCACATACAACCACGTGCACACACACACACACACACACACACACACACACACACCTGTTTATCTGTTCTCTTTCAGGTGCTGATATCAGGCCCGTGCAGGGATCTTCTCAGGAGCAGTAATTGTGTCTTGTGTTTTCCCCTTCATTTTTCTTCCTTTCTCTTGCCCTCACTCCTTGACCCCACCTCTTCCGACCACTTCATATCCCTTCAGTTCCCTCCCCCATTTCTCCTTGTCAGTTCCAGCATAAGTAAGACAATATAAAGAAAGTGTAAAAGTTCTTATATAGCAAAAGGAGTCTAAAAATAAATAGTATTTATATACAGCATAGATCAAATATGACAAAAGCTCCATTTGGCAAAGCGAATCTGTTTGGCACAGTAAAGAAAGCAGATATCTTTTCTGCTTGCCAAGCTGCTGGACAGGGCAGGTTAAAAAAAAGTAAATAGTATTAAATAAGGTTTAAAAAAGTAAATAGTATTAAATATTTCAAGTAAAAACTCTAGAATAGCCAAAAGTCAAAGTTGATGTTTTTCTTCAAAATTGCACTCAAGAAGAAAAGTATCCAATAAATGAATGAATGAATGAATGAATGAATGAATAATTGACACAAGTACAATTTTGCAAAAAGTTACATGAATTTAGAACTTAAGTAAATGTATCTCATTATTACCCACCTGTGGGCATTGATTTTATACTTTCCTGTAATTATCTTTGGAAGAAATGTGTTAGGACATAAGTCATCATATTGCTGTTTTTGTTTTGTTTTTTCCTTTTCCTTTCCTCAGCCTTTAATTCTTCTGCTCTACTTTTGTTGGGTGTATTTTAGGAATTTTCCATGAACAGTAAGAGGTCAAGGGGGCAGTGTGGAGCAGTTTTGGTTTGTAGGTGTGGCAGCTCAGCAGGCAGAGGTTTCATTAGGCTGTTCACTTGAGCAGCTGAGACTTGTTTGCTCAGTGTTGCAGAGAGCAGGGTTCCTTGATGCCTGGGTGACCACAGAGACACAACTGACAAGATTTATGTTTTATCTTATTTAAGATAATTTGGGCATTAATAATGTAACGTGAGGGAAAGTGTGCAATTTGAGTTTATATAATGGTATATTTGCAGGTTACAGGTGTGTTTTAATTTAAGTACTTCTGCTGATCGTGGGTTGAATCAATTATGTGACTTTGTGTAGCAAATTGATTCCAGTTAAGGAAAAGAGGTGCTTTATTTGGCATTTAATGGTGAAAGAATGGTGAGATTGAGCCGCTTGAATTATATATAGAGCGATGTCAAATTTTTCACACAAAGAGTTGTTCAGAACTCCTTATAAAACTCCTTATACAAAGATATAGAGTGATGATAATCAAGTCAGTGGTAGTAATGCACCTGTAAGCTGGCTGCCAACAGCAAGTCAAATCTAAAAGAAGAAGAGACTGAGTTTGTGCAGTGCTTAATTTAGTGACTTAATTTGATAATATGGAAAATTTCTCATCTGGATGAGTAGGTTAGAATGGTTTGTAACAGATTAGATAAACATGTCAAATACGTACATTTATTTAATTTTATTTGACTTCATAGATTTGGCAAAAATAAAAGACTGAATTAGGGTACTTAAATTTAATTCATATTTGAGTTTGTTGACTTGACATGTTCTTTTTCTTTTCCTTTTTTTTTACTCTCTTGAAGGTTATCAACCTGCTACTATGCTTGTCATTCCTTGCATTTGTTAAATAAATGAAAGAAAATGATGAGTAGAGTTGCCCAGTGTTCTCTGTTGGTTGCCATGCCGAGTCGAGTTTAGGCAGGCATCAAGGCTAAAATCTGAATAACTCCACAAAATGTTTGTTTCCTCTTATTGATTTTATTTCCTCTTATAGATACTGCATACTTTTTGGATCAATTAATAATTGTGTGAAATATAATAAAAACCTGCAAAATGATCTCAAATCCACATCCAGACAAGTGCTCACTGTGATCAGTGTAAATCGTGAAATCAGTTCCATCCGTTGGCACAGCTCTACTCGGCGCGCCCCTGCTGTAGTGAGGTCCATTTGATGGATCAAACACTGTAATAAATTTGTAAACCTCTCACACCATCAGATAATCTCCTCTTCATATCAGTCCTGACCAAGCATCCAATTAGCTACTGTATGCGGCGCCAAATCTGGTCTAAACTGGCCCTGCTAATCCTCCAGTGTGTCCCAGCCTCAGTCAGTCAGAAGCCCTTCATCAGTTTGTTGGTGCAATTTATTCATATTGTTAGATGCAAATGCTTTAAATCCCATCCTTGATAAGTGAAAGGATGTTTTGTTCTGCTTATGGGTGAAAGAGATTAGGAGTAATTGACGTCAGAGTGCATATGTATATTTAGTATAGCTGGGCTCTACAGAGTTATCGCTACATCCTCTGGCTCAGAAAGAGAAAACAGTGAAGTCACATTGGTTGATTAACACCTCAGCATTCCATCCAGCGTCCCTAAACTTAGCATACAAAATCAAATTCTTCTTTCACTGAGTGGCAGTAGAAAATTTGAAATGTCCTACCTGCAGAACACTTCAATTCAATTTTCAATTCAACTTTATTTATGTAGCGCCATATCACAACAATAGTCATCTCATAGCACTTTCAAATGTAGGGGAAACCCCACAATTACAGAAAGACCCCAGCAATCAGGTGATCCCCTGTGAGCAAGCACTTGGCAATGGTGGAGAGGAAAAACTCCCTTTAAACAGGAAGAAACCTCTAGCAGAACCGGGCTCAGGGAGGGGCAGTCATCTGCTGTGACTGGCTGGGGGGGGGGGGGATAGAGAAGATGAACAGACATAAAGAGAGCAAACATTAACGGAGAGAAGCCGAGTACATTATTGGAGGTCACCCAGCAGTCTAAATATATTAACAGCAAAACAAAGGCAGGGTTAAGAGACAAAAGATCCCTCCCTAACCGTAGGCTATATTGAAGAGGAAGGTTTTTACCCTGTTCTTAAAAACAGAGATCGAGTCTGACTCCCGAACCCAGAGTGGTAACTGGTTCCACAGGAAAGGAGCTTGATAGCAGAAGGCTCTGCCTCCCATTGTACTTTTGGAGATTCTAGGTATTACAAGTAATCCAACATTTTGGGATCGTAGTGCTCTGTTAGGATGATAGGGTAATATCACATCTTTTATATAAAAGGGGACCTGATTATTTAGAGCTTTGTAAGTGAAAAGAAGGATTTTAAACTTAATTCTAAACTCTATGGGAAGCCAATGAAGGGAGGCCAGAACCGGAGAGATATGATCTCTCTTTCTAGTACCTGTTAAAACTCTTGCTGCAGCATTTTGGATCAACTGAAGACTTTTTAAAGATATTTTAGGACAACCTGATAATAACGAGTTACAATAATCTAATCTAGAGCTAACAAAAGCATGGATCAGTTTCTCAGCATCACTCAGAGGCAAGATGCTCCTAATCTTGACAATATTGCGCAGATGATAGAAGGCAGTCTTAGAAACAAATTTAATATGTCAATTAAAAAACAGATCTTGATCAAAAATAACTCCAAGGTTCCTCACAGAACTATTCAGAGTAAGAGTAGCGGCATCCAAATTAAGAGTTTGATTTGGAAGGGTATTTCTAAGGTTTTTTGGACCAACAAGAATGACTTCATTCTTATCTGGGTTTAATAGCAGAAAATTACAAGTCATCCAGGCTTTGATTTCCTTAAGACAGGCATCTAACTTGGCTAATTGATTACAATCATCGGGCTTCATTGACAGGTATAATTGTGTGTCATCTGCATAACAATGAAAATGCATACAGTGCTTTCTAATGATGTTGCCTAATGGAAGCATATATAAACTAAAAAGAGTAGGGCCTAACACAGATCCCTGTGGAACTCCATAACTGAGCTTAGAGTTGGAAGAAAACTCATTATTGATATGAACAAACTGAAGTCTATTGGACAAATAAGATCTAAACCACTGCAGCAAAGTTCCATTTAGTCCAACATAGTGTTCTAATCTATCAAGTAGAATGTCATGATCGATAGTATCAAAGGCTGCACTAAGATCTAAAAGGACAAGTACAGAAACAAGTCCATTATCAGATGGGATAATGAGGTCATTAGTGACCTTCACTGAGGCTGTTTCAGTGCTGTGATGAACTCTGAACCCAGAATGAAACTCTTCAAATAAACCATTTCCCTGCAAATGGTCAAACAATTGCGCAGCAACAACTCTTTCTAAGATTTTTGAAATGAAAGGCAGATTAGATATTGGTCGATAGTTAGCCAAAACTCCTGGATCGAGCATTGGCTTTTTGAGTAAGGGTTTAATTACAGCAACTTTAAAAGCCTGCAGTACATAACCCAAAGTTAAAGAAGAATTAATTAAATGAAGAATAAAGCTACCAATAATTGGGAAGACTATTTTAAATAACCTGGTAGGGATAAGGTCTAGAAAACAGGATGAAGGCTTGGATGAGGAGATAATTTTATCTAACTCTAAAAGGTCAATAGGAGTAAACTTATCTAAACAGATATCAATTGAAGGAGTTGTGGTAGTTGCTGTACTTAAGTTTACGGTGGGGAAAATCTGACTGATTTTATTTCTAATACATAAAATTTTATGATTGAAAAAGTTCAAAAAGTCCTGACTAGAAAGCTCTGGGGGGATGTGAGGATTGACCAAGTCCTGACTCTTTGTCAGCCTGGCTATAGTGTTGAAAAGAAACCTGGGAATATTCTTATTCTCTTCTGTTAATGCAGAGTAATAACTTGTTCTAGCTTTTCTAAGAGATTTTTTTGTAAATTAAGAGAGGGTTTCTCCATGCTAAATAGAGATCATCTAAATTAGTAGAACGCCATTTTCTTTCTAATTGACGAGTTTCTGTGTTAAACCAAGAGGTTAGAAATCTCTGGTTAGACTTTTTCTTTTTTAAAGGGGTCACCAAATCTAGAGTCTGATGCAGAGAGGCTGTAACACTATCTACCATGCTATCAATTACAGAAGGAGCAGGCTCTCCATCTTTTATTTCCGTTGTGTTGACCCACGGTATAGAGGAGACAATCTGCAAAAATTTGGTAACATCATCATCATCATAGCAGTCTGTCGGGGGCGACAATGACTGTTTCATTTAGGTCTGATCAGATTCCTCCATGCAGCTCTGTCCTTCGCCTTCAGCTGCCAGGAACTCCTGACCTCGTTAACCCCGGCAATGTCCGAGCCGGTATGAGTTGCTTTCTGACTGACCATTTCATGAAACTGCTTGCAAAGTATTTGAGTACTGCTAGCTTTTGCTGGACTAGCGACACATTCTTGGCAGATACAGGTATTATCAGTGGCAAGGACAGGCCAAGACAATCTGATTCCAGTATCTGTTGCAGTGACTGACCAGATGATAGGTTTGTTTATCTCTGCTCTTTGTGTAGTGCATGTCACAATGCACCGACTGGAAAAAGTCCACCACAGACCTTGCAACAGATGTGCTTATCTGCCAGGATGTCCAGTCTCACCCCGTGTAACTGGGAGTGGTCCACCACAGACCTGTGACAGATATTGTTTTTAGTTCTGCCAGGATGCCCAGTTTCACCCTCCATGCCCTCGGAAGGGCGGGGTTGCCAGTTGAGTGGCTGATGGCCCGACCTATGAGACAGGGAGTACCGGTTTTCATGGTTAACCAGTAGCAAGCAAACCAATGCCTGACCTGACAGTAGTATCACAATATTAATGCCTCTAAATTGATATAGTATCACCACCACAAAGAACCACCATATTACAGTGTATTGATTTTTTCCCCAGCCATAATACTGCAATACTTGATGTATAAAACAATGATAATACTGCATCATATGTAGCACAGGAACCCCAGCAGCACACAAACATCTTGCCGACATCGGCCCAACATACCAAGTTTACTTCAGGATACTGTACATCTCATAGAGGTCTTTTGCGCATTGGCAAGACATTGGCTAGATGTTGGCATGCCAAGTTGCTGACTGTGGCCCAGTGTATGTGAGCTGTTGGGGTTGATTATCTGGCCTGTGCTCTGAAGTCCAACCCCTCCTATCTGACAGAGTTGGACCTGAGTAACAACAATTTGACGGCTCAGGAGTGAAGATTCTGTCTGATGGACTACAGAGTCCATACTGGAGACTGGAAACTCTCAGGTCAGGATACAGATAATTCCCCATAGAAGAACCACTGAAGGTTGTTGTCTAACTGCTCAAGTATAAAACTATGAAAACACATAACGTGAGAGACTACAAACCCACAAAGTTGCATAACTCACGTCATCGTTTTCAACGAGCAGCCCAGAGGAAGAGACTAACAGCCCAACTAAGAGGAGGTGAGCTGTGACAGGGTCACCCACCCTAGTCTTGTTTGGTGACGTGTTCAGTGGGAAGGTGGGGGGGGGGGCAGACAGATAGACAGATGTACTTTATTGATCCCAAACTGGGAAATTTCAAGGTAACAGCAGCATGACACAGTAAGACAACCAAAACAACAGAAACACACAAAGCATAGAAATAGGAAAATACGAAATAGAAAAAGGAATTACCCAGGGGAAGTAAAATTGCTTACATAACTTTATATACATCACAGACTACTTGTCATGAATGGGCCCTCCGGGGCAGAAAGACAGACCCAGATGCTGAACTGCAATAGTGACATTTATTAACAAAAAATCCAAAACTGTGCAGACAATACAAAAAATGCAAACAAGAATGACTTAATTAAAGAGGCACTCCAGAGCTGGGTTAGCTCTGGAGGAGAAGAGGAGATACATGGAGGGGTAAGTCCATACAATCCCAAACAGTGCATAACAATGCAATGCTGCCACAGTGAAACAATGAGATAGCAGAGCTTAAATACCTGGACAAACAAATGAGCAGCAGGTGTGGGCCGAGCAGGCAGGTAACCTAATTACCCAACTACTCACTGCTGGGAAGCAGACTGTGAGCAGCAAGTGGGGATGTCTGAGAGGGGAAGGCACATAAGAGTAAGTAAACCAAAATGTATACAGAAAACTGATAACATAATACTAACGGACATACAAAATTCAGAAATGAATGGAGTCTGAGCTCAGACTCACGACACTACTACTTAAAAAAAATAGGTGATGACCCTTGTGAATATATGGATAATACTAACTAGGAGTGTGCAATTGATAGAAAAATTCCATACTATCTACATTATAATTGATATTAATAATGTATTATTATATTTGAGAATTATCATACTTTTCATATACCATGTTTAATGTTTATATGTGCATTCCATATAGGATAAGTTCATATATTCTTGGCATGTTTCTGTGAGCAATTTCAGAGAGTTCAGACTGAAGATCAGTACAGGGTCAGTACATGTGTAAGGAATGATCTAAGCCACTTTTTATAATCTCTCTGACATGTTCTGTTTCGGGTCACAGGAATGTACAGGAACTCCTCAGCTTATAGAGATTAGTGTTTTATGGACGTTCTGTTAGATTTACATTCTTGTCTCCAGAGTGTCTGTGACGTCTGCCCGGATAAGCTTTGATTATCAGGAATGTCCCGTTCTGTCCCTTCCCTTATCCTCATCCTCGCTCTCCTTTCTCCTACCTATATATTCCAGACCTAAAGAAATGGATCCTTTAGAGATTCTAGGTGTGTCTGAATGCCATGCTTTGTAACCTCTCCCCCAAAGTGGCCATTGGGGTGACTCCTTATATTTTTGTAATAAATGTACATAAATCCAACTTTCCGCCTGATTTTTGACTTTGAATAATTTAAGCTCAAAATTATTCCAACAGCAATATCATATCATTCACGATAATACCAGTATAAATTGTGATACCGGTGTAAAAATGAGAATCACGACATTTGGGGTCTGCTGCGTGATGTCACACCACATAGAAATGGCAAAACAAACGTGGTGGGAAGCTGCAGCTCCGAAGTCAGACCGTCTCCAGTTGAATGAAAATATTTCAGTTTCACTTTCTGTTTCAGACTGCTGTCATGGTAAAAAAAAAAAAAAAAACAACGCCCAAAAAATGATGTAGCAGTGTGGATAATCTGCCGGTATTTTTTCTGCATGTCAACAACACCGCTGGAGCAGTATTAATGTTGAACAATGTGCAGCTCAAAGTGGCTGTAGATTTTGACTTTCATTTTGGCTGCTTCATCCTGATTTTATTCAACCACCCGAAGAGAGAGGAAAACAAAAACATCCATTCAGTGCAACGACAGAGAAAATCCCTAGGACAAGTCCATGCAATGGGAGTACTGCAGGTAAAGTGATTCAGCATAAAACCCGACCTCTGTGTGCAGTTAAGATGTAACTGTTTATATTATTTTCTTGTAATATGTGATACAGAATTAAAAAAATATTTTAAACTAAATCTGAGCTGCTGTTTATAAAATGCAGAAATAAGAGTTTTTGTTTTGTTTTTTCCTGAATATGTTGAAGGGAAATAATGCTGGCCTGGGAAACTGTCCTTTTTGTATAAATTTAAAAGAAAAAAACCCTGTATTCTGTAATATTGTGAAAAATATTGTTATCGTGAAAATTCACAGAAATATTGTGATATCATTTTTAGGCCATATTGCCCACCCCTAGTACTGACTGTACAACAATAGGACTATAACACGCAGCGTGAAATGTGAGGTACCAATTAGACTGTAATGATGTGCTTCATTAAGCGGTTTCACACAAAAGTAGAGCTGCGTTCCAATCGCCTAATAGTGTACTCCGAAGTGGACTGCTCAGGGTTTTCCACCATATTAACTGAGATTCCAAACTGAAGGGAGCAAACGGTCTTCAGTTCAAAGGGAACTGAGAACCAAGCAGGGAAGAAGTGAACAACTGGGCATCACTTCACTAGATGTTGACAGGAAGATTGCCCATAAGCCATTGCGCCTCAAATACGAGTAAAACAAACTATTGTTGCTAAGGTTATTAACAAGCTAAATTAATGTTGGTTATTGTTTATATTAACTGACTGTAGTAAAAATATATTTGTTAATATTTTATTTAAGAAATATAAACTATCCATCATAGTATCACAGTGTTTCCTCTGGCTTAAAGACCTTGGCGTGGTGGCAACATATTTTTCTGAACGGGGGGGGGGGCACATGACACTATTGTATCCATAATATGTTAATTTTATTCTATTTCTTTCTTTTTTTTATTTTGCACAGTAACTTTGCATATGGAACTCACCATTTGAAGTATTGTACAACTGAGGACTGAATGTTGGAAAATTGGGCCAGTTGGGGTCCCACCCAGACGTCCTGTGTTTGGACTTTTTACTGGTGTCATCCTTCTCTCCTCCCTCTGCTCTCACCTCTCCTGGACCCTCTCCCTGAACACTGTCCTCTCCTTGGCTCCTCTCTTCTGTCTCATCTTTCCCTCTCTGAGCTCTGTCTAATTCAGCTTCTCTCTCTGTCTATGGTGGTATAGAAACAGGCTAGAAAATACCAAGTGTCATGTTTTGTTCTGCAGGATTTTTTTTTCATGGTTTACATAAATAACCAAAATGTGTGGTTTTTTTTGTTTTTGTTTTTTTTTTTTTTTGGTATTTTTATTCTAGTGTTTCTTTTTTCCATTGACAAAGAGTAGGAAAGGGAAGGGAAAGAAACATTCATAATAGTAATTTACTCATGCATACTTAAATTATATGATCAGAGGTGGGTATAGTTGCCAGAAATTCTACTCATGTAAAAGCAGTGCTATGAAATTAATAATTAAAAGTAGACAACCAAAAATTTCTAGTTAAGGGTACAAAGAGCACCCACTTAAAAACTTGAGTAATGACTTCAGTCTTGAAGGTTTGAGGTTTTTTCTCCAAAATTTATAACAATTTTCTTATAGTTTTCTACTTTTCTCTTTAAATTTATCTAAATTTGAAACCATTTTCCTCAAATTTGTAATTTTCTCTTGTAAAACTGACTTTTCTTGTATATTTGAGACTTTATTCTAAATTTGTGGATTATTTTATGACTAATTTTTATCCTTTTTTAAAATAAAATTACTTTTTTTTAATAAATTTGAAACAGATTGTGGTAATTTTTTTTTTTTTTTTACTTTTTCCTAATAACAATTTTTGACCGTAATTTTGCAGAGCCAGAACAGAACAATAATTTAACTCTGATTTCAAAGAAAAAATATTAATAAAATTATATGTAATAAAATAAATTAACTTAAATGACCAAAGATGCAGTTATTTCTGTTATACTATTTCTATATAGTCATAGTTATTTGTAGAATTCTCCTCACCACCCAGACAGCAGGAAAAACCTCCCTTATTTTGAAATCCAAGTGTTGGCACATTTAGTTTGTCTGAAGGCTGCTGATGGGTTAAAGTCACTGACTTGGTGAATTTCGGTCATCTTAACCCTTCTTATGTCTTGGTTTGATGGACATAGATGTCACAGTTCGGCACCTGTCATGTGATGTGTCATGTGATATAGCCATAAACCACAAAAAATCCCCAGTTGTACTAAGTATTCCACTTCACAAGGTGGCAGACACGTATAACTAACTGCTCTTGCCTTGGAAGACTGATGTCTCCCAAATAACCACCTGAAAACCTCACTTCTGGGACACCAAAGAAGAAGAGTTTATAAACAAATGTTAATGTGCTTCATCGCAACACGGAGGAGGCATTTGCTCCCATTTGCAAACTATGATTCTAAAAAGAGATAATTTAGCTTATGAAGGTAAATATCTACATTTTGTTATAACAGAGGGTGGCTGAAGCTGGTTAACTTTCACCTGCCATCAACCGCAGCCCCATGTGACTGGACAGAACAATCATGCTGGTTCCGAGTCATCTTACAAGATAAATTCCGGCGGAATAAAAGCGAAAATGAGGAGGAATAACCATAAGAGTTTCTGGATGTGGGACAGAAAGCAAAAATGACCAACAGAAGACAAAATAATGACCAGGATGACGAAAATGGACAAAACGAGCCGCCTGACCAGCGGTAAGTCTGACAAATTTCTTTGTTTGTTTACATTGTACTGATTTTCTGGTTCATATACTTTGAAGATAACAAAAAAAAAAAAAAAAACGGTGACAAAAAACAAAACCATCCTTTGTGTAAATATGTCTAAAGTCCACTTCTGACTGAAAGTTATGTAATTTGATATGACTGCTGTGGCATTATGCAAATTAGATGCGTAAATCTACTCCTATCTCAAACTTTGGATCATATTCTACATCTTTCTAATTGACAGTAAGCCATTATCTCTCACCACTTTGAAGCTATAGCTTTGGAAATCTCTGACATCTAAACTGAATATTTTCTTGAAAAAAATCTTGACCCCCATCAATAACACAGTTTTCACAGGAAAACAGCTGAAAAGCTCAATAAAAAGTGATAGAAAAGACATTGGATTTAACAGAGAGACAAAATGAAGGTAAACAGTTCTAAATAAGAACTGAATAAGGAGAAAATGACTTCATCAGTGATTACATTAGTGTGAAGCTACAGGTGCATATGTGTAGAGGTAGAACAGTCATTTATTGCGCGAAAATTTACTCCTATCTCAAACTTTGGATCATATTGTACATCTTTCTAACTGACAGTAAGCCATTATCTCTTACCACTTTCAAGTTATAGCCTTGGAAATCTCTGACATCTTAACTGAATATTTTCTTGAAAGCAATCTGGGGGGGAGGGGTTGCCTGGTGCAATAATGCACCACAGACAGTCAAGAGGTTTGGTTTTAACTTGCCAGGTACATAATAATGAACATAAATTAGTCATTTGTGATGATCGGGTGAGCGCGCTCCCCCTCCCTTTCTGTGGGAGGTCCTTCATCTGTTTCCCGGCTAAACAGGTCATCAACGCACCTGTGTGAGTGGATGCACCTGCTGCCTCTTCACTGCCAGCGCTTAAAAGGATCAGTTTATGAATGCTTCAGCGCTGGACCGTTGGGTACTGCTGCCTTAAAAGTTAAGGTTTGAAGCTTATTACTGAAACTCAGTCTAATCTCCCTTCTCCTCCTCTTTCCCTGGGTTGCTGCGATCTCAGCGGTGTGTCCCCAGCATTGCAGTGCGCTCACCTGCCTTCTCCTTCATCACCTCCCAAGACTGCCTACTCCACCCGGTCAGACTCTCCCCAGCTCCATTCCACTCCTCTCCTTACGCCACCTCTGCCTTGCCAGCTCCTCCAACTCCCCGCTGGGTTTCACTGCCGGGCTCTCTGCTCATTTCCTGTAAGATAACCTCTGCACTTGCCTATTATCCCCAGTTTTACTCCTCACCTCTAATCAGGTCTCGTTTCTCTCCCCTACAGGCTGTGTGTTCCCTTGGCGTGTGCTGGTTTCTTTACTGTTGTGTGTTTTCAATAAATTGTGCTTAAACATCTATTCCACGTCTGAGTGTCTTCCTCTGGTGTTGGAAGCCTTGCACATGAGCTTCTAGCTATCAGTCACGACAGAACGGTCCAGCCATGACCAAAGCTCAGCAGGCGCTACATCAGGGGAGCACTCCACGTTTTTCCGGAGTGGTGACAGGCAGATGCAACAAGTGGCTGTGCTTACTGAACAGCTGCAAACTATTATTCAGCAGCTGACCACAGCCTCCAAGCACCTCTGCCATATGTCTCGTTCGGGCCCTCCCTCTCCACCTGCTGTCCCGGTGGGCGTTACCACCCGCCGTACCATCTCTGTACACCTGCTGCTCATTTGTTTGTCCAGGTATTTAAGCTCTGCTAACTCATTGTTTCACTGCGGCAGCATTGCATTGTTATGCACTGTTTGGGATTGTATGGACTTACCCCTCCGTGTAGCTCCTCTTCTCCTCCAGAGCTAACCCAGCTCTGGAGTGCCTCTTTAAGTAAGTCATTCTTGTTTGCATTTTTTGTATTGTTTGCACAGTTTTGGATTTTTTGTTAATAAATGTCACTATTGCAGTTCAGCATCTGGGTCTGTCTTTCTGCCCCGGAGGGCCCATTCATGAAAAGTAGTCTGTGATGTATATAAAGTTATGTAAGCAATTTTACTTCCCCTAGGTAATTCCTTTTTCTATTTCCTACCCTATTATGCTTTGTGTGTTTCTACAGTGTTGAAAAGAAACCTGGGATTATTCTTATTCTCTTCTATTAATGCAGAGTAATAACTTTTTCTAGCTTTCTAAGAGATTTTTTTATAAATTAGGAGATGATTTCTCCACGCTAAATAGAGTTCATCAAAGTTAGTGGAATGCTATTTTCTTTCTAATTGACGAGTCTTCTGTTTTAAGCTACGAGTTTCTGTGTTAAACCAAGGGGTTAGAAATCTCTGATTAGACTTTTTCTTTTTTAAAGGGGCCACCAAGTCTAGAGTCTAATGCAGAGAAGCTGTAACACTATCCACCATGCTATCAATTACAAAAGTAGCAAGCTCTCCATCTTTTATTTCCGTTGTGTTGACACGGTATAGAGGAGACAATCTGCAAAAATTTGGTAACGTCATCTGAAAGACATCTGCTGTAGTAATATTTTTCTTTAGGAGTCAAATAATCAGAAATAGTGAAATCAAAGGTTAACAGACAATGGTCTGACAGTACAAGATTATGAGGAGACACTACCAGATTTTCTATTTCTATACCTTAAATCAGAACAAGGTCCAGTGTGTGGTGAAGATAATGGGTCGAATTTTCTACTTTCTGGGAAAACCCCATTGTCAACGATGGCCCTCATGAGCCATCAATGAGACGCCGAGAGCCAGCCGATGAGTTTGTGTAATTTATTAAAGGAAGACAAAATACGAAATAATGAGCCGTGTGGGGAAAAACACAACTATGACTGTGACTAAGACTAAGACTATGGACAGAGGGAAACAGACTCAGAAGGAAAACACTTAATATGAATTTTAGAAGGAAGTTTGACGAGAGGATGTTCGACGAGGTCGCAGCCCGGAGTAACCTGAGCTGCTCCCTTAAATAGGGCTTCACAGAATACTCAGCTGATGAGAATGTCATCAGCAGATTGATTACCAGCCATCCCAGCGGAGCGCAGCTCTGACAGCCGGAAGCCCCGCCAAGACGCTGTCACAATAAGAGCCCGAAGGCCCTGTGGTAAACCAGAGTAGAGAACGGAGAACTACCGGACAAGCACTCGGACCATGACACCCATTGAGTCTAATATTGAATTGAATGCCTTATTAAGACAGTCACTATCTACATCAAACAACACTATAATTTTAACAGATTAAATTTGCAACTTAAAAAAAAAAATGCAATTTTTTTTCTTGTTAATCTGCAGCTTTTTTCTTGCAAATTTGCAGCTTTTATCTATAAATTTGAAACCCTTTTCTCAAAAATTTGCATCTTCTTTCCTGTAAATTTGCAACTTCTTTCTAGTAGATTTGAAACTTTTCTTTTAACCCCTTGGCATTCCAGCCAATTTTCCGAAATTTAGCATACACAAAGAAAATTAAACTCCTTCTTCACTGAGTGGCAGTAGAAAATCTGAAACACCCCACCAGCAGAACACTGGAATTTTAAGAGGTTAAAAGGTAAGGTTAAATAATATCAGCTTGAATATTTAAATTGCAGAAACACACTCCTAAATGTTAATGTTAAGATATTATGCTCCTTGTCTATGTTGACACAGTTCCCACAGGTCTTAATGAAATGTCTGTGATAGTTTTTGGGTTAAAATACCTTGAGATTTAAATGCTACTGTGCCATTTTACAATCCAGAATAAACACTCTTCTTCACAACAAGCCCAATTCAGTGCATGTCTATTCAAATGACCGTCTGCTTACACCACACCCCCTCTTGCATCACTGCAGGGATTCTTGGTTGAGTCCAAGCTGGTGTTAGCATTGAGCTTCAGATTGCTTCCGTTTTCGAGGCTAATGTTAGCTGGTTAGTTCTGACTTTAAATGCAGCCTGATGTAAAATTGTCTGAATATAAGAAGGTATGAGTCCAGTTTAAGCACCATTGCCCCCCTTTCCCCCGCTGGCCTGGAAAAAATAACCCCCCCCCCCCCATATCATCATAGACTTTTCTAAATCATGTAACAGAACAGAATACATTTATTTAGAACCACCAATTCTAAGCAGAAATGCAAAAGAAAAAAAAAATTCCTTAAATATGTGCAATTTTTTTTCTTCATAAATTTGCAGCTTTTCTCTTATAGAAATTTTGTGATTTTTTTCCTCATAAATTTGCAAAAAAAAAAATAGTTACTTTGGATTTTTTTTCTTGTAAACCTTTTCTCATAGATTTACATTTTTTTTCTCAAAAATTTGTGACTTTGTTAATATAAATTTACAATTTTTTTCTCAAAATTTGTGACCTTTTTCTCATACATATGCAACTTTTTTTCCTACACATTTGCAACTCTTTTCTAAAAAATAAGTTACTTTTTCTCATACATTTACAACTTTTTCCTAAAAAAATTTGTAACTTTTTTCTCATAAATTTGCAACTTCTTGCAAATTTTAAACTTTTCTTCTCATAAATATTCATCTTGTTTTTCATAAATTTGCATTTCTTTCCTCAAAAATTAGTGACTTTTTGTCATAAATCTGCAACTTTTTCTCATAAAATTGGTATTTCTTTCTTGTAAATTTTTTAACTTTTTCCTCAAAAAATCTGCAACATTTTACCTATAAATTTGCAACTTTTTTCATAAGTTTGCGTGCTGTAAATTTTGAACTTTTTTCTTATAAAACTGCAATTTTTTCTCAAAAATTTGCAACTTTTTTCCTATAAATTTGCAACTCTTTAATTTTTAAAACTGACATCTTACTGTATATCTCTGCACCTTTATTCTTGCAAACCTGTACCTAATTTATATTTATACATTTGTACTTCATGCTAAATTGGTGAATACCTCCCATCCTCCTTGTTAAAAAATAACAAAGCAGCTACTAGGTATGACAGTACAAAAATGACCCAGAGTGTGTGGCGTCACTGACTGGCTCTGCTAGCCAAACGCTAACAACCACTGCTGGAAAAGCTATACCTACCAGACTATAATAATCAAATGTAAAATAAACTAAAACAACATCTAGAATCAGACATATGGTCAAATGTTGGTATGTTACGTCAAGGGGAGCTACAAACGGCACTAATGCTAAGCTAATTCCACTAGCATGTCTGCCAAAATATAACAAAATAACCAGAATAACACCTGGTAGCAAGATATGGAATTGAGAGTGGATTAACAAATCACCTGGGAACACGAATGTCGACTAAAGTTATATTTTTTAATTAATTAATTAATTAATTAATTATATTATATTATATATAATATCCAGAGAATAGCCATAAAAACAGTGGTCATCCTCAGAGCTCAAAATGCTAGCTGCTCAGCTGGTGATAATATCAGATACCCAAATTCCCGTGCAAAAGCCCCGAAGAAGTGCCTTTAAAAAAAAAAAAAAAAAAAAAAGACTCACATTAAGCTGCAGGGTGTCCATCCACTGTCCAATCGCACGATAGCCATGCCCGGTGATGTTGTTCCACTGGTACTGAAACAGATCATAGCGTCCGGGAGCATCGCCGTTACGGTTAAATGTCACTGGAGTGCCGGCACTTCCTGTGGAGCACAAAGATTCAAGTTAGTCAGCAAATGCATTTGAAAAAGTATAAACAAATATAGAAAGTTATTGTGCAAATGAATGGCAACAAGTTTGTCATGGCAATACAGGAGCAAAGGATTCTTTCTAATAACTGATGAAGGCAAATAGAAGCTGACTTATGCATAACAGTGAAAACAACATGAGAAGTCGATTCAGATGTCAAGCAAGGCCAAAACGTAAAATATACACAATCTTCAGCTGCAGTCTTTCACTGCTTTGCTCAAATGTCTGAAAAAAAGCAAGAACCAACGTTCCTCATCACACTGAGGGCAAACTGTGACAACACACAAATACCCAGCCAGCATGTCCATGTGGGCCCCACCAAAGGTTGACCTGGGTTGTCTTATGGGTCCCATGTGGGTTTGACCACATGGACTTTACCTGTTTACTTATTTTCAACTTATTTTCTCCTAAATTTGCTATTTTCTTGAAAATTTGTGACTTTTCCCCCTAATTTGATGCATTTTTCTTGAAAATGTTAACCTTTTCCATAAATTTGCAACTTTTTGACTTTTTTCCTATGAAATATGTGATTTTTTTTCTTGTAAACTTGTCACTTTTTTCTCATAAATTTGTTAGTTTTTCTTGTAAAATTGTGACTTTATTCCTGCAAATTTGTTAACTTTTTCTTTATAATTCTGGAACTTTCTCATAAATTTGCCATTTTTTACTGCAATCTTGCAAATTTTTCTCATAAATTTCTTACTTTTTTCCTTCTAAATTTATTTTCTTGTAAATTTACGAATTTTTGCAATGTTTGCAACATTTTTTTAATGTAAACTAATAACTTTTCCTCATAAATTTGGGCCTTTTTTTCCATACATTTTTTTTTAAAACTTCATCACTTTTTTCTCATAAATTTACACATTTTTTTTCTCATAAATTTGTGACTTTTTTGAATAATTTTGCCTATGGCACAAGTGTTACTGAAAACTGCTCACTCATATTACATAAACCCTAATGGGGCCCAGATGGGTTTAAACAGGTTACCTGCTTACTTGGACCACAGGTAAAGTCATTGTGGGCAAACACAGATGGGACCAACATGGAACCTGTGGAGAACCCACATAGGACCCATTGATCAGCCTATGTTAAACCTATCATGTGGCCCACATGGAGATGCTGGCTGAGAAGAAACTAGCAAACCATCCAAAATAATTCAAGCTGAACTCCAACATCAAGGAACGTCGCTTTCTGGTCACACTGTCCATCCTGTTTTGAACAATAATGGGCTCCATGGAAGAAAACCAGGAGGACTCCACTAGTGACAGAAAATCATAATGCCAAACTTCATGACAAGCCCCAAAGTCCTTTGGAACGATGAGACAAAACTGGAGCTTTCTGGTCAGTCACACCAGCTCTATGTTTACAGATGGAAAAATGAAGCTGTAAAAGAAAAGAACACCATACTGTGAAGCATGGAGGGGGCTCGGTTTTGTTTTGTGCCTGTTTGCTGCATCTGACTAACAAATGGAGGTTTATATGTGATCTGTCATCCATCCATCCATCTTCTTCCGCTTAATCCTTTTTGGGTCATGGGGGGGGGGGGGGGGCTGGAGCCTATCCCAGCATCTTTGGGAGAGAGGCAGGGTACACCCTGGACAGATCGTCAGTCCATCGCAGGGCCAACACAGAGAGACAGACAGCCATTCACTCTCACAGTCATACCAAAGGACAATTTACAATCCCCAGTTGATGCCAATTAACCTAACTTGCATGTTTTTGGCATGTGGGAGGAAACCGGAGAAATCCTGGAGTAAACCCACGCAGAAACGGGGAGAACATGCAAACTCCACACAGATCACTGTTGGTCGGGGGCTGGGATTGAACCCAGGATCTCCCGGCCAAGGGTGAGTTGCTGTGCTGCCGGAGTGCTAACCACTCCGCCACCACGCTGCCCTACAGGATCTGTCAGTTAAAGATTATTATATAGAGTATCTTGCCAAATTAAACAATAGAAAAGGCGTTATTGGCATTGTACAGTAGTACAGTACAAAGAAATTGTGGGTGCTCCACCAGGCTACTGCGCAATAAAGTAGGAGAGAAGGATTAAACAAAATATGGTTACAGAACACGCGATTAAACACATGACTGAAATAAAAGTAAAATAAAAATAAATTGAAAATAAAAATGGCCCAGGATTATGGAAATATAGACAGGTCTGGTAGTGGCTATGTGGGTGAAACTATGTACATAAGAGTGCAGACACACAACTGAACACACAATTGAGTAAAATGGCCCAAGGATTATGGAAAATATACACAGTAGTGGTATTACGGATGGGTCAATGAAAATGAAAGTGTGGCGTGCAAAGACAGGTGAGTTGTTGTGATAATTAAAAGGTCCTCAGTCCTGAGCATGTCAGCGTTCGGGGGGGGGGGGGGCTCTGTCTGACTGTTGGCAGTTCGGATGGCCCAGGGGAAGAAACTGTTTGTCAGTCTGGAGGTGTGGGACCTGATTGATCTGAACCATCGTCCACAGGGAAGCAGGTCGAACAGGTGGTGGGTGGGATGTGAGGGGTCTCCTGTGATGGCCTTGATCCTTCTGAGACAGGAGGATCTGGTGATGTCTTCCAGGGAGGGCAGAGGGCTGCCGATAATTTTTGGGGCAGTGTTGATGACCCTCTGCACAGCCTTCCTGAACTGGCGTACCACACACTCAGACAGTAGGTGAGCACGCTCTCCACTGACCAGCGATAGAAGGCCAGCAGCAGTTTCTGGTCCAGGTTGTTCTTCCTCAGGACATGGAGGAAGTGCAGCCGCTGCTGGGCTTTCTTCACCAGGGCCTTGGTGTTGACAGTCCAGTAGAGGTCAGAGGAGATGTGGGTGCCCAGGAACCTGAAGGCGGGAATGTTTTCCATGCGGTCACCATTTAATGGGGGAAGGGGGGGGTCCTGTCTGTTCTTCCTGAAGTCCAGTATGAGTTCTTTGTTTTTTTGGACATTCATTTTCAGGTTGTTTGCTTGGCACCACAGCAGCAGATTCTCTATCTCTGCTCTGCATGCCTTCCCATCGTCATCGGTGATCAGCCCAACCAAGGTGGTGTCGTCTGTGTATTTCACGATGACTGTCGTTGGGTGGGTTGGAATACAGTCAAAGGTGTACAGGCAGTACAGTCGAGGACTTAACATGCAGCCCTGGGGGGAGCCAGTGCTGAGATACCATGTGGAAGAGTGGTGGAGGCCAAGTCTGACTGTTTGTGGGCAGTTGGTGAGAAAGTTTTTCATCCAGGAGCAGGTGGGGGGGAGTCTGGAGGAGGTGCAGTTTGTTGATCAAGATGTCCGGGATGATGGTGCTGAAAGCTGAGCTGTAGTCCACAAAGAGCATCCTCACATAGCTCCTTGGGTTCTCCAGGTGGCTCAGCGCTCTGTGGAGAGTGGTGGCGATGGCGTTTTCTGTAGACCGGTTCTCCCTCTAGGCAAACTTGTGGGGGTTGAAGGAGGGAGGCACACAGTCCCTGATGTGCTGGGAAAGTAGTCACTCAAAACACTTCATGACTACATACATGAATGCTATAGGTCTATAGTTGTTCAGGATGTCAATTACAGACTTTTTGGGGATGATGATGGAGGTCTTGAGGCAGGAGGGGATGGGGTCTACTCCCAAGAGAGTAGACGCTTTTTTCTCCTCTCCTGCTCTGACTTTTCCTCCCCTCCTAACTACTGGATCCCAGCTTGCTGTCGTCTGTCTGCGTCTAACTGCGACCGCCGAAAAGAAATTATGGAGTTAATAAGCTGGGCTTTGAACACAATTGACACCATTTTTTCAACAAGGAAAAGTGCTCCGGGGGAAGCTATCTGCCCCGCAGGAACGGCTCCAGCGGGCTATTTACGAGACACAGGTATTTGGAGAATGCTGTGTCTCTCTAATCTCTCTATCGAAGATATTGAAGATTTGTTTATCTTCGTAATCTTGGTGATTGGGATAATTCTGATTGGGACGGGAATTGTCTTGGTTTACCGCAAATTGCTGAAGATGGATTCAACCTATCAAAATGCTGGCCAGGCGAGGTGCATCCAACAAATTGAAAAACTGGAGAAGACCCTGATAGCGACTACTGGAGAACTGTCTCGTAAGGTGGATTACATCATGGGTTCGCTCAGGTCTTTCCACGACGAATTCAAAGCTGCGCAATGAAGGATTAATGTACTGAATCTACAGAAGAAATACAAGTCTTCTCTGTGATCAGTCCTATTTGGCATTATTATTCCCCATGAAAATTCCTCCTGGCTGTCTGCAGACTGTGTTTTTTTCAAAATCATGAGCACAAGGCCTTGGACAGCCAGCTGCAGCACCAGATAAGACTGGCGCCAGACAGACAAAACATCTTCTGCCAAGGGTCCTTGGGTCTCTCTTATTATCATCAACACTGCTCAACACCGCACACACATTGATCCATGAACTGAATAAAGATAACACTGCTCTCTTGTGTCCTGTGAATTCTGTGTAGCGAATATATGTGCATTGAGCTTTTTTTTCCCTTGAACTCTTAATATTGATTAAGTATGTAACCAGTATTTTGAATCAATGATTTTTTTGCTCCTTCCTATTGTATCATCTTTATGCGACCTGTACCCTCCTGCTGACAGGCGCGTTGCAGATGCGCCGCGGCACGGAAATGCAGGTTCATTACTGTGTCAAGTCAAATTATCTCGTATGTTATCAGTGATCTGTTAATGTACTTGGCAATAAATCTTTTTCTGATTCTGATTCTGATTCTGATTCTGGTGTGCGTCAGGGAGAGGTTGAACAAGAACAACTTGGTGAGGATCCCTGCCAGCTAGTCTGCACATGCTTTGACCACTGCTCCTGGGATGCTGACAGGACCAGCTGCTCTGCAGGGGTTCACTGCTCTCAGTTGCCTCCTCACCTCGTGCACCTGTAGAGAGGGGGGAAGGAGAGGGAGGGGTGAGTTTGGGGGAGAGGTGTGCTCAAACTGGACAAAGAAGCTGTTAAGCTCCTCTACCAGATTGAGGCTGCTGTCTGATGTTGGGGGGCCCTGGCCCCTGTAGTTGGTGAGGGCCTGGATGCTTCTCCACATCTGTCGGGGGTTGTTGTCTGAGAGGAAGCCCTCCACCTTCCTCCTATAGGCGTTCTTAGCAAGTTTTATGCCTCTCCTCAGGTTGGCTCTGGCGGTGCTGTACAGATAGCTGTCTCTCTGTCTGAAGGCTGGGTTGCGGGCTCTGATCAGAGCCTGGACTTCACTGGTCATCCAGGGTTCGCGGTTTGGAAAGACCCGGATGAGTTTGCTGACTGTCACATTCTCTACACAGCATTTGATGTAGAAAAGGACAGACTCAGTGTAGAAGTCCAGGTCCTGCTGTTCAAAGATGCTCCAATCAGTGAAGGCAAAGCAGTCTTGTAACTGGAGGAGAGCATTTTCAGGCCAGGTTTTAATTGTTTCTTTGGTTGGGGGGAACTCTTCCTGAGCGGGGTGTAGGCAGGTATCAGAAGCAGAGAGTGATGGTCTGATTGTCCAAGGTGGCAGAGGGGGCGGCTCTGTAGGAGTGCTTAATGTTGCTGTAAACATGATCCAGTGTTCTTTCACATTTAGGCTGCGTGTCCACCAAACGAATTTTTGTCGCCCGACTGCCCTGAACATGGTTTTTGTTCAGCGTTTGTGCACTGCGGTCTGGAAAAAAAAGTCTGTGCCCTGTTTCCCAGCAAGAGCTTGTCACTCCCAGCTCAGCACTTCCACTTTTCCTATGGTCAGAGTTTCTACTTATTTTTTAATAGCAGTCTCTAAATAACAATGGACAGGAAATGTATTCTAGCATTGGTAGCAGCTCTGGATGCAAAATATGATGACACAGAAAAAAGGAGTCTGACTACAGACTGTACCAGCATCCTATGTCCCGCCCTTCCTTATTCTGATTGGCTGCCTAGAAAGGTCTGACATTGACAAGCTCAGCTGTAGTCTGAAAAGTGTAAATTTTTTCAACTCTGAGTGCCATAAGTGCCGTGACAAAAAGCGGCCACCACCGAGAGCGTTTCAGCGCCGAGGGCACTCAGCACTGTAAACACTGAACTACATAGAGAATGAATAGAAAATAGTTGCCCACAGCAGAAAAAACGCATTTGGTGGACACGCAGCCTTAACATGTTGGTGGAATTTGGGGAGTACAGTCTTTAACAATGCTTTGTTAAAATCCCCTGCAATAATATGGACTGCATCGGGGTGATCTCTTTGCTGCCTGCTGACAATGTGCTGGAGGTGATTGAGTGCCAAACTAGCGTTAGCGTCTGGAGGAACGTAAACAGCTGTTACAATTACCGCAGTTAGCTCACGGGGAAGATAAAAAGGCCTACACAGGAAGGACATGGCCTCTAAGTCCGGTGAGCAGTGGCTTTGAATTATTATGCTGTTACTACACCAAGTCTGAAGCACATAAACATAGAGCCTACCAGTCCTTCCTTTACCAGAATCAGCGTTGCGGTTGAAACGGTGTTTAGTTTGGCCAGGCAATTCCACAGCGGCGTCAGGAATGTGTGGGTTCAGCCATGACTCCGTCACAATCAGAATACAACGTCCCGGACATAGCGATTGTAGATGATCTCTGATCACAGCTCATCCATTTTGTTGGCGACGGATCTGGCGTTGGTGAGAAAAATTGAAGGTAATGGTGGCTTGGTGCATTGTTTGCGCAGCTGGGCATGGAGGTCAGCCCTGCAGCCTCGTTTCTGCTTTCTCTCCTGTCATCTACGCCGTTTGCTACAGGGCGCCTGGGGGTCTGGTGATCTCCTCAGGGATGTGGTGGTGATTACTAGAATGAGCCCTGGAGATGGAAGTAAGTTGGTGACTGATGCCTACAAGTTCCTGGCGACTGTAGGTAATTAGTCCATCACAGAAGGAGCACAGAAAAAGAACACAAAAACGAGCGCAGTAGTCTGGAGCGTCTAGCTGCTGTGTCTGAACGTGCCACCACCATCTTGTTATGAATGCAATGTGCTAAGGCCAAACAGGTCTTACAACATAAGACCAAACAGAAGTGGCAGCAATATTTAAATCTATTTGAACAGCATCTCTTCTCTCTGAAGATTGTGGCATCCGTCTTCTTCTTTACTCTTTATTATTTTTCTGTTTATGTCTGCTTGGCAGCAGCAAAAGGCCAACCTCAAAGATGCCATTCCATTATTCCATTTAGGTTGGCTTGCCTCATTTTGGAGAGGGCCACTGGCCTCTTTCAAGACTGTTATTTAATTTAGAATGAAAGGAAGTAAGACAGCCAAAGAAAGAAAAATAGATATGTGGCAACAAAAAAAGAGCCAGCGGAAGAAAGAGAGGGGACTGATAATGTTTCAGTATGAAATGCAGAATATGAAAATGTCCTTAGGTGACTGCTCTGGAAGGAAGCATTGCTGGTTATTGCAGTTCTTTATTCATAATGTTTGTTTTTTCTTCTCCTAATAAGGTGCTAACCCTTTTCAGTGGCTGCAGAGCCCATCAATAACCGCTTAATGAAAAATTTCTCTTGAATACTCTGCTTTCCCATGATTTTTATGTATGTGCTGAGAAGTTCCTGGGAGTGGATTATTCATTGGCACGATGAGAGCATGAATGCACAGATGAGCATCAGTGTAGCTCTGAGATGGTGTGCTTGGTGGAATGGAAGCACATGCATTATGTAGCCTTTGGAGATGGCACAGGAGCAAACTCTCTCTGAGTATTGATGTGAATGCATCTGGGTTCTTTCTGCCTTGATGAAGCATTAAATCTTTATTTCTTTTGTATTCAAAACAAGAAGCCCATGTCCACATGCCGACAGTTCACTGCACCATTTTCCACCCAAACTTGTGTTTCTGAGATCTGTGATTGAGGCTAATGTTAGCTGGTTAGTTCCAGCTGTCGAGTCAGTCTGAGTTAACAAACGTAAAATAATTTCAAGAGTATAAAAGCCTAAATAAAGCAGAATTGGAGGTAGGGTGTGTGTGATCTGAGTGGCTAACAGGACAGGGCTAGTTCCTGGTGTATAACAAGCACAGAAATGAGCAAGCTTGTCCATGTGTGCCCCATATAGGTTGAATCTTGGCTTTCTTTTGGATCCCTTATGGGTCGGGCGGTTCCGTGTTGGCCCCATCTGTGTTTGCCCACATGGACTTTGCCCGTGGTGCAGGAAAGCAAGTAATGTGTTCACCTGCTTTAAACCCACCTGGGCCACGCAGAGGTTTAATATGGCTTAGCATCTCTCACTAGCACTTGCGCAATCGGCAAAATTATGCAAAAAAGTCACAAATTTATGAGAAAAAATGTGAAAATTTATTAGAAAATTGTTGTAAAATTACTTGAAAAGAATTACAGCCTTACAAGAAAAAAAATAGCAAATTTGCAAGAACTCGCACATTTATGAGGAGAAATTTTTAAAAAGTTACAAATTAACCAAAAAGTAGCAAATGTGACTAAATTGAAAATTTAGAAAAAAAAGTCACAAAATTATGAGGAAAAAAATCTGAAAAAGTTGCAAACTAACCAAAAAGGTAGCAAATGTAGGAGTAAAAAAAGTGAAAATTTATGAGAAAAAAGTCTAGAATTTGTGAGGAAAAGCTGTAAGTTTACAGTAAAAAAAAAAGTTTAACATTTCTGAGAAAGTTCCAAATTTACACGAAAAATGTGGCATATTTATGGGAAAAACTCACAAATTTATAAGAAAATAGCAAATTTACAAGGAAAAAAGTAACAAATTTATGAGAAAAAGTTTAAAGATTACCGTAAAAAAGTGGCAAATTTATGAGAAAGTTCCAAAATTACAAGAAAAAGTTAACAAATTTAGAAGAAAAAAGTCAGAATTTTACAAGAAAAACAAGCTAATTCATGAGGAAAAAAGTTGGAAATTTTTACAAGAAAAAAATTGCAAATTTGTGAAAAACATTTTGAAGTAGAAATTTATCCAATCCTTTGGTGGTGCCCACATGGACATGCTGGATAGGTTGTTGGCCCTGTGAGCTACGGCTAACCTCTGCTGGTGGTGGAGCTTTCCTTGTTATACTAAACTATAGTCAAATAAGTTAAAATAGCAGGTCAAACAAGTTATTTTGTCAAGTTTTGGTGGATGATTCAGCTGGAATTATGGATGTCGGGTGGTGTGGGTGAATTCTGTACAAGTGCAGCCAAATGCTATAGCTGTGAAAGTGGAAGCTGACGATATTTTTTTTTTTTTAATTTTTATTACTTATTTTGTACCCGTAGGTAGATTTGTTTTGCAGTCTGGTGACAAGCCACCAGCTGCCGGTCGCTGCGTGCGCAAGCGCCCCTTATCCCTAACCTGCATGTTTTTGGCATGTGGGAGGAAACCGGAGAAATCCCAGAGTAAACCCACGCAAACACAGGGAGAACATGCAAACTCCACACAGATCACTGTTGGCCGGGGGCAGGGATCGAACCCACGATCTCACGATCCCCGCGATCCCCCGGCCGAGGGTAAACTGTGCTGCCACAGTGCTAACCACTGCGCCACGTGGCTGCACGGTGGCTATGGCTGTGATATGGCTGTCTGTGTGAGACTGGCCATAAAAAACTGTGGCAGGTAAGCTAAGCCTGCTATTTTCTCGAGAATATAAAAAGTTTATTGGATAAGCGTGGCTATGCTGGAGCTGTCCTCTTGGATTTAAAACAAGGTTTTGACACAGTCACGATGTGCTATTGTCAAAGCTCTCTCATTTTAGCTTTTCCAACAGTCCCCTCTGCTGGATGAAATGATATTTGTCCAATAGCGTACAAGCTGTCCAGATAGATAACTCACTTTCATCCTATCGCAATTGCTCAGTTGGAGTCCCCCAAGGCTCTATCTCTGCCCTATTTTATTTAGTCTCTGTGTTAATGATTTACCCAATGTTTGCCCTGAGGTGAAAGGTCACGGTATTGTATACACATGCTAAGACAAAACAAGAAGCTGCTGCTGTGTTATCTGCAGCTATGGTACCACCAGTGTCTCAATGGCTTCATAATGAAAATCTACATTTGAATACAAAAAAACCCCCTGTATGTATGTTTTACCCGCATCAACCAGCAGAGGGCCATCAACCAAGTGTATGCGTGAATGGAGACAGACTTGATGTGGTTGAACAATTTCAGTATGTTGGTGTTGTCTTTGATTCAAACCTTACATTTAGACAACACATTAAAAAGATCCCAAATAAAATAAACTTTATCCTGGTAAATATGAGACCATTTCTCACTTTACAGACAGCAAAAACTTATATGCATGCAATGATTTTTACCTATGTAACGTATTGCTTTACAACTCGTTCACATACAACAGCAAGTAAGTTCAGGCCCATCAGGTCTCTCTTCAAGAGGCACTTAAAATCCAGGATAAGAAGCCTTTTCATTTTCTTTATTGTAATACCATTAGTAAGTATAATATTTGAGATTTTGACAGTTACCAAATGTTTAGCGATTTGTGCTTTGTTTTAAGGTCTTAAATGGGCTGCCCCCCCCACCATTAAATCATTTTATTCAGAAAAAGCACAGTAACAGGATAAATACCAGCACACAAACCAGAGGAGATTGCAGTGTACCAAGGCGTAAATCTGAATTTGATCGGAAGGCTGCGTCAGTTAGAGGCACACACTCATGGAACAAATTACCAGCTCATATCAGAGATCATGAAAACTATCTAATCTTTTAAAAAGAAACTTAAGTTTTGGTTAAAGACAAATCAGCCCTGTACTTATTTAAAAAAATGTCTCCATTATAGATGTCCATACCTACAGGCTTCTGGGAAATCCCGACTTTTAACTATTTTGTTTGTGGATTTGTTGGTGTTATCGTGCAAAATGTGTCCATTTTTGTTTTACGCTTTGTGTGTTTTGTCCATGGATTGTCCTGTTAGCTGTGATATGTTGTGCATTCTGTCTCATGCATTGTTTTGTTAGTTGTGACATATCTGCAAACATGTCTTATGAACTATGTTTTGTGTGTGTGAAACTTGCCTTATAGGACTACAGATGAAATTTAGATATTGTGCTAATTCCGGCACATTTCCATAGAAGCATAATGCTGATATGTTGATTAATGTGCACTGTCCTAATTCAATAAATCAAATAAATAAATAAAACTAATCATTGCTAGTGGCAGGATTACAGGGTTGTAGCAGCCAAAATTCAACAAAATAATACAGAATAATGGCTGGGAGATTAAGTGAAATAAAACCGGACCCAATATTCAGGGTGTACAACCAACGTAATGTTGGTCATGTTGGGTTTTTTGTTTGTTTGTTTTTTCCATCTCCCCTTGTTTTGTGTGTACTTCCCCTTTAAGAAAAAAGTCACAAACTTTTGAGAAAAAAAACTGCAAGTTAAATATGAGGAAAAAAAGTTGAAAATTTACAAAAACAAAATTAACAGATTTATGAGGAAAATAGTCACTGATTTTTGATTTAAAAAAAAGGTTGCAATTTTCTGAGAAAAAAAGTCACAAATTTTGGAGAAAAAAAAAATTGTCTTTATTAGAAAAAGTTGCAAATTTATGAGAAAAAAAAATGCAAATTTTTGAGGAAAAAGTTGTAAAGAAAACATGAAGATTTACAGGAAAAATGTAAATTTACAAAAAAGAAACTGCAAATTTATGAGTAAAAAGGCTCAAATTTTAATAAAACAATCTGCAAATTTTTGAGAAAAGTTAAAAATTTATCAGAAAAAATTAATATTTCTGAGAAAAAGTTGCAGATTTATGAGAAAAAAAAAAGACATGGTACAGGAGAAGCCGCCACTCACCACAGCATTTCTTCCCCCCGGGCTGAACTGGGGCAGAACAGGAGACCGACCTGCGGAGCACACTGTCCGCAGCTTCTTCAGCCTCTGTCCAAGGGGAGGGTGGACCAATGATCACACACTGTGTGCAGATAGTGCTTATGGGAGTTGTCGTTTCGTAGTCTCACATTGCAATAGGTTTATTATTTTAGATGCCGTTTGAGAAACTACAGCCTGCCAAAGTGGCTAGGGCGAGTGGCTATCTTACCGGCCACTGCTGAAATCCACCCACCATTGGCCGGTTGGCCAGTGTTAATATCAAGCCCTGATGATGACACTGACTGGATAATTCTCTCTTTATTCCAGGTTGGGAGGGGCAATGCCCCCCCCCCCCGTCCCTCTATTGATGACATCCTCCTCAAACTACCGTTCTTCAAAGTGAAGGCTGATTTTTGATGGCGACTGCTGTACGTGGATCACGAGTTTGCTAAAAGAAAGCCAAACTTGCGTGTTTACTGTCGGTGGCTCAGTTCAGTCATTCCCGCCATGACCAGACAACTGCTTCAGATCAATACTCAGGTTAATAGCTACCACAGGCAGCGAGGACCAACTTCTTGATATAAAATCGATTTTTCTTCTTCTGTCAATACCTGGCACATGTTTGTTTCAGAAAAGTGCTGAAAAAAAAAGAAATTGAAAGAAACCATCTGTCTGTGGCAGAAAATGGAAGGTTGAGACTGTTCTGTGGGTTGTTTCTTTATTTCTATAAGAGCTGACTTAATTTATCTGGATCAGCTCGAAGATTCTTTCTGAGGCATCTGATCTGCTGCTGAAGGGAGATTATAAAATGTTCAGAGTGGAACTTCCCCCAACCTGGGGAAAAAAGAGAGAACTTCCCCACCCAACATCAACCTTTGAGTGTCATGCTCCACAACTAACGCAGCAAGTGGGCCCATGTGGACCCCACTGGGGCTTAAATCAGGGCTGTTTATGGAGCTCAGCTGGAGCTCAGGTGAACAGGTTTACAGCCAGCTGGGCCCCACATGGCTTTAATGGCTGAGCAGCTTTCAGTAGCACTGGTCCCATAGCCGCCAGTGCTACTTATGGGAATAAAAAAAATTACAAGGAAAAAAGGCACAAATTTATACGAAAAAAATTGCAAATTTATGAAAAGTCACAAATTTACAAAAAAAAATTGTCACAAATTCACGAGAAAAACATCATAAACGGAAACCGGCGGACAGAGTCGACTGGACTCCTGAGCGAGAGCAGCTGTTTTCCGAGGTTAAAACAGCTCTAGAGAACGCCGCACTACTGGCACACCCGGACCCGGCGGCTCTGTGTCAAATGTTTGGGAAAAAAGTAGCATATTGTCAAGAAAATAGTAAATTTAGGAGAAAATAAGGTGCAAATAGGTGAATGGATAAAGTCCATGTGGGCAAAGACAGATGGGGCCAACATGGAATCCATGGCCAAACCCACATGGACCCATGAGACAGGCCAGATTGAACCTTTGGTGTGGCCCACATGGACATGCTGGCTGGGGAGTAAATTATTTGAAGAACCGATGCGAAGCATAAATGCAAAAACAGAAGAATTTTTGCAAATTTCAAACTTTTTTCTCCAAAATCTGCAATTTTGCTCTCATAAGTTTTTGACTTTTTTTGGAAACTTTCAATTGTGTTCTTGTAGGTTTGCAGCCTTTTTCATGTGAATTTGTGACTTTATTGTATATTTGCAACTTTTTTCTTATAAATTGGAAACTTTTCTCTAATAAATTTGGCAACTTTATTTGTCAAAAAATTTAAACCTTGAATTATTGACTTTTTTTCTTATATATTTGTGACTTTTTTCTAAATTTGCAACAAGCTCCTCATAAACTTGAAACTTTTTTCTCATAAATTTATGACATTTTTTCTCATAAATTTCCAATTTTTTTCTCATAAATATGAAAATTTTTCTTGTATGTTGAAAACTTTTTTTCCTAATAAATTTGCTACTTTTTTACTGCAAATTTGCAACTTTGTTCTTGCAAATTTGAAACTTTTCCTCAACAATTTGAAACTTATTTCTCATAAACTTGCACTTTTTCCACATAAATTTACAGCACTTTTCTCATAAATCTACTACTTTTTGGGGAAATTTGCAACATTTTTCTCCTAAATTTGCAACATTTTTTCCTAAATTTGCAATTTTTTTTTAATCATAGATTGATGAAGTTTCCTTTTTAAAATTTGCACTTTTTTCCTCATAAATTTGCAGCTTTTTTCTTGTAAATTTTCAACTTTTTTCCCTAGAAACTTGCGACAGTTTGTGTAAATTTAAAACCTTTTTCTCATAAATTTCCTACCTTTTTCATTGTAAATTTGCAACTTTTTTGCTTATAAATTTGTTCCTTCTTTCTTGTAAAACTGACATTTCTCAAAAATTTGAAACATTTTTCTCTTGAACTTGCAAATTTTTTCAAAGAAATTTGCATCACTTTTCTCAAAAAATCTGAACTTTATTTTTGAAAATTTGCACATTTTTACCTTGTAAATTCACAATCCTTTTATCATAAATTTGCAACTATTTTCTCAAAAAGTTGTGATCCCCCTCCAATTTTTTCTCCTAAATTCACTATTTTTTTTCACCATAAATTTGCCACTTTTTCCTCAATGATTTGTAAAGGCTTTTGAAGATTTAAATTTCTGGTAAATTAGAATTTTTTTCTAATAAATTTACAATTTTTTTTCCTGTAAATTTCTGAATTTTCCTCTTGCAAATTTGCAGCTTTTTCCTCCTAAAATTGCTGCTTTTTTCATTGTAACTTGCATATTTTGTACTTGTAAATTTTTGACTATTGTTCTTGTAGATTTTCCAACATTTTTCTTGTAAATTTGCAACGTTCATATAGATAAAATGTTGTGTTTACTGCCCCCTGCCCAACAGTGAAATGAAATATCTGTCCATGACGTCACCCAGCAGAGAGCGCAGAAATGAGACAGGTGAATTTCTCCTCTCATGGTGTAATTATTCGGACTGAACTATAGCATGTGATGAGTGAGCAGCACACTTGGTGCTTCCATTTGAAATCAGCACACATTGCAGGATTTTCTAATTACCCGATAAAAGAATCTCTGTAGGGCTGTCTCATGCTTTAGAAAAACTAAGTACCATGCAAATTAATGCAATGAATTCCATGGGTTTGATTGCAGATGGCTCATTAGGAAATAAGAACACTGACATATTAAAATGATCAGTTAAACAGTCAGATTAAGAAATGCTTCAGATTGTAATCCTCAAAAAGATCCCATGAAAAGAATTAGACATACAAATATGTGGGCTGAAAGAAAGGAGCCCATTAATCATATCATGTTCATGTCTAATTCTTTTTACTTTGTTCTTCATATTTTGAATTTACATCTATTTTTTTCTAAATGTGAAACTTTTTACTTGTAAATTTGATCCTTTTTTTGTAAATTTGCACATTTTTTCCTCATAATTTTTCCACTTATTTTCATATAAATTTGACACTTTATTCCTCATAAATTTGCTACCTTTTCACTGCAAATTTGCAACTTTGTTCTTGTAAATTTGAAACTTTTCCTCAACAATTTGAAACATTTTCTCATAAATTTGCAGTTTTTTTCACTTATATTTATAGCACTTTTCTCAGAAATCTATTACTTTTTTTCTTGTAAATTTGCAGCATTATTTCTCAGAAGGTGGGAACTTTTCTTTTGTAAATTTAAAGCCTTTTTTCCGATAAAGTTGCTACCTTTTATACTGTAAAACTGCAACTTTTTTCTCATAAATTTACTCCTTCTTAATAGTGTTTTTAAAGTGGTTTTGTGTTTGTCTCAGTGGAAAAGTTGGTCACCGGTCATTTGAAATGCAATTTACATTAAAGAGTCCCTACAATGCTCTTTTCCCACATGTTGGCATACCTTCCAGAGCTGTTAATAAAATGTCTGACATGATTTGGTCAAAATACATCAGGTTTAAATATTACAGCACCATTTTACACACAAGAAAGGAGCTTTCCTCAAAACTGGCTGTTTTATGGCATATTGCTGTAAGTGCTAATGAGGCCCACAGCACTCCACTCTCCCTTTATTGCCATTTCTCTGACACCTCTGTTTTGATGGCTAATGTTAGCTTTTAGCTTTTGTTGTCACACTAAGTAACATACTTACAAATACTGGCTGAAAGTTAAAGTTTAAAAGCTCAAATAAAGCTATCGAAGACATGGGTGTGTAGTTTGAATGTTTAATAGAAAATGACCGGTCCCTGGGATGTAATAAATACAGAAGCAACCCTAAAGGAGTGAAATGCTAACTCTGCAAACAGCAGCTAACCATGGAGCCTATCAAAATACGGAACAAACGGTATGGTACGGAATTTTCCGGACACGTTCTGTACATGTTCTGTACTAAACATGTTTCAGACATGTTCCGTATGGGACGTCTGCCGGTCCTGCCAGCTGTCAGATCTACAGTATATCAATGTGCCTTCATCATGAGCCGCAGTCCATACTTAGCACTTAGCATGTCCCATACATATACCATGCATATTCCATACCTGATGGTTGCACATAAACACAATTGTATCAGTAAATAAATACATGCAATAAGAAATTAAGGAACATACCACAAGGTTTGTCGGTTGTCAAGTTGCCCGGTTGTGTTTGTTCATTAATCCATTAATCATTAATCCAGGCATTCAGCCAACAACATGGTTGACACCACCCATGCATGTGCGTGCCCACATATTTTTTTTTTTTTTTCCGACAGGTCAACTTGATGCTAATGTTTTTCTAGTGTACCATATGGAATGTTCAGTATCTACAGAAAATGTCTGGACCATTAGCTAGCAGGACAGCTACGGAACATGTACATACAAGTAATGTTGTATTTTCAAGTTAGTAAAACACTTGAGCTAGCAGGAGTAGCTAGCGTTCCACACAGAACATTCCATATCTACCGTTACAAGTATGTGATAATAACAATAAAATAATAATCATAAAATACTCAAGACTGCTAGCTATCAGGACAACTGTGTTCCATAAGGAAGTTCTGTATCTAACCTTACATGTACATGTTCATAAAACACTTGAGGCCACTAGCTAGTAGGACTGTTCGCGAACAGGACTGCCAGTCCTAATGAACATTCTGTATTTACGGTACTTAGGAATGACAGTATATAGAACACATATGGAATATGTATGGAATGTTCTGTGCTGTTCATTGCATATTTTAGCAATCTCCACTAACCACTGCTAAACAAGGAGGCTACGGGTCCAGAGTATAAAAAAAAAACTATGATAAGGTAAGCTAAAATATTGTAGACAAATAAAATATAGGGACAAGGGTTCACAGATGGGATTGCTGGCCTCCAGAACATCTGGCGGATCGGGAAGATCTGCATGTCCACAAATATGTGAATCGTCATCATTTGTGTGGTCCCCGTCCTTTACTGGTCTGAGATCTGGATCCTCTCCACCACAACCATTCACCATATGGACACACTCCACCAGATCTGCCTCTGTGACATCTTTGGCATCCATTGGTTCCACTACATCACAAACTAGAAAAGCACTCGGAGAGTGCAGACCTCCGCCAAGCGCCACAGTTCCCCCCATACAGTGTGTACGTTTTCAGATTCCTTGACCATGAAAACATATGACTAGCAATTGGATTGACAGTGATAGGATTAATGGTTCAGTAGTTATTCACGAAAATGACATTTTCCGCAATGGCGGCCACAGTTCCCCCCATACAGCGTTTGTGTGTACGTTTTCAGATTCCTTGACCATGAAAACATATGACTAGCAATTGCATTGACAATGATAGGATTAGTGGTTCAGTAGTTATTCACGAAAATGGCATTTTCCGTAATGGCGGCCACAGTTCCCCCCATACAGTGTTTGTGTGTACGTTTTCAGATTCCTTGACCATGAAAACATATGACTAGCAATTGGATTGACAATGATAGGATTAGTGGTTCAGTAGTTATTCACGAAAATTGCATTTTCCGTAATGGCGGTTTTCTTCTGGACGGTGATCCGGATCACCACCAAAATGTAATCATCTGTAGGATACCCCATTTCTGACAATCTGTGAAAATTTCATGAAAATCCGTCCATAAGTTTTTGAGTTATCTTGCTAACAAACAAACAAACAGACAAACAGACAAACCAACGCCGATGATCACATAACCTCCTTGGCGGAGGTAATGACGGACATCCCTTAGCTGCAGCGGAGCTCCCTAGCATAGGGCGGCCTGCTAGCGGTCCTTTGGTCCTCCTCAGCAGCGAGGAGACTGGGTGAGTGACAGTGAGAAGGAAGCCTAGTTACAAGGCCCCAGTTCACCACCAACCTGTTCATGTTTCTAATCACTTTTCCCCGCTCAGTGACACATCCGCTGAGGAAAAACTCTGATCATTGGCGACTCTGTAGTCAGAAATGTGAACCTAGAGACTCCAGCGGCCATAGTCAAATGGATTCCTGGCCCTGAAGAACACCACCCCGGAAGGGAGGTGGGGGAACTCGGCTAGGAGGGAAGAATCATCAGTACGAAGCACTTAGGACCCGACAAGCCCTACGCTCCCACAGTCACAAGGCTCGAGGGTTCGGGCAGCTGGGCAAAGTCCCAGGGCCAGCAGGCGGCCTGCTGAGCAATGTCCAGCGGCCTGCATGGGCAAATGGGCCACCCGACCCAGAGCCTCCGTCCTTCGGGCAGCCCACCTGCGTAGTTGAGCCACCAGGACCAGATGGGAGAGCGGGGAGGTGGCTTACCCACCGGAAAGCTTAACCCTTTGAGTGTGTATGGTAAAGAACTGCGACATACGCCCTAGTGGTCAAGAGTGGTATTATTTTTTGTCAATAAAATAGTTCAGATTTCCAAAGCTATAATTTGAAAGTGGTAAGAGATAATGACTTAGTGTCAACTAGAAAGGTGTAAAATATGATCCAAAGTTTCTGATAGGAATAAATTTATGCATCTAATTTGCATAATGTCACGGCACCTCTTTAAATTCTATAACTCAGTCAAAACCGGACTTTGGACGTATTTCCACAAAAAAATGGTTCAGTCTTTTGACACCATTTTTTGTACAGAGGTACCTCATCATCTTATCTTCAAAGTATATGAACAAGAAATCAGTACATTTAAAAAAAAACCCAGACATTTCTCACTTACTTTTGACAAAGTCAGAGTGAGAAGGCAGGCGCAGTGCCGCGCTCTACCACTAGGGGCACGCAAATTCTCACACTCAAAGGGTTAAAGGTTGGTGGCCAGGCCAAAGGAAGGGAGCCCCCATGGCGTAGGACCGGGAGGAGAAGGGGGACCACGGCATCCTTATGGCGGGCCGCAGCACCCTCGGGAATCCCGGCTTGGGACCCAGCTGCACCCACGGTGGGCCCCAATTGGGCCGGCTCCGTTGCACCCACGATGGCCCCTGACTGGGCCGGCTCCGCTGTACCCATGATGGACTCCAGCAGAAGCCTTGCTGCACCCGCGGTGACCCCTGACCAGGCCGGTTCTGCTGCACCCACGATGGACTCCAGCGGGAGCCTCAGTCAACCTGTGATAACCTCCGGCTGAGGCTCAGCTACTCCCACGGTGACCTCCGGCTGAGGCCCAGCTGCTCCCGTGGTGGTCCCCGATTGGGACAGAGCCCCTGCATCAACCTCCACTGGGGAAACTGGACTGTTGTCAACTCCGGTGGGTTGGACCGGATCAATGGAGAACCCTGGCGGTGGTGGGTCCCCCCCCCCCCCCCCGGCGACCCTAGGAGGATGCTCAGGAATGGCAACAGATGGAAAGTGGTTAGGGTCACCGGCAGCGGCAGAGCCCGGCAAGGAGGGTTCAGGTGCAGCTGAGGGCTGCCCCCGACTCTCCTCCCCAAGAGCCAGACAAGTTTCCTCTAATTTAGGAGAAAGAGAAACAAACGAGAGTACTTGCCTGTACTCGGACTCCACCGCTGTCCAGGACTCCATCGCTGACATCCTAGGTCCAGCATCCAGAAGGCCCAGCTCAGCAGGTGGCTCTGCTGCAACAGCTCGCGCAGCAGGCATGATGGTGACTGCAGTCTTGGGACCCCCAGGCAATCCTTCCCACATTGACGACCCATCCGACATGGTGGCTGAGGGCTGCTCCACCGCCGACCCTGGCACCGGATCCTCCAGGGCCTCAGACCTCTCCTCCGTCTGGTGACTTGGCTCTGGAACCGGCGAGCTCACAGGAGCACACAGAGGAGACACGGAGAGGATTGGTGAGGGGTTATTACATGCCACTGGTGCAGAGAACTCAGGGGACTGCAGGACCTGAGTCTCTTGGCCAGGGAACAGGCAAAATTGTTCATTAAAAATAGGAAAATGAGAAGGAACTTGCCTGTTCTCCTGATTCTCGGTGTCTCCAGCAGCATCAGGATCACTGTCATCATTCTCCATGTCCCAAGTGGGCCTGTGCTCCTCAAAATGCAACGAAGATGGGCCCCCATCCGGCACAGAGGTGGGTGAGTTTGGGGAAAAATCTCCCCCGACCACCTTGGCGGAGGTAAAGATTATAGAGGAGGTGACTGTAGGCGAGGCAGCAGCAGGAAACAGTGGCTCTGCAGCAGTGTTCTTCTCCTCCTGTGAAAAAGGAGTGGCTGGCAGGGTGATGGCATGATTCCCCAGACGAGACCTCTGCAGACGGCGATGACGTGGGAAAGCAGGTGATTCCTCAACCAGCGCGTGCTCGGGTTCCACCTCCCTCGGGGAACGCTCCTCCATTGCCCAGAGACCTCCCTCCAGAAACAGCGGGAACTCGGGAGAAACAGGTGGAGGTGTAGTGACAGCAGTCAACAGCTCATCAGGAATCAGACAAGCGGTCTCAGGTGAGAGTAGGAGTGATTGAACAAGTACTTGCCTGAATTCCTGGGAGGTGATGACGTCCACTGTCTCCCCGAGGTCGAGTTCGTCATAGCGGCCCCCTCGGAGAATACTCAGCCAACTACGATGCCAAATCCGGGAGGAGTCATGGCTTCACCTCCAAGAGGAGATCCGTCTCTGCCAGCAACACCTGGCTGTGTTCCTCCATCTCCTCCGCAGATGGAGCGGGACACAATTCTGGAGAAGGAGGCTGCGCTGTCATAGGCAAAGCTGGGGACCTCCTACGGCGCACACGCCTCTTCTTATTATAGACCTGCTCCGGCGTTGAAGCCCCCTCCATCGACAGGGAGTTAATGCGGCTGAGTATGTCGGTAGCCTCCGGATGACTCCATAGGCCAGGGTTCATCTTCATTACCCATGCAGCGTGGACCTGGCTCTCCTGGACCATCCCCGGAGAGGAAGAGGCCTGCGCATGTGCCAGGAGATCCTTTAGGAGGGACATCGCCAGCCGTTCCATAATTACGCAGAAGCTCGGGTGAGGAACACACGGGGTAAAAAGGTGAGGGAAAAAGGAAAACACACTCCTCCACCACTGGGCTCTATATGGCTGCAGCGTTCTGTCATGACCGTGCGTTTTTATGCACGCACAAAAACGGAAAGCGCAAGCCCACTTGCTGGTGCAGAGTGCATTTATTGAATGAAAGAACAAAAATACAACTAATGTCCAACATGCACTATCCAAAATAATAATCTACACAACAGGCGAGCAGAGTTCAGCAGACTCAGGATTGGCTATGAACAAACCAGTTCATTTCACGCCCCAGGGAAAGCAGGCCACTGGGGAAAACAAGAAATGGAAACTGGGAGAAGGAACTTAAATGAGAGCATCAGAGCACAGCAGAGCTCTGGAGCAAACAACACAGTACATGGTCAAAAATGTAAATAGTCCAAACACGAGGAGTAGCAAACAGACTGGCAGGCTGAGTGCAGAATGCAGACTAGCGCTGCAGTGAAGAGTGACTGAGCTGACAGGAAAGAAATACACCACCAGCTAATGGAGCAGATCAAACACAGGTGCGTAATAGTCACAGGTGTACTGATTGCAGACTGCCTACTGCAGCAGCCTGAGCAGCCAATGGGAAATGCCTGGAGGGAGAGGGAGAAGCAAAACCAAACAAAGGATAACTCAAGGCCATAAGCGGCCAAAACAGAAAGGCAAAATACAATAATAGTCTGTGTCTGGGGTGGCCAAATTGCCCCAGACACATGACATTAGGTCTCTAACTCCCAAGTCTCTGCTAGTCCATGATCTGTTAATTGATCATCAGATTGGTTTAGTATCCCTTACAGAGACTTGGTTAGGGCAAGAGGATTATGTTGGTTTAAAAGAATCAACTCCCTCTGGTTATTTTAACTGTCAAAATCCAAGAAGTTCTGGTCATGGAGGAGGAGTAGCAACAATTTACCATTCCAAATTACTAGTTAATGTAAAGCAAAAAACACATTATAATTCCATTGAGGGCCTGGTCCTCAGTATTGGGCATTTTAGCAATTTTAGGCTAAACCCAATTTTATTTGCCATAGTTTATCGTCCTCCATCAGCCTACTCAGAGTTTTTATCCAAATTTGCAGAATTCTTAGCTGATTTAGTGCTGAAATCAGATAGAATAATTATAGTAGGGGATTTTAATATACATATTGATGTAGATAGTGACTGTTTTAATAAGGCATTCAATTCAATATTAGACTTGATGGGGTTTTCTCAGAAAGTAGAAAATTCTACCCATTATCTCCACCATACGTTGGACCTTGTTCTGACATGTGGCATAGAAATAGAAAATCTGGTGGTGTCTCCTCATAACCCTGTACTGTCAGACCATTGTCTGTTAACCTTTCATTTTAATATTTCTGACTCTTTGGCTCCTAAAGAAAAATATTACTACAGTAGATGCCTCTCAGATGATATTGTAACCAAAATTATGCAGATTGCTTCCTCTATGCCATGTGCCAACACAACGGAAATAAGCTATAGACAGCTTGCTCCTTCTGTAATTGACAGCATGGTAGATAGTGTTACAGCTTCTCTGCATCGACTCTAGACATGATGGCCCCTTTAAAAAAGAAAAAGTCTAATCAGGGATTTCTAACTCCTTGGTTCAACACAGAAACTTGTAGCTTAAAACAGAAGACTCGTCAATTAGAAAGAAAATGGCACTCCACTAAATTAGATGAAATCTATTTAGCTTGCAAGAAATCATCTTTTAATTTATATATATATATATATATAAAATCTCTTAGAAAAGCTAGAACAAGTTATTATTCTGCATTAATAGAAGAGAACAAGAATAATCCCAAGTTTCTTTTCAGCACTGTAGCAAGGCTGACAAAGAGTCAGGACTCTGTAAATCCTAGCAATCCCTTAGAGCTTACTAGTCAGGACTTTATGAACTTTTTCAATAATAAAATTTCCTCTATCAGAGATAAAATCAGTCAGATTCTTCACCACCGTTAACTTAAATACTGTAACTACTACAACTCCTTCAATTGATATCTGTTTGGATGAGTTTACTCCAATTGACCTTTAAGAGTTAGACAAAATAATTTCCTCATCCAAGCCTTCAACTTGTCTTTTAGACCCTATTACTACCAGGTTATTTAAAGAAGTCTTCCCATTTATTGGTAGCTTTATTCTTCAAATAATCAATTCTTCATTAACTTTAGGCCATGTACCGCAGGCTTTTAAAACTGCTGTAATTAAACCCTTACTCAAAAAGCCAATGCTCAATCCAGGAGTTTTAGCTAACTATAGACCAATCGCTAATCTCACTTTCATTTCAGAAATCTTAGAAACAGTTGTTGCTATGCAATTATTTGACCACTTGCAGGGAAATGGTTTATTTGAAGAGTTTCAATCTAGGTTTAGAATCCATCATAGTACTGAGACAGCCTTAGTGAAGGTCACTAATGACCTCCTTATCGCATCTGATAATGGACTTGTTTCTGTTCTTGTCCTTTTAGACCTTAGTGCAGCTTTTGATACTATTGATCATAATATTCTACTTGATAGATTAGAACACTATGTTGGACTTAATGGAACTTTGTTGCAGTGGTTTAGATCTGATTTATCTGATAGGTTCCAGTTTGTTCATGTCAGTAATGAGTTTTCTTTCAACTCAAAGCTCAGTCATGGAGTTCCACAGGGATCTGTGCTAGGCCCTACTCTTTTTAGCTTATATATGCTTCCGTTAGGCAACATTATCAGAAAGCACTGTATACATTTTAATTGTTATTCAGATGACACACAATTATACCTGTCAATGAAGCCAGATGATAGTAATCAATTAGCCAAGTTAGAAGCCTGTCTTCAGGAAATCACAGCTTGGATGACTTGTAATTTCCTGCTATTAAATTCAGATAAGATTGAAGTCATTCTAGTTGGTCCAAAAAACCTTAGAAATACCTTTCCAAATCAAACTTTTAGTTTGGATGCAGTTACTCTTTCTCTTAATAGCTCTGTGAGGAATCTTGGGAGTTATTTTTGATCAAGATCTGTTTTTTAATTCACATATTAAATTTATTTCTAAGACTGTCTTCTATCATTTGTGTAATATTGCCACGATTAGGAAAATCTTGACTCAGAGTCTCACTTTTAAAGCTCTAAATAATCAGGCACCTTTTTCTTTAAAAGATCTGATACTACCCTATTATCCTAACAGAGCACTACGCTCCCAAAATGCTGGATAACTTGTAATACCTAGAATCACCAAAAGTACAATGGGAGGCAGAGCCTTCAGGTATCAAGCTCCTCTCCTGTGGAACCAGCTGCCAATCTGGATTCGGGAGACAGACTCGGTCTCTGTTTTTAACAATAGGGTTAAAACCTTCCTTTTTGATATAGCTTTCAATTAGGGAGGGATTATGTGTCTCTGAACCCTCCCTTAGTTGTGCTGCTAATAGGTTTAGACAGTCAGGGGACCTCCAATAAAGCACTGGGCTTCACTCCTTTCTTCACTCTCAATGTATTTTTTTTTTTTTTTGCTGGTCATTAACATCTGTTTGTTCTCACCCATAGGTTGAATCCCCCATCGTGCTGTTTGCTCTCTACATGTCTGTTCTTTTTATCTTCTCTATCCCCTCACCACCCAGCCAGTCGCAGCAGATGACTGCCCCTCCCTGAGCCTGGTTCTGCTGGAGGTTTCTTCCTGTTAAAAGGGAGTTTTTCCTTTCCACCATTGCCAAGCGCTTGCTCACAGGGGATCGCCTGATTGCTGGGGTCTTTCTGCAATTGTGGAGGTTTCCCCTACAGTTGAAAGTGCTATGAGATGACTGTTGTTGTGAAATGGCGCTATATAAATAAAGTTGAATTGCACTGAATTGAATTGAATTGAAAAGTATCCATATTTAATTGTTAATTCAAAAGAGGGCTGCTCCAATCAATGTTCTCAATTCACTGTGGCGGCACTTCAGCCCTGAAAAACACCAACATAATAATATTGCATCTCATTAGCATTTTGGCAGTGGTAAGCTGTACGCCAAGGCCAAATGCTGCCATCTAAAGTAGCTCTGCCTTCGATTGGTGGACTTTTTAAAAACAAGAGCAGGATGAAGGAATTCCTGAGGCACTTCAGAGGGTGTTTTTAAACACCAGAAATGCTAACACCTGCTATAGTCAGTTGCCAAACTCAGTGACTGACTTCAGCGATGGCTGTCGTTTGCTGCAATAGGGCCGTAAAAGAGTTCATTATTGCTCCATTAGGACTGTAGAACAGCTCATTTTACAACTGCTCTCTGTCAGACTTTCTTACTACGAGTTCCAAAAGTGTAAATGCCTCCTTTATTGGTAACTTTTATTTAGGCAGAGGAAGGTATACTTACATTTACTGTAAGAGCAGGTACTCAAGTAGTTTTTCCACAAAATTGTACTTTACTGAGTAATTTTACTGCAGGATACTTTTTAGTCTTATATTTATGAAGAAAACCCTGCACTTTTACTCAAATATATTTGGTCACTAGCAGAAATACCTGGTGAATAAGACATCTTTAGTTCTGATGATGCTTCTTCTTCTTACTACTCCTATAGGGTGAGGGCTGAGGCCATCACCATGCGTAGAGACAATCAGGTTAACCAGTGTGTGTCAGCATTGCTGGTTTTGGGTGCACGGTGGTGCAGTGGTTAGCACTGTGGCAGCACAGTTTACCCTCGGCCGGGGGATCGCGGGGATCGTGAGATCGTGGGTTTGATCCTTGCCCCCGGCCAACAATGACTGGTGCCTAGCGGCTGCCCCGGCCTTGGATGCGCTCTGCAGAGCGTGCCCAAATGCCAAGTCACGTTTCGTTACCTTGTATTCATACATGTGTAATGACAATAAAGCTGAATCTCAATCTCAATCTCAATCTCAGTCTCAGTGATATGTGTGGAGTTTGCATGTTCTCCCCGTGTTGCGTGGGTTTACTCCGGGATTTCTCCGGTTTCCTCCCACATGCCAAAAACATGCAGGTTAGGGATAAGGGGCGCTTGCGCACGCAGCGACTGGCAGCTGGTGGCTTGTCACCAGACTGCAAAACAAATCTACCTACGGGTACAAAATAAGTAATAAAAAAAAAAAAAAGCTCCTCTGCGTCGTCAGCTGCGACTCCGAGCTGTCAGAGGTCTCTCTCCACCACATCGAGCCATCTGGTGCGTGGCTTGCCCCGAGGTGTTTTCCGCCATGAGGCCCTAAGGTCAAACATGAGGAAGGCTTTTGTCGGGTGTTCTGGTGGGAGGCAGAGGACATGTCCAAACCAGCAGATATGCTGCTGTGTAATAAGGTGGAATGCTGCAGGCTGATGTGTGTGGGCTTGGAACGCATCATGAGATGTGCGCTGGGGCCATGTTCTCGATGGTTCTGAGGACCTGACTATCAAACCCATCCACTCTCGAGAGCAGAGTCTTATTCAGTGGCCATGTCTCTGACCCATAGAGTAGGATGGAAAGGATTGATGCGTTATATATATGGAGTGTCGTCTTTCGGGAGAATGAACAATGGGGCCAGAGAGGTTTCCATAGCTCCTGCAGGGCTGATGCAGCGAAGCCACGTCTGCGGTTGATCTTTGCTTTCATGTCCCCGTTGTTGGTCACTGTAGAGCCCAGATACACAAAGGAATTGACATACTTGACGACATCATTCCCGAGCCAGAGGTGGGGGGCAGAGGACATGTCCAAACCAGCAGATATGCTGCTGTGTAATAAGGTGGAATGCTGCAGGCTGATGTGTGTGGGCTTGGAACGCATCATGAGATGTGCGCTGGGGCCATGTTCTCGATGGTTCTGAGGACCTGACTATCAAACCCATCCACTCTCGAGAGCAGAGTCTTATTCAGTGGCCATGTCTCTGACCCATAGAGTAGGATGGAAAGGATTGATGCGTTATATATATGGAGTGTCGTCTTTCGGGAGAATGAACAATGGGGCCAGAGAGGTTTCCATAGCTCCTGCAGGGCTGATGCAGCGAAGCCACGTCTGCGGTTGATCTTTGCTTTCATGTCCCCGTTGTTGGTCACTGTAGAGCCCAGATACACAAAGGAATTGACATACTTGACGACATCATTCCCGAGCCGTAACAGGAGTGGATCCGGTCCATCGCCGACATGCATTAGCTTAGTCTTTGTCCAGCTCACCTGAAGGCCTAACTTTGCTGCCTCTTCGTGGTAGACAACTACAGCATCTGTCACCTGACTGTAGGATGGGCTGAACAGGACGGTATTGTCAGCATATTCAAGGTCAAAACAAATGGTAGTTGCCAAACTGCATGCCAGGGACCCACTCGCAGACCTTGGTCATCAGATAGTCTATGGCACAATTGAAGAGATCAGGAGCGGCCACACTACCTTGTCGGACCCCACTGTTGATGGGGAACCAGCCGGACTCCTTTCCGTTCACATGGACACAGCTCTCCAAGCTACTGCAGAGCCGCTTAAACAGGGCTACGATCTTGGGTTAAGCTCTGAGGGTATCCAGGATACTCCAAAGAGAAGTGTCGTCCATGGTGTCAAAGGCAGCCTGAAGATCTATAAAGGCTATCAAGAGATGGCAGTCCTTGCGTAATTCATAGGCCTTCTCTATTAATAGGTGAACAGCAGAGATGTGGTCTGAGGTTGAGCGGTTGGGCATGAAGCGTGCCTGCTGAGGGCGACGGCCACCTCTGATGACTGGAAGGCCATGACTGAGGAGGATCCTGGTGAAGAACTTACAAGGAATGGACAAAAGGGTGATGCCTCTGTGACTGCTACAAATGAGTTTGTCACCCTTTCCCTTCCAGAAGGGGAGGATGATGCCCCTGGTCCTGTCATTGGGGAGCTGTTCCATCACCCAAACATGATTGATGATGTGGGTGAGCCACTGGATTGTGCAATTTCCACCCATCTTCAGCATTTCAGCAGTTACAGCACAAATTCCAGGGGCTTTGCTGTTGTTTATCTCAGTGATTCTAAACTGGTGGGTCGGGACCCACTTTTGGGTCTCGAGCCTTTGCCTGGGCAAATAAAATATCAAGAAATAAATCAATATAGTGTCATCGATTCACACTCCTTAACAGTAGATGGCAGTAGGTGGCGGGAGACACCATATTTCACACCATAGAAGAAGACTCGCAACGTTTGTTTGTATATGCTAATTGAGCATGGCGAAACGCAGATACGACACGGACTATTTGAGATATGGATTTTTTTTTATCAGGGATGTGATTTTTCCGCTAATTCGCGGAATTCCGCTTTTTTTTATCTTATAAAAAAAAGCGGAAGTATGTTAAGTATGTTAGCGGCTTGTGGTCCACGAATGCAGTGAAGGTGCGCCCTTTCAGCTAGAACTGGAAGTGGCGTATGGCCAGGTGGAGAGCCATTAACTCTCTGTCAAACACGCTGTATTTACACTCACTGTCGTGCAAAGACCTGCTAAAAAAGGTGAGCGGCTGCCAAGAACCATCAACGCATTGCTCCACGACGGCCGCTATGCCCATGTCCGAGGAGTCGGTAGTGAGCGCTATCCGAGCCACCGGGTCTGGGTGCGCCAGTAGTGCAGCGTTCGCCAGAGCTGTTTTAACCTCAGAAAACGCCTGCTCCCGCTCAGGAGTCCAGTCGACTCTGTCCGCTGGTTTCTGTTTCTTGAGTGCAGCGTACAACGGCTGTAATGAGCTGGGCTGCACGGGGGAGGGAACGGTAATAAAAGTTAACCATCCCCCAAAACTCCCGCAGCACCCTGACATTGATGTTGAGGAGAAAAAATAGCATAACAATTTAGTTAGATCACTTTTATGATTCCAAACAGTTTGAAATTGACAGTGCACAGTGGACATTGACTCATAACTTTTGAATATTTCTAAGACTTGGCTACATCAGTGATTGTGCAAAATGAACTGCTCAAGACTCAATGGAGATTGAAACTGGTGATCTGAAATGAATGCTGAAATTATAAAACGTAATGGTATGTTGGAATTTTATTTCTATTATGAAATAGACAAAATTAACTGATTTTGATTTGATCAAGTGTTAAAGTATGTGATGGATAATGCTTGTTGGGATATTTTAGGAATGCTATCTTTTTGGAACATAAGTCAATATTATACAGTAATAAGTGGCATTCAGCTGTTTGTTTTATGTCATTTAAGCCCAGTTCTTTGCCCCCCGAAGCTCCTGGGTTTTTCCAGATAATTTTCAGATAATTTTGCCGACCCCAAATCACATCCCTGTTTTATAATGAGGACAAAGGAGTACAGAAACCTCAGTGTGTTTTCTGCAGCAAGGTGTTGGCATGTGAAAGCATGAAGCCGTCAAACCTGAAGCGGCATTTGGAAACAAAACACCATTGTCTATATAATAATTCTATATATAATAATTTTTAATTTAAAATGGAGCTAATTCAGCATTAAAGGGAATTGTTCCCTCTGTTGTATTGCCACTTACTGGTCATTTTGGTTAATCATTAAGTTTGTTTTGTGTTTGTATGCTGTGATATTCTGTTCTTCTACCTCAGGTTCAAAATGCACAATCTTTACATTCAATAAATTTGAGAATTTGAAAATTTTTGATTTGGGTCGCGGCTTGTCATTGAGGGGTGATGGTGGGTCCCAAAGCCAGACCAGTTGAGAATCACTGGTTTATCTTGATCAGGGCAGCCGTGACTTCTTCAGGGGTGACTAGATCGGTTCTGCAGGTATCACAGGAAGCAGTGGTTTTGGCAGTGGCTAAGAGATTGGGGTCAACAGGAACAGAAGGGTAATGCAGGAGGTGACTGAAGTACTCCTGATGATACTACAACAGTGATATCAAGAACCTGCTGACCAACCTCTGCTTTTTTTCTTGTAAATTAAAAACTTTTCAAACTTACCAATTTTTTCCTCATAAATCTGTTACTTTTTCATGTAAATTTGCAATGCTCACAGGGAGGCTGGTTAAATTTTTGTTCTATGTAATGGTTTATTTTTTTCTGCAGATCTGAACAATGATCCAGTTTTATTTTTTAGGGCCGTATTACAACATCAGGGTCGGTTGATCAGTTGTCAGTGATGCTGAACGTGTTTATGGGTGTTTCCAAGTTAATTTTCTTATCAGAACGGCATAAAAACGAACTTTCTGCTAGCGCATGATGCACAGAGGCCAGTCTAATCATTCAGAGGTGTGTTTTGGATAATCCAATCCAAAGTGCTCATGCCCATCCAAAGCCCATGCAAAGAGGTGCATTAAAGTGAATTGTGATCATGACAGTTTAACATGAGTTTTGTGCTGACCAAAGCCCATATGTGTGACCCAAAATGCATGCAATAGTAATGCTGCTTAGTAATAAGGAAGACATCAATCACAGTTGATGCCCAGTTAGTTATGTGAGAAAAAACCAAATGGTGAAGAATAGGCTGAAAAATCAGCTGAACTGTTTAATGTGTGCACGGATGCAACAAAGACATGAAGAAAAGAGGATGATGCCTGTGCAAACATTCATAAACTTTCATAAACTTTCATTAACGATAGCATGGAAGTCACTCTCGGCTGTGGGGAGATGGAGTGCTCCCTCTCCTGTTGCTTTCACTGACCGAGGGTCTCCTCCATATCCCTCCTGGAGGGAAGGAGGTGATCTGGCGTGGCTTCCTGTCCACCTCCGGCCCCCACCAGGAAGCAAGCCCACTCTTGGCAGACTCTGCCGGGGGCTAACGGGTGGCTGTCGCGGAGCTTGGTGGGCTGGAAACCCAGGGCGCATGGCTGACACAGATGTGGAAGCATCTCCTGTCTCTCTGGGGAGTTAGTGAAAAGTAAAACACTGCACACTCCTTATTCATTCATGTATTTCCCCCAAAATAAACACATTAATGCCTAATAAGTCCATGATGAAAACACACCACTCCCCGTGCACCGCGCATCACATTGAAACACACTGGAACACATGCTCCCTGTTCGTTCATCCATTCCCCCCCAAAAAAATCATACATTGATGCCTAATCTATAGACTTCAATGGTAAGTCCGCAATTAAAATTAGATTAAAAAAAAAACTAGTGTATGATCATCATATAATTAAAATGACAAGCGATTATGACTGTTACAAGATCCCAGCACATGCCATTTCCTGAGCTCCGGAGCTGCGCAATGTCAAAACTGACCACTGAATTATCATTAAACAATGCACTTCTGAGGATAGACCTCCTTTTCCCTGATCAAAAGTGGATGCTCGTGGAATGCACTATAACAGTAATACGTATTAGATTGTGGGGCGGCACACCTCTTTGAAATGAGGCACCTCCTCCGAGCGCATAGTGGGCACACTGTCTACTGGTGATTTGATGGGGTGACGCAAGGCATAAAAAACAGACAATGCACTGACAGAAACTAACAAAAACACTGGCGCACAGCTGAAGGTCTGTCGGAAAAGTGCACGAATGACCATCAAAATAGGGCCCTTAATGTTTTTGTTAGAAGAGAAGTTTTTCCATTTTAAAGTTTTGGTGATAGATGGATGATCAAAAAAAAAAAAATTCCTGGGTGTTTTTAGAAACATTTTTAATCAACAATAATTAACACTTTCTACCAGTTTGCTGTTAATATTTCCCGCACTTAGAAAGCAAGTGGGATAAACAACAGTCTGAATTCAAAAGAATATTGAGGAAGTTAGCAGAAACAGAACATTTGTATGACTCATCCTAACCCTAATAATCATATACACTGTTAAATTACAGGATGGCAGCGGGTGTTCATACCAATTGAATTAGAAGTTGTTCTCCGCTCTTAATACAATTTGAACAGAAGTTACTGGACACAGCAGAAAGCCATTTTGGTAACGCACACATTCAGCTTCCCATCACAGTCGACATGAATGGCCAGGGTGCGCTCAATTCTAGCACCAGCGTACACTTTAATATGGGTTATATGAGTGGATGAAATAAATAAATGTGAATATAGTTAAATGTAAATTAGTTTTGGTGTCCCAGCACCGGCGGTATCCTGTACCTCCATCTCCCCATCAGTCCACAGTGACTGTATTGTGAAGACAGACCCGCGGATCCTAAACTCCACCGACTGTGTCAGGTGCGCTTGATTCTTCCCCCACCGTACACCTCCATTGGTAAAGGTTGTTTAAAAAAAAGTCACCTTTGACCTCTTTTATGGTCAAGTGGTCAATGAAACTATGTCAAGGTTACTCTTCAGGTATTGTAGCATCACCATGCAAGACATGAGAGTCCGCGGTCAAGTGGCTTCTGACTTAGTCGGGGGAAAATGTACATACATAGATACATACCCACACCACAGAATGTCTTTTATAGATAGATAGATAGATAGATAGATAGATAGATAGATAGATAGACAGATAGATAGATAGACTGTGATTGAATGTGACTGATATCCACCTCTAATCATCATCATCATAGCAGTCTGTCATGGGTGGCAATGACTGTTTCATTTAGGTCTGATCAGATTCCTCCACGCAGCTCTGTCCTTAGCCTTCCGCTGCCAGGAACTCCTTGTCTAGACTGACCATTTCATGAAACTGCTTGCAAAGTATTTGAGTACCGCTAGCTTTGAATAATTTGTGTATAATGATTATACATCTTCTCTGATTAAAGAAAATTTGGGCTCCCCATGGCTGTGATATCGATCCAGCTCCCAATTTCAGAGCTAGAGGTCTGTTTAGCTTCAGCGCTAACAACAACAACAAGACCTGATCATAAAAGCTGACCATGTTTATAACTTAAAATTGGAGCAAGTTAAACCTTTATTTAGCATATTAATACTAAAATGGAATAAATTTGCACAACATTAGCATAAAGGTGAAAATTAGGGCTGCAGCTAATGACTGTTTTACAGCCTGGGTAATCACCCACTCTAAACAAAGATTACTCAAGTAAAAAAAAAAAAAAAAATCTTTTTTTTTTTAAAGAAACTTGCATTGACCAACATTTGCGGAACTTTCTTTCCTAAAGAGCAGTAGAAATTACACCAAACACTCAATAACACAGGCACACATTTATTGCAATGCTTACTGCAATGTTTATTGCATAGAATGTAACTTTAAATGGTATGTTACACCATCAAGTTTCATTTGCTAGCCGTTAGCGTCTGCTAGCACTAGCTGCAACAGATGCTAACGGCGATGGCTATATGCTTTCTGGTCATATAAGCATAATTAGCGTAGCTGACTATATTCTATTAATCTTAATTTAAAATCTCAATCACGTACTTTGTCTCAGGTACGCTGGCTGTGGATGATGTGGGATGCTTTCCACCTAGACATTGTAACATCCGACATTGTAGCATGCTAGCTTGCCACTCAGCTTTACCATGTAGAGACGTGGACAAAATTGTTGGTACCCCTCTGTTAATGAAAGAAAAACCCACAATGGTCACAGAAATAACTTGAATCTGACAAAAGTGGTAATAAATAAAAATTCTATTGTGGTGGACACACATATGTGAACCTGTTTTGTGACTCACATTTTAGATTAGAACAAAAGCAGAGCTTCCTTGGTGATTACAGGAAGCTACAAGAATCTTAGCTTTGGTATGCAAGGCTTGAGACTGTGGGGGGTATAATTAAAGGATTAAAGAAGGGATGCAGGGGAGACAATGGAAGTGATATCATGGAGTGAGGATGCATTGTTACTGTCTTTATAATGCAACGTGGTCTGTGATACATGTGACCTGTGAACTGTAAGAGTCCTGATATTTAAGGACGAGAGTTTCCTGTGTGGCTCTCTTTTCTGCTTTGAGATGATGGTGATGTGAATAAAGCTGACTTGAGAGAGAACTCTGCCTCGTCATTCTCACATCTCCACACGATGAAAATTAACCAATGAAAATCAGACAATGCTTTTGAATTGTGGTTCAACAGAATTATTTTAAAAAACAAACTCATGAAACAGGCCTGGACAAAAATGTTGGTACCCCTAGAAAAGATTGAAAATAATGTGACAATAGGGACATGTTCAACCAAGATGTGTCCTCTAATTAACAACACAGGTGTCTACAAACTTGTAATCAGTCAGTCGACCTATTTTAAGGGTGACAAGTAGTCACTGTGCTGTTTGTTGACATGGTGTGTACCACACTAAACATGGACCAGAGGAAGCAAAGGAGAGAGTTGTCTTAATAGATTAGAAAGAAAATTATAGACAAGCATGTCAAAGATAAAGGCTATAACACCATCTCCAAGCAGCTTGATGTTCCTGTGACTACAGTTGCACATATTATTCAGAAATTTAAGATCCACAGGACTGTAGCCAACCTCCCTAGATGTGGCCGCAGGAGGAGACGGATAATACGAATGGTAACAAAAGAGCCCAGAACAACCTCTAAACACATTCATGGTGAACTCCAAGGTCAAGGTACATCAGTGTCAGATCGCACCATCCATCATTGTTTGAGCCAAAGTGGACTTCATGGGAGACGACCAAGGAGGACACTACTGTTGAAAACAAATCATAAAAAAGCCAGACTGGAATTTGCCAAACTGCATGTTGACAAGCCACCAAGCTTCTGGGAGAATGTCCTATGGACAGACGAGACAAAACTGCAACTTTTTGGCAAGGCACATCAGCGCTATGTTCACAGACGCAAAAATGAAGCATACCAAGAAGAGAACACTGTCCCTACTGTGAAACATGGAGGAGGTTCTGTTATGTTCTGGAGCTGCTTTGCTGCATCTGGCACAGGGTGTCTTGAATCTGTGCAGGGTACAATGAAATCTCAAGACTATCAAGGTATTCTAGAGAGAAATGTGCTGCCCAGTGTCAGACAGCTTGGTCTCAGTCGCAGGTCATGGGTCTTGCAACAGGATGACCCAAAACAAACAGCTAAAAACACCCAAGAATGGCTAAGAGGTTCAGGTTCAGGTTCAGGTTACTTTATTTGTACCCGTAGGTAGATTTGTTTTGCAGTCTGGTGACATCCATATTTACAAGCCACTAATTACATTCAACATAGACACAAACACAGGCACACATGAAGCTGACTATAAACATGATAAGAGAGCAAAACACTGGACTATTCTAAAGTGGCCTTCTATGAGCCCTGATCTAAATCCTATTGAACATCTGTGGAAGGAGCTGAAACATGCTGTCTGGAGAAGGCACCCTTCAAACCTGAGACAACTGGAGCAGTTTTTTCATGAGGAGTGGGTCAAAATACCTGCTGAGAGGTGCAGAAGTCTCATTGACAGTTACAGAAATCGTTTGATTGCAGTGATTGCCTCAAAAGGTTGTGCAACAAAATATTAAGTCAAGGGTACCATCACTTTTGTCCAGGCCTGTTTCATGAGTTTGTTTTTTAAAATAATTCTGTTGAACCACAATTCTGGTTAATGTTCATAGAATTTTTATTTATTACTACTTTTGTCAGATTCAAGTTATTTTTGTGACCATTGTGAGTTTTTCTTTCATTAACAGAGGGGTACCAACAATTCTGTCCACGTCTGTACATGCTGCACAATGTTTTCCTTCTATCATTTGCGTAATATTGCCAAGATTAGGAGCATCTTGTCTCAGAGTGATGCTGAGAAGCTGATCCACGCTTTTGTTAGCTCGAGATTAGATTATTGTAATTCTTTATTATCAGGCTGTCCTAAAACATCTTTAAAAAGTCTTCAGCTGATCCAAAATGCTGCAGCAAGAGTTTTAACAGGTACTAGAAAGAGAGATCATATCTCTCCGGTTCTGGCCTCCCTTCATTGGCTTCCCATAGAGTTTAGAATTAAGTTTAAAATCCTTCTTCTTACTTACAAAGCTCTAAACAATCAGGCTCCTTTTTATTTAAAAGATCTGATACTACCGTATCATCCTAACAGAGCACTACGCTCCCAAAATGCAGGTTTACTTGTAATACCTAGAATCTCCAAAAGTACAATGGGAGGCAGAGCCTTCAGTTATCAAGCTCCTCTCCTGTGGAATCAGCTGCCAATCTGGATTCGGGAGTCAGACTCGATCTCTGTTTTTAAGAATAGGGCTAAAACCTACCTTTTTGATATAGCCTACAATTAGGGAGGGATCATGTGTTTCTGAACCCTCCCTTAGTTATGCTGCTAATAGGTTTAGTCAGCCGGGGGACCTCCAGTAATGCACTGGGCCTCACTCCTTTCCTCACTCTCTATGAAATATTTTTTTTTTGCTGGTCATTAACATTTGTTTGTTCTCTCCCATAGATTGAGTCCCCATCGTGCTGTTTGCTCTCTACATGTCTGTTCTTTTCTTCTTCTCTGTCCCCTCACCCCCCAGCCAGTCGCAGCAGATGACTGCCCCTCCCTGAGCCTGGTTCTGCTGGAGGTTTCTTCCTGTTAAAAGGGAGTTTTTCCTCTCCACCGTCGCCAAGTGCTTGCTCACAGGGGATCGCCTGATTGCTGGGGTCTTTCTGCAACTGTGGGGGTCCTCCCTACAGTTGATAGTGCTATGAGATGACTGTTGTTGTGAAATGGCGCTATATAAATAAAGTTGAATTGAATTGAATTTGCGCTTGAAATGATTCCAGACTTGAGATATTTTGTCATTTTTTTTTTTTTTAAATTCTTCCTCTTTAGTGGCCTGTCACTTGTCGCTCTGACATGGCGCTGTTAAACAAATCTGCATTTTGTTTAGGTAGTGTGACCGGAAGAAGGTCATATCTTATCTTATCTTATCTTATCTTGTATAGACCGGAAGTGCTACAGTACATTAAACAACACGTCAAAGCATAAATTCTGAATCTAGAAATTTTTGTCATCAAATTATTTGAATTATTCGAGTAATCGTTGCAGCCCTAGTGAAAATAGCTCATGTTGAAGAAAGTTAGCTTAAAAGCTAAACTTGTGGTGACACAATAGGAGATCACACTCCACCCAGGACTTTATGGAATTGGGGGAAGGAGGTGAGGGATGGAAATGAGGAGAAGAAGGGAGAGGAACCAAGGATGGGTGCCAGAGCACTGGTGGGTAATAAACCAAATGAAGATGCGCCTTCCCTCCCGGTATGCCAGGCATGAACCTATTGTGTGGGGTGGAATACGGTGTTCACACCTTGGATATGCTGGGCACGAAGGTATTGTGCTGAGCCAAGCTCTATTGTTGTGTATGTTAATGTGTGTACTCCAGGTGCCAAGGGCGGGAATAAAGCTGTAATAAAGAGATCCGCTCTGACACCCAGGTCAGTCTGTTCTGCTTGTTGGAGGAAATTAAGTGTGTGTCTTTAGCTGCTCGTGTCTCGTCTGATTCATCCTCCACAAACTGACTTAAAGTTGTATTGTTAGCAAAAAAGCTCACATACTTTAAAGTTGAAAAAAAGTTAGCTAAAGAAAGAATACATAAAAAAAGAAAGCTAAAAAATGCTAGATTAAAAGCTAAAATGTTAGCACAAGAGCCAGATAGCTTAAAGTTAAAGAAAATGTGCTTACAATGCTAAATAAAAATTTAAATCTTAGAATGACAAAATAAATGCTAAAATGGTTTGAAACTGAACCATAAAAGCTGTTTAACTGGGTACAAAATGGTTATTATTCTACCTCTGTGATGTTATTTATTAATAAGCACTGCAGTCCCAGACATGACAGGATAAAAACACCATACAGGCTCTGTTGCACTACTGTGATGCTTATATAAGCAACCTCCCCACTGCAACATGAGTAACTGTGGCTGAAAAACTTCTGGTGCCTTCCTAAAAAATCAGAGCAACACAAACCTTAAGAAAGCATTTCCCAATTAGGTAAGGGGCTCATGAATGTAGGAGAAATTGGTTATACAGTAAGGTACAAAGATTATTTAATTTATACCTATAGGTGTGAGTGGAAACGAAGGTTTACTTCGGGTCCACACACACACAACAAAAACTCGTTTTTGCAGGCACCAGTCCAAAACCTGGGCAATGTATTAATAACTTGTGGAGCGTGTAAATAATGAGGCGGATTTGGTTCAGGCGGTTTATTACACGACTCACACAAGGAGCATAGACAGAATGGCATACAAGTAGGAACTCTTCCCTTAAATAACATGACATCCTTCTAGACTCTTCTCACACACAAAAGATAATCTCCTTCTAGATTTCTCTCACACGCAAAAGATAATCTCCCCGTCCGACTGCAGTCAGTCCATTCATCCTTGACACCTCCCTGCTATCTTATTAGGGCATCTAGAAACTTCTCACACACAAAAGGTTAACTTTGCGTCCTTTGTTCCTGTCTAAGGTGGTAAACCATTATGCACTCCCCAGGTTGCCACACCACCACCCCCAGCAACTTAGATAGGACAAAAGGGTAACAGTCCACATGCTGTGATAGAACCATTAACATCAGTCCACATGCTGTAGAACAATCAACATCAGTCCGCATGCTGCTTGGGCTTCAGTCTTCTGCCATATCTGCTGTAGCCAGGATTCGCTGCCTCCGTGGCGCTGCCATGCTGGGGGGCTGATGTCTGGGGGTGAAAACTTTTTGACTGTCCGTGTGGGTGCTCTGGAGAATCTTTTCTCTGGGAAGCGCCCCATGGGGGTCTTCCACGCCGAGGGGCCCTCACCAACAGCACTTGCTCGTCAGCCACAACGAAAGCAGGTTTGAGTCTGTCTATGCCAATTTTTCCCCTCTTACCCCCCAAGTCTAGCAAAAAATGCTTATCCCCTGTTTCCAGCACTCTAAACGGTCCATCATAAGGTGGGCGCAGCGGGGGGTGGTGGGCGTCGTGTCTGACAAACACGAACTCTGCGTTTTTCAAAGCTTTAGGCACAAAAACGCGCGGAAAACTGTGGTGGGCAGGGCCCGGCAGCGTGCTTGAGTCTATGCAACGCTGCAGCAGCTGAGACGGGGAGCTGCCCGGCGCAGGATTATCTGGCAGAAACTCCCCAGGCAGCCGGAGTGGTTGTGCAAAAACGAGTTCTGCTGGGGAAGCTTCCAGATCCTCTTTAGGTGCAGAACGTAACCCCAATAAAACCCATGGTAGCCTGTCTACCCAATTTGCATCCATCAGTGAAGCCCTCAGAGCCGCTTTTAACGACCTATGAAAATGTTTGCATAACCCATTAGCCTGCGGGTTGTACGTGGTTGTACGGTGAATTGAGACACCTAGGCTGCGGGCCATGGTTGACCAGAGTTCAGAAACAAATTGAGAGCCTCTGTCAGACGTAATGTCTGACGGAACTCCAAAACGCGACACCCATGCTGTTAAAAACGCGCGCGCCACCTCCTCGGCCGTGGTTGCCGCCAGCGGAACCGCTTCTGGCCAGCGCGTGGTGCGGTCCACCATTGTCAGGAGATGCGTGTACCCCTGTGATGGCGGAAGGGGGCCTACGAGGTCCATGTGGACATGGTCGAACCTCTTAGCCGGGATGCGAAACGGCTCCAAAGAAGCCTTCGTGTGTCTGTGAACCTTGGCTCGTTGGCATGCCACGCAGGCTGCCGCCCACTCTTTCACTTGTTTGCAAAGGCCCGGCCACACATATTTCTCTCCTACCATTTTGACCGACGCGCGCACCCCTGGGTGTGCCAAAGAGTGAACCGACTCAAACACGCGGCGGCGCCATGCAGCCGGAACCACAGGCCGTGGGCGACCCGTGGAGACATCGCTGATTAAGGGGGGAATAACGTTAAGCAGCATCCTCTTCTCCAGCCTTAACCCTGTTGGTCCAGACTGGAGCGCGCGCACGTCCGCGTCACTAGCCTGCTCCGCGGTCATGGCTGCGTAATCCATCCCTACACAGACCGGGGCCACAACGGCGCGCGAGAGGCAGTCTGCCACTACATTCAGTTTGCCCGACACATGCTGAATATCGGTAGTAAACTCTGAGATTGCGGCCAGCTGCCTCTACTGCCGGCCCGACCAAGGTTCTGAAACTTTGGCCATTGCGAATGTTAATGGCTTATGGTCAACGAACACAGTAAAATTGCGCCCTTCCAGCCAGAACTGGAAATGGCGAATGGCCAGGTGGAGAGCCAGCAACTCTCTGTCGAACGCGCTGTATTTACGTTCATTGTCGCGCAAGGTTCTGCTGAAAAAGGCAAGCGGCTGCCAAGCCCCGGCGATGCGCTGCTCCACGACAGCCCCTATGGCCACATCTGAGGCGTCAGTGGTGAGGGCTATGCGGGCCGTTGGGTCCGGATGGGCCTGACTGGCGCCTAGCGGCTGCCCCGGCCTTGGATGCGCTCTGCAGAGCGTGCCCAAATGCCAAGTCACGTTCCGTTACCTTGTCATACATGTGTAATGACAATAAAGTTGAATCTCATCTCATCTCATCTCATGTGCCAACAATGCGGCGTTTGCCAGGGCTGCTTTAACTTCCGAGAACGCCTGCTCTCGTTCCGGGGTCCATTCGACCCTATTCGCAGGTTTCTGTTTTTTGAGCACAGCGTACAATGGCTGCATGAGCTGCGCTGCGCGGGGAAGGAAACGGTTATAAAAGTTCACCATCCCCAAAAATTCTTGTAGCGCCCTGACCGTTTGCGGTCGGGGGAAATCTGTCACTGCGCGCACTTTGTCAGGCAGCGGAACCGCTCCTTCGGGAGAGACGCGGTGCCCTAAAAAATCAATCCCCATCACCCCGAACTGACATTTCGCTGGGTTGATTATTAAACTGTGCTCTTCCAACCTTCGGAAAACCGTCGTGAGGTGGGTTTCGTGTTCGTCTTCGGACGCGCTGGCTACCAAGATATTGTCCAGGTAGACGAACACGAAAGGGAGATCGCGCAGCACTGCATCCATCATGCGTTGGAACGTCTGTGCTGCCCCTTTAAGCCCAAACGGCATGCGCAAGAACTCAAATAAACTAAACGGAGTTATTACCGCTGTTTTGGGTATGTTCTCAGTGCGCACTGGGACTTGGTGGTAACCACGGACCAAATCTATCTTAGAAAAAATGCGCGCTCCTGCGAGGTGAACGGAAAAATCCTGAATGTGGGGAATTGGGTAGCGGTTGTGCGCTGTAGCATTGTTTAACCTGCGGAAATCGCCGCAAGGTCGCCACGAACCTTCAGCTTTAGGGACCATGTGTAGCGGGGAAGCCCATGGGCTGTTTGAGCGCCTGATGATGCCTAACCTCTCTAGGTTAGCGAACTCCTCGCACGCTATGGCCAGTTTAGCTGCGTCCAAGCGCCGAGGTCTTGCAAAAACGGGCGCCCCGGTGGTGGTGATAAAATGCTCCACCCCATGTTTAGTGATAGCTGCTGAAAACATCGGGACTGTGAGTGCTGGGAACTGAGCGAGCAGTGTGTGGAACTTACCGCATGCTGCTGTGACGTTGGCTTGTGCTGTTGGCCGGGTCACTCGGGCTATACAGGGGAGAGAGTCAAAAGACAGTGCATTAACCAGGTGCCTGTTAGCGATATCTACCAACAACCCATGTGCACATAGAAAATCAGCCCCCAGTATATGGTAATCCAATGCTGCTACAACAAAAGTCCATTCAAATGTACGACCGTGTAGAGACAAGAGTAGAGTCCTCTCACCAAAGGTCTTAATCTCTGAGCCGTTTGCTGCTGCCATCTCGGGGCCGCTGGGTCTTGCCAGCCGGTCAGTGTAGGTCGGCCGGATGAAACTCTTCTGTGTGCCGGTGTCCACAAGGAAATGCCTCCCCGAGCGTGCGTCCGTCAAATAGAGCAGCTTGTTCTCCTCCCCGAGGGTCGCGGCTGCTACCGACCCCCGGTCTTGGCGTTTCCCGAGCGCTTGAACTGGCACGGTGGTATACATTTGCGTGCCCTCTCTGCAAAGCGGCGGTGGTAGAAGCAAAGCGTGTCACCTCCACGTTCCTTGGCCCCCGCTGCTGCTGCCGTCGGTGGTTCTGCTACTGCCGTTGGCGGCTCCTTGCCTCCTCGTGTCGACGTGCCGGGCTCCGTCGCTGCCGCAATGGTCACGAAAGCCTTGGTGGCGACGATGATCCAGTCTGCCTCTCAGGCCAGCGCACGATAGTCCCATTTGGCCAGCAACGACAAATTGGCCAGGGCCGCTCTCGCCGCTGTTGGAAGGTTCCTGAGGAAAATGTGGGTGAAGATGAAGTGGTCGTCATCCATGCCCTTTAACCTCAGCATCTTCTCCATCATGTCCACGGCCGAACCGTCTCCCAACTGGGTCCGCGTCAGAAGCCTCTCTGCTCTCTCACCATCTGAGAGCGTGTAGTACTGGATGAGGGCAGCCTTCAGCGCGTCATATTTGCCGTCGGCTGGTGGCTGATCGAGCAGGCTCTCGATGTGCTGAGCAGTGCTGGCATCGAGCGCTGTGACCACACAGTGGAATTTCGTATCATCCGCCGATATCCCTCGGAGGGCGAACTGCGCCTCGGTTAGGTGGAACCAGGAGCGCGGGTTGTGCTGCCAAAAATCAGGTAGTTTGATCGCTACAGCGCACGCGAAGCTGGGGGTTCCAGTCGAGGTTGGCTCCGGGGATCTTCCGTCGTATTCCATGATTCGTCTTGGGTCACCAGTGTGGAGCGTGTAAATAATGAGGCGGATTTGGTTCAGGCGGTTTATTACACGACTCACACAAGGAGCATAGACAGAATGGCATACAAGTAGGAACTCTTCCCTTAATAACATGACATCCTTCTAGACTCTTCTCACACACAAAAGAGAATCTCCTTCTAGATTCCTCTCACACACAAAAGATAATCTCCCCGTCCGACTGCAGTCAGTCCATTCATCCTTGACACCTCCCCGTTATCTTACTAGGGCATCTAGAAACTTCTCACACACAAAAGGTTAACTTTGCGTCCTTTGTTCCTGTCTAAGGTGGTAAACCATTATGCACTCCCCAGGTTGCCACAAACTAATCTTTATACCTTCAATCAATCAGTCTCAAATATTTGTGAATTCTCCTGAGTGACTTCAGAAACAGACACAGGAAAATGAAATCAACAGAAACTTGTATATACCGTTTACAGTTTTAATGATCAGACTCAGATTAAATGGCATTACGTTCAACAGACTTGTTGATAAGAAGAAATGATCAAGTATCAACCATCACATTCAACTTGTAACTGATCATTGAGAAAAAACGACTGTAATCGTATTTGTGGAACCAAGAAAACCTTAGTGTGAATTTGTAACTGTGATGAAAATGGAGACTGAAATAAGTGTAACCAAAATATGAAGAAAACTGAACGCAAATTTTATGAAGAAAATTATAAAAGCTGATCATATGGAAAAAAAAATTCTGGGTTACTCTAAAAATGGAAAACGGAATTAAATGAAAAGAGGGATACAATTGCTCTTTAATTCTATAGCTCCGATCAAAGTTATGAACTAGTTTTAAACCTGAGACAAATTATGACATACTTTAAGGCGATGAACATCGCATTAACCCAGCAGATGAAACAAAGGGATCTGGCTCACGTGACCTTTCCGTGGGGGTTTTCTTCAGGCTAGATCCATGAGCTGAGATTTTGTTTGAAGATACTGGAAAAATATCTGTTAGCAGATATTTCTTCCCCAAGGCTCAGGAGCTGAGATCCGGCGACGATGATGATAGGCTGCTGGCCGCTAAAGCAGTATGTTATGTGGACAACATGAGAGGGTTTTTTTCAGAGGCTCTCCCAGGTCAAAATAAATTCATGAGATAGTTCAAAGTCTGATCAAAATCACAGAATCGAAGAGGCAAAAATAATAATAATAAAAAAAAAAATTCAAGCCACAAAATCTGAGTTCTTCAGATGTCGTGGGGATTGGCAAAGACAGCTTCCAGTGAGTTAAAAAAACAAAAACAAAAAAACAATCAGTCCACTTTAAAACATGGTGAGTTAAGAAAAATCAATAGAAAAAGTTTAACAGAATAAAATAGGAAAAAAAAAACATCTGAGAACCCAGAGTTTCACTCCATATAAAATAGAAGGTTGAGCTCAAACAGAAGAAAAAGTATTTTTTCCCAGACATTTAAAGGAAAGAGAGAATTCAAGGCAGGAACGTAGCTGAACAGGACACACAGACAAAACTTTTACAAACTTACAGAAAGAACTGCTCTGAACTAGGGCATTTCTCACTTAAACCGAGTAGTTTTTCAGGGGAAAAACTCGACTGACAGGAAGAAGAACCAATTGTCTCCTATCACGGGAGATTTGAATGGGCTCTCGTTCAATCAGAATAAGGTTCTTTGTCTGTAACTGACCAATAGAATGAAAGGGGACATCATCCAACCAGGAAGGCTTGGTGATTGGCTGAGCCAGTCAGATGACTTGCGTATGCTTTTGAATATGAAAAACACATATTGATTAAAAGAAAAATACAAAGAATCACTTTATATACAGTGGGGCAAAAATGTATTTAGTCAGCCACCAATTGTGCAAGTTATCCCACTTAAAAGATGAGAGAGGTCTCCAATTTTCATCATAGGTATGCCTTAACTATGAGAGACAAAATTTAAAAAAAAATCCAGAAAATCACATTGAAGGATTTTTAATGAATTAATTGGTAAGTTCCTCAGTAAAATAAGTATTTGGTCACCTACAAACAAGCAAGATTTCTGGCACTCACAGACCTGTAACTTCTTCTTTAAGAGGCTCCTCTGTCCTCCACTCGTTACCTGTATTAATGGCACCTGTTTGAACTCGTTATCAGTATAAAAGACACCTGTCCACAACCTCAAACAGTCAGACTCCAAACTCCACTATGGCCAAGACCAAAGAGCTGTCAAAGGACACCAGAAACAAAATTGTAGACCTGCATCAGGCTGGGAAGACTGAATCTGCAATAGGTAAGCAGCTTGGTGTGAAGAAATCAACTGTGGGAGCAATTATTAGAAAATGGAAGACATACAAGACCACTGATAATCTCCCTCGATCTGGGGCTCCACGTAAGATCTCACCCCGTGGGGTCAAAATTATCATGAGAATGGTGAGCAAAAATCCCAGAACCACATGGGGGGTCCTAGTGAATGACCTGCAGAGAGCTGGGACCAAAGTAAAAAAAGCTACCATCAGTAACACACTACGCCGCCAGGGACTCAAATCCTGCAGTGCCAGTACATGTCCAGGCCCGTCTGAAGTTTGCTAGAGAGCATTTAGATGATCCAGAAGAGGATTGGGAGGATGTCATATGGTCAGATGAAACCAAAATAGAACTTTTTGGTAAAAACTCAACTTGTCGTGTTTGGAGGAGAAAGACCACCATACCTACTGCGAAGCATGGGGTGGAAACATCATACTTTGGGGCTGTTTTTCTGCAAAGAGACCAGGACGACTGATCCGTGTAAAGGAAAGAATGAATGGGGCCATGTATCATGAGATTTTGAGTGAAAACCTCCTTCCACCAGCAAGGGCATTGAAGATGAAACATGGCTGGGTCTTTCAGCATGACAATGATCCCAAACACACCGCCCGAGCAATGAAGGAGTGGCTTCGTAAGAAGCATTCCAAGGTCCTGGAGTGGCCTAGCCAGTCTCCAGATCTCAACCCCATAGAAAATCTTTGGAGGGAGTTGAAAGTCTGTGTTGCCCAGCGACAGCCCCAAAACATCACTGCTCTAGAGGAGATCTGCATGGAGGAATGGGCCAAAATACCAGCAACAGTGTGTGAAAACCTTGTGAAAACTTACAGAAAACGTTTGACCTCTGTCATTGCCAACAAAGGGTATATAACAAAGTATTGAGATGAACTTTTGTTATTGACCAAATACTTATTTTACCGAGGACTTTACCAATTAATTCATTAAAATCCTTCAATGTGATTTTCTAGATTATTTTTTTTTCTTATTTTGTCTCTCATAGTTGAGGTATACCTATGATGAAAATTGGAGACCTCTCTCATCTTTTAAGTGGGAGAATTTGCACAATTGGTGGCTGACTAAATACTTTTTTACCCCACTGTATATGAGCTAAACTAACTTCAGTGATTTATAACTAATTTTCATTACTACTTCCTTAAGCATGCATTAAAATAAGGTTGTTTAAACATACAATCCAAAGACATGCATGTTAGGTTAATTGGTTGTTCTAAATTGTCCCTAGATGTCTGTCTCCTATAGACCCTTAGAATAGAGGGTCAGTACTAGTGAAGCGCTTTGAGTGGTCTTTGAAACTAGAAAAAGCACTATATAAGTGTGTATAAGTATGTGTGTTTATATACTCATATATTTATTCCATCCAGCTACAATGCTCCACACTGTGTTTATATATTTATATATCTATCCCATCTAGCTACAATGCTCCGCACTGTGTGTCTATATATATATATTTATATTTATATGTACATATGTATACTTGCTGCTCTTGTTTTTTTTCTCTTGCCTTCTGATTGTTGCTCTGAGTGCTGCTGTCCCTGTGCTGTTGCAATCCTGGAATTTCCCCACTGTGGGACTAATAAAGGCTTATCTTATCTTATCTTATCTTATCTTAAGTGCAGGTCCTTATCCCTTATCCTTATATTTCAGACATGCAATACATTTCAAATCAATGATTGATGAAACATTTCACCAGAATGGTATGTCAGAGTCCTGCTTGATTTTCCAGGGTGTCCTGAAAAAGGAAATCTTCTGAGAATTGAGAGTTTTGTAAAAACGAAGTCATTCCCATTCAGTAAACACAATTCAGCTTAAAAAGGCAACGACACCTATTCCTGAATTGTCCAAAAGGGGAAAATGTTGGGCTTTGGGATAATTCTGGGGACTTCAAAAATTTTGTTAGTACATAGAGAATGTCACAACAGTCCTTGGCCCATAAAACTGTCTGGCTGAGGAGTGTTTTTCTTGAATTTATGATTGCAGACTAATCTGTTCTTGGCACAAACAGGATCCTTTATCGTCCCTTTTACCATGGAATGTGTTTTCAAGCTGTGGTGCTTAGGTGAGGGAAACAATTCTTGACCAGACTTTTGGGTGAAACAATTTCTTTAAAGTGAAGAGTGATTTTATAGATTGGAGCCAAAGCGGTTGACACTACAATGTGAATGAGTAGCAAAAAACATTAAGAACTGTTTTTTAATCACCGTGAAAATGACAGGAATAGTTTTGGTAGGGGTTGGGGAAAAATACTGACACTGTAAAAATGTGATACTGGTGGCAATACTATATCAATTAACCCCTTGCACTCCGGTCAATTTCCCTAAAAACACCAAAAAATAACGTGCCCAAAGTAAATCGAAAGCTGTTCTTCAACCCTTTGCAGCATCTTCGTGGGGTTGGTCTCATTTAAAAGAAAACACTTTGAATTTTTTGGCAAAACAGTCATAATCTCTCTAAGTGCTCCGGCCACTGAGTTACAGTCATTTAAACATAGTGAACTTGAAGAAAATAAATTTGACCTGGGTGTTTTTTTGGATACAAATGCTTGCAAATAACACACAGCTTCAGATCCGGGCTGGAAAATGCAACAGAAATGTAGAACCAAGTGTTATCCAGTTGAGGTCAAAATTTTGTAACAATACCACAAAAAATGAATATATTACACAGCTTTTTCCTCAGGTAGTTCCCAGGCGGTTTTGAACTATGCCAAATTGTGCCAAATGGCACAGTTTGGAAAAACGTCAGTAACTTTTGAATGATTCAATATAGAAGCTTCATCTTGGGCTCTAATGAAAGGTGACACTCAGGGCTCTGTGTGTGTGTGTGGGGGGGTTGCCCCCCCCCCTCGCTACAGAGGACGGACATCGGCCATCGCTACATGACGGAATAGACTCATGTGGCGACCGCGGCGCAGTCACCGCGGCTTCACCCCCCCCCCCCGCTACAGAAGCGTAGTGGTGGTGGGGGGGGGCGTTCATGGTCCGGACACGGCGAACGAACCGTGTACCGCGGCGCACGGACTTCGGACTTCGTGCGCCTCACAGTTGTAATTTACCGATCAGTCAAAAATCATTTTTTGATTACAATTTTCAGGGATAAAGAATAATTTAGCTTATAACACTTACTTCTTCACAGCAGCGTCCTGGCGAACTTCTCTTCCTCATTGTCAGACGAACGCGACGCTGGTCCGCTCGTGGTTCCCGGCCAAAACATAATTCCATTATTGCGGTTTTGCCCTTCCATGATTGCGGTTTTGGCGAATGATTTACGACCTTCGTCGGTCTATGATGACCATGGAAGAGAATCCTAAAAGTCTATTCTGCTGGAATAAGTGCAGGTCGCACTTGTGGGTGGTCTCCGTGCTGCTGGGTCTGTAGCAGGTTCTTCCTGCGGGTCCTTTTTTCATCTGCAGCAGTCAGTCTCTCTTCACCCAGCCTTACACAAAACAGCTCGCGAACTTCTGTGCTTCAATTGGCTCGCTGCATTCACAGCGTTGGTAGGCGGGTCCTTCTTGCTAGGTTTTCAGTCATTTGTTCTTCAAGGTTTCAGAAACCCAATTCAAGGCTCTTATTAGTCGAATGAGAGGTCAATCATATCTGATCTGTTTGCGGCTGTGTCTGTAGTGGAAGAACTTTTTTTTTTTTTCAGTGCGCGCTTGGACGCAGCGCCCTCGTGCGTCCTAGAGCGTACGAGGGCGCTCTCGTGCGCCCTCGTGTGCTCTGGGATGCAGAGACGTGCCCGTCCGCGGTACACCGGAGTGCAAGAGGTTAAGAGACACCAGTGTCAGAAAACTGTATTAATCATTAATAACAAATGTTGCAAATGCAAACTTCCCTATTTAGGTACCAGAGTGATTAAAAAAAACTGCCAGGAGTTGAACAAGACAAATATTGGAATGGGAAATTGCAGCCTATGATATCACAATACTCAGTGCATCACAAGATCGCAATAATATTGCATTGTGGCACAAGTATGATGATAATGTTGTATCATTGGGATGGTGGGGCCTCTGGTGATTTCCATCCCTAGTTTTTGATCTCCAAAATTTGCAACACTGAACTCCAATGGAGTAAAGTGTGGTAATGGAACCGGCTGAATGCAGAGCAGTCATCAGATTCCTCTTGAGAGGCCGCACATCACGGGAGACATTCGAGTTCAAGTGTGGTTGGACATCGGTGGAAACACCACCCAATTACCACAATTACTAGGACTTACTACACTTCATTGCTGCAGAAGTTGTGGAAGGTCATCAAAACTGAGAGGCATGGCATGATCTCCTGACCTTGCACCATCTGACTTCCCCCTTTTTCCAAACATGAAGTCATTTTTGAAGGGCGAGCACTTCCAACACGATGAAATGCTGATTTGCTGGAGATTTGTACAGGTGAGGTTTCCACAGCTTCATAAAGCACTGGGAGGTGTGGTGATACCTATGCAGAGAAAGACTAATAATTATGTCAAGTTTGGCTCTTCTCAGTCCATGGGAAATGATTCAGGGGAAATCTTTATCGAACAGCCCTCGAACATCCTCAGGCTTTGGATGTTGAACACCAGCTCATACACTTTTCAACTGGACAAAAAAAAAAGGTGTTTTGGCCCTTTAAAAACAGAAATTCTTTAACAGCAAATCAATATAAGATGTTAGGAAGAGAAGGGCTATGATAGGTGATAAAAAAGAAGAAAAAATCATGATAAAAGGCTATTTTATGAGACACTTTTATGCGCTTTTATTGCCCAGAGTGTTTTTACGATCAGGATTAGTTTGTTAGAATTCAATATTTTTTGCTTGTCTCGTGGCCGTGAAGCACGAGGTGATGTTAAACTGAAGGAGCCGGGATTTTATGGCCCGCAGAAGGACGCCGCCATCAGTTCACTCACCATTGAAGCTGACACTGCGGATGTACTTGAGCAGCTTCTTGCCTCCGGCGAGGTCCATCTCTGGACAGATGCCGGAGTTCTCCGGACACAGGTCTCGCTGCATGTTGTGGAGGGCGTGGGCCATGGCGTACACCGCATCGATCACAAACTGGACCTTACCCTCCTGCTCGTACCTGGAGTCAACACCGATGCGCTCCTGACCTGCGAGGAAGAGAGACATGACGGTGACTCAGATCACACATGGGGAGGAAAACGATCTGTCTGAACTTATTTTGTAAGATACTGTAGATGATGCATTCTGTCTACGTTTAGGAGGTTTTCACTGAGAGGCAGGGGGCGGGAACCATCACAATCATTATAACATCCCAGCCAGCATGTTGTATGTTGGTCCCATGATAGGTTAAAGCTGGGCTATCTTATGGGACCCATGTGGGCTTTTGTGCGGGCTCCATGTTGGCCCCCCTCTCTGTTTGCCCTCATGGACTTCATCTGTGGTACAGGTAAGCAGGTAATCTGTTTACCCGCTTAAAACCAATTGGTCCCCACATGGCTTTAATATGAGTGAGCAGGTCTCAGTAACGCTTGTGCCATAGGCAAAAGAAAAAGTCACAAATGTCACAAATAAGAAAAAAAAAAAGTGAAAATTGATTAAAAAAAAGTGACAAATTTACAAAAAAAGTAGCAAATTAATGAGAAAAAAAAATCATAAATTTACTAGAAAAAAAAGTCACAAATTTATGACAAAAAATTTTAGAAAAAGTTGAAAATTAGCAAAAAGGCAGCAAATGAATGAGTAAATAATTGAAATTTTATTAGAAATAAAACCTCCCAAATTTATGAGGAAAAGCTGTAAGCTTGCAGTAAAAAAAAAAGTTAAAATTTTGATAAAGTTCAAAATTTACAAGGAAAATGTCACAAATTTATGGTAAAAATGCACAAATTTACAAGAAAATAACATATGAGAAAAAATGTGCAAATTTACAAGAAAAAAATCACAATTTTATGACAAAACATTGCAAGTTTATAGTAAAAAAAAGTTGCAAATTAATGAGAAAGGTTCAATTGTTTTACATCAGGAATGCATCTTTGAACATCAGCAAGCCATTGGCTAGATGTCTGCATTAACTGTCAACTTTTTTCCTATAAATTTTCAACATTTTTCTCATAAATAAGCATATTTTTTCTCTTTAATCTGCACTTTTTTCAATAAATAAAGCTGACTTTTTTCTTAAAAATATGTAACATTTTCTCATAAATCTGCAGAAAACATTTCATAAATCTGCAGTTTTTTTCGTGTAAATTTTTATTTTCTTCTCATGAACATGCAACTTTTTTCTCAAAAATTTATGATTTTTTTTTTCAAAAATGTGAAACTTTTTTCTCAAAATTTTGTGACCTTTTTCACAGAAATTTGCCACTTTTTTCTTGTAAATTTTCACTTGTTCTCATACATTTGCAATACTCATCTGGATACTGGTTAAATTTTTATTCTGTGAAATTAACTTGTATTCTGTGACTTTTTTAACTTTTAAACTGGCATTTCTTTTGATATCTTTCCACCTTCATCCTTGCAAATTTGTAACTAATTTACATTTATACATTTGCATCTCATGCTAAATTTGTGAATATCCCCATCACCCTTGCAAAAAAATAACAAATTGCCTACTGGCCACACCTGAATTTTCAGCTATTTAGATACCAGTTCATTTGGTTTATGTTTGATATACGTATGTTCACATTTAAAAAAAAATGTAAAAAATCTACAATCAGTCACACTCAACAGATGGCTAAATTTCAGTTCTCCCTATTGTTAGACATTTGAGACTTTTGGATAAAATTTAGAATGAGTCAATTTTCATAACTCTTTTCTCTCAAAAATCCATCCATCCATCCATCTTCTACCGCTTTTCCGGAGGTCCGGGTCGCGGAGGCAGCAGTTCAAGCAGAGAAGCCCAGACTTCCCTCTCCCCAGCCACCTGCTCCAGCTCTTCAGAGGGGATACCAAGGCGTTCCCAGACTAGCTGGGAGACATAGTCTCTCCACCGAGTCCTGGGTCTGCCCCGGGGTCTCCTCCCAGTGGGACGTGCCTGAAACACCTCAAGTGGGAGGCGTCCAGGAGGCATCCTAATCAGATGCCCATACCACCTCAACTGACTCCTTTCAATGTGGAGGAGCAGCGGTTCTACTCTGAGCCTCTCCCGGATGACTGAGCTCCTCACCCTATCTCTGAGGGTGAGTCCAGCAATCCTACGGAGAAAGCTCATTTCAGCCGCTTGTATCCGCGATCTCGTTCTTTCGGTCATTACCCAAAGCTCGTGACCATAGGTGAGAGTAGGAACGTAGATTGACTGGTAAATCGACAGCTTTGCCTTAGAACTAAGCTCCCTCTTCACCACAACAGACCGGTACAACGTCCGCATCACTGCAGATGCTGCTCCAATCCGTCTGTCGATCTCTCGCTCCATTTTCCCCTCACTCGTGAACAAGACCCCAAGATACTTAAACTCCTCCACTTGGGGCAGGAGCCTGTCCCCAACCCGGAGAGGACAATCCACCTTTTTCCGGCTGAGGACCATGGACTCGGACTTGGAGGTGCTGATTCTCATCCCAGCCGCTTCACACTCAGCGGCAAACCGTCCCAGCAAGAGCTGTAGGTCATTGCTGGATGAAGCCAACAGGACAACATCATCTGCAAACAACAGAGATGAGATCCTGTGGTCACCAAGCATGACACCCTCCATTCCCTGGCTGCGCCTAGAAATCCTGTCCATAAAAATTATGAACAGGACCGGTGACAAAGGGCAGCCCTGGCGGAGTCCAACTCTCACTGGGAATGACTCCGACCGAGTGTTGGCAATGCGAACTAAACTCTCACAACGGTCGTACAGAGACCGAATAGCTCGTAACAACAAGCCCGATACCCCATACTCCCGAAGCACCCCCCACAAAAATCCACGAGGGACGCGGTCAAATGCCTTCTCCAAGTCCACAAAACACATGTAAACTGGTTGGGCAAACTCCCACGAACCCTCAAGAATTCTCGAGAGGGTAAAGAGCTGGTCCGATGTGCCACGGCCAGGACGAAAACCACATTGCTCCTCCTGAATCCGAGGTTCGACCAACGGCCGGACTCTCCTCTCCAATACCTTGGCATAGACCTTCCCAGGGAGGCTGAGGAGTGTGATCCCTCTAAAGTTGGAGCACACCCTCCGGTCCCCTTTTTTGAAGAGAGGAACCACCACCCCGGTTTGCCATGCCAAAGGCACTGCCCCCGACCTCCACGCAATGTTGCAGAGGCGTGTCAACCATGACAACCCAACAACATCCAGGGCCTTGAGGTACTCGGGGCGAATCTCGTCCACCCCCGGGGCCCGGCCACCAAGGAGATTTTTAACCACCTTGGCGACCTCAGCCCCTGTGATAGGCGAGTCATCCCCCTCGTCCCCAAACCCTGCTTCCTCTGTGGAAGGCGTATCAGTGGGATTGAGGAGATCCTCGAAGTATTCCTTCCACCGCCCGACGATATCCCCAGTTGAAGTCAACAGTGTCCCATCCGCACCATACACAGTGTGGACGGGGAGCTGCTTTCCCCTCCTGAGCCGCCGAACAGTTTGCCAGAATCTCTTTGAAGCCGACCGAAAGTCTTGTTCCATGGCCTCACCGAACTCCTCCCATACCCGGGTTTTTGCTTCAGCAACCACCCGAGCTGCACTCCGCTTGGCCTGCCGGTACACCTCAGCTGCTTCGGGAGTCCCACAAGCCAACCAAGCTTGATAGGACTCCTTCTTCAGCTTAATGGCCCCCCTCACCACTGGTGTCCACCACTTGGTTCGGGGGTTGCCACCACGAGATGCACCGACCACCTTGCGGCCGCAGCTCTGGGCTGCCGCTTCAACAACAGAGGTGGAGAACATGGCCCATTCAGACTCCATGTCTCCAGACTCCCTCGGAATGTGGTTGAAGTTCTTCCGGAGGTGGGAGTTGAAGACCTCCCGGACAGGGGCCTCAGCCAGACGCTCCCAGCACACCCTCACTATACGTTTGGGTCTACCAGGTCTGAATGGCTTCCTCCCCTGCCATCGGATCCAACTCACCACCAGGTGGTGATCAGTTGACAGCTCTGCACCTCTCTTTACTCGGGTGTCCAAGACATACGGTCGCAGGTCTGATGATACGATAACAAAATCGATCATCGACCTGCGGCCTAGGGTGTCCTGGTGCCAGGTGCACATATGGACACCCTTATGCTTGAACATGGTGTTCGTTATAGACAGACTGTGGTTAGCACAGAAGTCCAATAACTGAACACCACTCGGGTTCAGATCGGGCAGGCCGTTCCTCCCAATCACCCCCCTCCAGGTTTCACTGTCGTTGCCCACGTGCGCATTGAAGTCCCCCAGTAGGACAATGGAGTCTCCAGGAGGAGCACCCTCCAGCACCCCAGTCACAGACTCCAAAAAGGGTGGGTACTCTGAAACATCATTTGGTGCATAGGCACAAATGATGGTCAGGACCCGTTTCCCAACCCGAAGGCGCAGGGAAGCAACCCTTTCGTCCACCGGGGAAAACTCCAATATAGAGGCAGCAAGGTGGGGCGATACAAGAATACCTACCCCTGCTCGTCGCCTCTCGCCCGGGGCAACTCCAGAAAAGGCCAAGCTCCAGCCCCTCTCCAGGAGACTGGTTCCGGAACCGGAGCCGTGTGTTGAGGTGAGGCCAACTATATCTAGCCGGTATCGCTCAATCTCGTACACCAGCTCAGGCTCCTTCCCCACCAGAGAGGTGACATTCCACGTACCAAAAGCCAGTTTAGAAAGCTTGGGATCAGTCCGCCAAGGTCTCCGCCTTTGACTGCCACCTAATCCACATAGCACCGGACTTCCATGATCCCTCCTGCAGGTGGTGAACCTACTGGAGGGCGGACCCATGTAACTCCTTCGGGCTGAGCCCGGCCGGGTCCCATGGGTGGAAACCCGGCCACCAGACGCTAGCCTTCGAGCCCCTCCCCCAGGCCTGGCTCCAGGGTGGGGCCCCGGTAACCCCATACCGGGCGGGGTACACTGAATCCTTGATATACAATTTATCATGAGAGTCTGTTGGATCGTTCTTCGTCTGGCCCTTCACCCAGGACCAGTTTGTCTTGGGAGACCCTATCAGAGGCAAATTGCCCCGGACAACATAGCTCCTGGGATCACTGGGGCACGCAAACCCCCCCACCACGATAAGGTGACGATCCATGAGGGGGCCATTTTCTCTCAAAAATCATCAAGCCAAATATCAAAGCACACCACAGATGGTAATAGAGAAGTTAATAAAGAAAAAGAGAGATGTTAAAGTAAACACAGCAGGAAATGGAAAAAAAAAAAGAATGTCATTTTCTGGTGGTTTTATAGCAGTTAGGCTCTAAACTCCAAGAAAGATCACACATCATGCAGGATTGTTGCTGTGTGTGTCTATTTTTTTTTTTAAACTCATGTAATAGTGAATACTTGCTGCTAATTGCATTAGCAATGGCAGAGGTGGGGGGTGGCCAGGGGTGGCCCTGGCCTCCCTCGGCATAATCTTGGCCACAGCTGCATTTGTCTTGGGTGGAACCTTCTTTACACTTACCGGCAGTCACGTTTGAAAACACAGCAGATGCAAGGATTTTGATTCACAAATTGATGAAAGTAAGCTATAATATCAGAGGGGATGGGGGAAAGGGGAGGGCTGATATACTTTTAATAATGTTAAGTCGCTTGGCTGTTTATGTAATTTAGTGAAGATAAAAAAAGTCTCAGCAACAGCAGCTCACTAGTAGGAAAAACAGCAAAGATGTAGCATAAACTAACTTTTTATGCATGGCGTCTCCAATAATCTTAACGGTTAAGTGAGCTAACGTTACATGTTAAGACACTAACATGATGCTTATGCATTTTGAGGCACATTATCTTTAATTAGATTAACTTTTTGAATGTTTTCCGTCACGAAAATTGACAAAAGTAAGAGTTAACCAGGTAGAATCATTTGAAATTTTGGTAAACTAGTGCATGCCCACAGAAAGCAAGTATTCTTGTCTGAAAGGTAGGCCAATCAAGCTTTACAGGCCCAAATGTAGGCTGTGTTTGAAAGTGGAATGCAAAGAGGTGTAACATAGGCAATCACACATGTTAGACTTTGACAAATACAAAAGGGACTGAACTCTCAGATTTATTTGATTGTGTGAATATTAATTACAGAATTATTGAAAATGAATGGGACATCCAATATTAGTGACTGTTTAAAAACCCTTGTTTTGTGGAGAAAGGAAGCAGGCGAGACAACAAGCTGAACGACACAGAAACTTTATTCCATCTTCAACATACAGTACAGTAAAAGAGCTATCGGGCCTCTGTGCATTCCTCTTTTATATCTTTAATACCATGCATTGAGACCTGGAACTTCCGACCATCATACATTGTTGTTTAGAAAAAAGCCTGCGTGGCACATTAACCCTTTAACTGTCCGCATTTCATGGACAGGTCGCGCGCCCCCAGTGGCACAGCGCAGCAAGTGCACCTGTCAACTCACTGACATCCCCCGGCTATACTGAGAATTTGTACTGATCTGTACTGATCTGACAGTTCAAAGGTGGCAGACACGTACCGAAGGAATCATGGCTGACATGGAATACAGCAAAGAAGAAGAAATCCTCATTATTATTCTTCCTTTTCCGCTTTGAGCTCACACACCAATGTGGATGTCGCCATGTTTGGTCATGGTGGCAACGATTGTAACTGAAACTGCATGAAACTGGAAAAAATAGCTGTGTAATACAAATGAAATTCACGTGGGATAATCATAAGAGTTTGTAGATGTGGTACAGGGTGTAAATGTAATGTAATGTAATGTACTTTATTTATATAGCCCTTTAAAACAACCTGTAGGTGACAAAAGTGCTTTACAGAAAATTATATAGCAATAAAAACAAATAGCATAATCAAAGAAATAAGAATAAATACCTAAAAATGAGAATAAAATGAAAACAAATGTCAAGACAAATATCACCACTACTGGGTATTAAAAGCCATCCTAAACAAATATGTTTTAAGATCTGATTTAAAAAGGGCCAGGTCAGAGATAGCACGTAGGTCAGGGGGGAGATTATTCCAGAGCCTGGGGGTGACAACAGAAAAGGCTCGGTCACCCCAATGTTTATACCTTGACCTAGGCACATCCAGCAAAAGCTGACTGGATGACCTCAAAGCCCTGCCTTGGCCACGGACAGTAAAAATCTCAGACATATAAACCGGAGCAAGGCCATTAAGAGCTTTAAAAACAAAAAGAAAAAGTTTAAAAATAAATTCTAAAATGGACTGGAAGCCAATGAAGTGAAAAAAGGATCGGAGTAATGTGCTCTCGCCTAGGTGTGTTGGTCAAAAGACGGGCCGCTGTATTTTGCACAAGTTGAAGGCGGCCAAGAGAAGACTGAGAGATGCCAACATAAAGTGCATTGCAGTAATCAAGTCGAGACGTGATTAAAGCATGGATGGCTATCTCAAGATTATGACGGCTCAGGAAAGGTTTGGCTTTAGATAACAGACGTAATTGATAAAAGCTCATCTTGACTACATTGTCAATCTGTTCATCAAATTTTAAATGGCTGTCAAAAATCACCCCCAAATTTCTGACAGCTGAACTGAGCCTTAAAGAGAGGGTACCAAAGCCAGCCATTACAGTATCCCCAAATGCAATACATTCTGTTTTTTCTTCATTTAAGTGGAGAACATTTTGGCTTAACCACAACTTAATGTCAGTGATGCAGTCCAATAGAACACTTTGTGAGTTAGTTTGTTCTGGGTTCAAAGGTAAATAAAGCTGCAAATTGTCCGCACAACAGTGGAAAGACATGTTGTGCCTGGCTATTATTGACCCGAGTGGCAGCATATATAATGAAAACAGAACAGGGCCAAGGATAGAGCCCTGTGGGACCCCACAGGAGAGAGAGGCACTAGAAGAAGACATGTCACCAATCATTACAGAAAAAAAGTTCTATTAGATAGGTAAGATTCAAACCACTTAAGTGCAGTGCCATGGATGCCAACATGGTGATTCAGGTGTGACAAAAGGATAGTATGGTCCACAGTGTCAAAGGCTGCTGCAAGATCTAGCAGCACTAAGACCACAGGGCATTTGGCATCAACAGACATCATAATATCATTGTGCACCTTAAGCAGGGCAGACTCAGTGCTGTGACGAGATCTAAACCCAGATTGAAACTTCTCAAAAATAGAATTGTCTTCTAAAAAAGATTGCAACTGTATAAAAACAGCTTTTTCTAAAACCTTAGATAAAAAGGGCAAATGAGAAATGGGTCTAAAATTAGATAAAACTGAAGGGTCAAGGTGACATTTTTTAAGAAGAGGCCTAACCACAGCATGTTTAAAAGCAGGTGGGACAAATCCTGAACTAAGGCAGGAATTAATAAAAACCAAAAGACCAGGCCCTACAGTATTAAAAACCCTTTTCAGTATTCCAGCGGGAACAACATCCAGTGAGCAATTTGTTGGCTTCAGAGACTTCACTATATCAGCAAGTGATGATAAAGAAACCAACTCAAACTGTTCAAACACAGCAGAGTAACCCGGGACAATAGACAAGCTTCCATTAAAACTGTTATTAATAACTCGTCTGACAGAGCAAACGCGAAACATCGACCACGATGGGTGAAAAACTGAGCTACCAGCACCAAGATGGTGGCGCCCATGATCGTCATGGATTCTCACAGGAAAAATGCATTAAAACAGGAGAAATAGCGTACAAACGAAATTTACGTGGGATAATCATAAGAGTTTGTAGATGTGGTACAGGGTGTAAATGACCGAGCAAACGCAAAACATCGACCACAATGGATGAAAATGGACTGGTCACGTGGGCGAGCGAACCCCCCCTCCCGCCAACAGGTAAGAAGAATATATGGGGTTTTTTTTACATTTTATTGATTTTCTGGTTCATATACTTTGAAGATTAGATAAAAACATACCCCTGTAGACAAAATGGTGTCAAAAAAATCGAACCATTCTTTGTATAATTGTGTCCAAAGTCCACTTTTGACTGAGTTATGTAATTTATATAGCTGCCGCAACATTATGCAAATTAGATGCATAAATTTATTCCTATCTGAAACTTTGGATCATATTCTACATCTTTCTAATTGACAGTAAGCCAATATCTCTTGCAACTTTCAAGTTATAGCCTTGGAAATCTGAACTATTTACCACTCTTGACGACTAGGGGTTATGTTTACCCTTCAGCCGTTCTCTGTCGCCATGCGGTGCCTGGAACAACGAAAGGGTTAACATGACATAACACCGGCGCTGTTCTCACGCCCTTCTTCCTCCAGCGGCTCCGGCAGTTACTCCTCTCCCCGGGGGGGGCGCATAGTCCTTTCTGTCCCATCTGATACCCCCCAGTGAAACCTCCTCTTTCGGTCCATTGTTCCCCACTTCCCCAGCTGCGTTGTCTGGGTGGAGAAGTCCCACACCATGACCGCACCCCCCCAACACCCAGAAAGGGCACTACCCCCCCCCCCCCCATCCTTTGAGCTTGAGCGGGTACCCATAGCGGCTGTAGCGGGGGGTTGTCAATCCAGTTGAACCGCTCTGCTGGCGGGGTGTACAGTAGGGCACGTCAGTCTGTGGAGAGAAAAAGGCAGGGGAAGAAAACACATCAGCTCCGCGAGCGCCAGTCCCTGCCGAGGGATCACCAACTTGCAGAAAAAACAATGGTGGGCGTCCGCGCCGGGGAGCTTGGGCCAACACTACCTGCTCGTCTGCCAATACAAAAGCGGGCTTCACCTGTTGATGCAGACGTTCTCCCTATGCACCCCCCCCCCCCCCAAGTCTAACACAAAATGCTTCACCCCAGGTTCCAACATCCTGAACGGTCCATTGTACGGTGGGCACAGCGGGGTTCGGTGTGCATCGTTTGACAAAAACAAAACTGGCGTTCTGCAAGCTTTTTGGGACAAAGGTGCGGGGAAAACAACGGTGGTCCGGGCCCAGTACATTAAAAGCCTCCGTACTGTGAAAAAATTGTGTGGGCGGATCAGCCTCGGGTGCAGGGTTTTCCAGTAAAAACTCTCCGGGGATCCGCACCAGCTGAGAAAAAAAGATTTCAAATCAATTCAATTCAATTCAACTTTATTTATATAGCGCCATTTCACAACAACAGTCATCTCATAGCACTTTCAACTGTAGGAGAAACCCCCACAGTTGCAGAAAAACCCCAGCAATCAGGCGATCCCCTGTGAGCAAGCGCTTGGCGACAGTGGAGAGGAAAAACTCCCTTTTAACAGGAAGAAACCTCCAACAGAACCAGGCTCAGGGAGGGGCAGTCATCTGCTGCGACTGGCTGGGGGGTGAGGGAATAAAGAAGATGAAAAGAACAGACATGTAGAGAGCAAACAGCACGATGGGGACTCAGTCTATGGGAGAGAACAAACAGATGTTAATGACCAGCAAGAAAAAATATTTCATTGAGAGGGAAGAAAGGAGTGAAGCCCAGTGCATTACTGGAGGTCCCCGGCTGTCTAAACCTATTAGCAGCACAACTAAGGGAGGGTTCAGAGACACATGATCCCTCCCTAATTGTAGGCTATATCAAAAAGGAAGGTTTTAACCCTATTCTTAAAAACAGAGATTGAGTCTGACTCCCGAATCCAGATTGGCAGCTGGTTCCACAGGAGAGGAGCTTGATTCCTGAAGGCTCTGCCTCCCATTGTACTTTTGGAGATTCTAGGTATTACAAGTAATCCAGCATTTTGGGAGCGTAGTGCTCTATTAGGATAATACGGTAGTATCAGATCTTTTTAATAAAAAGGGGCCTGATTGTTTAGAGCTTTGTAAGTAAGAAGAAGGATTTTAAACTTAATTCTAAACTCTATGGGAAGCCAATGAAGAGAGGCCAGAACTGGAGAGATATGATCTCCATTATCAAGTCCATTATCAGATGTGATAAGGAGGTCATTCGTGACCTTTGCTAAGGCTGTTTCAGTACAATGATGGATTCTAAACCCAGATTGAAACTCTTCAAGTAAACCATTTCCCTGCAGGTGATCAAATAATTGTGTAGCAACAACTCTTTCTAAGATTTTTGAAATGAAAGGGAGATTAGAGATTGGTCTATAGTTAGCTAAAACTCCTGGATCCAGCGTTGGGTTTTTGAGTAAGGGTTTAATTACAGCCGTTTTAAAAGCCTGCGGTACATGGCCTAAAGTTAATGAAGAATTGATTATTTGAAGAATAAAGCTACCAATACATGGGAAGACTTCTTTAAATAACCTGGTAGGAATAGGGTCTAAAAGACAAGTTGAAGGCTTGGATGAGGAAATTATTTTGTCTAACTCTAAAAGGTCAATTGGAGTAAACTCATCCAAACAGATATCAATTGAAGGAGTTGTAGTAGTTACTGTATTTAAGTTAACGGTGGGAAGAATCTGATTGATTTCATCTCTGATAGATGAAATTTTATTATTGAAAAAGTTCATAAAGTCCTGACTAGTAAGCTCTAAGGGAATGCTAGGATTGACAGAGTCCTGAATCTTTGTCAGCCTGGCTAGAGTGCTGAAAAGAAACCTAGGATTATTCTTGTTGTCTTCTATTAATGCAGAATAATAACTCGTTCTAGCTTTTCTGAGATTTTTTTTATAAATTAAAAGATGATTTCTCCAAGCTAAAAAGATTTCATCTAAATTAGTGGAGCGCCATTTTCTTTCTAATTGACGAGTCTTCTGTTTTAAGCTACGAGTTTCTGTGTTGAACCAAGGAATTAAAAATCTCTGATTAGACTTTTTCTTTTTTAAAGGGGCCACCAAGTCTAGAGTCTGATGCAGAGAAGCTGTAACACTATCTACCATGCTATCAATTACAGAAGGAGCAAGCTGTCTATAGCTTATTTCCGTTGTGTTGACACATGGCATAAAGGAAACAATCTGCATAAATTTGGTAACAACATCATCTGAGAGGCATCTACTGTAGTGATATTTTTCTTTAGGAGCCAAATAGTCAGAAATAGTAAAATCAAAGGTTAACATACAATGGTCTGACAGTACAGGGTTATGAGGAGACATTACCAGTTTTTCTGTTTCTATGCCATATGTCAGAACAAGGTCCAACATATGGTGGAGATAATGGGTAGAATTTCCTACTTTCTGAGAAAACCCCATCGAGTCTAATATTGAATTAAATGCCATATTAAGGCAATTAAAGTCCCCTACTATAATTATCAGCACTAAATCAGCTAAGAATTCGGTAAATTCGGATAAAATCTCTGAGTAGGTTGATGGAGGACGATAAACTATGGCAAATAAAATTGGGTTTAGCCTAAAATTGCTAAAATGCCCAATACTGAGGACCAGGCCTTCAAAGGATTGATAACGTGTTTTTTGCTTTACATTAATTAGTAATTTGGAATAGTAAATTGTTGCTACTCCTCCTCCACGACCAGAACTTCTGGGATTTTGACAGTTTAAATAACCAGAGGGAGTTGATTCATTCAAACCAACATAATCCTCTTGCCCTAACCAAGTCTCTGTAAGGGATATTACGTCAATCTGATGATCAATTAACAGATCATGGACTAGCAGAGACTTGAGAGTTAGAGACATAATATCTAACTAACTAACTAACTAACCTGCACTTATATAGCGCTTTTCTAGTCACAAAGACCACTCAAAGCGCTTTCATTAATACTAACCCTCTATTCTAAGGGCCTATAGGAAACAAATATCTAGGGACAATTTAGAACAGCCAATTAACCTAACATGCATGTTTTTGGCATGTGGGAGGAAACCGGAGAAATCCCGGAGTAAACCCACGCAACACGGGGAGAACATGCAAACTCCACACAGATCACTGTTGGTCGGGGGCTGGGATCGAACCCACGATCCCACGATCCCCACAATCCCCCGGCCAAGGGTAAACTGTGCTGCCGCAGTGCTAACTGCTAACTTCCCATATTTAACAAACCACATTTAATTTTTAAATTATGAGAAGGAACAGAGGCCAAACCATTCAATTTAGAGGCTTCATGTTTAATTTGAGTTTTACCAACTTTTTGTTCAATCACTTTGGGATTCTTATACATTATATTTTTATTTACTTTGGAAGGAGCAGACAATGATTCTCTGATGGGGAAGACAGGGGCTAAGCTGAGGGGTGGCGGATGAAGAGGAGCTGCAGAGAGGCGTGTAAGACTGCGACTCTGCTTCCTGGTCCCAATTCTGAGTTGTCAAGGTTTTGGAAATTTGGATAAAAATGATGCCAGATTGTTAGATAAATGAGACGCACCATCCAAAGTGGGATGGACGCCGTCTTGTCTAATAAGACCAGGTTTTCCCCAAAATGAGCTCCAATTAGCTATGTAGCCCACGTTGTTTGCAGGACACCACACAGACAGCCAGCGGTTGAAGGATGACAAGCGACTAAACATGTCATCACTGGTCAGATTGGGGAGGGGCCCAGAGAATACTACAGAGGCAGACATTGTTTTGGCAAAGTCACACACTGATTCCACATTAATTTTTGTGACTTCCGACTGCCGGAGTCAGACGTCATTAATGCCGGCGTGGATAACAACTGTGGAATATTTACAGTTACTTTTAGCCAGCATTTTCAAATTTGACTCGATGTCACCTGCTCTGGCCCCAGGAATGCATTTGACTGCGGCCGCTGGAGTCTCTAGGTTCACATTTCTGACTACAGTCGCCAATGATCAGAGTTTTTTCCTCAGCAGGTGTGTCACTGAGTGGGGAAAAACGATTAGAAACATGAACAGGTTGGTGGTTAACAGGGCTTTGCGACTAGGCTTCCTTCTCACCGTCACCCACCCAGTCTTCTTGCTGCTGAGGAGGACCAGAGGACCGCTAGCAGGCCGCCCTACACTAGGGAGTTCCGCTGCAGCTAAGGGATGTCCGTCAATATTAACTGGCACAGACAGTGTTTCAATGCAGCGGAGCCGGGATTCCAAATCAGACAACCTCGCCTCGAGCGCCTCAAAAAGACAACAATTATTACAGTTACCATTATCACTAAAAGAGGCAGAGGTGTAGCTAAACATCTGACAGAGAGAGCACACCAGAGAAGAAGGGGAAGGAGAGCTAGTAGCCATATCAAGTGGCTAACCCAAAGTTAACAAAAACACAGATGAAAGGTGAACAGAATGCTAAAGAGGGTGATTAGATGATACTGAGTGTGCACACAGGTGCAAGAGGCTTGATAAACAGAAGTGAGAGCTAACGATAGAAGGAAAAAAAGTGATTAAAATTAAAGGCAAAATCCTCAGGAGAATGAGGAGAGCTAACCAAAGAGCAAACCACAGACAGCCAGCAACACAGGAAGTGATGATATGTTACCACAGGAAGCCAAGCCCGCTCTTTCTGCTGGGGAGGCTGCCAAATCCTCCTTAGGTGCAGAGTGCACCCCTAAAAGAACCCAGGGCAGGCAGTCGACCCAATTTGTATCCGTGAGTGAAGCTCTGAGCACTGCTTTAGGCAACCTATGAAAATGTTTACATAACCTGTTAGCCTGGGGGTTGTACGCGGTAGTGCAGTGAATTCTGACCCCCAGGCTCTGGGCCATCGTGGACCAGAGTTCCGAAATGAATTGTGGACCCCTGTCAGAAGTGATGTCCGACGGGGAGCCGAATCACGCAACCAAAGCTGACAAAAAAGCACGAACCACTTCTACAGATGTGGTGGAAGCCAGCGGGACCACTTCAGGACAGCACGTGGTGCGGTCCACGATTGTTAAAAGGTGTGTGAAACCTTGCAACAGTGGGAGGGATCCCACCAAATCCACGTGGATGTGGTCGAACCTCCTGGCAGGGATTTGGAACAGCTCGAAAGGGGCTCTGGTGTGCCTGTGCACTTTGGCCCGCTGGCACGCGACCCAAGCTGCAGCCCACTTTTTCATTTCCTTGGGCAAATCCGGCCAGATGAATTTCGTCCCCACTAGCTTCACCGAAGCACGCACTCCCGGATGCGAAAGGGAGTGGACCGACTCAAAAACGCAACGGTGCCAAGAGCTCGGAACCATCAGGAGCGGGCAGCTGGTGGAAACGTCACAGAGCAAGGGAGGGCACCGTCTTGCACCACCCTGCTCTCCAGCCTTAACCCAGTAGGCACAGACTGGAGTGCACAAATGTCCACGTCCCCGGCTTGCTCAAAGGCCATCACAGGGAAATCTATTCCCATGTAGACCGGGGAGACTAACACACACCACAGACAATCGGCCAAGACGCTGAGCTTACTGGCAAAGTGTTGAATGTCGGTAGTAAACTCCGAAATCGCAGCAAAATGCCGTTGCTGCCGGGCTGACCACGGTTGTGAGACCTTGGACATCACATACGTCAGCAGCTTATGGTCCACGAACGCGGTGAACTCGCGCCCCTCTAAACTGCAAATGGAGTGTCACCAGGTGGAGAGTCAGCAATTCTCTATCAAACGTGCTGTATTTGCGTTCATTGTCGCGCAAAGTTCGGCTGAAAAATGTGAGCGGCTGCTACAAACCTGAGACGTACTGCTCCACCACTGCCCCTATGGCAACATCAGATGCGTCTGTAGTGAGCGCTATCCATGCAGACGGATCTGGGTGGGCTAGCAATGCAGCATCCGCAAGGGCTGTTTTGGCATTGGTAAAAGCCTGGACTCTCTCGGGAGTCCAGTCGATGGTTTCCGTGGGTTTCTTTTTTTTAAGCACGGCATACAACGGCTGCATCAGCTGGTCTGCCTAGGGAAGGAAACGGTTATAAAAATTAACCATTCCCAAAAACTCCTGTAGTGCTCTCACGGTCTTTGGATGCGGAAAGTCCAACACAGCGCGCAGCTTATCCGGTAATGGAATTGCACCCTCCGGCGAAATGTGGTGGCCCAAAAAATCAATCACTGGCACATTGAACTGGCACTTTGCCGGGTTAACTATCAGCCAGTGCACCTCCAACCTGTGGAAAACTGTCTTGAGATGGGCGATGTGCTCTTCCTCAGATGCGCTACCTACCAGAATATCATCTAAGTAGACAAAAATGAAGGGAAAGTCGTGAAGCACTAAATCTATCATCCTCTGAAAAGTCTGTGCTGTGCCTTTTAATCCAAACGGCATACGTAAAAACTCGAAAAGGCCGAAAGGAGTTATCACCGCTGTTTTTGGAACGTCTTCCACCTGCACTGGGACCTGATGGTATCCACGGACCAGATTCACTTTCGAAAAAACATGCGCCCCGGCCATATGCACGGAAAAATCCTGAATGTGTGGAATGGGATAACGATTGTGTTCCGTGGCATTATTCAAGTGCTGAAAATCGACGCACGGTCACCACGACCCGTCGGCTTTAGGCACCATGTGTAGCGGGGATGCCCACGGGCTGTTGGGAGTGCCTGAGGATGCCCAACTGCTCTAAGTTAGCAAACTCCTCTCGCATGCTGGCCAGTTTAGCTGCATCCAAGCACCAAGGTCACACGAAAACCGGCGGGCCTTTTGTCCTTATAAAGTGGTCCACCTCATGTTTCGTTACCATAGCCGAAAAAGTCAGGACCGTGAGTGCTGGAAACTGTGTGAGCAAATGTTGCTACTTACCCCCTGGAGCTATAACGTTAACCAGTGTTGTTGACCCAGCTCCCCGAGCTGTACAGGGCAGTGAGGTAAAAGAGACAGCATCCACTGATCTCCTATTAGCAACACCGACTAACAACCCATAACCACATAAAAAATCTGTGCCTAAAATGGGGCGGAACATGCAGCTACCACAAAGTCCCACTGAAAGTTGCATTCATGTAAGCATATCATCAGTGTCCGCTTGCCAAATGTCCTGATGGTGGATCTGTTGGCGGCCATGAGCTGGGGACCGCTGCCTCCTGCCACCCTGTCTGCGTTGACCGGCAGAATGAGGCTCTTCTGGGAGCCAGAGCCCACCAAAAACCGTCTCCCCGAACGCGTGTCCATGACATAAAGCAGTCTTCCTGTCGCCGTCGGTTGCAGCTGCCACTGAATTCCAAACATGCTGTCTTCCCGGCTTCTGGAATTGACATGGCAACAGGCAGAATTGGGCAATCGAGCTGAAACGGCGATGATAAAAAAAGATTGCTCAGTCCCTTCGTTTCCTGGTGTCCATCCCGGCTACCACGAACGGCTCCTCGGCCTCGCTGGAGTCCCTCCTGGATGCTGGTGCTGATGTCTGCACACTGAGAGTTCTGGTCGCCAAAATGATGCGATCCGCTTCCTGCGTCAGGGCGTGGTAGTCCTTAGCAACCAGCCACGGCGAGTTGGCAAGGATCACCCTCACTGTAGCTGGTAGGTTCCTGAGGAACAAGCGGGCAAACAGGAAAGATTCATCGTCCTTCCCCCTCAGCGCCAACACTGTCACGCCGCGTCATTCATCAGCGGCGCCACCTGCTCACGCACCTGCTACTCGTCAGCGGCGAGGGATAAAAGCCGTCTCGCCCTGAGCGTCGGCCTGAAGCCGTAGACTTCATTTCCCTTGCATGGACTTCTACCACATTCTCTTCAGCATCCTCATCACCGGTAAGAAGATCACTTACCTCATCTCTCCAGTCTGCTCCCCTGTGCACAGGTGGATTCCTCGGCGGCGGACAACCCCGTCCCTCGTCTCTCCTCGCTGCTGCACCGAGCCCCGCAGGTGGCTGTCTCCCGGGCTTCCATCCTTGAAGCGCCAGTCATCTGCCCAAACAAGTAAGCTTCTCTCCCTCGCCTATTCTCCTGTGTTGGTGTGTGCTCATCACCCTGTGTCTGATTTCTCCCATAGGGTTGCCGGCTGAACGGTCTCCTGCCTCTGGGTCCGAAGCAGACGCCACCACCAACACATTAACATTCCGCAGACACGCACCCAAACATCCCTGTTGTTAATAAACAGTTTGAACTACTCTGAGCCTGTGTGTGTGCGTCTCCTGAGCCGAACGTTATGTCAAACACGCTCTCCATGAGCTCCACTGTTGATCTATCCCCTAACTCCAAACGCATTAGGAGTCTCTCTGCCCTCTCACTGTCAGAAAGGGTATAGCACTGGAGAAGTATCCTCTTCAGCACTTCATATTTTCCTTGGGCCAGCGGCTCCTTGAACAGGCTCATCACCTGTTGCTTGGTGCGCGTATCCAGCGCAGCGACCAAGTAGTAATACTTGGTATCGTCCGTTGTTATCCTGCGGAGTGTGAAATTGGCTTCTATGTGCAAGAACCACACGGCCGGGTTGTGAAGCCAGAAGTCTGGGAGCTTGACTGAGACAGTGCATGTGGCGCTGGTGCTCTCCCTCCAGGTAGTCTCTGGGGCGGTGCTCGGCTTGCTTTCTTCTTCTTCTTCTTTTACATTTGATTGGCGGTTGGCAACCAGCTCACAGGTGCATTACTGCCACTGACTTGATTATCATCACTCTATATTTTTGTATAAGGAGTTCTTATAAGGAGTTCTGAACAATTCCTTATGTGTGAAAAAATTATCCGTCCTCATGCGAGGAATGGCTGCCTCCATCTCTGTGCATTACTGCCACACACTCTAACGGTTTGCTTTCCATGGCACGTCTTAGGGTCACCAATGTGGAGAAAGGAAACAGGTGAGGCAACGAGCGGAACGACACAGAAACTTTATTCCATCTCCAACATACAGTACAGTAAAAGAGCTCCCGAGTCTCTGTGCATTCCTCTTTTATATCTTTAATACCATGCATTGAGACCTGGAACTTCCGACCATAATGCATTGTTGTTTAGAACAAAGCCTGTGTGGCACATTAACATGACATAACGCCGGCACCACTCTCACACCCTTCTTCTTCCAGCGGCTCCGGCAGTTACTCCTCTTCCCAGGGGGCCCATAGTCCTTACTGTCCTGTCTGATACCCCCCGGTGATACCTCCTCTTTCGGTCCATTGTTCCCCCCTTCCCCCGCTGCCTTCGCTGGGTGGAGAAGTCCCACACCATGCCCCCACAGTTTATTTGTTTGTCAGACTTTTTTGTGTGACCTTTTATGACATATTCATAAGTGTTATATCTTGTAGTTTGGGGAATGGGAGTTGTTTGGTCACCATTATAATTGTTTTTGTTTATACTGGTGTATACCTGTGCATGCCCGTAGAAACCCAGTATAAGCATTTCTGCATGCCCATAGAAAGCAGGTGTAAGCAACCGCGACTTGTTCAATGATGCCTGCCTTTGATCTTTGATGATGTTATAAACGAGTCCTATGATCTTTGATGATGTCATAGCGAGTCCTATGATCTTTGGTGATGTCATAGCGATTCCTTTGATCTTTGATTATGTCATCGTGAGTCCTATGATTCTTTGATGTCACACCACTAGTTCAGTGATGCCTGCCTTTGATCTGTGATGCCTGCCTTTGATCTTTGAGGTGTCTATATGACGTCATATATACATCATAGGTGATCCTATGATCTTTTAGCGAGTCCTATGGTCGTGACAGACACACAGATACACAGACACACAGACAGAGATTTCTTGAATTATAAATCCACCTTATTCCTAGGCCCCATGATGCGTTGAGTGAATTATGGTAGCAACTTCCGGTACTAGTTTAGAACTTATTGTTGTCAATGAAATGGGACACTTTTCCTTGTTAAAAAACAATGACTTCAGCATCAAAAATGTGGGAACACAGCCTTTTGCACCTCAAAAACAGTAATATAATTATACCACATCCCACGACTATGAAGGGATGAGAAGATGACCTTAAAAAGTGGCCAGTAGCTCCGTGGACAGTAGCTCTGTTAGTTAGCTCCACTGCTAACATGCTAACGCTGTAAACAAATAAAAGCTCTGAGATATATCAATGTTTCCAAGGTTCCAATGGTTCCAAGGTTGTCATAGCCAGGAGCGGTACTGGGGTTAAGCTCCCAGTGCTCATAAAATGCTCCTTACGGCGTGCGTCTCGAAAAGCCTCTGACAACTAAGTCCAACTCCTAGCCTGCCCGTGTGGTTTAGTCTCTAAGCCCGGCGGAACTGCTTTTACTAATAGGAGAAGGGGCGAGGGCGGATCTCTGGCGCCTTAAAACCAGATGCTTCGGGTAGATGGTGGCTCGTCAACCTGGGAAGGTAGCCCATCTAGGGGAAGGCAAACCCTGATTTCAAACCTCCGCTGCCTTGCGGCACACCCGGTCACGGGAAAGGCTTCGGGAGTCAACCCTGAGGAAAAATCCGGAGTCGGAGCCCCTAAGGCAGTTCTCTGTTGTGCTCAACATCGTTCTGGCAGCTCCTGCGACGCTGCTGGTGCCAAACAATAGCAGCCCTGCTGTTCCTTTGGATTCATCAGTGATGTGGAGAGGGGGGACATGCTGCATAGGTAACGTCTTGTCCTCCATATCTTCCTGCCCAGGCTTGAATCCTACCAACGCCCAACGCTGGAAGGTAGAACACCGGTGTGCATCGGCCTGTTCAGCCACAGGCGGTGCTGTTCCAGCAGAGTAGACGTTTAGGATTCTCTTCCATGGTCATCATAGACCGACGGAGGCCGACGACGATATCAATGTTTCCACCGCAATAGTCAGCTGCATTTTGTTAAAATATGTTGGACATAATCAAATTTACCTCAGAGCAGACATAGAGTCTCGTCAGAGCAACAAAGAACCACAACACTATGCTTGGCCATTTTAAATTCGGGGTAAAACGTCAGATCTGTCACATACAAGTGAAAACATACCTGGTGCTGCTGTGTCTGTCCCACCGATCACACGGACAATTCTTTAGTTTTCAGTGCGTGATCTACTCACTGCTGTTGAAGCCACAGATTTAGCTGTACTTATCTGTGAGGAACCTCACACCACGAACAGGAGCAAGTACCAGAACTACGCAAAAACATTCAAAAATACAAAAATTACAAGTGCTGAAATTAGCTGCCACTTGAGTGCAAAACACGTATGTGGACTATACTTTAAAATGAATTTGAAAAACTTTTAAAAATGCTATTTTAAATGCCCCTGCTACTCCACTCTTACAGACTGATTTAACACTAGGTCAGCCAAAACCGGAAGCTCCGCCCATAATCGTTCCTACAGCTGCACCCCCAGGAATAAGGTGGATAGAGTGATGTGTAGATTACTCAGTGTTCCAGATTATTATGCAAATAGGATTTTAGTGTCATAAACATTCATTTTTTTTTCAATTAAACTCATGAATGGTATTGTGTCTCAGGGCTCTTTGGATCACTGATATCAGTCTCAGACACCTGTCATAATTAGTTTGCCAGATGAGCCCAATTAAAGAAAAACTACTTAAGAAGGATGTTCCACATCATTAAGAGTGCCACAGGTTTCAAGCAATATGGGAAAGAAAAAGGATCTCTCTGCTGCCGAAAAGCATCAAATAGGGCAATGCCTTGGACAAGATATGAAAACATTAGCTATTTCACCAAAACTGAAGCATGATCATCGTACTGTAAAAAAAAAATGTGGCTGATTCTGAGCACAGATGGGTTTGTGCAGATAAAGGCATAATGAGGAAGGTTTCTGCCAGACAAATTCATTGGATTAAGAGAGCAGCTGCTAAAATGCCATTACAAAGCAGCAAACAGGCATTTGAAGCTGCTGGTACCACTGGAGTCCCATGAACCTCAAGGTGTAGGATCGTCCAGAGGCTTGCCAATGCATGGATGGCCACCATGTCCCAACAAGGCTGTGACATCACAAAGAGGTGGCAGAGTCATGTTTTGAGCCAGAATCAAGGGTAGAGAGCAGGTAGGAACCTTTAGGGTCCCTGAAGGTGTGAAAATGACCTTGGCAAAGTATTTAGAGTTTCTGACTGACCACTTTCTTCCATGGTACAAAAAGAAGAACAGTGCCTTCTGTAGCGAAATTATCTCCATGCATGACAATGCACCATCGCATGCTGCAAAGAATACCTCTGTGTCATTGGCTGCTATGGGCATAAAAGGAGAGAAACTCATGGTGTGGCCCCCATCATCCTCTGACCCAAACCCTCTTGAGAACCTTTGGAGCATCCTCAACAAAACATCTATGAGGGCGGGACGCAGTTCACATCAAAACAGCAGCTGTGGGAGGCTAGTCTGACATCTTGCAAAGAAATTCAAGCAGAAACTCTCCAAAAACTCACAAGTTCAATGGATGCAAGAATTGTGAAGGTTATATCAAAGAAGGGGTCTTATGTTAACATGTAACTTGACATGTTAAGATGTTTTTGATTGAAATAGCTTTTCGTTACCTTGTATTCATACATGTGTAATGACAATAAAGTTGAATCTCATCTCATCTCATCTCATCTCTAATCCTGCAAACTCAACAAATGACCATTTTCAGTTTTTTACAGCCAATAAAATGTTTTGAAACTCTGCTGTGCATAATAATTTGGAACAGTACATTTTGAGTTTTTTTATTTTTGCAAAAAATAGTTATCATGGGAGGTTTGTTCAATAAAATTTGAATTATGCTCTAACGGTTGATGACTTGAAAATTATACTGACTGTCATTTGCATTGACTGTTAAGGAAAATCAGATACAAATATCATTTGCATAATAACTTGGAACACGGTGTATAGTCTATTGTCAAACTCATGCAGTACTATAACAGGACACATTTACAAATATTTGAGATCCATTATAGTGCATCCTTTTATATTTTAGCAATGTTTTGTTAATAAAAGGTTTTTAAAACTGTAATCAATTGAAATAACTGCAAAACACCCAACATTATTAAGCAAAGCAGAAGGACCCGTTTGACTGCAACCTTTGCATCAGTGTTGCCCATTCGTCAGTCAATATTTAACTAAAAATTATTTTTTTCATTATTTGGGCATTTTTGTGTCCTGTTTGGTCATTAAGTCATTCCAGCCATTCCGCTCCACAATCATGGCGGTATTGTTATCATTTTTTAAGTTTTAGATACTCACGCGGAAGGGGGGACTTGCGGGCCTGCAAAGTACTGTGGTACCACATGGGTGAAGCAGCAGTTGGGACTCCCGTCTACCACTGACTGGTCAGGCTGGGCTTGCCTCCATGCGAAGGACTGCGGTCCGTCCGGTTGGGCCGCTGCTTCTCCCGACATGTTCTGTGTTGCATACACCGGTGTTCTTTGTCTGACCCGGGTCCCCAGTGACGCTCCGCCCAGTCTGCTCATGTGCCTCATGTTCTCCACATATGCCGAATTATCCTTTAGACCTACACCATCACGGCAACTTTATGGTATAATTTTTTAAGCATTAAATCTTTAGTATTATCTTTTTCTAGTGAAATTTGTCGCTTTTTTCTTCCTTGTTTTGCTCACAGTGGACTCTGGTGACTGGTCGTGATGCCGTGTATTATCCAATCAGTATGGAGTCAACCCGGAACCCCGCCCCAGAGAGAGCGATGACTAAATTTTTATTGATAAAAATTACATATTTTAACTGAAAAACTCCATACTCAGGGATGCACACCCTCCGAACCTCAGCAAAACACTTATAAAATCTGAGGCCAGTCTGATGAACGGTTTGAGAGATATGTGAGGAACACACACACACACACACACACACGCGCATGCACACACACACACATCGATTCCTCACATTTATAGATAGCTGATTCTGTGTTTTTATTATTATAACTGAGAGGTCTGTCATGGTTTTATTCATTACAACAGGCTTTTTAATAAGGGCAGTTACTTAGTTTGGCAGGAGTTAGTCATGGAGGTGTTAAGGTTGGTACAAAATATAATCATGATCATCAAAATCAAATGGAAAAAAAAGGCTTCAGGTGTTTCAGTGTGCTTGTGATGAATACTGAACAAACAAATAAAAGTTTCTTTTTAAATTATATTGCAAAAATCCTTGTTCACATTATTGTAATTTAGTGAGTTGCACTAGTAATGATGTTTATTAAGTGACTCTTCATTCTTTTATCGGTGATTAATTTACTTCTGTAGCGTCCATCAGAAAGAGCTAAGTCAGAGTTTTTAAAACAGACCTCATTTGTCTGAATTTGTTAGGTTGAAATACTTATGTTGGACTCATGTTTATATAATTAAATCAGACTTTGATTTAAAAAAAATCTATTTTTTTCAATATGTATCAGTGTTTCCGGTATTCCAGCAGTGTGAGGTCATAGTCTCAGTGTGCCAACATATAGTGTATCTATGTAAATCACAATGTCAGGATTTGTAATTTATTTTAACAACTATAATCACGATCCTCAAAATTGGGGAAAAAAATGATTTGCACTATTTCAGTCTGTGTAATCAATATTAAATTAAAGTTTAACTTTTTAAATATATTTCAAAGTTTACTGACTTTACCACAGTATTGTAATTTACTAAGATATATCAATAGGTTCTTAGAGCAGTAGTCAGGGATGTTTGTATTTAACAATAGAATAGATTGTCTAAGTTCTCATCATTTTGTCATTGCAAAGCTGTAGTCATTTACTCTCTCCTCAGTGATAGGCCCTACATAAAATTCCTAACAATCAATACAACTCTACACACAAAATTTAACAGCAAATCTGAATGTATACAGTAAATACAGTACTAAAGAGTTACCACCTTTATATAAACTCCTATTTTGTGAAAAGGTCTTGTAATACTGATTCTTGGTCACCCCAAACTGATCACATAGCCATCCTGGCCACCCCACTGAAAATGTCCTGGCTCCACCGCCGTTTATTCGAATATTAAGAGCTCCGAAAATTCTATCACCTGTCACTTATTACTTAATTATTGTTAATCATTATGGAAGAAGCTGTGGTACAGTCCACAAAAAAAGTAGAAAATACAGTATGAAAACAGCAAAAGAAGAAAAAGAAAAAGTAACACTTTCAAACTGAAACACAGAAAAAACACCAAGAGGGAGAAAAAAACAGGTGGCAAAGGTAGATGATGACGTCCTGACAGAGCAAATGACGGGGTTATAAAGACAGTGGGGACAACTACACAGACATGACGATGCTAAACGCTATCAAGACCTGCATGAGAGCTCATTCACTACATTGCATAAACCACATTGTTATTATTATTATTATTATTATCATTATTATTATATTTTATTGTACAGTGCTTTACAAATTTCAAGTATTTTTGGCCTACATTTTTCAGTTATTCTAATAAACTAATCATAGTTTTCTTTGTAAATTCATTCATTTTCATGGTCAAAACTACAGCATTTATTACATAAATTTATTATATTTTTCCTCATAAAACTCCAACTTTTGCAGTAAATTTGTGATTTCTTTAATCAAAATTTTATGACTTTTTCTCTTCCGAATTTGTGGTATGTCTTCCTCAGAAAATTGCAACATTTTCAAAGTTCAGATTTTCTAATTTTCTGCTTTTTAGGATATTTTTTCTCATGAATGTTGAGCCTTTTTTTCTTGAAAATTTATTGCTTCTTTTCTTAGAAATATGTGAGGGTTTTTTTCAAGGCCTCAGAGAGCCACTATCTATGGCCCAAAGAGCCCCAGAGCCACACGTTGCAGATCACAGGTGCAGACAATTCAAACGCTGAGGACTACAGTATGTAGCAAATTTCAAAACTTTAGAGGGTGCTCCAGAGCCGTTGCACAACGGTTGATCACAAGACCCCCAGACTACAAAAATCTTCACCAGTCTGGGCACGTGTGCAAAGTTATGAGTTTATGAGTATGTTAAATCCCCCAAAACATCAAGAGAAATAATAATAAACTGCAGTTTTCAATCCTTCACACTGCCTTCGGTGTTCTAGTCTAACAATGTTACTTCCTGAAATAATTACTTGCTCGTTTTCTCAGTGCCACATATTATGACACTAGGAAAGGTGGTAAAACATAATATACTGTATTTTTTTTGTATACTTTATTAATCCCAGAGGGAAATTCAGGGCATCCACCTGGATGATGAGGCAGCCACGGTACGGCACCATCCCTTCACCATTCACACTTAGATCCACTTTAGAGTCTCCAGTTAACCTAAATTGCATGTTTTTGGCCTGTGGGAGGAAACCGGAGTACCTGGGGTAAACCCATGCAAACTCCACACAGAAGGGTCACTGATGGTCAGGGATGGAATCGATCCCATGACCTTCTTACTGTGCTGCCACAGTGCTAACCACTGCACCACCAAGCTGCCCATATTATGTGAAAAGTGAAAAAAAACCGACATGTAATAATATACACTAAGTCTATTTAACAGTAAAAACAGTGACATAGTTAATGTTGTGATGAGAGGCTCTCCTGTCTCATCCACTGTGTGCATTGCATGTTGGGATACACTGTTAACCAAGCGACTATCAGCTGGGCACTACTTTTAAAGATGCATTGTGGGATACTCTGATTGCACTAAAATGATAAATGCACTATATTATAAAGTGAGCATAGAGTAATTTCAGACACAGCCACAGGGAAAAAAAAAAATCAGGAGGATTATAAAGAAGAAAAAGGAAGGTGGAAAAATGTTTCTGAATTAATGGACAAGGAATTTATATGGACAAAAGTGGAAACGTGGCAAAAAATAAAAGACACAAAGTACAAAGACATCATACTATGATGAAAAAAACTGAATTTTAATGCTTAAGCTGTGTTCAGTGGTTATTAAAAGCTTATCCTTGTCTGCACAACTATAAATATCTCCTGATGTTCAAGGAAAACTCATTAGCTGTATAGGACAGATAAGCAGGAAGGCATGATGACCTTCTCTGGGGTTGGCTTTAACTGTTCTGTGACTGTTTTGGCTCTTACCTGAATAAGATAAGAGCCAAAACAGTTGTTTTTATTTATAAGTGTTACCATCTTGGCCAGGGCACCATTGTAAAAGAGACCCTTACATCAAACTGGTTTATCCCTGGTAAAATAAAGGTTAAAAAAGTTAAGTCTGTTTATCAAAAATAGATCCCTTTGTTATGTTTTTGAACTTTGTCTCACTGGTGCTACAGCTGTGTGGAATCGCATCTCTTTGCAGAAATAACTAGAAAAGCACTCGGAGAGCGCAGACCTCCGCCAAGCGCCACAGTTCCCCCATACAGTGTTTGTGTGTACGTTGTCAGATTCCTTGACCATGAAAACATCTGAGTAGCAATTGGATTCACAATGATAGGATTAGTGGTTCAGTAGTAAAAGCATTACCTCCTTGGCGGAGGTAATAAACTAAAGTGTTGCTGTTGTGTCCATGTCCTGCATCTGCAAACTCCCAGGCTGGGGGCGTTGCAATTGAATGAAGGAATGAATTAATCTTTATTTCAAATAGATTAAGAGTACAGGTTAAAAGAAAGTGAATAATATAACAAAGGGGGTAATAAAATCCAACAAGGTCAAATTAGACAATAGCTCCTCTGATTATACAGTTCAACATAAGTTATCCGAAATATGTGATGGCTGAATCCGCAGCTTATATTGGCCACCCATGTTCCATCCAAGAATTCAAAAGAAAAAACAAAAGAAGTCATGACACAACTGCGTACAACCCACAGGCCAATGGGTTATGTGAGCATTTTAGATCACTGAAAGCAGCACTGAGGGCTTCACTGACGGATGCCAATTAGGTAGACGGGTTGGCGTGGGTTTTATTCAAAATTCAAACGTTTATTTCAAACTCAGGGTTCATATTAAATGCAGAACTAAAAGGAGTAGAAAATAAATAAATAAATAAAAGTATATACAGATCAGCAGACAGTCGGCGGTCTTGTAACAACAACATACAATATTGGACTCAGTATAAAATGGAACGCCACCACTTCCAAATGCTGGAGTGAAGTGTGAGTGACAAGTTGACAATTGCTGATATAAGATGATTGTTACATGGCAGCAACCTTCTCATCAAACTGTAAACATCGTTACGTATCAACTCGCCAAAAGACGGAATGTTCACAGACACAAACATCTTGCTTGCACTCGACCTTCGTGGTACATCTAATCTTTATCTTTATTGGGGTTGCGCTCCGCGGCCAAAGATGATTTGGAAACTTCCCCAGCAGAGAGCTTCTTTTTGCGGAGCTACTATGGCTGACCGGGGAATTTCTGCCAAATAATCCAGCGGCGGACAGCTGGCCGTCTGAGCTTTTGCAGCGTTGCGCAAACACAGGCACACAGCACACTGCCGAGCAGCTTGTTTTTGTGCAGCGCCTATGGCTGCCCGGGGAATTTCTGCCAAATAATCCGGCGGCGGACAGCTGCCCGTCTCAGCTTTTGCAGCGTCACGCAAACACAGGCACGGTGGCGGGCCCAGCCCACCAGTGTTTTCCACGTGCTTTTGTGCCTAAAACGTTGAAGAACGCGGAGTTTATGTTGGTCAGACACGATGACCAGCGCCCTCCATTGCGCCTGCGCACATGTTGAAAATAGCCGTATGTCAGTGTTAAAGAATGCTTTAAAAAATTCCTGTATCCAGACGGTGATCCGGATCATCCCCAAAATTTAATCAGTTCTTCCTTGTACCATTTCCAACAACGCCTGAAAGTTTCATGGAAATCCGTCCAAGACTTTTTGAGTTATCTTGCTAACCAACAGACAAACAGACAGACAGACAGACAGACAGACAAACCCCGGCAAAAACATTACCTCTTCCTGGCCTTTTCGGCCTGGCGGAGGTAATAAACTCACAAAAAGCCATTTCAGGTGTATTTTGTCTCCACGACGGCACATACAATGCCTCTAAGAAGTATTCACCCCCCTTGGACGTTTCAACCTTTTTATTGCTTTCAAAAATGAAATCATTGGTCAAAATAATTTGGCTTTTTTGACAAAAAAATTGCAGCAAAGCTTATTTCATGTCAAAGTGAAAACTGATTTTTACAAACTACTGTCAATTAATTAAAATTATATAAGGCAAAGTAATTGATTGCATAAGTATTCACCCCCTTTAAAGAGACTGACCTAATTCAACAGAGGTCCAGCTAGTTGATGCCTGCAGTTTCACAATTAGTGAAATGGAGATCACCTGAGTGCAGTTAATGTGTGTCAAGTGACTGTAATATAAAGACACCTGCGTCTGGGAGATCCAGTCTCTGGTTCATCGGTGTTCCTGCTACAATTGCAACATGAAGACAAACGAACACTCCAAGCAACTCAGAGAAAAGATCATTGATAAGTATAGCACAGGAGATGGCTACAAGAAGATTTCCAACTCACTGGGCATCCCACCGAGTTCAGTTAAATCCACCATTAAGAAATGGAAGCAGTATGGCACTTGTCTAAATCTGCCTAGAGCTGGCCGGCCTCAGAAACTGAGTAATGGAGCAAGAGGAAGACTGGTGAGGGAGGCCACCAAGACACCTGCAACCAGGGGCGAAAATCTCGTCACTGTTGGGGGGAAAAATAAACAGGAAAATACGAGAGCTTGATTTTTGAGGGGGGACGTAAAAAAATGCCATTTTTGCTGTGTTGTCTGATACTTTCTCAAATGTCTTATATAATGATATTAGATAATTACCTCCGCCAAGGAGGTAATGTTTTTACCGGGGTTTGTCTGTCTGTCTGTTTGTCTGTTACCAACATAACTCAAAAAGTTATGAACAGATTTTGAGGAAATTTTCAGGAAAGGTGTGTAATGGCACAGGGAACAGATGATTAGATTTTGGTAATGATCTGAGAGTGCATACCTCCACCAAGGCCTTTGTTTGTATTTGTGCAGCAGGATTACACAAAAACTACTGGATGGATTTGGATGAAATTTTCACCTGACTTGGTTCTTGGGCTACAGAGGAACCCATTACATTTTGCTGATGATCTGAGAATGCATACCTCAGCCAAGGCTCTTATCTTCTCACAGTGTGTTAGCAACAACACTCCAAAACTGATGGACAGACTTTGATGCAATTTTCACCACAAGTGGCTATAGGCCGACACACAAACCCATTACATTTTGGAGGTGATTCATGAGAAACGGAAGGAGCCTTGGTGGAGGTATGCGCTCTATGAGTGCTTTTCTAGTTATGTCATTGTTCCTGATTAGCTCATATCCTACCTGTCTACAGGTTTTTACACAATCAACCAGCAATACCAAAAGTTGTATTGGGTGGTCGGTGTCAATTACACCATATATGATCTAACAAATGTCTTTGCTCACCATGAACACTGGTCTGATCCCCACCACAGCAGCTTTACAAGAATTTAAAGCTCAAAATAAGTTCTCAAACTAGAAGAAATACCTTAATGAATACCTAAACTACATCAAGCTATTCTTCAGAAATACGTATTTATTAACAAGCAACAACAAGACAAAATCTCAATATGTCTTAAAACTAGGGCTGTCAAACAATAACATTTTTTAATCTGATTAATCATAGTGATACTTGTTATGTCTGAGAAATAAGTAGACAGGAGTTGAGTCTTCATGCAGCCAACTGAACCTTTATTACAGAGAACTTGGGATTATATACACAGTGGGCCGTGCGCGCCTGACGTCACCCTGTGGGTGGGCACGGCATCACGTACACACACATTCCATACATCACAATACTGTGGATTAATTTACATTAATCATGATTAATACCCATCCATTATTACTTATGTTTCTTTTTGTGGAGGCAAAAAGACTCATGACTGAAGAACTGAATAAATATAGACAAAAATGCATCAAAATAAGCAAAGAAAACAAACACAGTTGGCAGCAAAATCTACAAAAAATTAACAAAAATACACAATCTTTACGGGCAACAGTGTATTTGAACCACTTTTTTACAGTGAAAAATGCTAGAAATATTACTCTATCATACAAAATGTATTATTTACAATATAAACAGAAATGTCCCACTCCTTTTTTTATCCTGATGATTTTCCATCATCATTGATGCCAGATAAGAAAACAGTTTGTGTCTGCAATGAGGGAATGTGCGCTTAAACACATCCTCCTAACAATCTAAAGCAGATATGTCAAACTCATTCCATGGAGGGCCAAGCCCTTGCATGTTTTACTTCCACCCAGTGTCTTCAACAGGTAAATTCACTGAATTTCTTACAACTGATTGCTGATCATCGAAAGCACCTGCTGAAGACACTGGGTGGAAGTAAAACATGCAGGGTCTTGGCCCTCCATGGAATGAGTTTGACACCCCTGATCTAAAGGGTCATCTGTGCATTTTAATTACATTTGAAACATTTTACTTATTTAATTGGCTGTTTTTCATGCAGTAGCAATTGTAGAGGAAATGGGCCAAGTATCTTGAAGTAAATACACTCTTCGGCTCCTAACAGAGGGGGGGAATTATCTTGCACACTCTTTGGAGCGCCATGTCACAGCAAACTGGTCTCCATCTCGCTGAACAAAAGAACCAAATGGTTTTTTTTTCTGGTGTCACTGGATCCAACAAACTCCTGGCAGATCATTTTTATGTCCAGTTTGTCCAGCCTCTCCTTATGGACATTACAGCCAACCACATTGTTCAGTCTGTCTTGGACCATAGTAGCCTGAAGCCAACTCTTAAGTTTGCGCAGTGCATTAAAACTCCTCTCAACTTCACATGAAGACCCTGGCACTACTAACAAGATTCTGATGAGTACCTCCACTTGATCAAACAACCCCCTCACCTCCACTAGGAGCACCCTGAGCTTTCACTGCACTTACTCCTAACCGCTCTCTGCCTCTCTGTCAGCGTGTGTGTAAGGAGCTGCAGCAGCCCCACCCGTGGGGGAGAAACAGATTGGACTAAACCACTGTGAGGATGGGGGGGGGGCTCTTATCTTTCAATAGTTATAAATGTCAAACTGTGGCGCATATGTTGGTTACATATTCCCCACATATTCCCCTGCGATGTCTCCATGGGACGGCTGCGCCCCGTGGTACCAGCTGCGTGGCGCCGCCGCGTTTTTGACTCGATCCATTCTCTGGCGCACTCGGGGATGCGCGCATCGGTCAAAATGGTGGGGGAAAAATTTGTATGGCCGGGGTTGTGCAGACAGGTCAAGGAATGGGCAACAGCCTGCGTAGCATGTCAGCGAGCCAAAATACACAAGCACACTAGAGCTCCTTTGGAGCCTTTTCACATTCCTGCTAAGCGCTTTGATCATGTGCATGTCGACTTGGTAGGCCCCCTCCCGTCGTCACAGGGGCACACACATCTTTCGACGATGGTGGATCGCACCACGCGTTGGCCAGAAGCGGTCCCTCTGGCATCAACCACAGCGGAAGAAGTGTCACGCGCGTTTTTAACAGCTTGGGTAGCACGTTTTGGAGTCCCGTCGGACATAACGTCAGACAGGGGTCCTCAATTTGTCTCCGAACTCTGGTCGTCGATGGCCCGCAGCCTAGGGGTGAAGATTCACCGCACTACCGCGTACAACCCCCAGGCTAACGGTTTATGCGAGCGTTTTCACAGGTCATTGAAAGCAGCCCTCAGAGCATCACTTACGGATACAAATTGGGTTGACAAATTACCATGGGTCTTATTGGGGTTGCGTTCTGCACCTAAGGAGGATTTGCAAGCCTCTCCAACGGAATTAGTTTTTGCACACCCTCTCCGTTTGCCAGGGGAATTTCTCCCCGATAATCCTGCCCCAAATTGCACCCCCGCTCAACTGTTGCAGAGCTGCACAGGATCAAACGCGCTTCCTGGCCCGGTTCATCACAGTTTCCCACATGTTTTTGTGCCAAAGGCTTTAAAAAATGCGGAGTTTGTTTTTGTGAGACATGATGCTTGCCGCCCCAGCCTGCGCCCGCCTTACGATGGGCCGTTCAAGGTGCTGGAAACAGGAGAGAAGCATTTTTTGCTAGATTTGGGAGGCAGAAAAGAATTGATTTGTATTAACAGACTCAAACCCGCTTTTGTGTTGGCGGATGAAGAGGTGCAGTTGGCGAGAGCCCCCCATCGCGGTAGACCCCCTAGAAGGCATCCTACAGGACTCCCACAGAGATCGACTAACAGTTCTAATCCACAGGTGCAGACAGCAGCAAAGCCGGCTTTCAGCAGATACGGCAGGAGACTGAGAGTTAGGCAACTGGTGGATTGATATGTAGTGATGTTATGATGTCATGTGTCTCTGGTTATGTTTGTCCCATTTAGACGTTTGGGGGGGGGGGGTCTTGTGGCGCATATGTTGTTTACATATTCCCCACAAATGTGTTGATGTATGTTGATTGTGTGCTTCACGTCTCATGGAACAAAGAGGACTGAGACTTTGAGATTCGGCCTTTGTTTCCGGGAGATGACCGGGGAAGATTTCCGGGCCACAGAGACTAGAGGACAATGGCGTGAGATCAAAGGGGTTACTTTGTGATTGAGATTAAGTACCATGTGACTGTATGTTTGATTAAACACCATGTGACTGCTGTTTCGTGCCCGGGGTATAAAACCCCTGATGTGAGATGAAAACTTCCTCTTGATTTACTTTGAGATTTGTTGGAGATGTGCTCTGTGAATAAAGCTGAATCTGAGGAACAAACTCAGCCTCATCCTTGAACACATTCCCCACAAAACAATGTGTTTTTAAGTGGCACCACTTGTATTGTGCCTTCAATGAACATTACTATGCTGTTCAAATAAAACAAATTTGTGCTTACAATGTGATTTCTTGGGGGGACAGCTTTATGGAAGGGGGGACATGACCCCTGCGCCCCCCCCCCCACCACCACCACCACCAGGGATTTACACCCCTACCTACAACCACACTGAAGTTGTTGTACATGTAACAACTGTTGCCCAGGTTCTTCACCAATCCAAGCTGCATGTAGAGTGGCAAAGAGAAAGCCACTGTTGAGAAAAGCTTGCATGAAATCTCACCTTGAATTTGCACAAAGGCATGTAGAAGACTTCAGGCTCAGTTGGAAGAAGGTTCTTTGGTCTGATGAGACAAAAATTGAGCTCTTTGGCCATCAGACTAGACACTATGTTTGGTGACCACCAAACACTGCACATCACCACAAACACACCAGCTCCACCATGAAGCATGGTGGTGGTAATGTCATGCTCTGGGGATGCTTCTCAGCAGCAGGCCCTGGAAGGCTTGTAAAGGTAGAGGGGAACATGAATGCAGAAATATATCGCCAAATCCTGGAGGATAATCTGATTCAGTCTGCAAGAGAACTACAACTTGGGAGATTTATTTTCCAGTAAGACAATGACCCTAAGCATACAGCAAAAGCTACACAGAAATGGTTCAAAGACAACAAGCTGAATGTTCTGGAGTGGCCAAGTCAAAGCCCAGATCTCAAATTTGTGGATGGACTTGAAAAGAGCTGTTCACGCCTGATCCCCAAGCAATCTGACAGCTTGAGCTATTGTGCAAGGAAGAATGGAGAAAAAAACTGCAGTGTCCAGATGTGCCAGCCTGATTGAGACATTTCCACACAGACTCAGTGCTGTGATTGCAGCTAAAGGTGCATCTACTAAATACTGACCTGAAGGAGGTGAATACTTATGTAATCATTTACTTTATCTTATATAATTTTAATTGACAGTAGTTTGTAAACATCTGTTTGCATAAAAAGCTTCTTTCCCGTCAAAGTGAAAATTCTTGTCAAAAACGCCAAATTATTTTGACTGTGGTCTATATTACTCATATATTCCATACCTACATATGTCTGAACATGTGAAATGCTTAGTGACTGCATATGTAAGGAACTTCACACCTCTGAAAGGACAAAGGAATCTCACCCGCCGTGTGAAGAACAAAGACGTCCCAGGACGCGACGGCGGACACCGAGGAGTCACCCTCACCCCCCAAGGCGAGGAGGGGAATTTCCATCACCTCCCAAGAAGAGGAGAGGAGATAACAGGACAATGGGGGGATTAAGATAACAAGGGGTATCAGCCTTTGTAATGCCTGTCTTTTGATGTGTGCCTGTATTTAACCAGCGAGCTGGCAGAACTCTGTCTCTTTTACCTTCTGCCACGCTCTGCACCAGATGAGACAAGTTAGGAGAGCTGAATATTAAAACGCTGCTTTTAAACAAAATCGCCTCATTATTTCCAGCTCCTCTACACTGGTGACCTTGACGCGAGTATGGACCGGAGGCGTTCTTCTTCAAGCGACTCATCCGTGGCGACTCAGGCAGACGCCAGCAACTACGCAGACGAGGGAGCGGACGAACAACCGTTCCCTCCGGCAGAAGGAATTGAGAGAGCTCAACCGAGCTCCAGCACCGCTGTGAGAGCCGAAGCAAGGCACCCTCACCCGGCGGGCACAACAGTGATGGTGTGCACTAACGCCGTCGCTGTCAAGCTGCCAGACTTCTGGCGAGAAGAGCCCACCTCTTGGTTTCAGCAGGCTGAAGCACAATTCATACTGGCGGGCATCACGGCAGATGATACGAAGTTCTATCACATCGTCTCCAAACTCGACTCCGCCACTTCGAAGTGTGTGCGGAGCTTGATCCGGTGACCACCGACCCGGGACAAGTACGAGACACTCAAGGCGACCATCGTGGCGAACTACGTCCCGTCAGCGGAGGAAAGAGCCGAGAAGATCCTGGCGGTCTATGGCCACAGAGGGGGCAATCCGAAGACCCTCATGGAGGATTTGCTGCAGCTCAAGGAAGAGGACAATGACAATTTCCTCTTCCAGTTTATTTTCCTCAGCACGCTGTCGCCACACATGAGAGGGACACTCGGCAGCATGAAGTGCAACAACCACCAAGACTTCCGCACACTGGCCAACGAGGCTTACCGGCTCGTCAGCGCCTGCAAGGAGCTGACACCCACAGCGGCATCCGCAGACCTCAAAACTGACACCCCGAGCCATGGAGAGCCACAACCCACGGAGCAGACCCAGCCCACGGTGACAGTGGCGCGGACCAAACGTAACAAACAGAACGACATCTGTTATTACCATCACCGCTTCGCTGAGAAAGCCCGCAAATGCGTTCCCCCCTGCAAATTCACGATGTCGGGAAACGCCAAAGCTGAGGGCCGTTAACAGCAGCGGTTCTCGGCGAGAAAAATAAGCTGTTGTACGTGACGGATGGACACACAGGCAAGCAGTTCCTCATCGACACAGGAGCTCAGCTGAGTTTCATCATGCCCTCCCACGCAGATCGAGCCATGGGTACCCGGGGCAACGGAGCAGTGGAAGCCAACGGCTCTGACATCGACACGTTCGGCGAAAAGAGCCTGCACCTCCTCATCCACGGCCGCAGCTACAGATGGACATTTGTTGTAGCAGCGGTGAGTTTTAACTTGTTAGGCGCAGATTTTTTGTGTGCACACGGGTTATTAGTGGATCTGGCAAATAGGCGCCTGGTTAATGCACTATCTTTTGCTTCTATTCCATGCTCAGCTCGAGTTTCTCCACCACCTGTGCAGGCCAACGTCACCACGGCAGGCCTCAAGGGTGCGGCCCAAACTTTTCAACGCATGATGGACGCGGTCCTACGCGACCTCCCCTTTGTCTTCGTCTACCTCGACGACATGCTGGTAGCCAGCTCGTCAGAAGAGGAACACGAGCAGCACCTCACTACCGTTTTTCAGAGGCTGGAGGAGCACGGGCTAATAATCAATCCAGCCAAATGCAAATTCGGCGTTTCGCAAATTGACTTTTTGGGACACAAAGTCTCCCCGAAGGGGGCAGTTCTGCTCCCAGACAAAGTTCATGCGATAGAAGGTTTTCCACGGCCCCACACGGTCAAATCACTACAGGAATTTTTGGGGATGGTTAATTTTTATAACCGCTTCCTCCCCCACACAGCTCAGCTCATGCAGCCCCTATATGACGTGCTCAAAAAAAAGAAGGCTTCCAACGCGGTCGAATGGACCCCGGAGCGCGAACGCGCTTTCGAGGAGGTTAAAAACGCCCTAGCTAACGCCACAATGTTAGTTCACCCAGATCCCGCGGCCCGCATCGCACTAACCACAGATGCTTCGGACCTGGCCATAGGGGCAGTTGTAGAACAACTTGTCAGCGGGGTCTGGCAACCTTTAGCATTCTTTAGCAAATCGCTAAACCCAACTGAACGCAAATACAGCACTTTTGACAGAGAGCTGTTGGCGCTTCATTTGTCCATCCGCCACTTCCAGTTTTGGCTAGAAGGGCGGAGTTTCATGGCTTTTGTAGACCATAAGCCGCTCACCTTTACTATGGCTAAAATTTCAGAACCATGGTCGGGCAGACAACAAAGACAGCTGGCTGCGATTTCAGAGTTCACCACAGACATTCGACACGTAGCAGGCAAACTTAACGTAGTAGCGGACTGTCTCTCTCGCGCCGTGGCACCGCCAGAGCGCGAAGAGACAGATTATACTGCCTCAGCAGCGGAACTCTTCACTAACACAGACACATACGCAGCACCTATCCATGAAGGGATAGATTATGCAGCCATAGCAGAAGAACAAAACAGCGACGCGGACGTGCGCGCACTCTTGTCTGGACCAACAGGGTTAAGGCTGGAGAAAAAAGGGTTACGCGACGGCGTGCCCCCCCTAATATGCAATATTTCAACCGGCCGACCTCGCCCGTTAGTGCCAGCCACTTGGCGCCGCTGCATTTTTGACACAATTCACTCCCTCGCACACCCAGGTGTGCGCGCCTCGGTCAAAATGGTTGCTGAAAAATTTGTGTGGCCAGGCCTGCGCAAAGACGTAAAAGAGTGGGCAAAAACGTGCATTTCTTGTCAACGCGCCAAAATACACAGACACACAAAAGCCCCTCTGGAGCCTTTTCCAATCCCTGCTAGAAGGTTCGACCACATCCATGTCGACCTAGTTGGGCCACTGCCTTCCTCCCAAGGTTTCATACACCTACTAACAATGATAGACCGCACCACGCGCTGGCCAGAGGCAGTTCCTCTAGCGGCAACTACAGCGGAGGAAGTCGCTCGCGTTTTTCTGACAAACTGGGTGGCACGTTTCGGCGTTCCATCGGACATCACGTCTGATAGGGGGCCTCAATTTGTCTCAGAGCTCTGGTCAGCCATGTCCAACAGCTTAGGAGCAACAATTCATCGCACCACCGCTTATCACCCTCAGGCTAATGGGTTATGCGAGCGTTTTCACAGGTCCTTAAAGGCCGCCCTCAGAGCCTCACTAACGGACACAAATTGGGTAAATAAACTTCCCTGGGTTTTATTGGGGTTGCGCGCTGCACCTAAAGAGGATCTAGACGCTTCTCCTGCAGAATTAGTCTTTGCCCAACCTCTCAGACTCCCAGGTGAATTTTTACCAGAGAATCCAGAACCAGTCCCAAGGTTTTTAGGCAGCAACGGACTGGACTCCCTACCCGGTCCAGCTCACCACTCCTTTCCAAGGGTTTTTGTCCCTCAAACTTTAAAAAAAGCTGAGTTCGTTTTTGTTAAGCATGAAGCCCTAAAACCAACGTTACACCCAGTATTCGATGGCCCTTACAGAGTACTGGAACATGGTGACAAACACTTTGTGCTTGATTATGGGGACAGAAAAGAAACAGTCAGCATTGACAGACTTAAACCTGCCTTCTTGTTGAAAGATGAACCTGCACAGTTGGCGAGAGCACCTCGGCGAGGTAGACCACCCAAGGGAAAAGTTTCAGCCCCCAGGCAGGGAACAAATAATCTCTCTCCTTCCCACACTGCAGATCCCTCACTGCACATCCCTCACAAGGCTGCACGGTGGCGCAGTGGTTTAGCACTGTGGCAGCACAGTTTTACCCTCGGCCGGGGGGCCGCGGGGATCATGAGATCGTGGGTTCGATCCCAGCCCCCGACCAACAGTGAGCTGTGTGGAGTTTGCATGTTCTCCCCGTGTTGCGCGGGTTTACTCCGGGATTTCTCCGGTTTCCTCCCGCACACCAAAAAACATGTAGGTTTAGGGCGCTCGCGCACGCAGCGACCAGCAGCCGGTGGCTTGTCACCAGACTGCAAACCAAGTCTACCTACGGGTACAAATAAGTAACAAAAAAAAAAAAAAAAGAAGGTCCCAGCAGGATGCCGAAACCAACCTACAGCAGTTTTGGGAGAAGAATTAAACCCAAGCTGCACAGGGACTGACACCAACCACTCCACAATTACTCTCTAATTGTGCTGCAACAGTTTAGGACTGACTTATGATTTTACTATACTGTTATGATTACCACTGAACTATCTTAGAAGCATGGCTGCCGGAAAGTTCTTCTGTGGCAATAGCTGTAACACGTAGTATGTCGTAGTAACTGTTCTAGACTGTGAATCTTTCTGTTGTCCTTTCCTAGTTGTTTGGGGGGCCTGTGGTCTATATTACTCATATATTCCATAACCTACATATGTCTGAACATGTGAAATGCTTAGTGACTGCATATGTAAGGAACTTCACACCTCTGAAAGGACAAAGGAATCTCACCCGCCGTGTGAAGAACAAAGACGTCCCAGGACGCGACGGCGGACACCAGAGGAGTCACCCTCACCCCCCAAGGCGAGGAGGGGAATTTCCATCACCTCCCAAGAAGAGGAGAGGAGATAACAGGACAATGGGGGGATTAAGATAATGAGGGGTATCAGCCTTTGTAACGCCTGTCTTTTGATGTGTGCCTGTATTTAACCAGCGAGCTGGCAGAACTCTGTCTCTTTTACCTTCTGCCACGCTCTGCACCAGATGAGACAAGTTAGGAGAGCTGAATATTAAAACGCTGCTTTTAAACAAAATCGCCTCATTATTTCCAGCTCCTCTACATTGACCATGATTTCATTTTTGAAAGCAGTAAAAGACTGAAACATCCTAGGGAGGTGAATTCTTTTAATTGGAAGCGTAACATGGCCGCATGGCCTCATGGATAAAACATCTGACTTCAGATCAGAGAATTGCAGGTTTAAGTCCTGCCCTGGTTGGAATAACAAGTGCTTCTGTGCATCCTTGTTTATACCTCATACAGTAGAAGTCTGCCGGTTTGATACACCCAATTTCTTCTCTCTTCATACATCTGACCAATAAAGAAAAATCTTAAACCTGTAAAAGTATTAAGCAAAGACTGTCTGCAGTACTCTTTCTTGGTATGAAACTGTACCGCTGTGACCTCTCTTCTCTTAACCTTATGAGAAAAAAAAGTCACAAATTTTTGGGGAAAAAGTTGCAAATTTACAAGAAAAAAGTTGCAAATTTAAAGGTAAAAATTACAAATAAAAAAAAAATTACAAACATGAGAAAAAAAGTTGAAAATGTACAGGAAAAGTCACAGATTTATGAGAAAAAAGTCAAATTTTGGAAAAAAAAATGTTGGAAATCTATGAGAAAAAAGTTGGAAAATTTACATGAAAACGAAAATTTAAAAGAAAAAAAAAACAGAAATATGAGGAAAAAACCCCACAAATACAGTGGTGTGAAAAAGTGTTTGCTCACTTCTGATTTCTCATTATTTTGTATGTTTGTCAAACTTAAATGTTTCAGATCACCAAACAAATTTAAATATTCAACAAAGATAACACAAGTAAACACAAAATGCAGTTTTTAAATGAAGGTGTTTATCATTAAGGGAGAAAAAATTCAAACCCACATGGCCCTGTGTGAAAAAGTGATTGCCCCCTAAACCTAATAACTGGTTGGGCCACCCTTAGCAGCAACAACTGCAATCAAGCGTTTACAATAACTGGCAATGAGTCTTTTACAGTGCTGTGGAGGAATTTTGGCCCACTCATCTTTGCAGAATTGTTGTAATTCAGCCACATTGGAGGGTTTTCGAGCATGAACCGCCTTTTTAAGGTCATGCCACAGCATCTCAATAGGATTCAGGTCAGAACTTTGACTAGGCCACTCCAAAGTCTTTATTTAGTTTTTCTTAAGCCATTCAGAGGTGGATTTGCTGGTGTGTTTTGGATTATTGTCCTGCTGCAGAACCCAAGTGCGCTTCATCTTGAGGTCATGAACAGATGGCCAGACATTCTCCTTGTCGGTAAAATGACATGATTAGCCTGTCTTTCTCACATTTCTTTATCTACTTGCTTCACACGCTACACTGCAGAGTTTAGGTTACACCCTATAATTCACTCACTGAAACCAGTCAGAATCAGTTCTGCACACAGCCAAACTGTCACATAAGCAGAAATGTACTGATACAATGAGAAAAAAACCCTCCCTCTTGCACAAGGGAGTGGTTTGTGGCGGTTTGGGAAAACCCCCACAAACAGACTAAGGACAGACAACTCGCTACTCCTGGTTTTTTCCGCTACACTACTGTGATAATGTCACCTTTCATGCATTGTGTTCATGTGTCCTGTCCTTACTGTGACCTAGAGACTCAGATCAATATGTAGATGTGCCTGTTAACCTCTTTGTTTTGCAGCTGGAGCAAAGTCTAGCAAATCTGCCTATTGTGATGTATGTCTCACAAATGCAAATATCTCATGCCTGTTCTGCAGTCCCTTTGATCAGACAAACTGTTGTGAATCTGCTTTGATGTATTGTTTGAGTTGGGTATAAATACTGCACAGGTTCTGTAACTCTCACTCACACTTCAACCTCTGCTGCAGGACACAGACTTTGTGTCCGCCTCTCCTCTCCTTCTCTGAGAGCCAGAGGATCCCCATCCAGCCTGCACACACTTGGGCTGGAGAGGGGATCCCGTGACGGCGGTATGATAATAAAACTCTACTTAAAACCTCCAACAACGCCGCTTTATTTCATGCCGCCGCATGGTTAAGCTTTATAAAAACTATAGGGCCCACTTTTTGAGTAGCGCTCTCTTGGAGTATTTTCCTAAAGAGTTGTGTTCCAGCGCTGCTTGTATCCATATCTCACTTTCAGTAAAATAAGTGAAAGTATACTTCATCTCTCAGTCTGGTTATTTGGCCTTCGTATAAAAGAACTGGGGGTTAAGGTATTTTAGACGCAACATCCTTCAGGACTTTTTGGTAGACAGCAGAATTCATAATTCTGTTTACCATAGCAAGTCTTCCAAGTCCTGAAGCAGCAAAACAGCCCCAGACCATCACACTACCACCACCATATTTTACTGTTGGTATGATGCTCCTTTTCTGAAATGCTGTGTTACTTTTACACCAGATGCAATGGGACACACATCTTCCAGAAAGTTCAACTTTTGTCTCGTCAGTCCACAGAGTATTTTTCCAAAAGTCTTGGGGATCATCAAGATGTTTTCTGGCAAAACTGAGACGAGCCTTTATATTCTTTTTGCTCAGCAGTGGTTTTCGTCTTGGAACTCTGCCATGCAGACCATTTTTGCCCAGTCTCTTTCTTATGGTGAGTCATGAACACTGACCTTAACTGAGGCAAGTGAGGCCTGCAGTTCTTTGGATGATGTTGTGGGTTTTTTTGTGACTTCTTGGATGAGTCATCGCTGCACTCCTGGGGTAATTTTGGTCGGCTGGCCATTCCTGCGAAGGTTCACCACTGTTCCATGTTTTCGCCACTTGTGGATAAAAGCTCTGACTGTGGTTCGCTGGAGTCCCAAAGCTTCAGAAATGGCTTTATAACCTTTTCCAGACTGATAGATCTCAATTACTTTGTTTTTCATTTGTTCCTGAATTTCTTTGGATGGCATGATGTCTAGCTTTTGAGGATCTTTTGGTCTTCTTCACTTTGTCAGGCAGGTCCTATTTAAGTGATTTCTTGATCGAGAACAGGTGTGGCAGTAATCAGGCCTGGGTGTGGCTAGAGAAATTGAACTCAGCTTTCCAAAGATGTGATAAACCACAGTTAATTTATGTTTTAACGGGGGGGGGGGGGGTCACTTTTTCACACAGGGCCATGTAGGTTTGGATTTTTTCCCCCCTTAATAACAAACTTATTTAAAAACTTTATTTTGTGTTTACTTGTGTTATCTTTGTCCAATATTTAAATTAGGTTGATGATCTTAAACATTTAAGAATGACAAACATACAAAAAAATGAGAAATCAGGAAGGGAGCAAAAACTTTTCCACACCACTGTATATGAAAAAAGCTTCAAATTTCTGAGAAAAAAAAATACAAATTTACGAGAAAAAAAGTGGAAAAATTACAGGAAAAAGTTGCAAATTTGCAAGAAAAAAATGTGCAAATTTATGTGAAAAAGTCACAAATTATTGAGAAAAAAGTTGCACATATGCAAGAAAAAAGTTGAAAATTAATAAGATTTTTTTTTTTTTATTTCCATTTGCATTTCTGCTTAGAATTGGCTATTCAGAGTCATGCTAATCAGTTACTGTATATAGCATGATATAGAAAAGATTTACGATGATATTGGGGGGACATTTCTCTCTTTTTTCCAGGTTGGGAGGGGCACTCCCCCCCTTTCCCCTTGATTTACACTTTTGGGAATTTTTTTCATCCCTTCATCTCTTGTCAAGGCACTTCCTCCAACTTTATTTATTTTATTTTTTTTGTGCTGCTACAAGTTGGTGCGGAACGTTTACAAAGAGAAAAAACAGAGACATCATGGCTTTTGCAGTGATTATACCACCCAAATATGCATGATGACAATGAGGAGGATACATGCAAATAAATTCAGGCAATCACAAAGACAGCGGGGCAGATTGCAGCATCATGCAGCAGCAGCACGTTTCATCATGATACATAATTACTTAAAATTGCTTTTATGACATTTGGTGAGTCTGGTGGGAGCATTTTGAAGCAAAAATACAAAATAACTAAAGCAATTTAAATGCCAGCAGCTGCAGGGGTCCAGCTTATAGGAGATGCTTTTTTAATGTTTCCCTTTTAAAAGAAGACAGAGTTTCTTTTGGGATGCTGGCTTCCACAATCAGCCATGAATGTGAGTGACAAGCCGGCATAGTTTGGTCCAAAAGTGAACAATGCGTCTTGTTCTTGTAATGCAGCAGCCCAGTATGGCAGATAGGAAGGTACAAATTGCTTTAGCAATTCATCAAAATATGCAAGTCATTCAGGAATAAATAAAACATTTGCACTGTATTTTGCATACTTGCAGTGTAGAAAACGAATGTGCATGACAGCGTTTATGATTCCTTTGACAAGTAATGGTTAATAGCACTTAAATTTGCAACTCAACTAATATATTTGAGCCTTTTTTCCACTGAACTTCTAATATGAAATAAATGTGCAACTTATATTCTTAAAGCTATTTTTTTGATATAAGTCTGCAACATTTTTTCTTGTAAATTTGCAGCTGTTTTCTTAAAAATATTCAACTTCCTTTACAGAAATTGGCAACCCCTGTCTTGTTAATGTGCAGCTTTTTGCTTGTAAATGTGCACCATTTTTCTCTCAAATTTGTGACCTTGTCTTAATTTGTAGCTTTTTAACTTTAAATCTGCAACAGTTTTCCATGTAAATTTGTGAGGTTTTTTTTTTTTTTTTTTTTTTTTTTTAAATGTGCAATTTTGTTTTATTCAGAAATCTGGGGCTTTTTTCCTGTAAATGTGTAGCTTTCTCTCTTCATGTAAAATTTACAGACAGAAGTTGTAACTTTACAAGCTACAACTTTACAAGACCAAAATGCAAATTTGTGAGAAAAAGTCACATATTTTTAAGAAAAAGGCTGCAAATCTACAAGAAAAAAGTTGCAAATTTATGAGAAATAATGTGATTTACACCTATGAATGGGGATGGGCGATGGCATGTTAACAAAGGGGATGCTTTTGTAAAACACATTTATTAGAAAAATGGTGCAAATTGACAAGAAAAAATTGCAAATTTATGAGAAAAAGTCATAGATGAAGGAGAAATTGGAAATCCATGAGAAAAAAGCTGAAAATTTACAGGAAAAAAGTTGCACATTTACAAGAACAAAAATGTAAATTAGTGAGAAAAGGTAATATAATTGTAAGGAAAAAGTTGCAAATTTATGAGAAAAGTTGCAAATCTACAAGAAAAAATTACCAAATTTATGAGAAAAAAGTCATAAATGTTTGAGAGAAAAGTTGCAAATCTATGAGAAAAAAGCTGAAAATTTACAGCTAAAAGTTTCAATTTTACAAGAAAAAATATATAAATTTATGAGAAAAATTGCATATTTATTGAGAAAAAAAATGAATATTTACAGAAAAATAAGCTGCATATTTACAAGAACAAAAATTCAAATTTGTGAGGAAAAAGTCATAAATCTGTAATAAAAAGATGCAGATTTATAAAGAAAAAAGATGCAAATCTACAAGAAAAAATGACCAAATTTATGAGAAAAAAAGTCACAAATTTTTGAGAGAAAAGTTGCAAATCTATGAGAAAAAAGCTGAAAATTTACAGCTAAAAGTTTCAATTTTACAAGAAAAAAAATATATAAATTTATGAGAAAAACTGCATATTTATTGAGAAAAAAGTTGAATATTTACAGAAAAATAAGCTGCATATTTACAAGAACAAAAATTCAAATTTGTGAGGAAAAACTCATAAATCTGTAAGAAAAGATGCAGATTTATAAAGAAAAAAGATGCAAATCTACAAGAACACGAGCACTCTGAGGCGAGTGCAATATGCCCGGCCTCTGTTTTCTATGAAGATCCCAATACTTACCGAGGAGAGCAGTTTTCAACTCTTCAATATAATTACTGTGGCAGAACCAAATTCTGATAAGCCCATCATCCACAAATATACAACAGTTTACAACCTATAGCTGTAGGGCAGGATCCCGAGGTGAACCTGTGTAGCAAGTTTGGTGACCCTAGAGAGCTTTACACGTTCTCTAGTAAGAGAGCATAGGGAGTGTTGACCTTGACCTTTGACCTTTTTACCCCAAACCTGTAGCCAGAGGTCATGGTCTCAGAGTGAACTCGGGTACCAGGTTTGGTGACCCTAGCTCTACTCGTTGTACAGTAATAAGGCATAAAGAATTTAACCTTGACCTTTGACCTTTTGACCCCAAACCCATAGTTAGGTGAGGGTGTAAGTCATCCGAGATGCGTCTTAGATACAACTACACAGTAAATTCCCCAGTGTTAACTATGCTGAGTCATATTACATTGACACATTATGAGTTGTTACAACAACAGCGGGAGTAGGATGAGCCCTAGTGTTGGTAAAAATTACCTGTGTTAATACATGCTGAGGAAGATCAACTATAATTAAGCCCCGCCTGTTACATTTGGGAAGCAAGGACCAGCAAACACGCTGTCTGTGCTGAAGGTTAGCTTTTAATAATGAAGCAACACATGGAACAGGGAACAAGCTAGCACTACAGGTGTACAGACATATAGGCAGGCTAGAGGCGAAACCCCAAAGACCACGTCTCCCACCGTTAGTCCCTTAATATAGTTACGACGTGGTGACGTCATCTGTGCCTGCGTCACCATGTCCGTGACGTGCATGGTGGTACATCAATATGTCACACTACTTACCGCATTCTCGTTCCCTTGGACAAGAACTTTCCAACTGCCATTTTCTTCATGGTGGACGAGTCCAGTAAGTCTTTAATAATGACGTTAAACTTACTTTTGATGCTTTTCAACAGAGGAATCATATTTAAACGTAATATTGTCATGTCTGTAGAGTTAGAGCTTACAGTCTGCAGAAATGTTATGTTAAGATGTGCAAAACTGTTCACAAAGTTTTGTTTATTGTACTATTACTGTATTGTATTGTGAATTACACATATAAATTTCTAATCATGAGAACTTTTGTGTTGATGTAGGAAGTATGCTGCTGAAAGCAAAACTGGGCAACATGCAGAAGTTTGTTCAAATAACTGAGCCAACTCTGAAAGAGTTTTTGATTGCAGGTGAGACACTCGCATGACATTTACTTGAAATGTTAATTGTGCTACTTTAGTACAAGGAAAAAGGTGAAAAATGTTTTGTCTTCAGCTTCTTGTAATAGATTTTTCTTGTATGCCTTTATAAAAATGTACTTTGAATATAGCCATACACACAATAAAAGTTTGAGCAAGTGTTTCTCAATCTTTGTATTCAATACAACTTTATTGAATATTACAAAGTAATATAAAGTGCATCTGGAAAGTCTTCACAGCACTTCACTATTTCCACATTTTGTTATGTTACAGCCTTATTCCAAAATAGATTAAATTATTTTTTTTCTCAAAATTCTACACACAATACCCCATAATGACAACATGAAAAATGTTTTTTGAGATTTTTGCAAATTTATTAAAAATAAAAAACTAAGAAATCACATGTACATAAGTATTCACAGCCTTTGAAATGAAGCTCAAAATTGAGCTCAGGTGGATCCTGTTTCCCCTGATCATCCTTGAGATGTTTCTACAGCTTAGTTGGAGTCCACCTGTGGTAAATTCAGTTGATTGGACATGATTTGGAAAGGCACACACCTGTCTATATAAGGTCCAACAGTTGACAGTGCATGTCAGAACACAAACCAAGCATGAAGTCAAAGAAATTGTCTGTAGATCTCCGAGACAGGATTGTCTTGAGGCACAAATCTGGGGAAGGGTACAGAAAAATATCGGGTGCTTTGAAGGTCCCATTGAGCGCAGTGGGCTCCATCATCCGTAAATGGAAGAAGTTTGGAACCACCAGGACTCTTCCTAGAGCTGGTTGGCTGTCTAAACTGAGTGATCGGGGAGAAGGGCCTTAGTCAGGGAGGTGACCAAGAATCCAATGGTTATTCTGTCAGAGCTCCAGTGTTCCTCTCTGGAGAGAGAAGAACCTTCCAGAAGGACAACCATCTCTGCAGCAATCCACCAATCAGTCCTGTATGGAAGAGTGGCCAGACGGAAGCCACTCCTTAGTAAAAGGCACATGGCTGCCCACCTGGAGTTTGCACAAAAGGCACCTGAAGGACTCTCAGACCATGAGAAACAAAATTCTATGTCTGATGGGACAAAGATTGAACTCTTTGGTGTGAATGCCAGGTGTCACATTTGGAGGAAACCAGGCACAGCTCATCACCAGGCCAATACCATCCCTACAGTGGAGCATGGTGGTGGCAGCATCATGCTGTGGGGATGCTTTTCAGAGGCAGGAACTGAGACACTACTCAGAATAGAGAAAAACATGAATGCAGCAATGTACAGAGACATCTTGGATGAAAACCTGCTCCAGAGCGCTCTTGACCTCAGACTTGGGTGACGGTTCGTCTTTCAGCAGGACAACGACCCTAATCACACAGCCAAGATATCAAAAGAGTCACTTCAGGACAACTCTGTGAATGTCCTTGAGTGGTCCAGCCACGGCCCAGACTTGAATCCAATTGAACATCTCTGGAGAGATCTGAAAATGGCTGTGCACCGACGCTTCCCATCCAACCTGATGGAGCTTGAGAGGTGCTGCAAAGAGGAATGGGTGAAACTGCCCAAAGATAGGTGTGGCAAACTTGTGGCATCATATTCACAAAAACTTGAGGTTGTAGTTGTTGCCAAAGGTGCATCTCATCTACAAAGTATTGAGCAAAGGCTGTGAAAACTTATGTACATGTGATTTGTTTTTTGGTTTTTTTTTTATAAATTTGCAAAAATCTAAAAAAAAAAAACAAAAAAAAAACTTTTTCACATCATTACGGGGTATTGTGTGTAGAATTTTGAGGACAAATGTGAATTTAATCCATTTTGGCATAAGGCTGTAACGTAGCAAAATGTGGAAAAAGTGAAGCGCTCTGAATACTTTCCAGATGCACTGTATTATCATTACATGTTGATTTTTTGACACAGGTTTATGTCTGCTCCCTAGCATTTGCAAAGTTTGGTGTTCCACCTGTAACAGAAGGTGTGAAAGTTGCTGACAGCTCAGGAACTGAGTTGGACGATGATGTTTTTGGGGATGTAGCAAAGGCTCCCTCAACTGGAGCGTTAGTCATTAAATATGATGCAGGTGAGTTTCAGCTATGTTTGCAACATTATAGTTCTTTCTGAAGTGAAGTTTAAATGGTTGATGAGAGGTTTATGAAGGAAGTCCTGTAAGTCCTTTAAGTTTATGATGATTTTTTATATCTAAATTCTCCATTGGATAGACTGTGTCTCATGGTAACCTCTCCTGTGCAGCCCCGGTCATCAAGCCTTGATTCACTAGCCTCAAATGACAGAGTTATCATTCCAGAGAGCCCTTCCAGAGAACGCCAGAGGCTGGATGAAGAGCTACGCAAGTAAGAGCAGACACACACACACACATGTAATGATCACTGAATTAAAGAAATATGAAAGGGCATGATATTTATTACCACATTAAATTTAAAGTGTGGCAGTATTCCTCACATAGTAATTTCTGTTATATTGTGTTTTAAGTTGGTGGAATCAGTTCTTACCATGATACCTGGTGCTGAATGCATAATAAATGAATACAATCAAACCAAGTCACTGGTGGATGAAACCAGGAGGAAAATAGTGAACATACTGGCAGCTGACATGACAGAGAAAAACGGGTAAGTTGCCACCAGCTTTTAGCTTATTTAACTTTGTTTTCTCAATTTTGTTTTTTAATTTATATGAATGTGAAAACTTAAATGTACATTTTTTTTAAAATTTTGTATACTTTATTAATCCCAGAGGGAAATTCAGGACATCCACGTGGATGGATGAGGCAGCCACAGTGCAGCGCCAATCCCTTCAACATTCACACACACATAGGGCCACTTTAGAGTCTCCAGTTAACCTAGCTTGCATGTTTTTGGCCTGTGGGAGGAAACCGGAGTACCCGTGGTAAACCCACGTATACACGGGGAGAACATGCAAACTCCACACAGAAAGCTCACTGATGGTCATGGGGTGGGATCAAACCCACAACCTTCTTAATTACTGTGCTGCCACAGTGCTAACCACTGTTCCACCGAGCTGCCCATGGTACAGAATGAGACAGAGTGTGACAGAAAGTCATTCCTCTTGAATATTGCAGTACATCACCTCCCAGACAAGTGAAAGAAATGTATGCCAGAGGAATTGTGAGCTTATTTCCATACCTCAGCAACCCACACTCCAAGAATGGCTATGTGAGTTGCATACAGTAACGGCTCTGGTAATGTAAAATGCAGTGCTTAAACATTTACTTATTTTATCTACCCTTAAATGTTGTTCATGAAGTATCATTTTGTTTTCTTTTCAGCTCTAAAGGAACATTTTTATGATGGTGAGAGTGGCTCAGGGTACTTGGGCTGGAGAATTAAAACTTTCCAAAGATGCACTGCCAAGGACAGATTATCATTATTTGGACGTATTTTTTTTTTTTTTTTTTTTTGTTACTTATTTGTACCCGTAGGTAGACTTGGTTCGCAGTCTGGTGACAAGCCACCAGCTGCTGGTCGCTGCGTGCGCGAGCGCCCTAAACCTACATGTTTTTGGTGTGCGGGAGGAAACCGGAGAAATCCCGGAGTAAACCCACGCAACACGGGGAGAACATGCAAACTCCACACAGCTCACTGTTGGTCGGGGGCTGGGATCGAACCCACGATCTCATGATCCCCGCGGTCCCCCGGCCGAGGGTAAAACTGTGCTGCCACAGTGCTAAACCACTGCGCCACCGTGCAGCCCAGTATGCAACTGAAGTGACATAAAGATCCATGGAAACCAAGTACTGGCAATTATAACAACATTAATCCTGCTTTAGGTATTACTTATAAACCAAAAATGTATCTATTCAATAAAAATAACCCCTTAGAGTCAATATACGGAAAAATTTTATCCCATGAAAACCGCCCGGGTCAAAAATAATGAGGAGCAGCCATTGCCAGCTGGAAGTGATGTACAATCATTGATTCCAGCTTTACCACGGACGAGTAAACGTGCTCAGCAGATGCTCAGTTGGTCAAGATCCGAGTCGAAAACAGCACAAAATCTGCACAGATATATACTGCACAAACCGTCCTTGGAAATGACCTTCATTGACGGCATGATCCGCAGTTACCTCCGGGGACCAGCAACTGAAGGGGACCTGATGAACAGGCGAGTTCCCAGTCAAGTAACTTCAGAACACGGTGAATAAATCTTGATATACTAGAATTTTATTTCATTACATTTTCATTATATGTGGCTAGATTTCCTTGTACATGGTTGTAAAAAAATTACATAAAATTCTGATGTTAAAACTTTGTTGACTGCTATACTGCAGCCCAGTCAATCACACAAAGCAACGACTGTGCATCACTACCAGTGCTGAAACAGCCGATGGAGGAAACAAGATGTCCCTGACCATGACTGACTTACAGAGCAGTGACTTGAAACTCGCGTGTATTTGAGAAGGAATCATGACCAAAATTACTGGATGGAACCACTGGTACCATATTTGATCCTTTGAAATAGCTATTGATTAAAATTCACTACAGGTACCCTTTAAGCATCAACCAGCCAGCCCTCTGGTGACGAAATGTCTGAAGGCCCAACCTCAAGACGAGAGTCTGAGTTTGTTCCAGAGACGGTGTTGATGGAAGATGAGTACAAGGAAGCAGTTGCGCTGATGAAACATTCAGCTAATGAGGGGACAGTCAAGAAGAACGTGAAGCTTACATTTGTCAATCACCACAACATGGTTCTTGACCCCCAGCAGCCAAGCAACATCTTGTGTTTTTCCGAGTTTCAGAAACAGTCTTGGTAAATATCACTGATTCTTTATATAACATTGAGTAGCAAATGTATATTTTAGTGATAAACCACTTGTTGGCTGTGATATCCTGATCACCTCCATGACACCCCACATTGATACAGTAATTAATCCAAAACAAGCCCTGACCAAGTACTGAGTGTGTACATGGACATACTTTTCAGTCGGCCAACATTTCAATAGAAAAACTATTTTCCATCCATCCATCCATCTTCTACCGCTTAATCCTTTCGGGTCGCGGGGTGGCTGGAGCCTATCCCAGCATCTTTGGGCGAGAGGCAGGGTACACCCTGGACAGATCGCCAGTCCATCGCAGGGCCAACACAGAGAGACAAACAACCATTCACTCTCACATCCATACCTAAGGACAATTTAGAATCCCCAGTTTTGATGCCAATTAACCTAACTTGCATGTTTTTGGCATGTGGGAGGAAACCGGAGTGCCCAGAGTAAACCCACGCAGACACGGGGAGAACATGCAAACTCCACACAGAAGGGTCACCGGCGGTCTGGGGGTGGGATCGAACCCACGATGGTCAAGGGTGGAATCAATCCCATGACCTTCTTGCTGTGCTGCCACTGTGCTAACCACTGCGCCACCGTGCTGCCCAGAAAAACTATTTTTTTAAATTAATTTTATGTAATACTCTAATTTTTTGAGAAGCTGAATTTTGGGTTTTCATGAGCTGTAAGCCATAATCATTAAAATTAAAATAAATAATAAACACTTGAACTATATCACTGTCTGTGTAATGAATCTAAATAATATATGGATTTTACGTTCTGAAATGAGTGACAAAAAATATTGAACTTTTTCATGATATTCTAATTTTTTGAGATGTACCAGTAGATGAGGGAGCAGCAACATCTGAACTGTTGAGGAAGTCCAATAGAAGCACTTTAGATGTGTGTGCCTCTGCTGTTGCACAACTGAAGGCAGCTGGAATGAGTCAATCCACTCTGAATAACTTTGTTTTATCCATGGAAGAAGTGTTTTTTGAGATTCATGATCAGGCTAAAGATTTAGCTTTACGGAGTTTGTCTCCACAGAACACAGAAAATAGGCACAAATTAGAGCAATCCTTTCTAAAATTGGAAAACCCTCTCACACCCTTAAATTCAGAATCTAAATGAAACAAATATTTTACAGAGAAGTGGGGAAATGTTGAACCTGTTGAAAAGGTGCTTGGAAGGAGGTCTGACAGCAGAAGGAACAAGACTACTGGGACATACGACCAGGTCATAGTAACTGATAAGTCTGCATATGGCCCAATTTTAGAAACACCGAAGGCAATATTTCAGAACCCTGAAATAATAGATTTGTTCAACTCCAGACACATGGCTAAAGATGGTTTGTATACAGATTGAAGAGATGCCACCGATTTTAAAGAAAATCCCCTTTTTTTTCTGTAGAAAAAGGTGCCTTGCATTTTTATGATGACTTTGAAACTGCAAATCCCCTGAGCTCTAAAAAGGGTGTACAAAAATTAGGTGCCCTGTATTTTACAGTGAGGAATCTCTCCTGAAGTTTCAATTTCTCTTTGAGTAACATTCATTTGTGAGCCCTTTGCCATGCACAGGACATTAAGCATTATGGTTTTGATTCAATACTTGAGCCACTTTTCAGTGATCTAAAAGTACTTGAGACAGATGGACTTAAATTTCCCATGTTTTCCCATGTAATTCATGGTACAGTAGTTCAGGTTACTGGAGATAATCTTGGTTTGCACAGTTTATTTGGCTTTATGGAGTCCTTTAGGGCTCGGTATTGCTGTTGTTTCTGTCTCTTGGAAAAGGATTCTTTTCAAACTGTGTTCTGTGAAGATGATCTGGAAGTTGTACTAAGAACTACTGAAATGGATCAACAACACTGAAACTATACAGACAGACCCTATGCTACCTCGTAAATATGGTGTGAAATGTTTGTGTTTATTGAATTCACTTCAGTATTTTAACACAGCCAACAATTTTTCTGTGGATATAATGCACGATATTTTAGAGGGGGTTGCTCAATTTGAAATTAAACTTGTTCTGGAGTACATTCAGGAGAACTTCCTAAATGCTCAACACCTTGCTGACAGAATACATACTTATGATTATGGTTATAATCAACAGCGAAACCGTCCACCAAGAGTGAAGTTGTTTGATGGAAGTAATGATCTGGGGTTGAGTGCAATACAGTGTTGGTGCTTATTATGCAATATGCCTTTAATATTTGGAGATTTATTACAGACAGATGATAAATACTGGCATCTTTTCCTTTTGCTTCTACAAATAGTAAACACTGTATTTTCACTAGTGTCAGACGGTATGACCATTTACCTCAAACACTGAATCATTGATGATCATTGTCTCTTCAAGAAATTATTTCCTGCAGTCAGTCTCTTACCAAAGCACCATTTTATGATACATTATCCTCGTAATATAAAGAAAATTGGCCCAATTCTTCACATGTGGTACATGTGCTATGAAGCCAAACATAAGTTCTTCAAGAAGCAATTGAAAAGTTTTAAAAACATTACAAAGACATTAGCTAAAAAGCATCAGTATTGTGTGGCGATGTGTCAGGAGTCATTTACCAAGGACAGATTGACTGTAGGTCCTGGGAAGATGGTGACACTTAGTGAAATCAAAGATGGGCCAGAGATTGCTTTCAAAATTAGAGCTGCATTGTCAACAAATGCGCTCTCTGTCAAATGGATAAAACATCACAGTACATAGTACCGTCATGACTTTGTGCAGAGGTATCATTTGAAATGCCTGTGTATTATAAGGTAAAGACTATTGCTGTAAAAGATGAAAATGTGGTATTCTGTGGAAAACTGATGGAAGCTGTGTGTTTTGACTATCATTACCATGCCTTTAAGGTCAGAATGCATCCAGACAAGGTTCTTAAGGCAGTTAACATAAATGAGTTGTTCTACTTTAAGTCATTTGATATTCAAATGAAGTATGGAACAACAGATTCCGCATTGTATATTGTTCCATATTGCCATTTGATGCAGACATAAATGTTTTTCAATGGTTTTATAGCATTGTGGCAAGTTTTTATATTCTGCCTGACAAAATAAACTTGTTTAATGCATCACTTTTTTTTAGTTTTTTTTTTTTACTCATGTAGGTGTAAGAGCAAATGTGCTTAGATGTAATTTGACACTATAAAAGGGTATATTATGCACACTGAACAGTATTATTCCTGTTAGAATTCAACTCTTTAAGAGCTGTTTTTCATTTAATGGAGGTTTATTATTGACATATTAATGTGTAACAAAAACACTTAGCAGCGTTAATTGACCATTCTGTGTTAACTTTTGATAACTCAGTGTAGTGTTAATTGGCATTGGAATTTAACACACATAGAGCTGATTTGTCATCAGAGAAGAGTTAGTTATCAACACTACTTGAAATAATAACTACACTCTGGAAGTTAATTATCCTACTTTTTTTAAGTTTAGGCTACACTATACAGTGTAAGCAAGTGTTAAATTTTTACTCAATTTAGAGTTAATTTTACTCTAAAATTCTAACACCAGGCCAAGAGTTAATTTATTACCAATACTGAGTGGAAACAGATAGACTTGGAGGCAGTGATAAATTTAACTCTTTTAGTGGTAAATTAACACAGCAAAATTTACTGTGTACTGCATCGATCTGAAAAGCCTACATCATTTCTTTCAGTAGTTATTGCATTTAAAAGATTTAGGGAAAATGTGAACTCTGATCTTTGACCTCAAAGTCAAATCGCAATATGTGCATCATCAGAGTATATCAAACCGTGGTACCAAGTTTCAAAACATTTGGAACAAAACAGTCGAAGAAGTTCATTTCACAAGACAGTTGCCGTCTATGAAGTGAGGTGAAATAGGAGGTCATAGGTCAGGGGCTACAATTCCTGCAAAAATCATCCAATAAGAACCAAACCACAATACGTGCATCATCAGAGTATATCAAACCATGGTACCAAGTTTCAAAAAAATCAGAACAAAACTGTAGGAGGAGTTGATTTCACAAAAGTGGGACAGACAGACCCATAACAAAATCCCCCTTCGGTATTCGCCCAAAGGGCTCTTCAACCCCTTTGGGCTTTGACCGGCGGGGCATAAAAAGTTGCAAATGTATGAGAAATGATTTGAATTACACCTATGAATGGGGATGGGGGGATGGCATGTTAACAAGTGGGTTAGTCCCCCCCCCCCAAATCACCTACTGCAAATCATGGTTTACAAGAGCACTCTGAGGCAAGTACAATATCCCTACCTCTGTTTTCTTTGAAGATCCCAATACTTACTGATTGAGTAAGTTAAAAAGTATCAACTTTTTAATTTAATTATTGTGGCAGAACCAAATTATGATAAACTCATCATGCACAAATGAGGCAGGTCAGACAGACTGAATCGGTCTGTCTGACCTGGCTGTCTGTGGTAATGTATCGTCACTTCCTGTGGTGCTGGCTGTTGGTGTGGTTTACTCTGTGGTTAGCTCTCCTCACTCTACTGAGGATAATTGCTTTTAATTGTATTTTAATCGCTTTTTCCCCCATCTACCATCACCTCTCACTTCTGTTTAACAAGCCACTTACACCTGTGTGCACACTCAGTGTCATCTAATCACCCTCTTTAGCCTTCTGTTCACCTTTCATTGGTGTTTGTGTTAGCTTCGGGTTAGCCACTAGCTATGGCTACTAGCTCTTCTTCCCCTTCTCCTCTGGTGTGCTCTCTGTCAGATGTTTAGCTACACCTCTGCCTCTTTTAGTGTTAATGGTAAATGTAATAAATGTTGTCTTTTTGAGGCCCTCGAGGCGAGGTTGTGCAATTTGGAATCCCGGCTCCACTGCATTGAAACACTGTCAGCACCAGTTAATAATGATGGACTCCCCTTAGCTGCAGCGGAGCACCATAGCATAGGGCCTGCTAGCCGTCCCCCGGCTTCCACCTCTCCTGAGCAGCCAAGAGAGAATGGCTGGGTGACGGTGAGAAGGAAGCATAGTTGCAAGCCCCTGGTTCACCACCAACCTGTTCATGATTCTAATCGCTTTTCCATGCTCAGCGACACACCCGCTAAGGAAAAAACTCTGATCATTGGTGACTCTATAGTCAGAAACTTGAACCTAGAGACTCCAGCAGCCAGAGTAGAAATGCATTCCCAGGGCCAGAGCAGGCGACATCGAGTCAAATTTGAAATTGCTGGCTAAAAGTAACTGTAAATACTCCACAATTGTTATCCACGCTGACATTAATGATATCCGACTCCGGCAGTCAGAAGTTACAAAACTTGGTGTGGAATCTGTGTTTAACTTTCCCAAAACGATGTCTGTCTCTGTAGTATTCTTTGGGCCCCTCCCCAATCTGACCAGTGATGACATGCTTAGACGCTTGTCATCCTTCAACCACTGGCTGTCTGTGTGGTGTCCTGCAAATGATGTGGGCTACATAGACAATTGGAACTCATTTTGGGGAAAACCTGGTCTTATTAGACGAGACGGCATCCATTCCACTTTGGATGGTGCGTCTCTTTTATCTAACAATCTGGCATCATTTTTATCCAAATTTCCAAAACCTTGACAACTCAGAGCTGGGACCAGGAAGCAGAGTCGCAGTCTTACATGCCTCTCTGCAGCTCCTCTTCATCTGCCACCCCTCAACTTAGCCCCTGTCTTCCCCATCACAGAATCATTGTCTGCTCTCTCCAAAGTAAATAAAAATATAATGTATAAGCATCCCAAAGTGATTAAACAAAAAGTTGGTCAAACTAAAATTAAACATGAAGCCTCTAAATTTAATGAGTTGGCCTCTGTTCCTCCTCATAATTTAAAAATTAAATGTGGTTTGTTAAATATTAGGTCTCTAACTCCCAAGTCTCTGCCAGTCCATGATCTGTTAATTGATGATCAAATTGATTTAATCATTTAACTGTCCCAGGTGCCGTATGGCGACAGAAATAGTTAAGGAGTAAACCTAACCCCTAGTGCTCAAGAGTGGTAAATATTTTTTGTCAATAAAATAGTTCAGATTTCCAAGGCTATAACTTGAAAGTGGTAAGAGATAATGGCTTACTGGCTATTAGAAAGATGTAGAATATGATCCAAAGTTTCAGATAGGAATAAATTTACGCATCTAATTTTCATAATGTCGCGGCAGCTATATAAATTACAAAACTCAGTCAAAAGTGGACTGTGGACACATTTACACAAAGAATGATTCAGGTTTTTTTTATGCTGTTTTGTCTACAGGGGTATGTTTTTATCTAATCTTCAAAGTATATCAACCAGAAAAATAATAAAATGTAAAAAAAACAAAAAAACAAACATGTATTCGTCTCTTACCTGTTGCGGGGGGGGGGGGGGGGGGGGCTTGCTCGCCCACGTGACTGGTCTGTTTTCGTCCATCGTGGTCGATGTTTTGCGTTTGTTCGGTTATTTACACCATCTACCATATCTACAAACTCTGATGATTATCCCATGTGAATTTCGTTTGTATTACGTGATTATTTTTCCTGTTTGATGCATTTTTCCTGTGAGGATGCACGACGTCCGTGGGCGCCGCCATCTTGGTGCTGGTAGCTCAGTTTTTTGCCCATCGTGGTCAATGTTTCACGTTTGGTCGGTCATTCACACTCTCTACCAATCTACAAACTCTTATGATTATTCCACGTGAATTTCGTATTACGCGGCTATTTTTCCAGTTTCATGCAATTTCAGTCAGAATCGCTGCACATCCACATTGGTGTGTGAGCTCAAAGCAGAAAAAGGAAGAATAATAATGAGGATTCCTTCTTCTTTTCTGTATTCCATGTCAGCCAGGATTCCTTCAGCACGCGTCTGCCACCTTCTGAACTGTCAGATCAATACAGATCAGTACAAATTCTCAGTATAGCTGGGGGACATCAATAAGTTGACAGGTGCAGTTGCTGCGTTGTCCCACTGGGGGCGCGCAACCAGTCCATTTAATGTGGACAGTTAAAGGGTTAAAATCCCTGACAGAGACTTGGTTAGGGCAAGAGGATTATGTTGGTTTAAATGAATCAACTCCCTCTGGTTATCTAAACTGTCAAAATCCCAGAAGTTCAGCTCGTGGAGAAGGAGTAGTGGCAATTTACTATTCCAAATTACTAGTTAATGTAAAGCAAAAAAAAAAAACATGTTATAATTCCTTTGAGGGCCTGGTCCTCAGTATTGGGCATTTTAGCAATTTTAGGTTAAACCCAACTTTATTTGCCATAGTTTATCATCCTCCCTCAGCCTACTCAACAGTTTTTATCCAATTTTGCCGAATTCTTAGCAGATTTAGTGCTGAAATCAGGTAGAAAAATTATAGTAGGGGACTTTAATATACATGTGGATGTAGATAGTGATTGCCTTAATGAAGCATTTAATTCAATATTAGACTCAATGGGGTTTTCTCAGAAAGTAGGAAATTCTACCCATTATCTCCACCACACGTTGGACCTTGCTCTGACATATGGTATAGAAATAGAAAATCTGGTAGTGTCTCCTCATAACCCTGTACTGTCAGACAATTGTCTGTTAACCTTTGATTTTACTATTTCTGACTATTTGGCTCCTAAAGAAAAATATTACTACAGTAGATGCCTCTGAGATGATGCCGTTACCAAATTTATGCAGACTGTTTCCTCTATGCCATGTGTCAACACAACGGAGATAATCTATAGAGAGCTTGCTCCTTCTGTAATTGATAGCATTGTAGATAGTTACAGCTTCTCTGCATCAGACTGTAGACATGGTGGCCCCTTTAAAAAAGAAAAAGTCTAATCAGAGATGTCTAACGCCTTGGTTCAACACAGAAACTCATAGCTTAAAACAGAAGACTCGTCAATTAGAAAGAAAATGGCACTCCACTAAAGTAGATGAAACATTGCCCCATTATAAAAAACATAGACCTAAAATTACTAAAAAATCAGTTAAAAAGAATAATTAAAAAGAATAAATAGCAAGCCACATTCACACAGACATCAACACAGGACATCATGCACACACAGTCATTGCAAGGAGCATTCAACAACATAAAATCATGTCCATTTAGCACATTACTTCCTTATTTTATTCAGAATGGTTATTGCTGTTGGATAGAAGCTGTGTTTGAGTCTGTTTGTCCTTGTGTTCATTTGTCTATATTGTTTCCCAGATGGCAGTAGTTCAAACAATGAGTGTCCAGGATGTGAAGTATCCTTTAAAATAAAGGATACTTCATTATACTTTATGCAGGGAAATGGTTTATTTGAAGAGTTTCAGTCTGGGTTTAGAATCCATCATAGTACTGAAACAGCATTAGTGAAGGTCACTAATGACCCCCTTATCGCATTTGATAATGGACTTGTTTCTGTACTTGTCCTTTTAGACCTTAGTGCAGCTTTTGATACTATCAATCATAATGTTCTACTTGATAGATTAGAACGCCATGTTGGACTTAATGGAACTTAATTGCAGTGGTTTAGATCTGATTTATCTCATAGGTTCCAGTTTGTTCATGTCAATAATGAGTTTTCTTTCAACTCAAAGCTCAGTCACGGAATTCCAAAGGGATCTGTGCTAGGCCCTATTCTTTTTAGTTTATATATGCTTCCCTTAGGCAACAATATTAGAAAGCACTGTATACATTTTCATTGTTATGCAGATGACACACAATTATACCTGTCAATGAAGCTAGATGATAGTAATCAATTAGCCAAGTCAGAGGCCTGTCTTAAGGAAATCAAAGCTTGGATGACTTGTAATTTCCTGCTATTAAATTCAGATAAGACTGAAGTCATTCTAGCCGGTCCAAAAAACCTTAGAAATACCTCTCCAAATCAAACTCTCAGTTTGGATGCGGTTACTTTATCTCTTAATGGTTCTGTGACCAACCTTGGAGTTATTTTTTATCAAGATCTGTTTTTTAATTCACATATTAAACTTGTTTCTAAGACTGCCTTCTATCATTTGCGTAATATTGCCAAGATTAGGAGCATCTTGTCTCAGAGTGATGCTGAGAAACTAATCCACTCTTTTGTTAGCTCTAGATTAGATTATTGTTAATTCTTTATTATCAGGTTTTCCTAAAACATCTTTAAAAGTCTTCAGCTGATCCAAAATGCTGCAGCAAGAGTTTTAACAGGTACAAGAAAGAGAGATCATATCTCTCTGGTTCTGGCTTCCCTTCATTGGCTTCCCACTGAGTTTAGAATTAAGTTTAAAATCCTTCTTCTCACTTGCAAACTTCTAAATAATCAGGCCCCTTTTTAATTAAAAGATCTGATACTACCCTATTATCCTAACAGAGCAATACACTCCCAAAATGCAGGATTACTTGTCATACTTAGAATCTCCAAAAGTACAATGGGAGGCAGAGCCTTCAGTTATCAAGCTCCTCTCCTTTGGAACCAGCTGCCAACCTGGATTTGGGAGTCAGACTCGATCTCTGTTTTTAAGAAAAGGGTTAAAACCTTCCTTTTTGATATAGCCTATAATTAGGGAGGGATCATGTGCCCCTGAACCCTTCCTTTGTTATGGTGCTAATAGGTTTTGACAGCCGGGGGACCTCCAACAATGTACTGGGCTTCACTCCTTTCTTCACTCTCAATGAAATATTTTTGCTGGTCATTAACATGTTTGTTCTCTCCCATAGATTGAGTCCCCGTCATGCTGTTTGCTCTCTACATGTCTGTGCTTTTCTTGTTCTTCTCTATCCCCTCACCCCCCAGCCAGTCACAACAGATGACTGCCCCTCCCTAAGCCTGGTTCTGCTGGAGGTTTCTTCCTGTTAAAAGGGAGTTTTTCCTCTCCACCATCGCCAAGTGCTTGCTCACAAGGGATCGCCTGATTGCTGGGGTCTTTCTGCAATTGTGGGAGTTTCCCCTACACTTGAAAGAGCTATGAAGTGACTGTTGTTGTGAAATGGTACTTTTTAAATAAAGTTGAATTGAACTGAATATACAACAAAGTATACAACCTATAGTTGTAGGTCAGGATTCTGAGGTGAACCTGTGTAGCAAGTTTAGTGACCCGAGAGAACTTTACACGTTCTATAGTAAGATATCATCGGGAGTGTCAATCTTAACCTTTGACCTTTTGATCCCAAACCTGCTGTGAGAGGTCATGGTCTCAGAGTGAACCTGTGTAGCAGGTTTGGTGGCCCGAGCTTTCTTTATTGTTGAGATCTGGTTTATAAGCTATTTTGATGTTGACCTTTGACTTTGCAATCCCAAAACCATAGTCACACTTCAGGGTCACAGGGTGAACTTGTGTACCAAGTTTGGTGACCCCAGCAAAAAAAGCCCTATCAAGCATATGGAATGCTAACCTTGAACTTTGACCTCTTGACCCCAAACCCATAGTCAGAGGTCAGGATCCCAAGGTGAACTTGTCTACCAGGTCTGGTGGCCCTAGCTTTACTCATACAGTAATAAGGCATAAGGAATGTTAACCTTGACCTTTGACCTTTTGACCCCAAACCCATAGTCAGACATCAGGTTCCCAAGGTGAATCTGTATACCAGGATTGGAGGCCCTAGCTTTATTCGTTTTATAGTAATAGTAAATGTTGCATTTACCAGAGTGCAACTGCAATGTTAACTTTGAACTTTGACCTTTGACCCCTGGACCTCAAACCCATAGTTAGGTCAGGGTGTAAGTCGTCCAAGATGTGTTTTAGATACAACACCTGTATCGATTTGAAAAACCTACATCATTTCTTTCAGTAGTTATTGTGTTTAGAAGATTTAGGGAAAATCTGACCACTGATGTTTGACCTCAAGGTCATCCGATAAGAGTCAAATTGCAATATGCACATCATCAGAGTATATCAAACCATGGTCCCAAGTTTCAAAACAATCGGAACAAAAGTGTAGGAGGGGTTTTCACAAAAGTGGGACAAACAGACGGACAGACAGACAGACGAACGGGCGGGCGGACGGACAGGCTGACCCATAACATAATCCCCCTTTGAGCTTCAACTGGTGGGAGATAAAAAATGACTACTGGCAGCCACTGGCTACAAAGCCAGAAAGATGCCAACACAGCTTCATTCCTTTGATCAGACGAGGGGGAAACTGGTGTTTTGTGTTAACTGAATACCGTCCAACAGCAGAAGCAGCACCACAATAATTAGCACATGCATGTAAATCAACAATGGCCGTCCATACTAATCCTTGAACCTTCACTCAGTTGTACATGTTTCTTTGAACCGATGAAAAGTAATCACTTGTCACTGAAATGTTCACTCATAACAAACAGATTTGTTCCGTGGGACGGCTGCAGCACGAGATAATCCACTTGTGTTCATTTTTAGCAGCGTGACTGCTTGTGTGTGTGTCAGCGTGTGACAGCTCTGTGGGACTCGCGGCTATAGTGTGAGAGTGATGATTGCTGGTGAAATGGGACGGCGGCACTGGAGGAAATCTGTTCATTATCTGCAAATGAGATTTAGAAACCATGGCTCCACATATGACCGCAGCACACGGGGGTGAGCCCAAAACTGTGTTTATTTAAAAAAATGTGCACTCAGACAGTAACGAAGGGCGTTTCATTTGTGTGGAAAATTTGCTGTAGTGTTTCATCCCTGAAGCAGTCGGGGATTTGAGGGGGGATGCCAGCCCCCTTGTTAGCAAAATGACCCCAAAGCATCCTGTCATCCCCCATCGCCATTCATAAGTGTAAATCTGGTGAACTTTTCTCATTAATTGGCAAAATTTGTCTTTTAATTTTGCAACTTTTTTCCTGTAAATTTGCAGCATTTTTGTCATAAATTTGCAACTTATTTTCTCATAAGTTTCCAACTTTTTTCTCAAAAATGTCCAACTTTTTTTTCCTCATAAATGAGCATTTTTCCCCTATAAATTTTAAACTGTTGTAGATTTGCAACTTTTTCACACAAATCTGTGATTTTTCACTCATAAATTAGCATATTTTTTCCTGGAAATTTTAAACTTTTTGTGTGGATTTGCAACTTTTTACTCAGAAATTTGTAACTTTTTCTCATAAATTTGGAACTTTTTTTAATAATTTTGTGACTTTTTTCTAATCTTTTTGCATTTTTTCCTATAAATTTTAAACTCTCTTGTAGATTTGCAACTTTTTCACAATAATCTGTGACTTTTTCCTCACAAATTAACATTTGTTTTCCCTGGAAATTTTAAACTTTTTGCTCATAAATTTGCAACTTTTTGGCTCACAAGTTTCCATATTTTCTCATAAATTAGCATTTTTTCCTCTAAATATTAAACTTTTTTTTTTATAGATTTGAAATTTTTTCCCTGTAAATTTTCAACTATTTTTCTTGTAGATTTGCAACGTTTTCCTCAAAAATTTGACTTTTTTCTAATAAATTTATTACTTTTTTTCCAATAAATTTTCAATTTTTTTGTTGTAGATTTGCAACTTTTTTACAAAACTCTGACTTTTTTGTCATAAATATGCATTTTTTTTAAATAAATTTGTGACATTTTTTCTCAAAAAGGTACAACTTTTTGTTCTCATAAATTTGAAATTTTTCCTGAAAATTTTCAACTTTTTTCTTAAATGTCCAACTTTTCCCTCAAAAATTTGTGGCATTTTTCTTATAAATTTGCATTTTTTTTTACTGTAAATTTTCAATTCTTTTTGCATAAATTACCCTTTTTCTTATAAATCTGTCATTTTTCCTGTAATTTTTTTAGTTTTTTTGCATAAATTTACAACTTTTTCCATGTAAATTTGCAGCATTTTTATCATAAATTTGCAACTTTTTTCTCCTAAGTTTGCAATTTTTCCTGTAAATATTGAACTTTTTTCTCATAGATTTGCAACTTTTTCATAAAAAAAATTGACTTTCTCATAAATTTGCAATTATTTTCTTGTATATTTTCTACTTTTTTCTTGCACATTTGCAGTGTTTTCATAAAAAATTGTGACTTTTTTCAAATAAATTTGCTACTTTTTTGCTGTAAATTGCCATCTTTTTTCTTATCAATTTGCAGATTTTTTCTTGTAAATTTGCAATTTTTTTTCATAAATTTGTGACTCCCCCCCCCCCCAAAAAATAGCACTTTTTTCACGTAAATTTTCAGCCTTTTCTCATAAATTTGCAACACACATCTGGATGCTGGTTACGTTTTTATTCTGTAGTTAGTGTAAATTGAAATTTGTAACTTTTTCATTTTTGAACTGGCCTCTTTTATCATATTGTTGCACCTTTATTCTTGCAGATTTGTAGCTAATTTACGTTTATACATTTGCACCTCATGCTACCTCAACTTCCTTGGTGAAAAGTCCACATGCCCCCTTGTTAAAAAAACAAAAAAAACAGTTCACCTACTGCCCAGAGGTATTCTGACCAAAGCACCTCTAGAAGCTGTCTCAATGTGTAGAAAGGGGGCATAATCCTCTTTCACCATTTCAAAAGTAATCTAGAGACTAATAAACACTTTCTGTATTTAAGCTTTTTTTTTTTTTTTTAGATCCCCAGAGCTGGGCAGACATGTGGCATCCAGAGGCTTAGTCTCCCCTCTCTGTGTGCTCGCTGCTGAGCACGCAGACTAATATGTCACAGAGTTCAGCCTCATCTGGGATCTCATTACCCGACACCGTCAACTGAATCGCTGCAAAAACTGGAAACAACTGTCTCTGCTGAGCTGAATTATGTATTTAACCCATCCCTCCTCCAGCCAAACAAACAAATCCCCCGTTTAACCTTTGCTTGTCTGGTAAACACTCAGTGAGCCCGTTTTCCCCAGGAGGCCCACATTCCTCCCAGGTGAGATATTTTTGAACAGGTGGAGCTGAGCGGGCCAGACCTTTTCAGCGGCCTTGGGATGAGTGGCGCACCTTCTTTGGCTCCCGCCACCAGCTGGGTGAATGCACCGGCTGTAGGGTTGTTGTTTTTTTTAAATTGAGGGTGAATTGGCTGCTTAAACAGCCCAGATATCTTCCACAGCCCATCTGAGGGAGGAAAGTTAACGGAAACCAGAAGTTTACATCCACTGTAAAGACACACAACTTTCTTTTTTTTCTCACTGTCTGGCATTAAATCACAATAAACTTTTCCGGTTTCAGATCAGTTAGGATGACCAAAACTGTTTGTTTTTTTGAGGATTTTGTAGAGGATTTTTAGATTTTTTTCTTACTTTCCTCAAAATCAGAAGTTTACATACATTTCATTATAATTTGGTAGCATCTATCTATAAATTCAAGGAACGTCTGCCTGTCTGTTCCTCACATATCTCTCAAACCGTTTGTCAGACTGACCGACGGTGCATCCGGAAAGTATTCACAGTGCTTCACTTTTTCCAAATTTTTTATGTTACAGCCCTATTCCAAAAGGGATTAAATTAATTTTTTCCTCAAAATTCTACACCCAACACCCCATAATGACAATGTCAAAAAGGTTTTTGGGAGATTTTAGCAAATTTATTAAAAATAAAAAAAATAAGAAACCATGTGTACATAAGTTTTCACAGTCTTTAATCAATACTTTGTTGATGCATCTTTGGCAGCAATTACGGCCTCAAGTCTTTTTGAATATGATGCCACAAGCTTGGCACACCTATCTTTGGGCAGTTTCGCCCATTCCTCTTTGCATCACCTCTCAAGCTCCATCAGGTTGGATGGGAAGTGTCAGTGCACAGTCATTTTCCGATCTCTCCAGAGATGTTCAATTGGATTCAAGTCTGGGCTGTGGCTGGGCCACTCAAGGACATTCACAGAGATGTCCTGAAGCAACTCCTTTGATATCATGGCTGTGTTCTTAGGGTCATTGTCCTGCTGAAAGACGAACCGTCGCCCCAGTCTGAGGTCAAGAGCGCTCCCAGGCAGGTTTTCATCCAGGATGTCTCTTTACATTGCTGCATTCATCTTTCCATCTATTCTGACTAGTCTCCCAGTAACTGCTGCAAAAAAAAACATCCCCAGAGCATGATGCTGCCACCACCACTGGCGTGGTTATGAGCAGTGCCTGGTTTGCTCCAAACATGACGCCTGGCATTCACATCAAAGAGTTCAATCTTCGTCTCATCAGATCATATAATTTTGTTTCTCATGGTCTGAGAGTCCTTCAGGTGCCTTTTGGCAAATTCCAGACGGGCTGCCATGTACCTTTTACTAAGAAGTGGCTTCCGTCTGGCCACTCTACCATACAGGCCCGATTGGTGCATTGATGCAGAGATGGTTGTCCTTCTGGAAGGTTCTTCTCTCTCCACAGAGGAACACTGGAGCTCTGACAGAGTGATCATCGGGTTCTTGGTCACCTCCCTGACTAAGGCTCTTCTCCCCTGATCACTCAGTTTAGACGGCTGGCCAGCTCTAGGAAGAGTCCAGGTGGTTCCGAACTTCTTCCATTTATAGATGATGGAGACCACTGTGCTCATTGGGACCTTCAAAGCAGCAGAAATTTTTCTGTACCCTCCTCCAGATTTGTGCCTCGAGACAATCCTGTCTTGGAGGTCTACAGACAATTTCTTTGACTTCATGCTTGGTTTGTGCTCTGACATGCACTGTCAACTGTGGGACCTTATATAGACAGGTGTGTGCCTTTCCAAATCATGTCCAATCCACTGAATTTACCACAGGTAGACTCCAATTAAGCTGTAGAAACATCTCAAGGATGATCAGTGGAAACAAGATCCACCTGAGCTCAATTTTGAGCTTCATGGCAAAGGCTGTGAATATTTATGTACATGTGATTTCTTAGTTTTTTATTTTCAATAAATTTGCTAAAATCTCAAAAACAAAAAAAAATTTTTCCTGTTGTAATTATGGGGTATTGTGTGTAGACTTTTAAGGACAAAAATGAATTTAATCCCTTTTGGAATAAGGCTATGACATAACAAAATGTGGAAAAAGTGAAGCGCTGTGAATACTTTCTGGATGCACTGTAAGATTTTATAAGTGCTTTGCTCAGGTCACGAGGGTGTGCATTGTTGATTGTCTAAAAATGTGACAACTTCCGAGAACAAAAATAATTCTAAACGCATCCCCAAGTATGGAGTCATTCAGACAAAATAAGCCATTTTTATTAATAAAAGTTTAGCCATCGCTCTGTCTTCACATACCCTGGCTTCTAGATGTGTGGGCGAGGTTTAGGATTGATTCTGCTGATTTGATAATAAGCAGCATAACGACCACTCACCACAGTGCTCCGTGAACTGAACAAGGAAGTAAAAAGTGGCCAGTTGGACTGAAAAAGATAAAAGTTAAGATTTAATCTGTAAAAAATTATAACATAATGTTGCTGTGATTGTGTAAGGTCTAAATCAGGGGTGTCAAATCATGTGGCATGGAGGGCCAAGACCCTGCAGGCTTTACCTCCAGTCAGTGTCTTCAACAGCAGTTTTCTCATGAATTTCTTCCCACTGATTACTGATAATGAAAACACCTGCTGAAGAGACTGGGTAGAAGAGAAAGCCTCCAGGGTCTTGGCCCTCCATGGCACGTGATTGGACACCCCTGATCTTAATGATAATTCGGCATATGTGGAGAACACGAGGCGCGTGAGCTCACTGGGAGGAGCTCCAGCAGGGACTTGGAGTCTGACAAAGAAGACCTGCGTATCCAACACAGAACACACCGGGAGAAGCAGAGGCTGGACCAGTGGGCTGCGGTCCTTGGCGTGGAGGCAAGCCCAGCCTGCCCAGTCAGCTGTAGATGGGAGTCCCAACTGCTGCTTCACCCATGTGCTGCCACTGTCCTTTATCACAGCCCATTGTGCTCGCGCTAGTATCTAAAAATTAAAATGTTAATAATAATACCGCCATGACTGTGGAGCGGAAAGGTCAGATCAGTTGCATATCATATGTGGACACATATGCACGCTTTGACTCAACGACTGTGACCAAACTGGACACAAAAACACCCAAATAACAAATTAAATCATTTTTAGTTAAATATTTACTGACAAATGGGCAACACTGATTCAACAGTTGCAACCAAATGGCTTCTTCTGCTGTGCATAACCTCACTAAATGATATGATGAAGTATTCGAGAACAAACTACTTTGCTCAGCTTATATCCTTAAACAAGGGAAATCCCAAGTTTTTGTTTGACACTATTGTCTCACCATTGTCTCACCTGATTTAGCCATGGTTCCTGCTTATTCTAATGCTGAATGTAATGACTTTGCAAATTTTATGGTGACTAAGGTGAATGATATTAGAGCAAGCACTACACCATCTGCTAAGGACCTTGGCCTGAATCAGGCCCCCTCTAACACGTGGTCCTTATTAACTCCAGTCACATTACTGGATGTAAATGGTCTTCTGGCCTCTATGAAGCCCTCTTCAAGCCCTTAGATATCCTCCCAACATCACTACTTTTCAAAATATTTGACTCTATCGGGCCTTTAATTGCCGAAATCATTAATTGGTCACTTTTATCATGCACTGTTCCCAGTCTGTTGGGGGTGACAATGACTGTTTCATTTAGGTCTTATCAGATTCCTCCACGCAGCTCTGTCCTTCGCCCTCCACTGCCAGGAACTCCTGACCTTGTTAACCCGGGAGGGGGGGCGGTGATGTTCCCAGTTCTTTTAAACAGTGGTTGAACCCAAATTAAAGAAACAGAACTGAACAATTACAGGCCAATTTCAAAGCTTCCCTTCTTATCCAAATTGCTTGAGAAAGTAGTAGCCGAGCAATTAACTACATTCATAGAGAGAAATAAAATCTTAGACACCTTCCAGTCTGGTTTCCGCAAAATGCACTCCACCAAGAAAGTCTCCAGTGACATCATGATGGCAGCAGATTCTGGTCAGTACTCGGTCCTGGTGTTGTTGGATCTCACTGTTGCTTTTGACATGGTGGACCACAATATATTGATAAATAGGATGAAGGACACATTTGGTATTTCAGGATTAGTTCTGAAATGGTTCTCATCTTATTTAACTGACAGAGGGTTTTGTGTTTTCTTTAATGAGAAGATGTCAGAGGTTAAAGGACTTTCCTGTGGGGTTCTTCAAGGCTCAATTCTGGGCCCTACTCTGTTTTTATTGTATTTAACCCCACTTGGTCAGATTGTTAGTCAGTTTAAGGGTGTTTCTTACCATTTTTACGCAGACGGCATTCAGCTTTACTGCTCTTTTAAAGAAAATGAGCTGAACATTTTAACAACATTGTATGCCTGTCTGCCATTAACAAATGGTTAAACAATAACTTCCTACAATTAAATCTTAACAAGACAGAAACAATGATCATCGCTCCAGACAGTAAAATTCCTCTGATAAAGCAACGCTTAGGTCACCTAGGCTTTTCTGTCTGGCCCAGCCTGCGTAACCTGGGTGTTGTTTTTGACAATGCTATGTCACTGGACTGCGCCATGGTTGGCAACTAGTCAGAAATTGCTTTTTTCATCTGAGGAATACAGCAAAACTTAGACCTATAGTCTTAACACCTGAACTAGAAATGATCATTCATGCTTTTATCTCGTCTCGCTTAGACTATTGTAATGCCCTTTTTATGTGTTTTAATAAAACTGCTGTTGCCCGCCTTCAGACTGTGCAAAATGCAGCAGCTCGGCTTTTAACCCGGACAAAGAAAAGGGAACACATTTCCCCAGTTTTATCGCCCCTTCATTGGTTGCCAGTTGCTTTTAGATTTTATTTTAAGATTTTAATTTTGACTTTTAGAGATCTTGATGGCCAAGCCCCTTCATACATCTCAGCCCTCTTGACTCCTTATGCCACGACATGATCACTAAGATCCTCAGACCAGAGACTCCTGGTGGTCCCTCGGACCAAATTCAGAATCCATGCAGATCGATCTTACAAGACCGCTGCACCACGGCTTTGGAACGCACTTCCCCTGTCCTTGCACTGCCTTGAGTATGTTGACTCTTTTAACCCTTTGAGTGTGTATGGCGCACTTCTGCGCCTGTCAGCTGATCGGTCTAAACAAAGCCTGTACAGCTGAATAGAGTGTGAAATGTACAAACCTTCTAACACCACTTGGTGGCCGAGAGGTGTGGCTTTTCACTTACCGTGAGAACTGGAAATGGTCCAATGCAATAAGTAGGTCAAATCAGCGTTTGAAGCCTGCCCCTTTTCATTCTGCTGTTTGACGCGGAGGAAACAGGACGGCGAGGAAAAGGCTCTCAGCTGAAGAGGTATTAGCCCTGGTATTCGCCGCTCCTGGGTCAGAGGAAGAGCTTAGTCCTAGTTCGTCATCTGCGTTAGAGTCCAGCTCTGATTATGTGCCTTCAGACAATGGTGCAAGCAGTTCTTGTGAAAGTGGAGACGGACATCTTGTGCGCGATGCTGCAGCTGCGTTTTCTGTGTCCAGCCGTGCCCAAAATGGCACAGGAGCCTCATCTGCAGATTGCTCTGCTTTGCCAAACCGTGGTCGCGGAGCGAAAAGGTCCAGAGCAGCCCGTGGGCGACGTTTGGCTGGGCAAGAGCGCACTGCCAGTGCGTATCGACGTGTGCCACGTGTGCGCGGTGGCAGGACAATTGGTAGTGGCGATGCAGCGGGAGGTTTGGACATTGACGGCTGGGAGCTTCTTAGAGGTGAAGATGTAGATCAGCCGTGGCTGAAAGCATTTGAACAGCCAGTTGGACATTGTGGTGAGAAGGACCTGTCATCTTCACCCGCCATTGATTTTGTGTCGCTTTTTTGGACTCCGGAATTCTGGATGCTTGTGACCGATGAAACAAACAGGTACATATTTGTTGCATAAACTGTTTCATTTGCTTCATTTTAGTTTAGTGTGAAACAAATGAGCCATGAGATTTGTTTGTTTTTTTAATGATTTTTAGTAATTTTGTCAATGATGGGACAAAAGGCCATGTGTTGACAAAGTGTGAAACAAAAATTGTCCATCCATCCATCTTCTACCGCTTTTCCAGAGCGGTAGAAGATGAAGTGGCAAATGAAGGGACAAAAGGCTATGTGGTGACAGTGTGACACCAAAATTGTTTTTGTTTTGAATGATTTTTAGTAATTTTGTCAATGATGGGACAAAAGGACCATGTGGTGACAGTGTGTGAAACAAAAATTATCCATCCATCCATCTTCTACCGCTTTTCCGGAGCAGTAATTAGGTCCAATTATGCACAATGCATGGATGCAAGTTCACCTGGCAGACACCTGGGTACCTCTGCAACACTTTTATAATTGGGACTTTGCATCTAACTGTAATTCTGAAGCTATAGTGTTATAATGAAATTTGGATTGTTGCAATATGCAAATTAGGTCAAATTATGCACAATACATGGATGCAAGTTCACCTGGCAGACACTTGGGTTCCTCTGCAACACTTTTGTAATTGGGACTTTGCCTCTAACTATTACCGTTCTGAAGCTATAGTGTTAAAATAAAATTTGGATTGTTGCAATATGCAAATTAGGTCCAATTATGCACTACGCATGGATGCAAGTTCACTTGGCAGACACTTGGGTTCCTCTGGAACATTTTTGTAATTGGGACTTTGCCTCTATTACCGTTCTGAAGCTATTGTCATTTGAAAATTTGAGGTCAAACTCTGCGTTTTCCTGACAAAAATTCTACACGCTCAAAGGAGTTAAAAACTAATTTGTTGGGGGGGCGCTGTTGTGCGGTCAATGGAGTAGGACGCAGTTTTGGTGGCTCCTGCCAACTTCGTAAAATATTGTTATTCAGTTGTGCAGTTTTCTAAAAACCCAGTGTTTTTTTCTTGGCTCTTTTTCGCTGTGTATCTTAAGAGATACTTTTGAATTGTTTTGCAATGTCGGGGAAAGGAAAAACCCGCACTATTCAGACGCACCTGAAGCCTTGTTCACAGGCCCCGACTTCAGAGCCGCTAGCTCAACCTGTTGATCCAGCCCCTGTTTTGAACGCTGAAGCTTTGAAAATTGAGCTGCTTTCCTCTCTAAAAGAAGACATCTCTGGTATTATTAAGAAGGAGCTACAAGAGATTATCGGAGACGCTTTGGCACCTCTTAAGGTTGAGTTACAGTCTGTGAAATCACAGTTAGCGAGCGTCAATGCTGCTATTGATGCTAAGTTGGCTAAGCTAACGTGCACTATGGGGGACATGGAAGAAACGCTCACAGCTTATACGGATGACATGACTGATATGAAAACAAGTGTTGAGCGCCTCAATGCTAAGGTTGCTGTGCTGGAAGACAAATGTGAAGATCTAGAATCAAGATCGCGACGCAATAACATAAGGATTATTGGCGTTGAAGAGGGTCCAGACTCTTTTTCTCCTACTGCTGTGGCTGCGTTGCTGAAAAATGCTTTTTCTTTGGATAAGGAACCACTAGTGGATCGGTCTCATCGTACTCTTCAGCCTAAACCTAAACCGGGTGAGCGACCACGAGCCATTGTGTGCAGGCTTCACTACCACAGTGACTGTGTTGATATATTACGGCGTGCGCGAGAGCTCCAGCGGATTAAAGTCGGAGGTATGACTTTGTCGGTCTTTCCGGACTACACCGTCAAGATTGCACGGGCTCGGGCTGCATTCAACGAGGTTAAGCGGCTACTCCGTGGCATTGATGGAGTCAAATACGGACTTCTCCACCCGGCGCAGCTACGCATTTCTTACCAGGGGACTGAAAAGAAGTTTACTTTGCCGGAAGACGCGAAGGAATACGTCAAGACTCTGATTTCTGGGTGAGCTGTGAACCTTTCATTATAATCCTTATATATGCTCGGACTCTAGACTTGTTGCTGTTACCTGGACATTTGCGCTTATTTGCTTTATTTTGGGAGTGTTCATTAGAATCTCTTAGTGTATTGTTGAGTTTAATATTATCATTACTTTTTCTTACTTTATTGTTCAGATTACAATACTGGTATAAAACAGCATGTAATTTAATCATTGCACATATTATAATTCAATTTCTGGAAGTTGGCAGGAGACATGTTTTCCATTGGTATATATATATATATTTTTTTTTTTTTTCTCTGCTCGGCTTTGCCTCCGAGTTGTTCCTATTTAACTGAGAACAACTTTTCTTTGTGTGTGACACTGCTGTCTCCATTGGTTTTTGGGTGTGTTTTTTTGTTACATGGAGACTTTGGGTGTATTTGTTTTGGGGGTTCTTTTGGGTGGGTGGTGTTTTACCTCAGCTCACAGCAATAGTTCTTGTGTTGGTTGTTTTTTTTTGGTACATGTAAACGGCTAGTACCAATATAGGCCATGGTACAGCTTTACTAGGCGCATCTTTGCGATTCATTAGCTGGAATATTAAGGGCATGGGTCATCCTGTTAAAAGATCAAAAGTTTTTAACCACTTAAAACATTTAAAATCCTCAATAGTGTTTCTGCAGGAGACCCATCTTCGGATAAAAGATCATCATCAGTTGCACTGCTCTTGGGTGAGCCAAGTTTTTCATTCAGAGTTTAATTCTAAATCAAGGGGGGTTGCTATTCTTATTAATAAAAATGTACAATTCTCAGCCACTAACATTATAGCTGATAAAAACGGCAGATATGTGATAGTTGCCGGTACTTTGATGCAGAAAAAGGTTCTGTTAGTCAATGTATATGCCCCAAATATTGACAATGTTGAATTTGCAAACAAATTACTAAGTAGCTTACCATTTTTGAATTCACATTTGTTAATCTTAGGGGGCGATTTAAATTGTGTCTTTGATCCATTATTAGATCGATCTAATCCCCGTAATCTAAATAAGTCTTTAATGTCTCAAACATTTTCTGATTTCATGACACAGAATGGCTTTGTCGATCCTTGGAGATTCCGCAATCCAACCAGTAAAAAATTCTCCTTTTTTTCTAAGGTGCATCATTCTTACTCCAGGATTGATTACTTTTTTATTGACTGTACTTTAAATTCCTGTGTAGTTTCCTCTGATTATTTAAGTATAATAATATCTGATCATGCACCATTATTATTAGATATTCAGTTGGGTGCCTATAAACGTAGTCTTCCTTCATGGAGGTTTAATTCTCTTCTTTTAGCAGATAAAGAGTTTTGTGATTTTATTTCCAATTCAACTGATGAGTTTTTGTTGTTTAATAAAAATGATTCTACTTCATATTCATTATTATGGGAGACTCTTAAATCCTACCTTAGAGGACAAATCATTTACTATTCTGCTCTTTCTAATAAGAGACGTCACACCAAGTTTTCTGAACTCACTTTAGCTATTAGTAATATTGATCAAAGTTATGCCTTAAATCCTACACCAGAATTATTTAAACAGCGCATAGAGGTACAGTCAGAACTTGATCTAATTTCAACCCAAGAAGCTGAACGGCTATTACTACAAAATCGTGGAACTCATTATGAATATGGCGACAAAGCAAGCCGTCTGTTGGCACATCAGCTACGCCGTCAAGCTAATTCTCGGATTATAAGTAGTATTCAGAATAGTCAACATATAATCACGACAGATCCTAATGAAATCAATGCCACATTTAAAACATTTTATTCCTCATTATATACGTCGGAGTTCCCAACAGATTCACATAACATGAACTTATTTCTTCATGACCTCTCGAATCCTGTAATTGACTCAGACACTGCAAAAAGCCTGGATTCCCCACTCGGCCTTGTTGAAATAATTAACTCAATTGAAGCAATGCAATCAAACAAAGCACCTGGCCCTGATGGATTTCCCATTGAATTTTATAAAAGATTTACGGAAAAATTAGCACCTTTACTTTTAGCTACCTTTAATGAATCATTAGAACGAGGTATTCTTCCTCCAACTCTAACACAAGCTTCGATTGTTTTACTTCATAAAAAGGACAAAGACCCAACTCTTTGTAGCTCTTATAGACCACTATCTTTGCTTAATGCTGACGTGAAAGTGTTAGCCAAAGTAATTTCTTCCCGTCTGGAGAAGGTTCTCCCTTTGATTATATCTGAAGAACAGAACGGTTTTGTTAAGGGACGACAATTATTTTTTAATATACGCACTCTCTTCAATATAATTTATGCAAAACAGTCATCTGATTCATCAGAAATAGTCATATCGCTAGACGCTGAAAAAGCGTTCGACAGGGTAGAGTGGGAATATTTGTTTGCGGTTTTGAGGAAATTTGGATTCAATGAGAAATTTGTTTCTTGGATTCGTCTCCTCTATACATCCCCGAAGGCAAGGGTTCAAACTAATGATATGTTTTCTGATTACTTTTCTCTTGGACGTGGAACACGGCAAGGCTGTCCATTATCGCCCTTGCTCTTCACTATTGCCATTGAGCCTCTGTCCATTGCGTTGCGGTCTTCCAATTTATTTAGTGGGATTTTCCGAAATGGAACTGAACACAAGTTGTCGTTATATGCGGATGATTTGTTGTTATATGTGTCAAATCCAGTTAGTTCTATCCCCAATGTCTTGAGTATTTTAAATAATTTCAGTTCCTTTTCCGGTTATAAATTGAATTTGGAAAAAAGCGAATGCTTTCCTATCAACATGACTGCCTGGGATCTTCAGCAGTCTGACATACCCTTCAAACTTAGTCCCGCAGGATTCAAGTATCTTGGTATAAATGTGACACGCTCTTTCTCTAGCCTAGCTTCAGCCAATTTTTCTCCCCTTATTGCCAAAATAACCTCTGACGTCCAGCATTGGCGAAATCTCCCTCTGTCACTCTTGGGTAGGATTAATGTTGTCAAGATGAATATCTTACCAAAATTCCTTTTTTTATTTCAGTCAATTCCTCTTTTTCTGCCTAAAAGCTTTTTTGATTCTCTGGATAAGATAATTTGTGGCTTTATCTGGAATGGTAAACCACCTAGAGTGCGTAAAAAATTATTGCAAAGATGTAGACTTAGCAGGGGACTTGCATTACCTGATTTCCAGTCTTATTATTGGGCGGCACATATACATAAAATCTGCTATTGGTTAAAGTCTTTTCGCTCCCCATGGTGTAGAATGGAATTATCATCCTGTCGGGGGTCGTCAATACCTGCATTAATTTTTTCTTCTTTGCCTACAAAACCCTCTTTGTATACGGACAGTCAAGTGGTTCTCAACACATTAAAAATATGGTTTCAGTTTAGGCGGCGCTTTGGTTTTGTATCTGCCTCCTCTTTATGTCCTTTAACTAAAAATCATTTGTTTCCCCCATCTCTCTCAGATTCGTCATTCTCAGACTGGCATGACAGAGGTATTAAACATATAAGGAATTTATATACATCTGGGCTTTTTGATAGTTTTACCAATTTATCTTTCAATTATAACTTACCCGGCACCCATTTGTTTCGTTATTTTCAAATACGTAATTTTGTTTCTAAGTGTTTCTCTAACTTTCCTTCTATCCCTCCTGAGCAGCCCTGGGAAAGTATAGTTTCACATGGTCCACAACATAAAGGGTTGATATCCAAGCTTTATAATTCCACTTTAACATTAAACGATGAATCAAGTGTCAAAATAAAAAATTTGTGGGAGAAAGAATTGGGTATACAGATGACTGATGAGCTTTGGGAGGATGCCATTAACAGAATTAGAACGTCTTCCTCATGTGCTCGTCTTAGCTTGATTCAGTTTAAGGTAATATATAGAGTCCACTACTCAAAACTGAGACTCTCTGAGATTTACCCAGAAGTTGATGGTAGTTGTGATAAATGTAAGGGATCTCCCTGCCACCTTGGCCATATGTTTTTTCTTTGTCCGGAATTATACAGTTTTTGGTCTAGTTACTTTACAATTATCTCCAGGGTTCTTCAAGTGACTCTGCTGCCTTCTCCATTTATTGCCATATTTGGGATTCCTGATTCCTCTGTAGTTTTGAATTCGGTACAAAGGGATATTGTGGCCTTTACATCCTTAATAGCAAGGCGTACTTTACTGCTGCATTGGAAATCTGTCAGATATCCCTCAATTTCCCTATGGCTCAAGGACATGATGTTTTTTCTAAAACTTGAGAAAATTAAATACACTATAAGAGGATGCACAGAAAGGTTTTACCAGAAATGGCAATGTTTTATATCTTACTTTTCTAATCTAAAAGTCTTACCCATCTAATTATGTCAGCATGTGCCTTGTTATATATATATATATATTTTTGTTATTTTTTTTCCTACTCTATTATGTGTATTTGTTTCAAATTATATGCCTGTTGAGGTACTTCCTCTACTGATCTTGTGAGCTGGGGGGGGGGGGGGGCTGTTGTTCGAGGGGATATTATAAAAAAAAAAAAAAAATCTGGTGCTTAAGTGTGTAGTACTTGTTGAGGCACTATTTGATCCTATATACATATACTGTATGTATATGTGCTAAATAAGTGTATCTTTATTTTTTGTTTCAAGAAGTATTATGCCAACTTGTCTGTAATTTCTGAAATTGATTTCAATAAAAACACATTGGAAAAAAAAAAAAAACTAATTTGTTTAGACAGGCTTTTAGCTCTCATTGAATGGCTTTTATGTCTTCACTGTTATCTCTTTTTATCCCTATTAATGTCTATATTTTATCTTCTTTCTATTGATTTTCATCTCTGGGTATTTGTAAATTTTAACTTGAAGTGAAGCACTTTGTGATATATATCCATGAAAAGTGCTATAGAAATATACTTTCCTTGCTTGCTTGCTTGTATAATAATGTTGGGTGTTTTGTAGTTAAATCAGTTGAAATATAAAATGATGCACTACAATGGGTCTCAAATATTTGTAAACGTGTCCTGTTATAGTACTGCATGAGTTTACTGACGATACACAGAAGAAATTCAATATTACACTGAACTCCATCACTGAACAGTGATATAAACTAAAATAATTACAGTGGTGACTGAACAACCCTCATCCCCCAAACACTATTATGAATATAATGTTATGACCCGAGCGCCGGTTCTGATCGCGCTCGGGTTAAAGTTATGTCTCGCTGCCGGCCTTGACAGCTGCGGGCTGTATTCTGGCCTCACCGGGCTCTTATTGTGAAGGTGCTCGGTGGGGTTTCCGCCTGTCAACGGTCGGCCAGCTGAGTGTCATTACCGTCGTTAGTGTTTCGCCATATAAGCCCAGCACTGGCGACGGTAAGACGCAGCAGTGTCAGTCGCTATACGTCTGAGCTACGGATGACTTGGACTATCATCTACCTTGTCTGCTTGTTGTTGACCGTCACTTCTCCGGCACCAGTAAGTGAGCTATTAGCCTTACCCCTTCCGGTGAAAGTAGACCTTTGTGTGTCTTTGCTTCAGCAGCCTGTGTAGCTAATTACTTAAACAACCTTTGCCTGTGTATGACCGTCTCCTCTTAAGGACCCGTAAGAGAGCTGTCTAGCCTTACGCCTCCGGAAGTGTATGGACTTATGTGTCATTGCCCCTGCATCTTGTGTTGTTCACTTCTCACCGTAATAAAACTCACTGTAAACTCACTGGTGACTGTATGCGTCTTATGCTGGCTCGTGAGGGCCAGCGCATGACAGTACACTGCTGCCAAAACAGCGTTACGGTGACGCCAACCCGAGACGCTATTCACCAGTGGGTTTGAGTTTTTTGGACATTTGCTCTTTCCTGTCCGGGTACCGTGTATGTGAAGAATGCCGTCGCGGAGGAACCGCGTGTGGAGTCCGAGCCACGAGCTGACTGATGTGCTGGAAGTGGTGGATGAGCTGCTCATCTCCGCTTCTCTGCTAGATTATGACCACGGCATACACTGGTACCTGGATGCCGCCGAGGATATACTTTGTCATCTCTCTCCCTGCTACGCTGACCACCCGGAAGTCGACGCGAGGAGGGAGGACATCGCTGCGCAACGCGAGATCTACCTGATGATGGAGGAGGAACGCGGCATGAAGCAGGAGAAGAGGCACTCCTGCTCTTTGCTCATGGATCCCGATCCTTACCTCGATCCGTTCCGGGAGTTCGCACCGTCTGGGGGCCGGCGAAGGCGTCGGTGCCGCGGCCGGGCGCATCCTCGGCAAGCTCCTGCTCCGGATCCAGTTCCGGGCCGCCGGGATGACCCCCTCAACCAGCTGGCTGCTGTGAGTGAGCTGAGTCCTGTGCCGGTGGGCTCCGTCCATGGGTCCGTTTCTACCATCCAGCGAGCGAGGGAAGGAGCGATGTCTGCTACAGCTGATACCATCCTCCCCCCAGGAGACAGGCAAGTTCAAGTTCACTTACCTATCGATCATAGTGATCTGTCTTGTCTGACTCCTGGGGGTGAAGCTCGGGGGTCGCAGCTCCCTGAGTTTCTTTCCCCAGCTGTAGCCATTTATATTAAACCTGCTGCCTCTGTGTCTCCTCCTGCTGAGCGGTCCTCGGCGTCAGTCCCACGCCATCGAACGAGGGGGAGGCCTGCAGCTCTGGGAAATATCCCGGCCCTGCAGCCTAGCATTGGACAGAGAAGAACGGACTGCAGTGAGGAGCCAGAGCCGACGAGAGAGCGTCCCCAGGGTTCCTCAGGGATGCAGCCCGAGTCAGCAGGTCCAGGGTCCTCTGCCCCCACGCCGTACGGGTTATTGGCGTGGACGCCAGCGTGTGAGGATCCAGCTGCAGAGACCATCAGGCCGGCTGTGGAACCCGACGCAGCCGAGTGGGAGCCCGACGACGAGCTGCTTCTTGAACCTGGATTGGCGAAGTCCTGGACGGCTCCAGAGCCCGAGTGCAGGCAAGTGCTCTTTCTTGTTTTCCTGTATGGTGTGTTAGAGCATTTTTGCCTGCCTCATGGGGAGGCGAGTGAGGGGCAGCCGTCCGCTGCACCCGAGCTCGTCTCGCTGGGCTCTGGCGCTGCCGGTGGAACTGATCCCGGTCCTCCCCTGTTTTCTGAGCACCTCCACAGCGTTACCGGTCCGGAGCCAGTCAAGGTCACGGGACTGGGGGTTCCAGGTTCGGAGATGGAGGTCGTCGCCGGGGCAGTCCTGACCCAGTCGGGGTCCGACGCGTGGGCCGAGGTGACCCAGTCGGGGTCCGACACGTGGGTCGAGGTGACCCAGTCGGGGTCCAACGTGGGTGCAGCGGTGACCCAATCGGGGCCCGTCGTGACCCAGTCGGGGTCCGACGCATGGGCGGAGGTGACCCAGCCGGGGTCCAACGTGGGTGCAGTGGTGACCCAATTGGGGCCCGTCCTGACCCAGTCGGGGTCCGACGCATGGGCGGAGGTGACCCAGTCGGGGTCCAACGTGGGTGCAGTGGTGACCCAATCGGGGCCCGTCCTGACCCAGTCGGGGTCCGACGCATGGGCTGAGGTGACCCAGTCGGGGTCCAACGTGGGTGCAGCAATTACCCAATCAGGGTCCGACGAGGTTCAGTCGGGGTCCGACTCTGGTGTGGCTGTGACCCAATCGGGGTCCGACGAGGTCCAGTGGGGGTCCAGCGCAGGTGCAGCTGTGACCCAATCAAGATTCGAGGGGGTCCAAGTTTTTGGTTGTCCTCCTTTCAGGAGCCACCAGCTGGGGTCCGTGAAAGGTTCTTGTTTGATGGTCTGGCGCTCCCCTGTTTTGTCGTGTTCAGGTGAGCGGCTGCATGCAATCCCTCCACGGTCCTGGTGGTTGTGGGATGCGGGTCGGCCACCTGAGGAACTGCTTGGAGCGTTCGGCGTCTTGGGTTGGCCACCCAATAAACTGTGTGTGTTACGGGGTGACCTGGTTCGGCCACCAGAGGACTTGTTTCTGGGGGCATGGGACTGGGGCAGGCCACCTGATTATCATGTACTGTGGGACTATCTGTGGGCCCATACGGGGCCTGGTCATGTTAAGTACGTCTGGAGATTTTTTTTTTTTTGTTCTTGTTTTCTTGTAAGCCAAAGTCATAGTCTTAGTCAGGTCTGAGCAATTTTTAGATTGCCTCTTGTTTTCTTGTAAGCCAAAGTCATAGTCGTAGTCAAGTCTGAGCAATTTTTGATTGCCTCTTGTTTTTTTTTTCTTCTTTGTAAGCCACAGTCTTAGTCACAGTCTAGTTCTGAGCAATTTTTGATTGCCTCTTGTTCTTGTTCTTTTGGAAAACCATAGTCATTGTCATAGCCAAAGCTAAGCAATTTTAGATTGCTCCCTGTGTGTTAGTGTGTATTTTTTTGTTTTGTCCGTGTTTTGAAAGCCATAGTCAGGTAAAGCAATCTATATTGCCTTTTGTGTTTTGTATCCATAGTTTGGTCAAGTCTTGTCTTTGTTTTGTTCTCCCCTCCTTTCTTGAGGGGCTATTGTATGGGGATTTTGTTTATTGTTCCCAGGTATTTTCATGTATTTTTTTTGGTTTCGTATGTTTTTTTTTGTCTGGTCATGGTCTTGTTCAGGGGTTGGTTTCTCTCCCTCCGCACCTGTCCTCCCACCTCCCACCCTGGGGGGGCGGGGGGGGGGCAGGGTGGTTCCTTGGGGTGTTCAGAGTGCGCCCGTGAAGGGAGGGTATTGTTATGACCCGAGCGCCGGTTCTGATCGCGCTCGGGTTAAAGTTATGTCTCGCTGCCGGCCTTGACAGCTGCGGGCTGTATTCTGGCCTCACCGGGCTCTTATTGTGAAGGTGCTCGGTGGGGTTTCCGCCTGTCAACGGTCGGCCAGCTGAGTGTCATTACCGTCGTTAGTGTTTCGCCATATAAGCCCAGCACTGGCGACGGTAAGACACAGCAGTGTCAGTCGCTATACGTCTGAGCTACGGATGACTTGGACTATCATCTACCTTGTCTGCTTGTTGTTGACCGTCACTTCTCCGGCACCAGTAAGTGAGCTATTAGCCTTACCCCTTCCGGTGAAAGTAGACCTTTGTGTGTCTTTGCTTCAGCAGCCTGTGTAGCTAATTACTTAAACAACCTTTGCCTGTGTATGACCGTCTCCTCTTAAGGACCCGTAAGAGAGCTGTCTAGCCTTACGCCTCCGGAAGTGTATGGACTTATGTGTCATTGCCCCTGCATCTTGTGTTGTTCACTTCTCACCATAATAAAACTCACTGTAAACTCACTGGTGACTGTGTGCGTCTTATGCTGGCTCGTGAGGGCCAGCGCATGACATATAAGTCATAAAAGATCACACAAATAAGTGATCTGACAACCAAATAAACAAGGGATCTGAAACACTCACTAATAATGGATGTCTCATTCATTTTCAATAATTAGGTATTCTGTAATTAATATTCACACAATCAAATAAATCTTACTGCTATTCATTCCCTTCATATTTGTCAAAGTCTAACAAGTGTGATTGCCTACATACAGTATAGCCTACACCACTTTGTATTCCACTTTCAAACACAGCCTACATTTGGGCCTGTAAAGCCTAATCGACCTACCTGCTTCAGACAAGAATACTTGCATTCTACGGGCAATGAACTAGTTACCTTTAAACTTTATGACTTGGGTCAAATGTTTTGGGTAGTGTAATGGATTTTTTTTATTATTATTGTCCATTCATTCTGTTTCCCATAATCATAAATGGCATTTCCACTCAGGACTTTTTCTATGAGACAGCAAGGGTCCAGCCCCAACCTTGAATACTGCTGACTCAGCGTTCTCAAAACAATGCATACTGTATTTGTTTGGTCTACTGTAATAGAACGCTCTGCTCTGTTCTGAGACTTTCAACATTTTCCGCTGCACTGCCTGTGTGCGGTGACGCGTGGCATTTTCCCTTCTCAGCCAAGATGAAAATAAATACCCAGAAGAGGCATCTTTGACTCTGCATTTTATTTATTCACCAGATCAAGAAGGGACATTTATTAATATAAAGAAAATCCACTATAGTATCCTTCCATAAGTTTCTCACAATAGTTTGCTGGAATTTTGGCCCATTCCTGCACGCAGCAAATGTCGGACAATATCATTTAGATCATGAATAGAAATCCCTAAACTTCTACAGCAAAAAAATCTTTCATTTTATGCACACATACTGCATAGGAACTGCTTATAGAGACTGAACACATCCCATGTGTTAAACCAAGTTCAGGACACAACGCAGAGAATTCTGCTGTGAAACAAATGCTGTAGCCACAAAAGCGTGACACCTTTATCTCTCACACATCCTGCATCCCAAGCTATAGAATATGTAAACTAATATTCATACAGTATTCAAACGAGCATTAGTTGAAGTGACAAATGAAAAGCAGTGTCACACTTCTCATTTTCCCACAGCTGCTGATGTATGTTATTTTCCTGAACAGGGGATTATAAAAGGCCTTGTTTACATCACATTATCTCCTCACAATTATTCATAAAAGTTCTGCTTTAGCTCCTAAATGTCAAAGAGAAAAGGCAGAACAACGACAGATTACCCTCACGGTGGAGCCCAGGCTCAAATGTATTATGTCTCTATCCCTCCCTTTATATGTGCCATCTTAATAAACATCAGTGCCTAGAAAAAACAAAAGTCCCACGAGCCAGTTGACACGCCACAGCACTTTAATGATAATGTGCTTTGCTCACGCAAACTGTAAACAAAGCAGGGTTGTATTTTCGCTCAACTCAGTTTTCAGAGGAGCTTCACATGCCAACCATAGGTGTAAATCTGGGTGGGGGGGGAAGGGGGAGGGAGACGTGTCCCAAAATCTGGAAAAAACAAAGAATTGTCCCAGCAATCTAAACCTTTCGACATCATGTTGCAGAAGTGAATAAAACACATTTGCAGCACCATTGCTAAGGATGCATGCAAAACAATTGTTTTCTGGGGGGAAGGGGGATTTGCGACTCTACTTGTGGATTTGTGAATTTTTTCTTATTAATTTGCAACTTTTTCCTTGTTAATTTGCAACTTTTTTCATGTAAATTTGCAACTTTTCTCTCATATATTCGCTACTTTTTTCATAAATTTGCAAATTTTTTTCATGTAAATTTGCTATTTTTTTCAAATTAATCTACAACTTTTTTAATGTAAATTTGCATTTTTCCCATTAATCTGCAGCATTGTTCTCGTTAATTTGCAACTTTTTAAATGTAAATTGTTCACTTCTTTCTCATTAATTTGCAACTTTTTCGTGTACATTTGCAACTTTTTTCTTGTTAATTTGTAACTTTTTCATGTAAATTACAACTTTTTTTCCCATTACTCTGCAACAATTTTGAATATTTTTTTTGTAAATTTGCAACTTTTCTCTCATTTATTTGCAAACTTTTTTCTCATTAATTTGCAACAATTTTGGACATTGTTTTTGCAGATTTGCAACTTTTCTCCCTCACTTTTTTCATGTAAATTTGTTTACATGGATGCTGGTTACGTTTTTGTTCTATGTAGTGTTTAATTGTTTTTATATTTGTCTAGACAATGACCAGATGAGCAGCGGCCCAGAGCTGCGGCCGCAAGGTCATCGGGGCATCTCGTGGTGGCAACCCCCAAACCAAGTAGTGGACACCAATGGTGAGGGGGCCATTAAGCTGAAGAAGGAGTCCTATCAAGCTTGGCTGGCTTGTGGGACTCCCGAAGCAGCTGAGGTGTACTGGCAGGCCAAGCGGAGTCCAACTCGGGTAGTTGCTGAAGCAAAAACTCGGGTGTGGGAGGAGCTCGGTGAGGCCATGGAACAAGACTTTAGGTCGGCCTTGAAGAGATTCTGGCAAACTGTCCGGCGGCTCAGGAGGGGGAAGCAGCTCCCTGTCCACACTGTGTATGGTGTGGATGGGGTGCTGTTCATTTCAACTGGGGATATCGTAGGGAGGTGGAAGGAATACTTTGAGGATCTCCTCAATCCCACTGATATGCCTTCCACAGAGGAAGCAGGGCTTGTGGACAAGGGGGATGACTCGCCTATCACAGGGGCTGAGGTCGCCAAGGTGGTTAAAAATCTCTTTGGCCGGGCCCTGGGGGTGGACGAGATTCGCCCTGAGTACCTCAAGGCCCTGGTTGTTGTAGGACTGTCATGGTTAACACGCCTCTGCAACATTGAGTGGAGGTCGGGGGCAGTGCCTTTGGCATGGCAAACTGGGGTGGTGGTTCCTCTCTTCAAAAAAGGGGACTGGAGGGTGTGCTCCAACTTTAGAGTGATCACACTCCTCAGCCTCCCTGGGAAGGTCTATGCCAAGGTACTGGAGAGGAGAGTCCGGCCGATGGTCGAACCTCGGATTCAAGAGGAGCAATGTGGTTTTCGTCCTGGCCGTGGCACATGGGACCAGCTCTTTACCCTCTCGAGAATCCTCTAGGGTTGGTGGGAGTTTGCCCAACCAGTTTACATGTGTTTTGTGGACTTGGAGAAGGCATTCGACCGCGTCCCTCATGGTTTTTTGTGGGGGGTGCTTCGGGAGTATGGGGTATCGGGCTTGTTGTTATGAACTATTCAGTCTCTGTACGACTGTTGTGAGAGTTTGGTTCGCGTTGCCAACACTTGATCGGACTCATTCCCAGTGAGAGTTGGACTCCACCAGGGCTGCCCTTTGTCACCGATCCTGTTCATAATTTCTATGGACAGGATATCTCAGTGCAGCCAGGAAATGGAGGGTGTGATGCTTGGTGACCACATGATCTCATCTCTGTTGTTTGCAGATGATGTTGTCCTGCTGGCTTCATCTAGCAATGACCTACAGTACTTGCTGGGATGGTTTGCCACTGAGTGTAAAGCAGTTGGGATGAGAATCAGCACATCCAAGTCCGAGTCCATGGTCCTCAGCCGGAAAAAGGTGGATTGTCCTCTCCGGGTTGGGGACAGGCACCTGTCCCGAGTGAAGGAGTTTAAGAATCTTGGGGTCTTATTCACGAGTGAGGGGAGAATGGAGTGAGAGATTGACAGACGGATCGGAGCAGCATCTGCAGTGATGCGGACGTTGTACTGGTCTGTTGTGGTGAAGAGGGAGCTGAGTTCTAAGGCAAAGCTGTCGATTTATCAGTCAATCTACGTTCCTACTCTCACCTATGGTCAGGAGCTTTGGGTAATGACCAAAAGAATGTGATCACGGATACAAGAGGCTGAAATGAACTTTTCTCCGTAGGATCGCTGGACTCACCCTTAGAGATAGGGTGAGGAGCTCAGTCATCTGGGAGAGGCTCAGAGTAGAACCGCTGCTCCTCCACATTGAAAGGAGCCAGCTGAGGTGGTATGGGCATCTGATCAGGATGCATCCTGGACGCCTCCCACTTGAGGTGTTTCGGGCACATCCCACTAGGAGGAGACCTCGGGGCAGACCCAGGACTTGCTGGAGAGACTATGTCTCCCAGCTGGTCGGGGAATGCCTTGGTATCCTCTCTGAAGAGCTGGAGCAGGTGGGTGGGGAGAGGGAAGTCTGGGCTTCTCTGCTTGAACTGCTGCCTCCATGACCCGGACCTCCGGAAAAGAGGTAGAGGATGGATGGCTGGATGGATGCATGGATGGTTATATATACATAAATGCAGACGTTTTCCCCACATTTTATAAAGTTGAATTCTACGCCATAACAAAACTCTCCTCAAAACCTACAATAATACTTCATTGTCCTCCTCAATATTTACCCTTGACAGAATGTTCTGTTTGTCGTCCCTCCACCAACAGTGAAATGAAATAACTGCCCATGGTGCCAAAAATCTACTCTTCCTCCTCAGCAGAAATGACATGCAGCACAGAGATTCTGACACCACCACTGTTCCAGCTGCCGTCTACGTTTTTCTTTTTTTTCCTAAAATGAACCCCATTCTGATGATTTGGGGACAAACTGCATGCCTCTCATTCATTCCTTGTGGTTTAACTCCTGCATTGTGACAGAGATGCGTGTCCGATCGCAGATGGCTTCACAGTGTGGATCGACATGAGGAAGCTGGTAGCCTGTGAGGTTCACTGCTGCTTTTAACCCCCCCTTTTTTCCCAGGCACGGAATCAGTGCATTTGGCCCTACAGACGTGTTGATTTATCACGCAGCAGTGGGCTGCAGTCTCAGTCTGTTCTCAGTGCGTTTGTGCTTAAGGGGGGTCGCACAGATAACAGGATGACACACGGTAAAGGAGGCTGAGTGTACATTTTTGAAGCTGAACTGCAGCAAATCCTCTGCTGGTATAGATAATGCAGTGTGGGCCTCGTTAATATTTGCTGGCTGTGCTAATGCTAATCATATAACGGACAGCAACGACACACTAAAACAGAGCACTCGTTCAATTTTTTTTCTTTTCCTTGTATATGCAAAGAAGTCCCTTTTCTGGACAGAGAAAATCACTAAATGCAAAAGGTGAGTATCTGTAACCATGGCAACAACAGTATATTTTAAGTAGCTACATTCAGATTGAGGAAAATACAAGACCCAAGAGAAGTCTATCGTCAGCCCAGTCAAACACTGCAAACTCCATCTGAAATACTGTTTCTACACTGAATACTAGTAAAAAAAAATGCAAAATGTCCACAAAAAAAGTTTAAAAAAAGTGTAAAAGACTGAAAAAAAAACAAAAAAGGGATATTATGACATGATTGGAGAGTGAAGTGTGGTGGATGCTCCCTGAAAGCTGAAACTGTTCCCACTGGACTATCAATCGATCATCAATCAAATTTTATTTGTATAGCACCTTTCGTACAACTGTGTATGTTGCCAAACTGCAACATAACCCCTAGTGATCAACAGTGGTAAAGATATAAAATATTGAGATCAGATGTCAGAACTTTCCAAGGCTATAACTTGAAAGTGGTAAGAGATAATGGCTTTACTGTCCATTAGAATGATGTAGAATATCATCCAAAGTTTCAGATAGGAGTAAATTTATGCACCTAATTTGCATACAAACAAACAAAGCCATTTGTCACTTACCGCTGGCAAAGCGGTGTCCGTTTGCAGCATTCTGGTCATAATTTTGTCCTCTCACGGTCATTTTAGCTTTCTCTCCTACATCCAGAAACTATTATCGATTACTCCACCTTAATTTTGCTTTTATTCCGCGCGCAATTTATCATATATGACGACATGCAACCGGCGATTGCTCTACAATCATATGGTGCTCCGGGCACCGGCAGGTGAAATCAACGAGCTTCACACTCCCTGTGTTATAAGAACATGTAAACATCTACCTTCATAAGCTAAATAATCTCTTTTTAGAATCATAGTTGGCAAATTCGGTACCAAATCCTCCAAATTTGCTCTTCTGTCTGCGATCGCGTATGTCCACAACGATGGGTGCCGTCCATTTTGCTTTGTAATCTCGAAGAAGAAGAAGAAGAAGAAGAAGAAGAAGAAGAAGAAGAAGAAGAAGAAGAAGAAGAAGAAGGATTTCTTCCTCTTTGATGTATTACGTGCCATCCATGAGTCCTCCAACGTGTGTCTGCCACCTTGTGAACTGGCATGATCAGTACAAATCCTCAGTACAGCTGGTTAGCGTTTCTGCAGGTCATATCAGATGACAGGTACAGCGCCGCGTTCTGCCACTAGGGGCAGACAAAATCATGCAGCTTGCATTTCAAAGTGCTTCACACATGACTGACAGAGGGACAAACTATGTGAAGGAAATGTAGTAAAATAACAATACATTCAGTTTGAAAATGTAGTAAAGTAAGAAATGAAAATGACAAATGGAGAACAAAGCAAAAATAAAAACACACAACATGATTAAAAATCAAGGTAAAACCAATAAAAATGAATTAAAAACAACATAATACTGACAATAAAAAAATCATTAAAATTGACTAAAATAAGCTAAAGATGAATGAGTGATTAAAAAATAATACAATTAAATCAAAATGAAATTAAATTGACGATAGTAACACTGCCCACATTTCAGTTATTGATGCTGTGCTGAGCATAACCTGAATATTTCCTGCTGAAGTCAGTCATCATCTCGACATTTGGTCAACTGTAAGATATACGTAGATTAATGGTTCTACATCAGACTACCATATGCTCTACTTCTGCTCAGTAATACGCTCATCTTTGATGATTCCACAGACTTGATTGTGTGATTTGAAGTGTTCTCTGCAGCACAGTTGCAGGTCTCCAGAGTAAAAAACAAAAAACAGTGGACTAAGGTAATTGCCCTGGGGTGCTCCAGAGTATGGTGCATCTTCTCCTAAACTGCAGAGGCCTGTCACTCAGAAGTTAATATGGAAGTGCCAAGCTCCAGGGTTTCTTGGAAAGGTCTGAAATTAAGTCAGACCTCTTTATCATGTTCTTAGGAATTGGTGCCCTTTTAAGTTTTTGAAAGCTTTTTAAGGAGCCCCTATGCTGCATTTTTCGGGCTTTCGCCTCTATTTTTCCCCCATTTTGTAGGATTTCCATGGCATCCCTCCGAGCACAAATTGTTTGAAAAAATGTTAAAAAGACCTGTAACCCACATGTGGGTACTGAGCCTGTTATGAAGTGGTGTAATTCGCTTCCGCATCTGAGGGTGGCGCATACGCTATAGGGAAATCCTCTCCCACATTACTTCCTTTGTGGCAAAGACATGAGAGCACGTGCCAAACTACAAGAGCGTTTGGGTTGGAGTCTGTGTGAAAGTTAAGAGGATGAGGCACAACTGTTTGCAGACTCTCTCATTGTTGAACTCTTGGAATTGAACTTGGTTTTTTGACCCGGACCGGATAAGTCAGGATCTGAACCTGTGGGTTCAGTGGCGAGCCAACCCATGACGAACTGACTGTGCAGGAGCCTATAATGCAGTGTGGCCAGCTGCAGGGTCCAATCCCCGGGTTCCAACGTGTCGATCCATCCCATCACTCATGATGCAGATAAGACCTGGGTAGTGTTGGACATTGAATAGAGATGATTCAAACAATTGCACTCTCATACACTCACAACAGTGGCTTGAGCTCTTTCCCATAGAGAAGCAGTGCACATTAGGAACTGAACTAATTTTGCTACTTTACCTTTAGCTAAGAAAACCTCCCAAAGGGGACAATTTTAATTATTTTTTTTTTCTTTTTTGAGGGGGGGGGCACTTAATGTGTGCCTGTGAACTCTAGGAAGCTGGTTTAGGTAGGCAGGGAGTGTAATGTTTTTTTTTTTTTTTTTTTTTTTTTGTAGAATACACTTTTTATTGATACCACCTTTTCTTGACTCTTGTGTCAAGATAACACTTGCTAACACTACTCCGTAGTCATTCCTGGATCTTCTTGATACTGGCCTATTACTAAATTATAACTAGCCTACTACCTATTAGTTATATCAATCAGTGGAACATCCGTTACAGACCACTTTGCAAACCATCTAAAAAATGTCTGGATTTGGGTGAAAAGTGAAAGATGAAAAGTCGACCTTTTCCGGCTTGTTGAAAAGGCGTCTTCACATAGACGTCTTTGTATGGTCTAAATCTGGTTGAAAAGTGAAAGACAAAAATTCGCCTTTTTAAGTATAAAAAAAAGGCACCATATAGGAACCAACATCACTGGATCTTGTTTGGGTTGTGCCAGTGCAACTATACCAGCATCTTTGGGAAAGAGACAGGGAACATTCGTGATAGATCACCACTCCATCCCACACAGTCTCCCATCCAAGTACTAACCAAGGCAGACTTTGCTTAGCTTTCAAAATCAGAGGAGAGCAGGTGTTTTTGGGGACTCCCAGAACCCAAGGTGTGAGTATCAATAAAAAAGACACAACACAGACAGAAATTTGTAAAACATTTAAATAATGTTTTTTAAGTGTATAGCACAATAGCACTAGCACTGGTTTCAGATTGTTCCAGATATTACGTAACAATCATTACCTTTAATGCTAAACTTGAAAAAGCTGTTAAAAATATGCATTTTTAAAAAACACTTTTAACAAAGCGTCCCAGTGGTTGTAAATATGTATTTGACTTTTGAGAGACAGACCCACACCACCATCACAAAATACCAAAACCTATTTTGAGGATAAGTATGGCTAAATCCTGTGGACTAAACAGCCCAATTATTGGACTGTTTTTTTGGTTAATATCAGGCACAGCCTAATTTTCAACAACTGTTTTCTGGTTAAATAGGAGACTGGCAGCGGAAGGCGAAGGACAGAGCTGTGTGGAGGAATCTCATCAGACCTAAATGAAACAGTCATTGCCGCCCCCGACAGACTGCTAAGATGAGGAGGAGGAGACTGCACTAGATGAACTAAACACAACCCAATTTTCAATGTCTGTTTCTGGGTTAAATATGGTCTGTACTAGACAGATGAACACAACCCCATTTTCAATGTCTATTTTTGGATTAAATTAAGGCTTGGACCGATGGACCTACTTCCATGATGAGCAAAAAAAATCAAGGATTAAGTGTACCCTGCCCAGTATGGGGTTACCGGGGCCCTGCCCTGGAGCCAGGCCTGGGGGAGGGGCTCGATGGCTAGCGTCTGGTGGCCGGGTTTCTGCCCATGGGCTCAGTCTGAAGGAGTTACATGGGTCCGCCCTCCAATGGGCTCACCACCTGCAGGAAGGGCAATGCGGATCAGGTGATAGTCGAAGGCAGAGACCTTGGCGGTCTAATCCCTGGCTTTCAAAAGTGGCTTTTGGGATGTGGAACGTTACCTCTCTGGTGGGAAGGAGCTGGAGCTGGTGCACGAGGTTGAGAGATAACGGCGAGATATAGTACGGCTCACCTCAACGCATAGCTCCTGTTCTAGAACCAGTTTTCTGGAGAGAGGCTGGAGCTTGGCCTACTCTGGGGTTGCCTCAGATGAGAGGTGATGAGCAGGGGTCGATATTCTTGTATCCCCCAGCCTTGCTGCCTCGACATTGGAGTTCTCCCTGGTGGATGAAAGGGTAGTCTCCCTATGCCTTCTGGTCAGGAAATGGGTCCTGACCATCATTTGTGCCTATGCACCAAATGGTGGTTCAGAGTACCCACCCTTTTTGGAGTCTTTGACGGGTGCTGGACAGTGCTCCTCTTGAAGACTCCCTTGTCCCCCTGGGGACTTCAATGTGAATGTGGGCAATGACAGTGAAACCTGGAGGGGTGTGATCGGGAGGAACAGCCTGCCCGATCTGAACCCGAGTGGTGTTCAGTTATTGGACTTCTGTGTCAACAACAGTTTGTCCATAATGAACACCATGTTCAAGCATAAGGGTGTCCATATGTACACCTGGCACCAGGACACCCTAGGTTGCAGGTCGATGATCAATTTTTTTATTGTGTCATCAAGTGTCCAAGACCAAATGTCTTGGACACTTGGGTAAAGAGAGGTCATCATTATCATCATAGCAGTCTGTTGGGGGTGACAATGACTGTTTCATTTAGGTCTGATGAGATTCCTCCAAGCAGCTCTGTAATTTGCCTTCAGCTGCCAGGAACTCCTGACCTTGTTAACCCGGACGATGTCCGAGCCGGTATGAGTTGCTTTCTGACTGACCATTTCATGAAACTAACTAACTAACCTGCACTTATATAGTGCTTTTCTAGTCACAAAGACCACTCAAAGCGCTTTCACTAGTACTAACCCTCTATTCTAAGGGCCTATAGGAAACAGATATCTAGGGACAATTTAGAACAGCCAATTAACCTAACATGCATGTCTTTGGATTGTGGGAGGAAACTGGAGCCCCCAGAGTAAACCCACGCAGCACAGGGAGAACATGCAAACTCCACACAGAAAGGTTCCAACCCCTGCCAGCCTGGGGATTCGAACCAGGAACCTTCTAGCTGTAAGGCAACAGTGCTAACCACTGCACCACCGTGCTGTCCAACTGCTTGCAAAGCATTTGCGTATCGCTAGCTTTTGCTGAACTAGCGACACATTCTTGGCAGATAGAGGTATTATCAGTGGCAAGGACAGGCCAAGACAAACTGACTCCAGTATCTGTTGCAGTGACTGACCAGATGATAGGTTTGTTTATTTCTGCTCTTTGTGTAGTGCATGTCACGATGCACCAACTGGCAAAAGTCGACCACAGACCTTGCAACAGATGTACTTATCTGCCAGGATATCCAGTCTCACCCCGTGTAACTGGGAGTGGTCCACCACAGACCTGGTTTTACCCACAAGGCATTTTTCTCCCTCCGAGATGCGCAAGACAGTTGAGTCCCTTATCAAACTTCTGTGTGGCACAAAAATAACCAAAAAAATCCAGGACTCACCTGCAATACTGAACAAGAGGTGGAATAATGCAACCTTCCTCTGCTGTCTGAAGTACCTCCAGTCGGAGGACACAAGCATCTTTAAACGCAGCACAGTCTCTGGCTACAGGACCAGGGTGGAGGATCTCCTGGCGTTTCTCGGTTTTGTGGTGGAGTGTGGAACCTCCTTGCTTAAGTAATATGGCTACCAACGAATGTAAAATGACCATCAAAGGCTCTGAATGGGTGTGCTTCTTCTTGAGGTACAAAGCTGTAAACTGATCATCACCTGGTGAGTTGGACCCAATGACAGGGGTGGAAGTCACTCAGACCCGGTAGACCTAAACGTGTAGTGAGGGTGTGCTGGGAATGTCTGGCTAAGGCCCCTGTCCGGAAGGTCTTCAACTCCCACCTCCGGAAGAACTGTGACCACATTCTCAGGGAGTCTGGAGACATGGAGTTTGAATGGGCCATGTTCTCCACCTCCATTGTTGAAGCAGCTGCCCAGAGCTATGGTCACAAGGTTGTTGACGCATCTCGTAGCGGCAACCCCCAAACAACCAGTGGACAACCAGTGATGGGGGGGGGGGGGGGTCATCAAGATAAAGAAGGAGTCCTATCTAACTTGGTTGGCTTGTGGGACTCTTGAAGGAGCTGACGTGTACTGGCAGGTCAAGCGGACTGCAGCTTGGGTGGTTGCTGAAGAAAAAACTTGGGTGTGGGAGGAGTTTGGTGAGGCCATGGAACAAGACTTTTGGTGGGCCTTGAAGAGATTCTGGCAAACTGTCCGGCAGCTCACGAGAGTGAAGCAGCTCCCTGTCCACACTGTGTATGGTGTGGATGGGGCACTGCTGACTTCAACTGGGGACATCGTCCAGTGGTAGAAGGAATATTTCGAGGATCTATGCCAGGGTCTCTGCCAGGATACTGGAGAGGAGAGTGTGACCGCTGGTCAAACCTCTGATTCAGGAGGAGCAATGTGGTTTTTGTCCTGATTGTGGCACATCGGAACAACTCTTTACCCTCTTGAGAATCCTTGAGGGATTGTGGGAGTTTGCCCAACCAGTCCACATGTGTTCTGTGGACTTGGAAAAAGCATTCGACCATGTCCCTCATGGTCTCTTATGGGGGGTGCTGTGGGAGTATGGTGTATCGGGCTTGTTGTTACAAGCTTTCTGATCCTTATACACTGTCAAACTGAATTAGTTCACAGAACTTATGTGGAAACCGATTACCTAATAAATTTTATGTAAATTCAATTATTTTTTTTGAGTAATGTGAAATTAAAAAAATTAAAACAAAATGCTGAAAATGTATTGTTTAAGTACAGTTTACTAAAAAAAAAAAAAAAATCATTTACTTAAAATTTATGATGTAATCGGTTTCCACACAAGTTTTGAGTCCAGTGAACTTTTTGGTTTTACAGTGTATGGCCATTGCAGAAGATTGGTTCAAATTGCCAACACCCAGTAAAACTTGTTTACGGTGAGAGTTGGACTTCGCCAGGGCTGCCCTTTGTCACCAATCCTGTTCATAATTTTTGTGGATAGGATATCTAGGCGGAACCAAGGATCAGAGGGTATCATGCTTGGTGACCACAGGATCTCTGTTGTTTGAACATTATGTTGTCCTTTTGGATTCATCAAGCAATGACCTACAGGTCTTGCTGGGACAGTTTGCTACTGAGTGTGAAACGGCTGGGATTAGAATCAGCACCTCCAAGTCTGAGTCCATGATGCTCAGCCAGAAAAAGGTGGATTGTCCTCTCCGGGTTGGGGACAAGCTCCTGCCCCAAGTGGTGGAGTTTAAGTATCTCGGGGTCTCATTCAAGAGTGAGGGGAGAATGGAGTGGGAGATTGACACATGGACCGAAGCAGCCTCTGCAGTGATGCAGACGTTGTACTGGACTGTTGTGGTGAAGAGGGAGCTGAGCTCTAAAGTAAACTGTCGATTTACCAATCAGTCTACGTTCCTACCCTCACCTATGGTCATGAGCTTTGGGTAATGACCGAAAGAATGAGATTGCAGATACAGTATAAGTGGCTAAAATGAGCTTTCTCCATAGGATTGCTGGACTCACTCTTAGAGATAGGGTGAGGAGTTCAGTCATCCCAGAGAAGCTCACAGGAGAACTGCTGCTCCTCCACATTGAAAGGAGCCAGTTGAGGTGGTTTGGGCATCTGATCAGGATGCCTTCACTGTAAAACCGAATAGTTCACAGGACTCAAAACTTATGTGGACACCGATTCCCTCATAAATTTTCAGTAAATGAAATGATTTTTTTTCGTAAACTGTACTTAAAAAATACATTTTCAGCATTTTGTTTTAAATTTTTTAATTTCAGATTACTCGAAAAAAATAATTGCATTTACTTAAAATGTATTAGGTAATCGGTTTCCACATAAGTTTTGAGTTCTGTGAAGTAATTTGGTTGTACAATGTGGACACCTTCCACTTGAGGTGTTTCAGGCTTGTCTCATTGGGAGGAGACCCCGGGGCAGACCCAGGGCACGCTGGAGAGACTACATCTCTCAGCTGGCCTGGGAACATCTTGGTATCTTCTCTGAAGAGCTGGAGCAGGTGGCTGAGGAGAGGGAAGTCTGGGCTTCTCTGTTTGGGCTGCTGCCTCTGTGACCCGGACCTTTGGAAAAGTGGTAGAAAATGGATGGATACATGGATGGATGGACCGATGGACCTGAATTAGCCCAAAACACAATGTCTAAATTACAGCTTGTGCTGGGGGTTATGCAAAGCCAAAGAGCCTAAAGTCTGCATGCATAGGAGTTCCCCTCTCCCACAAGGAGTACAAATCTGCCTGAAATATTGTGTTTAGATTTGCTGTTGTCTTTCATGAGGCTATCATGTCATTACTTAACAGATCTGATACAATCTGGACCCATGGATAATCTGGCACGTCATAGCAACAGTGCAACTAGCTTAGCTATTGGCCTGCCTGTGTTTTTTTTTTCTTTTGCAACTTTATTCTTATCGTCATTTTGCAAACAATATACACATATTATGAAAAAGAGAAAAGAAAAACAACAATATAAACCTAACAAGGAGCAATATGCTCCCTTTAAAACTCTGTCCATCCATCATTCCATTGAACTAGTTTGTTCCAGTTTAGTTATGTTCTTAATTGTCTTTCTTGACGTTCTAGGCTCTAAACAATGTCTATTTTCCTCACTTTTCCTCCATTTGTGTCTCTTGCTGTCTTTGTCAATAAGTCTGTTTTTCCATGATATAGATCTCTTCTGACTTCGGTTTTTAGAGCTCCTCTCTGTAAAATCTAGTCACCATTACACAATAGTTAGTTTTGGCTGAGCTTTTTGATTGGACACTGGGGATTTCAGAAGTTACTATATTCCATAATAATCACACACGTTTCACTGGATATGTATCACTCCACTTCAGAAGTGTTCTAGTAACCGCTAATTACTAACTGTTATTTACTGTCAAGTCTGTCAACTCTGTCAGTGGCTTCTTATAGATGAGAACTGTAATACTGTGTTGAATACTTTAATTTCCACAGTGAGGCACTGTTTGAAAAGAAATCATACATCTGTGGCTCAGAAGTCCTACCCTTGTACAGGGTTTCCGCTGGTAACATTTCCGCGCAACACACCACCACCCCTGAAACTATGCCGCCATGCTAAGGAAATACAAACTTAAGAAAAATAAATTAAGGAATGACACTCTGCAAAGTGCGCACATGAGCAATGTGCATGACAGTCATCCGCATGTCGGAGTTTAGAAGCACGCCGCAAGCATGATCGTCAGTCACCGAGGAGAGTGTCTGTCTCTTTAGTGTCGCTGTCCGAGAGAAGCATGAGCTTATTAAAGTACTTTTAATGCAGAAAAAAAGGCAGAACAGGTATGTAAGCACTGGAGGCATTTACTGTAGTTTTAACCCGCTGGTAATGGGAACAATAATGAAGAGTCACTTAGCAAACAGGTGTGGCTAAGCTTCATATGCAGGCTTCATATGCAGGGAAAGGCAAGAGTGACTGATGAATTGCTGATGATTTACGTATTTCACCAGCCACTACAATATTAACTAATTTATGTTCATCATTGTGTACCTGGCAAGTTAAGATGATCGAGATTCATAAAGTCAGCGATTTTAATCCCTCAGCAGCCTTCAGGCAAACTAAACGTGCCAACACTTGGATTTCAAAGTAAGATAGGTTTTTCCTGCTATCTGGGTGGTGAGGAGAGTTCTAAAAACTATAAATGTATAACAACATTATAACAGAAATAACTGCATTTTTGGTAACTTAAGTTAATTTGTTTCATTAAATATGATTTTATTAATATTTTTTTTCCTTTGGAATCAGAGTTAAATTATTGTTCTGTTCTGGCTCTCCAAAATTATGGTCAAAAATGTAAACTGTTATAAGGAAAAACTAAAAAAAAATACCACAGTCTGTTTCAAATTTATTAAAAAAACAAAAAACAAAACAGTAATGTTACTTTAAAAAAATAGACAAAAATTAGCCATAAAATAATCCACAAATTTATAATAAAGTCTCAAATGTACAAGAAAAGCCAATTTTACAACAGGAAATTATAAATTTGAGGAAAAATGGTTTCAAATTTAGATAAATTTACAGAGAAAAGTAGAAAACTCTAAGAAAATTGTTATAAATTTTGAAGAAAAACCTCAAACCTTCAAGACTGAAGTTATTACTGAAGATTTTAAGTGAGTGCTCTTTGTAACCTTAACTCAACTAGAGATTTTTTTATTGTCTACTTTTAATTATTAATTTCATAGCACTGCTTTTACATGAGTAAGATTTCTGGACACTATGCCCACCTCTTATCATATAGTTTAAGTACCATGAGTAAATTACTATTATGAATGTATTTTCTCTTCCCTTTCCTACTCTTTCTCAATGAAAAAAAGAAACACTAGAATAAAAATGCAAACAAATACAAAAAAATACACATATTTTTTTTTTTTCATTTATGTAAACCATGCCAAAAAAAAAAAAAAAAATCCTGCAGGATAAAACGTGACACTTGGTATTTTCTAACCTGTTTGTATACCACCATAGATAGAGAACCTGAATTAGACAGCGCTTAGACAGGGAAAGATGAGACGGACAAGATGAGCCAAGGACAGGTAAGTGTTCAGGCAGAGGGTCCAGGAGAGCTGAGAGCAGAAGGAGGAGAGAAGGATGACACCAGTAAAAAGTCCAAACACAGGACGTCTGGGTAGGACCCCAACTGGCCCAATATTTCAACATTCAAGCCTTGGTTGTACAATACTTCAAATGGTAAGTTCCATATTCAAAGTTACTGTGCAAAATAAAAAAAAAAGAAAGAAACAGTATAAAATTAACATACACTGGTTACAATAGTGGCCCACTGTGTTCCGAGTGGGTTTTCTTTTGTTTGTTTGTTTGTTTTCGTGCAGTGCTTCTTGCAGGTTGTGTGTCATGTCAAGGTCTTTCCTTCCATCTTCGTTATAAAATCCAAAAAAGGTCTGACATTTGAGCTAACTGCTTCACTTTCAAAACTGGCTGCAAATCTCACAAGACAAGCTATGACTTCACTTAACTGGGTGCTTGCCTTGCACCATCTAGTGGACTGAAAAGGCAATTGGTTGAATACCCAAGAGAGGATGCAACGTTTACAAATTAAAAAAAGATTGATCCATGCATTTAGGGATTGTGCACTGTTGTTAGTGTCAAGTATTGTGATCCATCACTGAATCGATCTTTTGTCCCACCCCTAACATTTATGTCCTGTATTTCTGTCATTTAATAAACTATGCTTGTGAAAGTGTTGTATAAAAGCAATATTACACTCAAAGTTGTGCGGTATCATGAATATGGTAACTGTGGTGATGTCTTCGGCCCTCTGCTTTGTGTTGCGCGTACGACGAATCACCGCAGTTACTATATTCATTGAAACCGCCTTCCCTGTCGTGTAATACTGCTTAATTCATTAATTCACAATCACAACATCAGTCTATAATCAGAGCTACATTTTTTTTCCTCGGCCATAACACAGTTACCAGGGCTGCTAGCATTGGTAGCTTTGTGATGATATATCTTGAGCCATTCTGGCTTATTTGGTTATACTTTGGCCATGACATTTTGGTATATTGGGCTGCTAATATTGGCTGGTCTGAGTGACGACAGCTGAGATTTCTGACCAATTTTGAGTCTACTAGCCTAGCGGCTAGATGCCATTTATATCCATTTTCTATATATTTTAGCCACCCCACTAGATGCTTGTTTTCCCAGCTGGGCCATTTGCCAACCCATGACCATATATTTCATTGATTTATGTTATATTGTCTTATTTTATTATAGTTATCATACTTTGGACCAGACGGTTAGCTGTCTGTAGCAGAGTTAGCCATTCAGTCATTCAGGGTTGTTTCTGTGCTCATTACATTCCTATGCTATCAACCACTTAATCCACGCACCCCCTGTCTCTGATAATGTAAAAAGTCCAGTAAATAGTAAAGATGGTGATAGCTGCAGTTTCACAAAGAAAAAAAAAAAAGAAAAAAGTCATCTATAACTGTAATAGCATCTTGTGATGTCAAATCTGATTAAAAAAATGCAGCATATAAATCAAAGACAAACTGAAATGGGAATGAATTCATCCATATTTGTGTTGGTAATCTGGATGGCTGCCTTGCTACTGAAAAATAGATTCTACTGATGGAGGCTGGATGGAAAGGAAGGATTGGAATAAATGTGGCAGCCAAACAATTTACATTTACATTCAATTCCACTTCCTTCACGGCATTCACCTCCATCAAAGAGAAGTAAATGAGAATGGGCTGGCATTTGTTTTCTTCTTTACTTGTCCTTATCATGAAGTCTGGTGAATGAAAAGAGCATGTAAACTGGAAGAGGCAATGCGGCTGATGAGTGAAAAGCAGGAGGAGTTATGAAATCTGCACAGCTCCCATATAATAAACAGAGCTGCCAGACTTTCTCATAGGGTGACATTAAGAGCCTTTTAATGAAACTAATCACAGCTCAGACAGGGAACATCCACTGAAGATTCCAGTTTCATTCCAGAAAGTTATAAGCAGATTGCATTTTAGATAGTGAAATTTAGGCTCTTTTCAACTTGAGATGCAGATTTGCTGATGCAAACAGCACACATAAATACTACAGAATATATCAGGTAAAGTCAGTGTTACTAGTTATTGTAGCCACACTCTACTGGTTGTAATAAGTGACTATGGGCTACGTTACGAAGCTCTAAATTGTGCATTTGTGTCACACTTTTTGCCTTGTGCCAGTAGCTTTGGTATTTCTGAATGTGCATTGTCTATTTTCTCGTCGCAGAGATGCTGACTGAGCATGCACATGCTTTGCACTTGGAGTGAACTTATTTAGAAAGGGCGCGGCTGGGCGCAAAGTCTTTGCTTAGCAACAGTTAGCTGCTGTTAGCAAAGTTAGCCATCCACTCATTCAAGGTTGTTTCGGTGCATATTACACCCCGGGGACCGGTCATATGCTATCAGCCGTGCAAACCACACAAAGATGTCTCTGATAATGCTTTATTTGAGCTTTTAAAATCTAACATTCAACAAGTATTTGTTAGTATGTTAGTCCAACAGCCAGTAGGTGAGCTGTTGTTTTTCAACAAGGGGGATGAGAGTGTTCACAAATTTAACCGGAGGCAAAAACGAATAAATGGAAATTACCTACAAATTTGCAAGAATAAAGGTACAAAAACTTGATCAAATTTGCCAAGTTAAAAATTTAAAACATCACAAATTATAGTTTGACTACAAAGGATGAAAATTTAACCAGCATCAAGATGGACACTGCAAATTTACAAGAAAAAAGTCTCAAAAAATTACAGAAAAAAAGTTGGAATTTTAAAGGAAAAAAGTTGCAGTTTTTTGAGAAAAAAAGTGCAAATCTATGAGAAAAAACAAATCTATAGGGAAAAAAAGTCTCAAATTTACAAGAAAAATGATGCAAATTTGCAGAAAAAAAGTTGCAGATTTATGAGGAAAGAAGTTGCATGTTTACAGAAAAAAGTTGCAAATTTAAAGAAAAGTTTCAAATTTACAAGACAAATATTACAAATTTACTGAAAATAGTTGAAAATTTACAAGAAAAACATTGGGAATTTATAAAAAAGTTTCAAATTTACAGGAAAAAAAAAGTTGCAGGCATATGAGGAAAAAAAGTTGCAAATTTGCAAGAAAAACATTCCAAATTTACAGGAAAAAGTTGCAAATATATGAGAACAAAGATGCAAATTTATGAGAAAAAAATTGCAAATTCACAAAAAATTGCAAATTCACAAAAAGTTACAAATTTACGACAAAAAGTTGTAAATTTACAGAAAGATGTTGCAAATATACCAGAAAAAAGTTGCAAATATATGAGAACAAAGTTGCAAATTGATGAAAAAAGTTTCAAATTTACAAGAAAAAAAGGTGAAAATTATTTGAAAAACTGCAAATGTATAAGAATTTTTAACATTTCTGCTTAGAATTGGTGGTTCAAAGTCATTTCATTCCGTTCTGTAACATGATATTGAAAGGTTTATGATAATATTGGGGGGATTATTCTCTTTTTTTCTAGGTTAGGTGAATGGGAGTGGAGATGGAGGGATGGCAGCTTAACAAGGGGAATGCTTTTAAGTCATTTTTCTTATCGGGGGATGGCATCCCCCCTATCGACCCTCAAATCTAGCGTCAGCCTCAAACATGGTGTTGCCATCAAAATTAAAATCTCAGAGAAATTACAAAAGCGTGAAGGTGGGGTGAACTGGGGCTCATTTAAAGAAATAAGCCATAAAATGTTCCATTTTGATGAGAGCTCAGTCTCTGTGTTTAAAATGGTACTGCAGTAATGAAATCCTGTAGTCGTTTTGACCAAAGCATGTCACAGACATTTCATTAACACCTCCGGCAGCTACGTTCACATGTGGAAAGAGACCCTAATAGGGGCTTTTAGTAAAGACCAGGCCACAGGTTGGACAGATGGATGATTCTGTCGTGTGGGAGCAGATCTATTCTAGTCTTCCAGTCACTCAAGAGGTACAGGAGTAAAACCTGTGCAGGTCTGGGGAGGGGGATGTTGTTGTCTCCCTTCCGGTTCATTTGCGGTTTCACCGGAGCATCGGTTAAACTGTGAGGGACTGTTCTCGGAGCAGTTATCAGTGAGCTCCCCGCACTGACAGCACCAGTTATTACCCCGAGGACCCGCTGCCATTTGGTTGCAGCTAGGAGCAGATGCTGATGGGATCGTCCTATCTCTGTTCAGAAATCCTCCCGAGGCCTGACTCCGCTCTCTAACCCTCCATATATCTTCGCCTGAGGCAAAGGTACCCGGAGCCTAATGTTATCTCATAAACAGGAGTCCCTCGGTCCTGCTCGTCTCTCTGTGACCGACTCATATCTCTCTTTCACTCTCTGACACACACCCGTTGGACCTATTGGCACAATCTTATCTGGACCGCAGCCTTCAGAGGCACGCTGAGCATAATGTTATCCTGACGGCGGAGCTTCCAGGTGCCATAAACTGCAGCTGTCCTTTACCCGCTGACTGCAGGCCATTAGGGCTTCAAGCACCTGTTACTGCAGGAGGATCTGCCGTCCCTGAGCGTGTTTTAACACTTGCACAGAGGATGTAAAAAAAGAGACCACTTTAGTTGCATTTGGGAAGGGGGGATAAATGCAGATGGTTTTCAGCATGAGCATTATAACAAGTGGCCGACTCAGCATTCCACTCTGATAACGCTCAATGAATCATTTAGAAATATAAACTACCATAGTGAAGCAGCAGAACCGATGCATATGGGGTGACTTTACTGTCAGAAGAATGGAGCATCTGACAGTAATTTACAGCTAATTTTAGATGTGTACCTTTTGTATTGGAATATACTCAGTATATTGATACATTTGGCCACACGTGATACATAAAATGCCCATATCGTGCATACCGAGTACATATTGTCATTCACTCCAATGACACCATGACAAGTTACATATTGTTGTGAAGACCTTTCTCTGAGATGAGCCTTCATTTGATGCTATTATGCAGCTATTTGATAAATGAAATGAAACTCTGTCCCTTTACTGTGTGTGCACAAATATATACATATATACGTATATAGACAGGTGCATCTCAATTTACAAGATGAAACTCATATATTATGTAGATTCAATACATGCAGTGATATATTTCAAGTGTTTATTTTAGTGGTGTCACTTTAATCGCGAATAATCGTGACAGGTGAGTTGATTGTTTAATCGTGATTAATTACATTTTTTGCCATAGGCAGCAGATAGGCCAGAGAGAGCTGGGTCGAGTTCATCGCAATAATGCAATTAATTGCACTATACAGTTAAAGTGTGATTAAATGCACTAAAACACTTATCAGTGTGATGTGATTCAGATGAAGCGAGCTGCCCTGTCATCTAAATGCCATTAATCACGATTAAAAGTGACGCCGCTAATTTATTTCTGTTACATTTGATGGTTATAGCTTATAGCTCATGAAAACCCCAAATTGAGTTTCTCAAAAAATAGAATATTACATAAAATTAATCAAAAAATTGATTTTTCATAAAAAAAAATTTGGATGACTGAAGAGTCTGTCCGTGTACACAATCAATACTTGGTCAGGGCTCCTTTTGCATGAATTACTGCATCAATGCGGCGTAGCATGGAGGAGACCAGCCTGTGTTACCGCTGAGGTGTTATGGAAGCCCAGGTTGCTTTAATAGCGGCCTTCAGCTCATTTGCATTGTTAGATCTAGTGTCTCATCCTCCTCTTTACAATACTCCATAGATTCTCCAAGGGTTTTTTGATGAAATTCTAACTTATTGAGATGCACCTGTATATACTGTGTGTGTTGAATATGAATTTTTACTTTGTTCAAATAAAAATGCAAGTAAAATCAAAGGACATTCAGTACAAGAAATCCATATTGTGATATACTGTATATTGTGTATCGTGATATAGAGAAATTATATTGTGATACTTTTTTTTGGGGGGGGGTGCTATATTGCCCAGCCCTACTTTTTAGTATTCAGAAAAATTACATATAAACATGGAGAATATAGCAAAATAAGCAGGAAAAAATACTTTTAACAAAACATCCTCATCTGGAGCAGCTCTGTGACTTCACTGCGAAATCATTTGAACCAGATGTCACATTAATATCAGCACTACATAACCAATCTCCCCTGCAGCTTTTAGTAAATGCGTTAATAATGCAAATAATTGCCTTTACTTGTCATAGAATCTTTATGCATGGGGTGGCCCATGAAAATCCAGTGTAAAAACATTAATGAGTTGCAATACTAAAATTAGGAATCAACAGCAAGGCTTCCATGGGCAGCAGCAACCTTAGGGCAATCATAGAAGATAAACTGTGAGAACTCTTTCCAGTACAGCTGTTTTTGTCATTTCAGCAGTGTTTTATAGTAGTTAAACTAGCTTACAGTTTTTAAGCACTTCAGACTGCAGCTCTTGTTTCAAAGCATCATCAGTAAGTTTTTGAGTATGACCATTCAACTCAGGTCTAAATGAAAGTACAACAGAACACAATAAGACTGACAGTGGTATGCATAGACCTGAATTCCTGGGAAATAAAAGGTCAAATGCTCCAAATTTTATTTATTTATTTTTTTTTAGCCATCTTCTTCAGAAAATAAAATAAAAAATAATTTTTCACTAAAGCTTGATATTAATCATTCAAGTAAAACCAAGATAAATGCCTTATGTGCACAAGTTCACGAGTTAGTGTCTCATTAGCACAAGTTATTATCTAACGCACACAGGATAAAAACTAATCACTCCTCATGACTTCGAGGCTCCGTGTTTAACAAACACAATTGTGGTGAAAAATATGCACGTATTGACGAGCATAATTACAGTACTTTTGTGTTTTCCAAATGGAAGCCATCATTGCTATGGAGCAACATAAAACCTGTCAGTGTGACTGATGTCTGACTGCAAAGTAGCCGGTGAATGAACCTCCTCCAGCTTCCTCGAGTGCCGGCATATGGCAGCTTTACTACAGCAACAACAGCTGATCGACTGCTGGCCACCAACCCAATTCACAGAACAGCACTGCTGAAGGAGTTCCTACGTTTATGAAACCACGAGGATGGCTCGGAGAATCGCATGTATCCCAGCATGCACTGGATAATGGGGTGGGCACAATGTTCGCGTCAAGGAAGTTCACAGGTATGGGGCATTGTTGCCTGGGCAACAGTCCATTTGCCTTCTCTGGCTTAGGAGCAATGTTAGCATAGCTCCACCTGTTGCTTGGAGAGCATAGCGGTGGACAATGATGGGGAATGTACCCCTGGGCTAAGTGAACCAGTGCTAAGAAATGCAGAGAAAAAGCAAGCGAAGTGCATGGAAACTAACACATAAACACCTAGAGCTAAGTTGCTGTTAGCCTCTAATGGATATCCGCATCAACAGGATGGACGACAAAACGGACAAGCTGAGGCCGCCATCATGAGTCACATGACCCACAAACGGTATGTAAACACACAGACTCCTGCAATGGACAATGTTTAATTTATGTGTGAAAGCGGCGGCGCGGTGGCGGAGTGGTTAGCACTGCGGCAGCACAGCAACTCACCCTTGGCCGGGGGATCCTGGGTTCGATCCCAGCCCCCGACCAACAGTGATCTGTGTGAAGTTTGTATGTTCTCCCTGTGTCTGCGTGGGTTTACTCCGGGATTTCTCCGGTTTCCTCCCACATGCCAAAAACATGCAAGTTAGGTTACTTGGCATCAAAACTGGTGATTCTAAATTGTCCTTAGGTATGACTGTGAGAGTGAGTGGTTGTCTGTCTCTCTGTGTTGGCCCTGCGATGGACTGGCGATCTGTCCAGGGTGTACCCTGCCTCTCGCCCAAAGATGCTGGGATAGGCTTCAGCCCCCCCGCGACCCGAAAAGGATTAAGCGGAAGAAGATGAATGAATGACAATATGTCTATTCTTTGTTATATTATGCTCATTTACTGCTGCACTGCAGTGACATGATGCCACGCTCTTGTGTAATATTGTTTAGTTACAAGCGTTGTTAGTGAATTATAAAGGCATGTTCATACCACATGTAAACGCACCAATTTTTCACATGGCATGATTACACGTTAACTCAATGTAAACACACAAATAGACATGAATTCACCATCTGAGTGAGTTGCAGATAAACAGAATTGCCTTTATAACTTCTGCAGCTGTATTCTACCTGCTGTGGAAATCCCCAGAACACTGTCATGTTTAGGTTTACATTATCCAACAGGGCTCTAACCTGAAAAAATTGTCCTTGCCTCCAAAACTTCCCTGGATGATGGTTGTTTACACTGCTAAGCTCCTAGCCCTCGTTAGCACGTCCATGCAAAAGTCCATGGGTAGATAACTCCGAATCAGCTGCAGAGCTCCCACTCCATCTGTCTGCAGGTGAGTGGCAGTCTCATTTTCAGACTAGCTTACTCTCCAGTTTTGATACTTTAACTCCAGAGATGGCAGAATCTCAAGGCTGATTACTAGCTAGTGCTACCAAATTGCTTAGACCCGTGAATGCCCAAATTTGTGCATCTTCTGCATGTTTTACATTAACATTACATGTATTTGCACCGCACGTTTGGTCTGAACGCAGCTTAAGGGAGAAGAAAAAGGGAAAAAAAAATGCCCAGCCCTAGTGGGGATTATTAATTTTGAGGCAGCAACCCAATAGGACCAGAACGATGTATTCCGGTACCTTTACCTCCCCACTGAGCCATAGAAACATCAGCCTCTCTGTGTTTCTGGACCTCTGACTTTACAAATTAAGCACTGCTTCTCCATTTTCTCTCCTAATGCACCTGCCAATGGTTTAAACTGAGGATGTATAGCCACAAGACTTTGAACTGTCAAAATCACATTGTTTTGTCTGGGTTTAATATAAAACTTAATAATCCTGGACTCTGTGTCCATTTCTCTGCATTTTGCACCATTATCACAGAAAGTTGTTCCCCTTGTGTTGCATAGGACCTGAAGTAGTAAAAAAAAAACACCATCAAGAGGATATTTTATGATAGCTCCTCTTTGTTGTAGTGCTTACCTAAATGAAAAAGATGAAAAATAATCATAAAGAGATGAAAGCATGAAACTAAAAACTGCACACATTGCTTTGTATTACTGGTGGGTCAGGCCAGTGCCTGTGCATGGCAGCTCTGCTGCCATCAGCGTGTAAATGTGTGTATGAATGGGTGGATAGCAGGATCTGTGAAGCACTTTGGTCATCTAGAGATGAGAAAAAGTGCGATATACTGTGAGTGAACACCATTTACCATTTACCTAATCTCTCCCAGTATAGTATTCCCATTTTGCATGTAAAATGTCTCAAAGAATTCTCTATAAATATTAAAGCATTTTGCTATTACATTTTTAAAGGGTACCTGTAGTGAATTTTAATCAAAAGCTATTTCAAAGGATCGAATATGATAATAGTGGTTTCCTCCAGTAATGATTTCTTCTCAAATACGTGCAAGTTTCAAGTCACTGCTCTGTCAGTCAGTCATGGTCAGGGACATCTTGTCTCCTCCATGGCCTGTTTCAGCACGGTAGTGACGCACAGTCGTTGCTTTGTGCTTTGTTGCTTTGTGCTTTGTTCATTTCAAAAATCTTAGAAAGAGTTGTTGCTACGCAATTATTTGACCACCTGCAGGGAAATGGTTTATTTGAGGAGTTTCAATCTGGGTTTAGAATCCATCATAGCACTGAAACAGCCTTAGCGAAGGTCACTAACGACCTCCTCATTGCATCTGCTCGGAGAGGCGCTCTGGCCACCGGCAGAGTGAAGAGGCCTCGCCGTCACAGGTCCGTGGCTCTGAGAGAGATCCGTCGCTACCAGAAATCCACGGAGCTGCTCATCCGTAAGCTGCCCGTCCAGCGCCTGGTGAGGGAGATCGCTCAGGACTTCAAGACCGTCCTGCGTTTCCTGAGTTTCGCCGTCATGGCTCTGCAGGAGACCAGCGAGACCCACCTGGTGGTCTCTTCTTCACTAAGGGGGTCACCATCATGCCCAAAGACTTCCAGCTGGCCCGCTGCATCCGCGGAGAGAGAGCTTAGACTTTCTGCTGCACATCCACCAGCCATAATGCTCTGCACTGTGTGTCTATATATATACATTTATAGTAATATGGACATATGTTTGCTAGATGTTGTTTTTTCTTGCCTTCTGATTGTTGCTCTGAGTGTTGCTATCCCTGTGCTGTTGCAATCCTGGAATTTCCCCATTGTGGGACTAATAAAGGCTTATCTTATCTTATCTTAATATTCTACTTGATAGATTAGAACACTATGTTGGACTTAATGGAACTTCGTTGCAGTGGTTTAGATCTTATTTATCTGATAGGTTCCAGTTTGTTCATGTAAATGATGAGTTTTCTCTCAGCTCAAAGCTTAGTCATGGAGTTCCACAGGGATCTGTGCTTGGCCCTACTCTTTTTAGTTTATATATGCTTCCATTAGGCAACATTATTAGAAAGCACTGTATACATTTTCACTGTTATGCAGATGACACACAATTATACCTGTCAATGAAGCCAGATGATACTAATCAATTAGCCAAGTTAGAAGCCTGTCTTAAGGAAATCAAAGTTTGGATGACTTGTAATTTCCTGCTATTAAATTCAGATAAGACTGAAGTCATTCTTGTTGGTCCAAAAAACCTTAGAAATTCCTTTCCAAATCAAACTTTCAGTTTGGATGCAGTTACTCTTTCTCTTAATAGCTCTGTGAGGAACCTTGGAGTTATTTTTGATCAGGATTTGTCCTTCAATTCACATATTAAATTTGTTTCTAAGACTGCCTTCTATCATTTGCGTAATATTGCCAAGATTAGGAGCATCTTGTCTCAGAGTGATGCTGAGAAGCTAATCCACGCTTTTGTTAGCTCGAGATTAGATTATTGTAATTCTTTATTATCAGGCTGTCCTAAAACATCTTTAAAAAGTCTTCAGCTGATCCAAAATGCTGCAGCAAGAGTTTTAACAGGTACTAGAAAGAGAGATCATATCTCTCCGGTTCTGGCCTCCCTTCATTGGCTTCCCATAGAGTTTAGAATTAAGTTTAAAATCCTTCTTCTTACTTACAAAGCTCTAAACAATCAGGCTCCTTTTTATTTAAAAGATCTGATACTACCGTATCATCCTAACAGAGCACTACGCTCCCAAAATGCAGGTTTACTTGTAATACCTAGAATCTCCAAAAGTACAATGGGAGGCAGAGCCTTCAGTTATCAAGCTCCTCTCCTGTGGAATCAGCTGCCAATCTGGATTCGGGAGTCAGACTCGATCTCTGTTTTTAAGAATAGGGCTAAAACCTACCTTTTTGATATAGCCTACAATTAGGGAAGGATCATGTGTTTCTGAACCCTCCCTTAGTTATGCTGCTAATAGGTTTAGTCAGCCGGGGGACCTCCAGTAATGCACTGGGCCTCACTCCTTTCCTCACTCTCTATGAAATATTTTTTTTTTTTTTTGCTGGTCATTAACATTTGTTTGTTCTCTCCCATAGATTGAGTCCCCATTGTGCTGTTTGCTCTCTACATGTCTGTTCTTTTCTTCTTCTCTGTCCCCTCACCCCCCAGCCAGTCGCAGCAGATGACTGCCCCTCCCTGAGCCTGGTTCTGCTGGAGGTTTCTTCCTGTTAAAAGGGAGTTTTTCCTCTCCACCGTCGCCAAGTGCTTGCTCACAGGGGATCGCCTGATTGCTGGGGTCTTTCTGCAACTGTGGGGGTCCTCCCTACAGTTGATAGTGCTATGAGATGACTGTTGTTGTGAAATGGTGCTATATAAATAAAGTTGAATTGAATTGAATTGAATTGTGCGACTGACTGGGCTGCAGTATAGCAGTCAAAGTTTCAACAGCCGAATTTTATGTAATTTTTTACAACCATGTACAAGCAAATCTACCCGCATATAATTTAATGAAATAAAATTGTAGTATATCAAGATTTATTCAGCGTGTGCTGAAGTTACTTGGCTGGGAACTTGCCTGTTTGTCAGGTCCCCTTCAGCTGCTGGTCCCTGGAGGTACCTGCGGATCATGCCGTCAATAAAGGCCATTTCCAAGGACGGTTTGTGCAGTATGCAACCATGCAGATTTTGTGCCGTTTTTAACTCAGATCTCAACCCATTGAGTATCTGCTGAACACATTTACTCATCCGCAGTAAAGCCAGAAACAACAATTGTACATCACTTCCGGCCGGCGATGGCTGCTCCCTATTGATTTTGACCAAGGGGCTTTCATGGGATAAAATTATTTATTATACTGACTCTAGGGGGTTAGTTTTACTGAATAAACACATTTTTGGTTTATAAGTAATACCTTCCCTTCCACAGCATGTGGGACACCATGTGGCGTATAGAGGTGGCGCCTATCTCCGTTTCACTGACCCTAGGCCACACAGCTACTGTGAGTAGTGAAAGCTACATTGGGGGGGTCAGTCCTCTGGTAGCTCTGTGTGTTGACTTTCCTTTCCCCGTTCTGTTAAGCTGATTACCAAGCTAGAAGGTGGAAAGTAGCATTTGTATATGGTCTTTGGTATGACCTGGCCAGGATTTTAACCCACAACCTCCTGGTTGTGGGGTGGATGCTCTACCAACTAGGACACCACTCCGGTTGAATAATATCTAAAGCAGGATTAATGTTGTTATAATGACCAGTACAGGTTTCCTTTAACCTAAAATTGAAAATATCTACACTGAATGAAAAGAGCTTGATTTCTCTTGTAGGGAACCTGTAGCAGTAGTAGTAGTAAAAATAGTAGTAGTCAGAGCTCTACTGCTTGGAATCCTAATGACATCACAGAGAAAGGTTCCAGTATTGCTTGAGCCCCATTCTTCTGGTCTGAAGCACTCATGTCACATCTACATTTTTGGCCATATTGAGAGGACAGGAAGTTACAGTGACAGTCAGTGTATTGGCTGGAGGACTAATAAACTGCCACACCCGGACTTACAGACTTCAGCCACTACAGAGCCCAATCTGATGCACAACAACAACAACAAAGAAAAGCCTGGTATTTAGCTACGGGCATATTACACATCCTTGTGCCATTCCAATCAAACAGAAACGTTGATCACGACTTCCTGTTCACCATGACCTCAGTTTAACACCAATGTTTACAGTCGGTTTTCTCCTTCCTGTCTGTGTCATTTGGGTAGTTTCACAGAATAAAGCTGTCAGCTGGGGTCTCGTCTCCATGCTGCTGCTGTTGCTCCTGCTTTCATGGAGTCAATCATCCCAAAAAGGCGCAGAAGGCAGTTTCATTATGTAATTGGAGGTTTCATTCCGGGGGGGGGTGGGGGGTATTATAATGGAAGGGAAGGAGAGCACAGTGTGGAGAGAAATAGGCAGTGTGACATCTAATTAGGTGTGAAAATAAATTTTCACGCCTATATGAAGTACCGCACTCATCACAAATTCAGGTATCAGTCAACAGAGAGAAACAGCAAAAGAAAGGAAACAAGTCAAAGGTACAAGAGATGCAATGAGGCAAAAAGAAAGAAAATCCACAAGGTAATATGTTCTCCTGTGGTTCTAGTCAATACTCCTAATAGAACAAGTTCATTAGCGTTCAAGGCTAGTTCAGGCTATCATACTGGGTCACTAATAGCGATGCATTATTGATTGTAATCCGGAGAGGCTTATAAGTTTCTGTTTACCGTTGCAAATGTAGCTACTTCTTCACAGAAGTGGGGGGGTCAATAGGCAATGAGCTGGGTTCATTAAAGCAGGGACACTGAAGTCTTCTCAACAACCATAGTTTAAGCTTTGTCACTGGAATGAATACTTTACTACTTTAATGAATATCCATCCATCCATCCATCTTCTATCGCTTAATCCTTTCGGGTCGCGGGGGAGCTGGAGCCTATCCCAGCATCTTTGGGCGAGAGGCAGGGTACACCCTGGACAGATCGCCAGTCAATTTACTTTAATGTAAATACATACAGTATATGAAGAAAAACGGTACTTTTCTGAATTATATTGGATTGAACTCTGACAGTGCGTTCAGACCAAACATAAAGCAAATTTTTTGTGAGGCATGATTACGTACATACAAAGTCAATGTAACTACAAGGATACAAGTGAAGTGGCAACAGCCAATCATCATTGAGATTCTGCCGTCACCGGAGTGAGTATCAACATGGAGAGTAAACTAGCTTGAATTTAAGATCTCCACTCACTGGGGGCAGATGGACTGGAGCTCCGCAGCTGAAATGGAGTGTCTGTAGTTTGTATCCACACATGAACTCCTGCTACCGATGTGCTAACGAGGGCTAGCAGCTCCTGAAACTGGATGCCAACCAGTTTCAGTATTGAGCTGAAAACAACCACCATCAAGGTGCAGTTTCTAGAGGAGGTGGTGACATTTTTTTTTAATTCATGACTTTGCTCTCATAAGTTTGCAAGATTTTACTGATAAATTTGCAATTTTTTTTTTCATAGAATTTGTTAATTTTTTTAGCGCAAATTTGTAACTTTTTTGTGAACGTTTAACTTTTTTCTCATACACTTTCAACTTTCTCTTTTAAATTTATGACTTTCTCATAAACTAGCAACGTTTTTCTCATTAATTTGTGATATTTTCCTTGTAAATCTGCAATCATCATAGCAGGTCTCACTACTGACTTGTAAATCTTCCCTTTCACTCTAGCTGCTATCCTTCTGTGACAAATCACACATGCACTTTCTTCTTCACCTCTCTTGTGCACTGTCCATTGCTCAGATGGTTGACCCTAGGTATTTAATCTATCTTCACTACTTCTACTCCTTGCATCTTCACTGTTACACCTGCCTCCCTCTCATTCACACTCATGTATTCTGTCTTGCTTCAACTTTCATTCCTCTTCTCTGCAGAGGAATGATAACCTCCTCTCCAGGTTATCTTCCACCTGCTCCTTACTCTCACTACAGAGGACAATGTCATCTGCAGACATCATGACTTTTTCCCGTAAATGGATGACTGTGTTTTGTTAAATATTGTTTTTTTTTTCCTTGTAAATTTTCAGCTTTTATCTCATAAAATTGCAACAATAGGAGCTCCCCAAACACAATAGTTCATAGGGCCCCCAAAAAGCCAGAAAAAGCCCTGATTGTATGATTATACACACAGACACTCACCAGTACACTTGCGGCTGTTCTCGTCTTTCTTTGAGGAGCTCATCAGTTTGCAGTTGAAGTTCTCCTCCCAGTACTCAGCAAACCACACGTTCCTCCTGTTGTTCTCCAGAGTCCGTGAAGTGAAGTATGCATCAAACCCTGAAAGACATCGGAAAAAAGACCAGAGAGGTTCATTCATTAGGCACTAACAGCCTCAAGCACTCAGGTAAAGCAGCCAAAGAAAACGGGATGTGTTTCCCATTGTACGTAAGTGTTTATCTGCTCATCTGTGCTGCATTTTAATCAGCGCTTTTGTGTAATCTAGCCAAAGCATTATAGAAGGCATTAATGAGAATAAAACAACAGGAAAACTGTGACGTAAACGCCTCTCCTTAAAAGTTAAAAGATGCACCGAGGACTGTAGCTTGCTTATACAGCTTAAAAATGTTGTGTAATGCCACCCTGACATATGCCAAAACAACACACAATAAATCCCCTGCATATGGTAATAATATCCTTGGCAAGACAAGAAAATTCAGCAGGGATGAATAGAAACACAGCTCTGATTTGCCAGAAATAACCAGAGCCATGTAACCTTTGCACAAATCACAAAAGGCCCGACAGCTGTGGAAGGTGATGTGTAGGTTTATAATCACTTAAGTAAATTAAGAGATTATCATTAAATGTGAAGTGAGACAGGCCGAAAAACACAAAATGGGTCAAAAAGAGAATTTTTACTCATCTTCTGACAAACACACAAAAAAAGAACCTTCAAAATAACCCATGCTACCATCAAAGCAGTATGATATTCAGTAGACAGCCAGCTGAAACGGCAGTGATATGTCCATAATCTGCTAACTACTAAAAAAACATGTTAATTTTCAACTATAATGATGGAATACCCCAGCCAGCATGTCCATGTGGACCCCACTATAGGTTTTAAACTGGGCTGTCTTATGGGTCCCATGTGGGTTTGTCCACGGGTTCCATATTCGTTCTATCTGTGTTTGCCCATAACGACTTTACCTGTGGTACAGGAAAGCAGGTAATCTGCTTACCTGCTTTAAATCCAACTGGGCACCACATGGGTTTAATGTGGATGAGCGGGTTTCAGTACCACGGGCACCATAGGCAAAATTACGAAGAAAAGGTCACAAATTTACGCACAAAAATATAGTAGCAAATGTATGAAAAAAGTCACAAATTTTGTCAAGCCGTGGGTAGGGCCCAAGTCCTCACCTTGTTTTATGGTTTATATATTCTGGTCACAGAGACATGGGCTCAGCCCACATCCTCACCTTGAGTTTGATATTTTGGGGTTTCTCTATGTTCCATGTCGTCATGTCTCGGTTTAGGTGCTTTATTATTTATTCACTGCTTTGTCCTTTGTCCTATATGTTTGTTATCATTGTCATGGTCCCATGGTCATGTCTCATGTGTTCCTGTTCACCCTTTTGTCTCAGTCCTTCATGTTTCCTGTACCTGTAGCCACTTTCCTGCTGTCTCCAGTTGCCCTTGATTGCCCCCACCTGTTCTGTGTTTGTTGATTACCTGCTGTCTATTTATGCCATTGTGAGTCGTTGTTTTGTGCAGTGTCCTTGCCTCATGTCGGCGTGTTACCCATGCTTCTGCCTAGCCTTTTTCCCTGTTTGGTAACCTTAGCCTTGTACCATAACCTTGCCTCGCCCTGTGTGTCTTAGCCTTTCCTAGCCATGCTTTTTGTTTCAGCGCGCGAGCTGCATTATTTTCTGTCCCTGTTTCTTATTTTCATAATAGATGGTATACAAAATCTGCCTTGCATTTGGGTCTTCTTCCTTGCCCTTGGCAATCCTGACAAATTTAGTAGAAAAAGTCCCAAATTTATGAGTAAAAAAAATAAAATTTACAAGAAAAAAAATTGTAAAATTACTTGAAAAAAGTTAAAAACTTGCAAGAAGTTTTTTTTTTTTTTTTACAAATTTAGAAGAAAAAGGTGACAAATTTATGAGGAAAAAAATCAGAAAAACTTGCAAATTAATAAAAAAACCAAAGCAAATATATGAGTAAATAAATTTAAAATTTGCAAGAAAAAAGTTAAAAATTTGTGGGAAAAAAGTCACAAATTTATGAGAAAAACTTGCAAGTTTACAGTAAAAAAGTTGAAAATTTTTGAGAAAGTTCTAAAATTACAAGAAAAAATTAGCAAATTTGCAAGAGAAAAGTCACAATTTTACAAGGAAAACTAACCAATTTATGAGAAAAAAGTTGAAAGTTTATTTTCAAAAAGTCACAAATGTATGTTTCAAATTTTCTAGAAAAATGTTCCAAATTTTTGGAAAAGTTACAAATTTACAAGAAAGTATCTAATTTTTGAGAAAATAAGTTGAAAACATGTAAATAGGTAAAGTCCATGTGGGAAAAAAATGGGGCCATACACAAACCCACATGGGACAAATAAGACAGCCCAAATT